>JAZKJV010004734.1:0-727280 GCA_037367405.1 Ottelia alismoides | reverse complement strand
TTATGTCATTCAAATTTCGTCAAAATAGAGGCTCATATGCCTCCATCTAGAACATGTAATTTCAATGATCTAATGATTGCTTAATCCGCCTTTGTTAAATGGAGGGCTTAAGAGTCACTATTTCTGACGAAATTTGAATGAGAAGGGATATATAGATGAACATATATATGTGATGTTTTTTTCAAAAATAATTTAAAATACGTCTAAAATCAGGCGGGGCAGTTGGGGCAGCTCCATTAAACACATGCACACACACATCCGCACACACGCACACACACACTTAGGATTAATCATGTTCTTTGGTTAATTACGTGATCAATATATATTGATGGAGACTTATTATGTGTAACGGATTATTTGTAACAAATCAGTGACAATAAGTTCTAATCAATGATTAATTCCATATCAAATTTCCATGGCTTATAACTATAAAATTCCATATTGTAAATCTTCGTTTTAGCAGATTATTTTGAGCATTTGCATAGTCTATGGCAACATAACAAAAAAGAATGCCCTCTATTCTTCACTGCAACCAACAGGTGATCAATACCACTCTGTACGATGAGAACTTTTAAATACAAAATATTCATTTGTAAAACCTAATATTCAGTTCTGTAACAATCATGCTCAAAACAGCCATAGACGTAGGTTTGTTTATCTGTGTATGTTTTTTTTATATTTTCCTGCGATGAAGTCTCGATTCCTTTTAAGAAGGTAAATATCATAATATAAAAATGGATTTACGATTTGGCACACAATCGTTTACACGTAATAACTTTCCGAAGAAGTAGGAACATTACTCTTCAAGCTTAGTTAACAAGCATCTACACGAAATAACTTTCCCAGGGATAGAATTGCCCATAGAAGCTTAACAAACATCCCAACTAATGTAGACTTTGCTTGAAATGGGCACAAAGAAGCTTAGGCTGATCAAGAAGGCAGGTAAGCACTGCTATTATAAGTATTAAACCTTGCTAATATATTTTTGTATGCACTAGATTTAGCATGCGCAGTTACATGGCATGTTTAAATGAAGGTTTAAAATATATGTGTATGTAAGCCAACGAGGACAAAGTGGATCCCAATGCATGTTTATACCATTTATATTAGAGTTAATAAAAGAGAACCTCTCAATATGAAAAATGGGAGGAATCAAGGTGAATAGCAGCACGCCTCTTCCATGAACCCAAGTGGGATATCGCCAAATTATGGTTCGTTGGTATCGCTGGATTTGGGAGAAAAGGAATATATATATATATATATATATATATATATATATATAGGGAAAAGGGATGCTGAGTCCCATGTGCAGGGAATTCCCTGCACCCGGATTCACAGCCGTTATATATATATTTGTAGAAAGATGGAATAGATATTACATAGAACTTCTTATGATTTCTATATTAGACGTTACAATTATATAACGTAAAACTACTTTCCTCATTTTTGAAGTTCTCTACAACACTTTCTCACAACATCATTGCAAAGTATTCTTGTACACTATCTCTACATTGACTTCACTGTGCATGGGATGATCCTGAATGGAATAAGTAAACATGAATTTTTTGGGCAAATTTCTTTTTTAAAGGGAAAAAATGCAAAGCCACAAAGTTGAGCACTCAAAAACTTTATATTCTCAAGTATTGAAGTTACAAAGATCAAGAATCCTGAAGGATTTTTTAAAGAAAAAATTTAAGGTAGTAGGCTGGCCGAAGTCTACCTTGTCCAACAGAGGCTGGGCAAAGGACGATCTTCAATTAAAAAACTGGGAAAGATGTGAATCATCGGGTCAAACGGGAAATTGTTTTTGCACTGAATGATGTTTGTTTTGGATTCCAAATTTGTTAAATGTTAATCTTTTTGTGCTTGTTTGTTGGATATCTCCAACACATCGGTGGGTGCAAACATTTGGTTTATCACCTCCAAGGATATAGCAGAAGTGTTGAGTTACAAAAAATTTACCCCCAGGCCATACTGCTACGGGCAGAAAACCATCTACATGTTGGAGTAAGGTGTTAACCTAGTTAAAAACAAAGTTTTGTTATGACAAAAACCCAAGCAAAAAGAAACCCATTCAAAAAGAGTCGGTGACATCGTGTGAAGACATGCGACCTGAAGAATCAGCCAACGTTTTATTTGGCCCGGGCAATTGTCAACGCATTCGGGGACGACATAAAGAGGTTTATAGGATACTTGATCAGAAGGATAAGTTCGAGACATGTAGAGGAGATAAGCATAATACATCAATATAAAATTTAATTTTATTAGGATAATAAGCTGCAGGAGGTGTTAAGGTGGTTCACTCTTTAAGGAGAGGGAGAAGAATATTGCATCATGAGCAAGTTTGAGCACGGGACAAGAGATACCATCGAAAGTTCTAGTACAACGTTCTCTTCAAATAATTCACCATTTGAATTAGTGTGATCATATCTCTGTTCTTGACAGAAGAGAAAGGGGAAGCCTCGTGCATGGATAGGCTTTGGATAGCTGACAGCCTATCTTGGTGGTACCAAGTTGAATCGGATGAACAAGGTTGACACCATTATCAACTAGAGGATATCTTCAGATGGATGAAGCTCCAATGGATAATGAATATGCAACTATAAAGTAAGTGTGAGGGTCAATGCATGGTTTTCCAATCAAAGAGCACATCATGGTTGCTACCACATTGAGCTGACCATACATTAGCTATAGAACGTAGGCAGAACACTTAGACAGCTCATGCATGCTAGGGCACATTCAATGGATGTAACTCCGTGCAACGTGCAAAGAACCCAAAGATAGGTATTGTAGTTGTTGCAGTAGTTGGAAAATCAGAAGAATCATGAACAATTTGATACCCTTCAAAAATTCACACATGAGATAACGAAATAGAATTATAGCTACCAATATGTCTTACAATCACAGTTGTTTAATTACATTATTGTGCAATTAAGATTTAGGAACGATTGACATAAAATAATTATAGAATATCGACCTATTAAGCAGTAATGCATCGCTGTGGCCATGTTTAAACCAATAATATATATAGATATAATTTAATATCGTGTTAAACTGCTGTTGCACATTATAAATTCAATTGTACTAGGATAAATAGAAAATAAAACATGGGAGAGAAGAAAGGAAATTAAGATTGGGCAGAAGTGAAACAAGAACGATAATATCAAATATTATTGCATGAAAAAAATCCCTCTTTCAATGATATCGACGATGATTGCTTGAAAAAGAACAAAAAACCCACTTAAATTAGAGAATGGATTTTTTTGTTTATCTCTGTTGTCAAGAAGGGATGACATTCATTATTGGTAATATTTCCCCGTGTGCGGGATGCGCTCGCTTTCATTTTTTTAGTTATCTTCTAGAAACAAAAACTTGAGTTAGAATTAATGGTCTGCATACTCTACCACGAAAGACATATAACAATGAATAGTTTAGAGAATTTCCGTTAAGTCCTTGATGAATCCCCATTCATAACTCTTTATTCTTTTATTTTAGCTAAATATCTTGGCAAAACATCATGTTATATAGTTGTAAATACAATAAGCTATCAATAGGCATGCATTTGCTAAATAGCAATAATTAACATGTATTTGTGCAAAAATAAAGAATAAAGAATAAAATAAAAAGAGCGAAATATTTAGAATAAATATTGAGTGATTTAATCTCAAGAGAGGGCCCAACATGCGCCTGATCGCCAAATAAAATAAGTAGAGAGAGATAGGGTCACTATACCTTATACATGTTCCTTCTATGTATATAAATATTTTATTTTCACAAAAAATCAAAATAAAAATGTTATTATACTACCTTGTATATATTCCTAAAAATAAAACAAAAATTTAAAAAAATAAAATAAAAATAAAAATAATTTCTCTCTCATCTTGTACATATTACATGTATATATGTAACATATACTTATTTATTTAAACACTTGTAAATAACTCATAAAAATTAAATAAAAATTATTTTACACTCCAAATTTTATATTGTAAATAAATAATATATAAAATTAAGGTATTGTACAAATATAAACAAATAAAAATTAAAATAAAAATAAATAAATATTTTATATATGTACATAATGTAACATAATGTATATACCTTAATTTATTTTTTAAAAAAATCAATAAATATCACTAAAAAAAATAATTTAGCAAATAAGGACATTTTTTCATGTTGAACATTTTTTTAAATAAAATCATTTTCGATTTTCAATTTATTTTACAAATAATTTTGACTAGCAAATTTTCTGATTGGTCCAGGAGGGATGTTGACCCTGGTCAACTCCCCCTCCCGGACCCTCCTTCGCCCTACTCCGAGTTTTGGTCGCACTTCTCCCATTTAATCCACTAGAATCTAGCCACCTTTCGCTCCGATTCCACCTCCCACCTCTTCCCCTTGGATCCACGACCCTCGCAGATCCCTAGGGAAGAGCGGATCTTCCTCGGTTCGCGTGTCCTTGTCCGATCTTCTTCGCCACCTGGGACATGCTATAAAAGCTTCACTCGACTCCCCAGTCCTTCAGCTCGATCCGTACTCCCTCTTTCTACCCTAGAGACCTTCCCCTTGGTGACAGCTTTCGGAAGAACCCTTTGGTGATCGGAGAGAGTGGTTGCAACCGACGCTCGAAGCACGGTGGACGAACCTCCGCCGCGTTCGAGCCTCCCCACCTTCCACAGCATGGTAGAGGCGACGAACTATACCCACCTCACCTCCCGGAGCTTAAGATCAACCTCGGACCCTCAGGTATACTTCATTTCAATCCTAGTTCTATCCATTTCGATTCATCTGTTTACTGCTCCGCCAGATCCTACCCGGTGGTCGGAGCTATATCAGTCATATCCACCCACTTCGATCTACTTCACCATTCACCGTCATCCTTCTCCCGCAGCCTAATCACCCAAATCTTGGCTATCTGAGCCAATTAGGTCTAGGTTCCACCCTCCGCATCGCCGGAACCTCCTTCGCCTCACACCGTTGCTTCCCTTTATTTCCAGCCAAATAACCCCGACCGGAGTCTCCCTCCGAGTCGAAGCTTCCATTTGCAGGTCAGAGCGTACGCAGATACGCCCCAGGATGACTTCCATCCACTTCGCCGGAGGTCCCCCATGTCACGCACCCCTTCGCGGAGATCCGACCATTGGCCGGACCATCGGACTGGTCCACCCTACGCGGAGGAGCCCCACGACTTTGATGCCGCTTCCCGATCATTCATCGGAGCGCCAGATCACCGCTGGTTCTCTGCTGAACTTCGCCCAGGCGGAGTTCTTCTAGGACCTTCCTCCGCCGATGGAGCATCACTGCTGCCCAAATTCGATCGTCACCGTCCATCTCCTGCGCCTTGTCAAGCCGTTAGATCTGACATCTAACGGCCCTCGTGCGCCCAGTTCGCGCTCGAAGGACCACCGTTAGATCCACTAAGTGTCAGCGCCAGAGCCGCAGATCTTCTTCCACTCAGAGGGCGCCACCTGGCACACCACGTGACCAGCACGAGTCGGCTGGGTAATTTGCATCACCTTCCCTGCAGTTTCTTTATGTTCTTATTTAGTCTGTTAAATAAAAGTAGCACAGTGGACATTTTGCATATGTTACCTTACAGTTTTTGATATTTATAGTTTAGTCGTCCTTGTATGGTAGCACGTGCATCGTAACATGTCTGTTTGGAACATTTGCATATATTATACAGAGTTTAGTGGATGTTATGTTTGAATTTATAGTTTTACTATTTATATCCATGCCCCTATGAGTTCTGAGTTTCGACATGTGCTTGAATTAATGGAAAAATTGCAGTAGCCTCTGATAGCACCAAAATACCACTAAGACACGGGTAAGGATAATAAATCAAGGGTCGTTGCGACCCGTATCTCAGCGAAGGTGTGTATCAAGAAAATCGGACCGCGAAATCGATAAAAAATCAAACAAATCGAAGCGTGATCCTAGCTATGTGTTTAACCTGGTATAGCTCCCAGGGTCGAACTCAAGGAGCACGGGTTGGCTCGAGAGCCTACGAAGTAGTGTAAAAAGAAATAAAGTAAAGCAAAATGAATTTTTAGGGGTTTTTAATTGTTTTATATTTTTTTGGATTTTAAAACTATAAAGAAAATAAAAGAAACTATAGACAAGGCACTTTCAACAATTTATTTAACACACTAAAAATCAAGCAAAATTCCAGAAAATTGATTTTTGTGTTTTTTAGGTTTTTTACTGTTTTTGGTGAATTTTTGATAATTTTCTAATGGGTAAATTATTTATTAAAAATCAAACAATGCAAAACAGAAGAGGCACTGTCCAGCAGGGTTAGAAACCTAAAAATAAAATATTTTAAAGGTTCCAAATGCCCTGGAGGTAATTTTCCTAAAATCTAGATAGAATAAGGAAAATTTAGGTACCCTATTTATTATTTTTGGATTTTTCAATTAATTTTTATAATTTTTATAGGTTTTTAGGTGTTTTGTGATTTTTAGTGTTTTTAAGTGGTGAAAAATCACCAAAATTGGCAGAAAATTCAAACAACAAGCAAATAACACTATCCTATTTTTTTAGAATTTTTGGTGGAGTTTTAATATTTTTTTGGTATTTTAAAAGTTAGACAGTGCACAAAAAGATGGTTTTTGATTTTTTTAAAAATACTAAATAAAAACAAAATTGTCCTCAAAATCACAGAAATTTCAACACCATGGCAGGAGCCATGTGTCAAAATTTCATTCGATTTGGAGGTTATTTGATATTTATTCAAAAATGAGCAAGAGGGCACTATGCACAAGGACCAAGGTGCAAATACCCGAAACCTGGGGGCCTCTGGTGCAAAAGCCCAGCAAGTCACGCGCGTCGCGCGTGGCTGGGGCACACAGGGACCAATATGCAACAAAAACTTAGTTCCTGGACTACTTGATAACCCGTATCAAAAGTCCAGGACCAAAGTTGCAAATAACCCAACAAATACGCACATGCACAATAAAATGTGTTCACAGGGTATAGTTGCAATTAAACAAAAAGTTTCATTCATTTAATAACACGCCAGGTCTACAGGATAGAAAATGCAAAATGCCCAGAATACACGTGACGATGCACGTGTTCACACACGAACAGGGGCATACATGTAATTAAACTAAAGCATAAGGGTCCACATGCAAATTACCCTACACTAATAAAAGTCTAAAAATATTTACAGTACTAAACTGAAAACTACAATCTACGAGGGGGTCCTACGAATTTACCCCTTATTGGGCCGACGGTTGGATGGGCGCCACGTGTAGGATCGGACGCTGGGAATGGGGCGCCTCTTCTCTCTTCGCTGCCTTCGGCTCTATCGACGGACAGGAGAAGGCCACGTGTACGATCTGACGGTCTGAAGCTCGGGCCTCTCTCCTCTGCTGTGGATGGTCCAGATGCGCTCCTCGGGTGGATCAACGGTCGTGGCCCCTCGGATGATGGACGGTCTCGATCAAAACTGGGGCGAGGGCTCCATCGAACGGCTGCTGAAGATGGAGGAAGAACTCTTCGCCGGCGAAGTTCGCCGGCCTCCTGCTGTCGCTCCGGTCCTCCTCCGCGGCTGCTGAAGATCGGAAAAGGTAGCTGGTGCCGCTCCGCAGCTGTTGGCAATGGCCGATGGCCCAGCCGAGCCCAGGAGGGGCTCCGGCGAGGCCTGGCGGCGGAGTGCTCCTGGCTGAACTGAAGGGGGGCTCAGATGCCCTCCTTTGGACCTGCAAAATATCCAAGAAGCACCGCCGGACGAGGGCAAACTGCCTCGTCCCAAGAAGGCGGGGTGGAGGTGAACGGGGCTGTGGGGCGAGCGAGCTCCGGCGAAGCGGAGGCGGAGGAGCTCGAATCCCAGCTCCGGGGCGAGCTGGGTTGGATGGTCGGGCGAAGAATGTGCGCGAGAGTACGGCGAAGGTGGTCAGGTGGTCCGATGATCGAGATATAGAACGTAGTCGCCGGAATCAACGGAACAAGGAAGTGGGTCGATTTGGGCGTAAATGGAAATTACACTAAACAGGGAAGAACGAAGGGTACCTGATGGAGGAATCAGACTGGGCTGGAGCTGCTGGTGCTCCTGGTCCTCGCCTCAAGGGCCGTCACCTCCCGAGGCTCGAGCTCCTGACATTGGTCGGAGCACGGCGGCGATATGCTGCCGGATCGATGGCCCGACTTCTCCTCCTCGCTGCGACACGCGCCGGAGCGAGCTGTCACCTCACTCAACACAATGGAGCTCACAGGAAGGGAAATGGATAGCCAAAGATGATCGAAATGTGCGGCGGAGCTCGAATTTATATGCATGAAAGTCCGAGAAGAGGGTGACGGGTAGGGCGCCTCTAAGCGCGGATCACGAGGCAGAAGCTCCGGCGAGCTTCTCGGATATGCCAGGAATGTGTCGGACCCGGATTTGGGATGAGAGGGTATCGGGTCGATTCAGAATAAATCCGAGAAGGCGAGTCCGCGAGAAGGACCGCGCCTCTGGTGGTCCTGGGGGTGGTGTTGACCGGGGGTCAACATTCCCCCGTGGACCAATCAGAGGGCGCCAAAATTCCCTATTTTATTCTATTTTTTTTTGAGGCCTTAAATGGCCGATTTTCAGAAAAGTTAAAACATGAAATTTGTTTATTTTAATTTTTTCTATTTTTTTGTGATTTTTAATTGATTTTTTGGAAGTTAAAATATAGTATATACATATTAGCTATACATAGGTATATATACACTATATTGATTTTTGATTTTTGATTTTTTAATTATTTATTTTTATACATTTTTATTCTCATTTTATATTTCATTTATTTATAGAATAAAATGAGGAATAAAAAGCCATTTTTATTTTATTTTTATTATTTATGTACATAGGTTAAATAATTATTTATATATAGCTATATACATGGTATATATACAAGGTGTTTTTGGTATTTTAATTTTGTAATTTTATTTGATTTTTGTTTTAATTCTTTTATTTATTTTATTTACAAAACATCAAAAGGAATATTTACAAAAAGTTTTGAAAATAAATACACATATTTACAAGGTGGAATAAATATAGATGGTGGACTATGTACAAGGTGAAGAGGTGTATTTTTGAACTTTTTGTCTTTTTAGATTTTTGTTTTTGTTTTTAATATCTTTTAAATATATACAAAATATGTACAAGTATTTACAACATATTTTTGGTGAGGAAAATATTATTTATTTATAATTATATACATGTGAGCCCCTATCTCCCTCTACTTGTGGCTTTTATGCGGTCAGGCCCATGCTGAGCCCTCCCTTGGGTTAGGTTGCTCAATATTTGTCCCAAATATTTCCCTCTTTTTCTTTTTCTTCTTTATTCTTTTATTTTAGCACAAAAACATGCTAATTAACTATATTTACAAACATGCATGCTTATGCTAATTTATCCTATTTACACATATCTATATGCATTTGCATAGGGTTTTTGTAGCTAAAATAAGAGAATAAAGAGTGATGAATGGGTATTCATCACCCCCCTATACTATACTTTGCTAGTCCCTTAGCAAACACTTATTTGAAAAAGAAGTGCAAAAGAAAGAAATAGAAAAAGAAAAAGAGAATGTACATGGATCAAGGTTGATTATTAAACTTGCCTTCATTAAGTTGAGGTATGGAGCTTAATCAGATCTTTGGATTATTGATGTGTCGGAACCTTATTTAGACTTAAGCTTAAAACCTAACAGCCTCCAAGTTCCACTAATCTATAATCAAGACTCCTCAATGCTCCAGATCAGAACAAGTCATCAACCACAAACCCTGAAGACCATGATTCTTTTCTTGTACTGTGTAAGTGAGGTCTAAGCTCTCCACCTCAGAAATGGCAACTTGACAACCCTCCCCAACAAGGTAACTCTATGACCTCAATCTGGCCACTCTTTCCTCGAGGAGCGGGGTATTCCCTTCTAAGTTCAAGTACAACCGGCTCAAGAAGAGGGGGAAGAAGAGAATGGGTCAAGGCCAGTGTAGCCAAGTACCCTTGGGAGCTTGACCAGTGTAGCCAAGTCTCCCTGCTGCAAGCTACAACAGGTGGAACATGATACCAAGCTTTGCTTATTGCACTATATACATACTCCGGTGGGATTATCATTTTCTCTCAGACCCACCACTTTTTTGGAGTTATTTTCTTTTTCACATTTTTTTTTTTTTTTTTTCGAGTGCATCTATACAACATGTACATGTGCAGCAGATATACAAGGAGTTTTTCCTCTTGAGCCAGTAGACTATCCCTCTTTTGAAGCTTTATTGCAACCCACAACTCCCGTCGTTAGACCTCATGGCAACCAGACCAAGTTGAGACGCACTTCCTTCACTAAATGAAGAAGAGAGGTTCCGCCTAGAAGTACTACCCTCATATGCTACCCCAAGTCAAGGAAGACTGCCTCCTCACCATCTCATCCGTAGAGAGCTCGGTGCATAGTGCGGTTGTCCAAGTAAAGCCATAATCTATATGAGTCATGTGTTGTTGTTAAGTGCTCTACTTAGGCTCACTGAGATGACATGTGATCATAGCCTAGTGGACTCAAAGAATTAAGTCTCCATGGACCTGAAAAGCCTTAAACCTAAGTCCTATAAGGTTCCTCTTAGAGTTAGGTGGATTAAGATCTTAATCAAGCTCCATTTCTCAATTTGATTCCAGGCTAGTTTAAATGTCAACTATCATCCAAAGGAATCTATATACATATGTACACAAAGATGCATATTTACACACAATTTTACAATCATGCAAAATTTTTGAAAAATGTTTTGAAATCATGAGATATGATGCATGGAGTGCAAGTTTTGCAAAAAGGTATTTACACACATTTACACGAGATTTTTGCAAACTTTTGATTTTTCAAAACATTTTGGAAAAATTTTGTACTATATACATAATTTTGATACAAAAATATTTACACAAGCTTTACACAAAATCATTTTTGAAAACATTTTTACAAAAATAGTTTGTACATAGCTATTTATGTGCAAAATAAAAGAAGATATGTACATGAAAAAATTTTAAATTTTGTGGTTTTTAGCCATTTTTATTTATTAACACACTCACACAAAGTACGAGTTATGGCTAAAGTATATATGGAATATATACACACCCCCCTATACTTAGCTCGAACGATGTCCTCAGAGTCAAGAGCGATGAAGAAGACATAGCTCGTGCTTTGTATAGGGAAGTGAAAAGAAAGGCTATACAAAAGGAGAATGAAAAATCAAGAGATCTCGGGTCTTCCCCCTATACTTAGGATTAAATAATCCTAAGTATAGCAGGCTGTACACAAAGGAAAGACCGAGTGAAGAAGGTACAGGGTCTACCCCCCCTATACTTAGGGTAAGATACCCCTAAGTATAGGCAACAAAAACAAGGGTAGACAGAAACAAAAGGATACCCGAAAGGTCTCACATCCCCCCTATACTTAGGGTAAAGTGCACCCTAAGTTTAGCAAAATCATAAGATGAAGAAAGGGATGTGGGACTACAGAAAGTGGTGATATAGACATCTGGATCTATGTACAGCGGAGGATCAGTAAAGCTCAGGCGTGAGATGCATAGATGTGAGTCAAAGACCATATCTCACGCAAAGTGAATCGGGGCAAGATCAACGACCCGCGGCTCATGATCTAGAAATGGCTTGAGCCGCTGGCCGTTCACTCGGAAGGTACTCTCAGAAGACAACTCAGATATATCAATGCTACCGTTGTCGTGTACCTTCCGAACCAGATAAGGTCCTTTCCATTTGCTCTGGAGCTTCCCTGGAAACAATCTAAGCCTCGCATCAAACAGCCATACTCTCTGTCCAATCTCAAAATGTTTGTGGCTGATATGGGAATCATGCCACTCCTTGACTTTCTCCTTATAATGTAGGCTGCTTGTGAAAGCTGCATCTCTAAGCTCTTCCAGGGCAGCTAGCTCTGCCCTCCTCTGGTCTCCTACATCAGCTGGATCCATAAGAATGTCTGTAACCGCCCAGAGTGACTTGTGCCTCAGCTCAACAGGAAGGTGACAAGGCTTGCCATATACGAGGCGAAAGGGAGATGTACCCAAAGGTGTCTTGAAAGACGTCCTATATGCCCACAAGACCGAATCCAATAGCTGTGACCAATTCTTTCGGTCAGGGCGGACGACTTTCTGCAGTATCGTCTTGATCTCCCTATTCGACACTTCGGCTAGACCATTCGTCTGTGGATGGTACGGTGTAGCTACTCGATGGTCTATGCCGAACTCGCTCGCAAGTGCCTTCACCTGGTCGTTGATGAAGTGAGATCCCCCATCAGAAATGAGAACTCGTGGAACCCCGAACCGCGTGATGATATGCTTCCTCAAAAATCTGCAAACTGTCCTCGCATCAGCGGCTCGGGCGGGGATAGCCTCCACCCAACGACTCACATAATCAACGGCCAACAGAATGTACTCAAATCCCTGACTCTTAGGGAATGGACCCATGAAATCGATGCCCCATGCGTCAAAAACCTCACAGAAGTGAATGGGCTGCATCGGCATCATGTCACGCTGTCCACAAGTGCCCATCCTCTGACAGTCGGTACACCTCTTCACGAACTCATCTGAGTCCTTGAAGAGGGTAGGCCACCACAAGCCGGATTGGAGCACTTTCTGTGCCGTTCTCCTCCCAGAGTGATGTCCTCCTGCCTCAAGCTTGTGGCAGTAAGTGAGGACGCTATGGTGTTCCTCCTGAGGAATACACCGACGCCAGACGCTGTCCCCTCCCTCGTGGTAAAGGATGGGATCCTCCCAATGGTAGGACTTGGCCTTCGCAAGGAAGGTCTCAAGCCTCTGCCTGGGCCAATCTTGTGGGACTTTCCCAGCAACGAGAAAGTTCACAATATCGGCGTACCATGGGAGTGAGGCGATAGCAAGGATCGCCTCATCTGGGAAGGTATCTCTGATCGGCTCTATCTGCTCTGTCTCCTCAGGCTGCTCTAACCGGGATAAGTGATCCGCCACCACATTCTTGACTCCAGGCTTATCCTTAATCTCAATGTCGAACTCCTGGAGTAGAAGGATCCATCTAGTCAGTCTGGCTTTGGCATCCTTCTTTGCCATGAGGTACCTGATGGCGGTGTGATCTGTGAACAAGGTCACTCGGGATCCAATGATGTAAGATCTGAATTTTTCTAGGGCAAACACTACTGCTAGCATCTCCTTCTCTGTGACCGTATAATTCCGCTGGGCGGAATCCAATGTGCGGCTAGCATAGTGTATCGCAAATGGAACTCCATCCCTCCTCTGTCCCAGCACTGCCCCCACGGCAAAGTCGGAGGCGTCCGTCATGATCTCGAATGGGAGAGACCAATCAGGTGGCTGGAGGACAGGAGCCTCAATAACACATCTCTGGAGAGTAGCAAATGACGAAAGACACTTGTCATCGACAAGAAACTCGGTGTCCTTCGTCAAGAGGTCAGTCAACGGTCGGGCAATCCTGCTGAAATCCTGAATGAATCTGCGATAAAATCCAACGTGCCCCAGGAATGACCGAAGCTGCCTCAGATTGGACGGCGGTGTGAGTTTTCTAATGACATCAACCTTGGCCGGATCCACCTCCATGCCCCTGTTGGAGATGATGTGGCCAAGCACCGTCCCTTGAGTCACCATAAAGTGACTCTTCTCCCAAGAAAGCACCAAGTGATACTCTATACATCGCTGGAGTACTCGGTCTAGGCAGTCAAGACAGGAATCGAATCCGTCGCCGTAGACCGAGAAATCGTCCATGAAGACCTCAAGGCACTCCCCTACCAAGTCCGAAAATATCGACAGCATGCATCTCTGAAAAGTCGCAGGGGCGTTGCATAGCCCAAATGGCATGCGTCGGAAAGCATATGTGCCGAAGGGACAGGTAAAGGTGGTCTTCTCCTGATCCTCAGGAGCGATGGCCACTTGGTTGTAGCCTGAGTACCCATCCAGGAAGCAATAATGGCTCTTCCCTGCCAGTCTCTCTATGATCTGATCAATAAATGGCAGGGGGAAATGGTCCTTCTTGGTGGCTTGGTTGAGTCTCCTGTAGTCAACACAAACCCTCCAAGATGTGGGTACTCGTGTAGCAATCTCCTCTCCCGACTCACCGATCACGGTCGTGATGCCCGTCTTCTTGGGCACCACATGCAAGGGGCTGACCCACTTGGAGTCGGAAATGGGATAAATGAAACCTGCACCCCACCACTTCGATATCTCCTTCATGACGACCTCTCTGAGGTTGGGGTTCAGACGCCGCTGGAACTCACGCGACGGCTTCGCCCCATCCTCTAGGTAGATGTGGTGGGAGCAAACTGATGGATCAATCCCATGGAGATCTGCTACGCTCCATCCGATCGCCTTGCGGTTCTTTTCAAGAACCCCCATCAGACGGGATTCCTGATCTCCAGTCAACTCGGCGGAGATGATGACTGGGTACATCTCAGGTTGGCCCGCAAGGAACCGATACTTCAGCGAAGTAGGGAGCGGCTTCAGCTCTGGTATGCTGGGTGCCGGCAAATCTGGCTCTGGAAGAAACTGCGTGAACGCTGCAAGGTCTGCCAAATCTGCCTGAGAAAGGGAGAGTGTACTCTCGCAAACTGGGTCGGAAGAAGGTGGCTCAACTGGACTGTCTCTGCTCTGCTCTGCCTCTACCTCCTCCTCTGTAGGCTCTGGTGAACTCAGGTCTGGCATCTGATCGTAACAATCTGCCCAGTCAAACTCTGAGTCCGAGGGATCTGCATCAACATCGGTGGCATCAGTACCACCGGGAAACAAGGTGGCATCAGCACCACCACTACTCTCTGTGCTGCGATCGGGAACCGGCTCTGCTGCCGCAGAAGTATCCTGAACCAGGTCTGTGCTCTCCAGACTCTCCTCTGCTGTCATCTCTGCATCAGCTGTGTCTGAAAGTGAGAGGGTAGTCTGTGACTCTAAGTCTGCCCAAGCTGCCTCGTCATCAGTGATCACAAAGTCGCAGTCCTGGTGGATGTCTGCCTCTGCGTCTGTCAGCTGCTCTGAGTCGGTACTGGCATCTGAGCGGGGTCTAGATCTGACTCTGTAATCCTCGACCGTCTCTATTTGTATACTCTCGCCCTGGACGCGAAAGTACACCTTCCCGCTATCATGATCAGTCACCGCCTTGGCTGTGGCCAAGAACGGACGACCGAGTATGATGGGGGTATCGGTCACTGACTCAGGGACCTCCATGTCCAACACTACGAAGTCCACGGGGAATTGCAAACCCTGAATCGTGACGATAACATCTCGCAACAACCCCTTCGGCCTCTTGACAGATCGATCAGCGAACTGAAGGACTGTCCTGCTCTGTCGAAGAGTGCCCAACTCGAAGTGATCGAGAAGGGCTGCCGGAAGGAGGTTGATAGACGATCCGCTATCCAGAAGAGTACGGTCGAACCTCTGCTCTCTGATCTGGCAACTAACATACGGGGCCCCTGCATCTGATCTCTTGGCCGGCAGACGGTTCTGAATCGCAAAGCACGTGGCTTTGGTCAGCACATGGATCTCAGAAGTGTGGTTCCTCCTCCTCCTCCTAACTGTAGTCCTCTCTCTCAACGATCTCTGGAGGAGGGGGATGTGCTGCAAAGCCTCCTGGAGTGTCAGCTGGATATGGAAACGGTCAATCATGCTCTGGCTGAACTCCTCAAACTCTCTCTTTTTTGAATCTTTTTTCTTCCCCTTCCCCATCTGAAGGGCTCTAGGGAAGGGGACCACTGGGTCCTTCTCAGATGAAGGACTAGGAAAAGATCTACTCGGTTCAAGGACCGGATCCACACATACATCATGCACCACAGTGGGACCAAAGTAATGTAAACCTTTTCCTTTATTATTCACAGCATCCTGAAGTACATGACCCGAAGGAAAAACAACACTGTCTCTACAAACACGGGTGGCCTCAGTACCACCCAGAGTGGGCTGCTCTACTGCTGCTGGCAAAGGTAGACGACTCGCGGCCTCAGTACCGCTCTCCTCCTCCTCCTGTGGCGCCTCGGGATGGTGCTCAGCTAAGGCGCCGCCGCTGGCTGGGGTCCTACCGCTCCTAAGTGTAGCAAAATCAACATCAAACAGATCTGACGAAGTATCATCAAAAGGATCACTAGGAGTGGTGAACTCATCAAATACTACCTGCTCAGGCTTCCTCTTCAGATTGTTCGGATTCGGCTCGATCTGCGCAGGTATCGCGGCCTTCCCTCTCACCAAGTCCCACATCTCCTGGCGGAACTCATCCATCTCCCGTCTGAAAGTCGCCTGCTGATCCGTGAGGAGGCGGGCGATGTCGTCCAAGGCAGGGCTCTCATGGGAGCCCGACGGGTAGCCTCGCTGTGGGGGAGGCTGCTGGTAGTGCTGCGGGTGAGAGGGGTAGGAAGGAGGGTGCTGCTGATATCCCGCGTGAGCCTGCTGCTCACGCCTCCACGACTGTCCCTGCTGATAGGGACGAGGACCATAGGACTGCTGCTGGTGGTACCCTGGGTGCTGCTGCGGCTGCTGGTGCTGGTCTCTGGCCTGGGAGTACTGCCCTCCCTGTGCTGACGGCTGCTGCTGGGGCTGGCCTCCACCACTCCCCCACCTGAATCCGGGATGATCCCGTCGGATCCCAGGCTGGGGACGGTCGTACCAGATCCCGTTGACCTCCATCAACGGCTCTGAGTCTAGAGGGACTGGGGGCAATACTGCCAATGGCTGATCCGGCTGGTAGACCACCATCTGCATCTCTGGAGATGGTGGGGACTGGTAGGTCGGCTGCTGCTGCTGGTACGGCTCCGCCTGTACAAGATGGACCTGTCTAGGCTGCGCTGGGGCGCTGGAGCGCTGGAACGAGCTGCTGCTGCTCCTGGGATCGCCATGCGACTGAAGACGTGGCTGGGAAGCCGTCTGTGCCTCTTGAAGACACATGAGCTGTGTCTTCATGTCGCTAAGGACCTGTGCCATCTGATCTAACTGTGCTATGCTCTGGCACTGCTTCTTCTCAATAAGCTCCATGCGGTCCAGCTTCTCTGATATGATGCCCATGTCTGCGGCTGACGACTCTGCCTGTGATGCTACTGCTGCTGCAGACGAACTGGAGGGACCTGCATCGACCCGTGCTATCCTCTGGTACTGCACGGGTCCTGGCTGTAGTGGCTGCGTCTTCTGTGTGTAGAGGCGGGTCTGAGACATGACCATGTAGTTCTCCGCCATCTCCTCGAATATCGCCCAGACCTGGTCGTGGTCTTTGGCGAAGTAAGAACCGCCACAAGAAGCATTCACCAGGCCCTGTAGCTCTGGTGTCAACCCACTGAAGAAGCTCTGAACCAAGTTCGGCTTCGTGATATCATGGTGCGGGCATCTGTCCAGTAGCTCTCGAAACCTCTCCCAAGCCTCATGGAACTGCTCGTTGGGGAACATGGAGAAGTTGCTGATAAGGGCCCTCGCCGCGTTGGTCCGCCCGAGTGGATAGTACTTGTTCAAGTACTCGGTGCGGAGCTGCTCCCAGGTGTACACAAATCTCCCCAAGTGTTTCAGCCAGGTGGCTGCTCTGTCTGCCAAGGAGAAGGGGAATGCAATCATCCTGATGGTATCCTGGTCCACATGCCGATCGTGGACAGTACTACAGATCATCAAAAACTCCTGTAAGTGGAGATGGGGCTCCTCAGTAGCCAGCCCATGGAACCTCGGTAGCATCTGCAGGGTGTTCGGGGGGAACTTGAAGTCCCCCACGATCGCTGGAACCACCACCCAGTGGTGCATCAGTGTAGAGCCGGGATTGTGTAAATCCCGCATTGGTCTCGGTGGCTCTGCTCCTCCTGCGGCTGCTGCCGCTGCGGCGGCGGCCGCGGCTGCTGCTGCTGCTGCTGCTGCGGCTCGTGCTCGTGCCTCATCGGGCTCCTCAGGCTCGCTCTGTGCATCTCTCTCAACTCTGAGCCTCTCTAGCTCTCGCCTCATCTCCATCATGAAAGCTCCCTGATCGCGGAGCTGCTGCTGAACTGTATCTAGTGACGCGATCAGGGTGGAGTTGATCGCTCCCTGGTCCAATACTATGTGCTCTGCTCTGCGGGAGTGATCATCTGAACTACCGGCGCCGGCCATCTCTACCTCTGCAAAACCAAACGAGCCCAACTCAGGTATCGTCAAGTGAATAGCTCTCTCCTCGGGCTCATGTCTCTCAGGCCGGTCAGAAAGGGGATCGAGGGGGAACAGGGCGGAGTCATACTCGGGCTCGGAGAGCTGGTCTGAGCTCTCGCGAGCCAACCTAGATGATGTGGTAGACGCACCCGAAAGTGGTGCAACCAACGGCTGCCTAAGAGACCGTCTACCCATCATCTTGATCGTAGCGAGCGGGCGGATGAGATCTGGAGAAAATAAAGATCAGAAAACAAACCCCCAGTTCACCTACTCAACACGAGCTGAAGACCGTGAAAGTTCGGTCAATTATCTTGTCTTTTTTATTAGGTGAACAATCAAGATATCAGAGCGATTACGTGACCTGTTAGGATATCCGCCACTAACCCAGTCGACTGTCCCGCACGGAAATAGTCGGTAGTCAGCCGGGTTTCGCGACGGGGGGCTCTACCTAGTGTTCGGGGTCACTCTCTCGCACAATCAAACCAAACAATGAGGGGGTTGCTCTCCCCAAGACAGATTATTAGGGTGAGCGAGTTTTAAGATCAATAATTTTAAACAGTCCCAATTTTATTGTTTTTCTTTTTAGGTATTTTTCAAAGAAAACAAAATCGCCTAACGAATTTTTCGGTTCTCCTGGTTATTTAAGCCAAAAACGGGGGGAGAAGACGAAAAAGCCGATGCACGAGAAAATCAATGATGCATGCTGAGTAAGGGATGCGTACCTGCCGCCAGCACTCTACATGCAATATGATCCGCGCATAAATAAAAGACTGAAAATAAACTATCTATATGATGCAGCGAAGAAAACCGAGTCCTAGACAAGCAAGTTCTATCGAAGAGCCGTCTAACCGGTCACCGTCCTCCAGGCCAAAGGGTCCGGTCTTGGCCCGCCCCTCCCCTGCCCGACAAATCGGGGGTAGGAGTGCGCTTTACAGGGCGGGCTACGGCACGTAGGCCACGGAGGTAAGCGAGTCGGTTATTTTTATTATGAATTATTAAGCAGGTCCAGTTACGTTCTATGGGAACAGATAAGCCTTAGGGTGTGTGGATCCTACTTAATTACGGCACAATCAACAAAAAATCCTAAGTCTAGGGGCTCGATCAAAAACCGCGCAAAAAGCCGTCAAATGACAGTAAGAAAAAGAAAATAAAACCGCGATGAAAAAGCCGCGAAAAATCCGAGGGTCCTAATGGGTCCCCCGAGCACGCCGGTGCTCGGCGAAACAGACCCGCTACGGATCTAAGTCTACAAGTGTCCAACTGTCTGAATGTCCTGTATTATTACAAATAATAAAGAATGAAAATAAAAACTAAACTACTCTAAAACCTCACTCCACTCTACTCTCTCCTCTCACACTCTCCTGCGGCTTCGTCGAGAGAAAAGCCGCCTCCGATAACCGCGGCTGCGCCGGCTCCTCGAAAGATGCCTCCGCGGTCCCTCGGGCCCTCGCAAGAAAAGATAAGAGAGTGGTCAGACCAAATAATCAAATAATCAAGTAAAAAGAAAAACAAGGGTATATATGCAAAAATGAAAAATAAAATAATCACACAAAATCAAACAAAAACAAAAAGAAAAGAAAATAAAAGAAAATCAAAATAAGCAAAATAAAATAAAATAAAATAAAACTAAATACAAAAGCCGCGGAAAAAGCCGCGAGCTCCGAAGAGCCGCGAAAAACCGCGAAAATCAAAACGAAAAGAAAACAAACACTACTAAGCCGTGATCCCCGGCAACGGCGCCATTCTGATAGCACCAAAATACCACTAAGACACGGGTAAGGATAATAAATCAAGGGTCGTTGCGACCCGTATCTCAGCGAAGGTGTGTATCAAGAAAATCGGACCGCGAAATCGATAAAAAATCAAACAAATCGAAGCGTGATCCTAGCTATGTGTTTAACCTGGTATAGCTCCCAGGGTCGAACTCAAGGAGCACGGGTTGGCTCGAGAGCCTACGAAGTAGTGTAAAAAGAAATAAAGTAAAGCAAAATGAATTTTTAGGGGTTTTTAATTGTTTTATATTTTTTTGGATTTTAAAACTATAAAGAAAATAAAAGAAACTATAGACAAGGCACTTTCAACAATTTATTTAACACACTAAAAATCAAGCAAAAATTCCAGAAAATTGATTTTTGTGTTTTTTAGGTTTTTTACTGTTTTTGGTGAATTTTTGATAATTTTCTAATGGGTAAATTATTTATTAAAAATCAAACAATGCAAAACAGAAGAGGCACTGTCCAGCAGGGTTAGAAACCTAAAAATAAAATATTTAAAGGTTCCAAAATGCCCTGGAGGTAATTTTCCTAAAATCTAGATAGAATAAGGAAAATTTAGGTACCCTATTTATTATTTTTGGATTTTTCAATTAATTTTTATAATTTTTATAGGTTTTTAGGTGTTTTGTGATTTTTAGTGTTTTTAAGTGGTGAAAAATCACCAAAATTGGCAGAAAATTCAAACAACAAGCAAATAACACTATCCTATTTTTTTAGAATTTTTGGTGGAGTTTTAATATTTTTTTGGTATTTTAAAAGTTAGACAGTGCACAAAAAGATGGTTTTTGATTTTTTTAAAAATACTAAATAAAAACAAAATTGTCCTCAAAAATCACAGAAATTTCAACACCATGGCAGGAGCCATGTGTCAAAATTTCATTCGATTTGGAGGTTATTTGATATTTATTCAAAAATGAGCAAGAGGGCACTATGCACAAGGACCAAGGTGCAAATACCCGAAACCTGGGGGCCTCTGGTGCAAAAAGCCCAGCAAGTCACGCGCGTCGCGCGTGGCTGGGGCACACAGGGACCAATATGCAACAAAAACTTAGTTCCTGGACTACTTGATAACCCGTATCAAAAGTCCAGGACCAAAGTTGCAAATAACCCAACAAATACGCACATGCACAATAAAATGTGTTCACAGGGGTATAGTTGCAATTAAACAAAAAGTTTCATTCATTTAATAACACGCCAGGTCTACAGGATAGAAAATGCAAAATGCCCAGAATACACGTGACGATGCACGTGTTCACACACGAACAGGGGCATACATGTAATTAAACTAAAGCATAAGGGTCCACATGCAAATTACCCTACACTAATAAAAGTCTAAAAATATTTACAGTACTAAACTGAAAACTACAATCTACGAGGGGGTCCTACGAAATTTACCCCTTATTGGGCCGACGGTTGGATGGGCGCCACGTGTAGGATCGGACGCTGGGAATGGGGCGCCTCTTCTCTCTTCGCTGCCTTCGGCTCTATCGACGGACAGGAGAAGGCCACGTGTACGATCTGACGGTCTGAAGCTCGGGCCTCTCTCCTCTGCTGTGGATGGTCCAGATGCGCTCCTCGGGTGGATCAACGGTCGTGGCCCCTCGGATGATGGACGGTCTCGATCAAAACTGGGGCGAGGGCTCCATCGAACGGCTGCTGAAGATGGAGGAAGAACTCTTCGCCGGCGAAGTTCGCCGGCCTCCTGCTGTCGCTCCGGTCCTCCTCCGCGGCTGCTGAAGATCGGAAAAGGTAGCTGGTGCCGCTCCGCAGCTGTTGGCAATGGCCGATGGCCCAGCCGAGCCCAGGAGGGGCTCCGGCGAGGCCTGGCGGCGGAGTGCTCCTGGCTGAACTGAAGGGGGGCTCAGATGCCCTCCTTTGGACCTGCAAAATATCCAAGAAGCACCGCCGGACGAGGGCAAACTGCCTCGTCCCAAGAAGGCGGGGTGGAGGTGAACGGGGCTGTGGGGCGAGCGAGCTCCGGCGAAGCGGAGGCGGAGGAGCTCGAATCCCAGCTCCGGGGCGAGCTGGGTTGGATGGTCGGGCGAAGAATGTGCGCGAGAGTACGGCGAAGGTGGTCAGGTGGTCCGATGATCGAGATATAGAACGTAGTCGCCGGAATCAACGGAACAAGGAAGTGGGTCGATTTGGGCGTAAATGGAAATTACACTAAACAGGGAAGAACGAAGGGTACCTGATGGAGGAATCAGACTGGGCTGGAGCTGCTGGTGCTCCTGGTCCTCGCCTCAAGGGCCGTCACCTCCCGAGGCTCGAGCTCCTGACATTGGTCGGAGCACGGCGGCGATATGCTGCCGGATCGATGGCCCGACTTCTCCTCCTCGCTGCGACACGCGCCGGAGCGAGCTGTCACCTCACTCAACACAATGGAGCTCACAGGAAGGGAAATGGATAGCCAAAGATGATCGAAATGTGCGGCGGAGCTCGAATTTATATGCATGAAAGTCCGAGAAGAGGGTGACGGGTAGGGCGCCTCTAAGCGCGGATCACGAGGCAGAAGCTCCGGCGAGCTTCTCGGATATGCCAGGAATGTGTCGGACCCGGATTTGGGATGAGAGGGTATCGGGTCGATTCAGAATAAATCCGAGAAGGCGAGTCCGCGAGAAGGACCGCGCCTCTGGTGGTCCTGGGGGTGGTGTTGACCGGGGGTCAACATTCCCCCGTGGACCAATCAGAGGGCGCCAAAATTCCCTATTTTATTCTATTTTTTTTTGAGGCCTTAAATGGCCGATTTTCAGAAAAGTTAAAACATGAAATTTGTTTATTTTAATTTTTTCTATTTTTTTGTGATTTTTAATTGATTTTTTGGAAGTTAAAATATAGTATATACATATTAGCTATACATAGGTATATATACACTATATTGATTTTTGATTTTTGATTTTTTAATTATTTATTTTTATACATTTTTATTCTCATTTTATATTTCATTTATTTATAGAATAAAATGAGGAATAAAAAGCCATTTTTATTTTATTTTTATTATTTATGTACATAGGTTAAATAATTATTTATATATAGCTATATACATGGTATATATACAAGGTGTTTTTGGTATTTTAATTTTGTAATTTTATTTGATTTTTGTTTTAATTCTTTTATTTATTTTATTTACAAAACATCAAAAGGAATATTTACAAAAAGTTTTGAAAATAAATACACATATTTACAAGGTGGAATAAATATAGATGGTGGACTATGTACAAGGTGAAGAGGTGTATTTTTGAACTTTTTGTCTTTTTAGATTTTTGTTTTTGTTTTTAATATCTTTTAAATATATACAAAATATGTACAAGTATTTACAACATATTTTTGGTGAGGAAAATATTATTTATTTATAATTATATACATGTGAGCCCCTATCTCCCTCTACTTGTGGCTTTTATGCGGTCAGGCCCATGCTGAGCCCTCCCTTGGGTTAGGTTGCTCAATATTTGTCCCAAATATTTCCCTCTTTTTCTTTTTCTTCTTTATTCTTTTATTTTAGCACAAAAACATGCTAATTAACTATATTTACAAACATGCATGCTTATGCTAATTTATCCTATTTACACATATCTATATGCATTTGCATAGGGTTTTTGTAGCTAAAATAAGAGAATAAAGAGTGATGAATGGGTATTCATCAGCCTCCTATACTTTTTGCACGTGTTATTCTTTAGTCCTGAAACTTACTTTCTTTGCATCTAGGTCCCTATGTGCTGTGCTTCTTTGATTGGTTGAAATAAATAGAAAATCTCACCCAAATTTCATGAAACTTGGAGACATGTCTCCTGCCATGATGTAAAATTTCTGTGAAATTTTGGGATCGTTTTGTTTACATTTGATATTTTTTGAAAATTCAAAAACCTAAATATGCTTCTGTTCAGTTTCAAAAATCAACTCAAAATATTACAAATCCTCTAAAAACTCCAAAAAAATTTAATGCTTGTTTGTTTTTTTTGTATTTTCACTTGTATTCAATTTTTGTCACATTTGCATTTATAAAAATCATAAAAACTAAAAAACATTGAAAAACATAGAAAAATCATTAAAAATTCCTAAAATTTTTTAAAAAAACCATTTCCAGTTTCTATAGTTAGAGTTTTGTTTCTAGTTTATAGTAAAATTGGTGCTTGAATTTTATAAGCAATTTAGGTATTTTTAAAGTACCTTTAGATTATGGCTGCACATTGTGTTGTATTTTTGACCTTGTTTCATTTTTATAAAATTCACTAAAAATCAGAAAAATCCAAGAAAAATATCAAGAACATTTGAATATTTCTAAAACTCAAAATTATTTTTATTTTAATTTTCTGAATAATTTGTTATGCTTAATAATTGTTTGATTGAAATTTCTTGAGTGTTTTTAGCCTTTGTCCTAATATTAAAAAAATCAAAAAATAAATTAAAAAACATAAAACCACCAAAAATAGTTGTTTTTGATTTCTGACTACTTCGTAGGTTTAACATACCGTGCTCCTTATGTTCGACCCTGGTAGCTCTACCAGGTAAAATAAAATAGCGAGACCGCTATTTGATTTGATTGTTTGATTTTTATACTGAAGGTCTTGAATTTTCTTGATTGACAGAGTTTGCCCGAGTGGTTGAGGTCGCAACGACCTGAGATACCTCTTTACCTTAGTCGCTCGAGCGCGGTCATCAGTATTACGATATTAACAGGGATTACTCTTGTCCCTAATTCTCTCCATTGTGGGTGTAGATCGATGTATCTCTATACACATTGTCCCTAATTCATCTACATTAACCCTAATTTTGAACTCATGTCTACATCTGGTGCACATTTCCAGACTAATCGGAATACATTTCTTCGTGCATATCTAGAGACCACTCAGGGCTTGGTTTCATTGGATTCTGATTCAGAGGTGGCTAAAAAAGAGGTCACACCAAGTCGGGCAGAATGAAGTTAACGCACAGATGCTTGCCTCCATACAGATGATCTAACAACAATTAACTACACAGGCCAATGCATAGGTTGCCTTCCAAGAGATGTTAATGTAGGTGATGTCACGACCCACCTCGCTATCCGAGACAAGCACGACATTTAATGCATCCAATCATCTTAATCATAATTAGCATGTCTATAAAAATTCGACAGCACTTCCTCATTTTATGGACTCCCAAACGCTACCCTGTACCTGAAACCATCCATATACAACTTTTAATAAAATTTTCTTTTAACATTTCACGTCACAACCATCCAAGTCATAAACCACATTCGTAGTACTAAACACAATTACATTGTCTCTTATGTATAAACATCATCTATTGTCAAAGTTCATATACAACTCTTTCCACTATACAAAAACAACAAGTCTTTCCTAGAGGCTAAATACTTACTTGAGATTATCGCACTATCACCAAAAATGGAGTGAAGAAACCAACTATCAGCAGAAACTTTATTCCTTCCCTTGCATCCCTTACGACTCCTCAGGTGTATCTGTAAATAATATTTGATAATAGAGGGTTGAGTCTAAACTCAAAATGAGCTTAGACCCAGCGAGTAGATCATAAGCATTTTGGTAAAAGAAAATGGATTACTTTTGAAAATAACTTTCCTTGTCATATAAAATAAAATGTATTGCTACAAACGACAACTGCACAAAATATAAACTAAAGCTCTGTCGAATAATGATGCCATAAAGAAGTTGAAATGTCAAACGAACTAACAGGTTGTTGAAAATCTCGCAAAAACAAAAACGTCTGTTTTCCAACTGTTATAACGACACCACTGTGGTTAACGTACCAAGTACATGAACGCTAAAACAAACTGAGTTATATACGTAGACAGCTCCAAAGGCGAAAGAACACCATGCATACAGCCCAAAGCCTATGTGTATACAAAATGCGGACCCAAAGTCCTCTGAATCATATCTGATGGCATGTTTTAGGATCATATATGATGACATCATCATATCTGATGGCTATTTCATGACCATGTTTGAGAGCTACTGTGGTGGTCATTGTTTCTGATATATTTTTTGATCCATAGTAATATAATTGTAAACTGAGAAATTTATGATATCCGAATCATATCATCATCCTGAACTTATTTGTAATGTCTGAAAACTTCTATGGTAATAAAGCAACATTAATGAATACTGAAAATCTTAATTAGTATACAACATTCTCAATATGTAAACCAAAGACTGTAACTTTGCAATGTACCTGAGAAATATTAGTTAAACTTAAAATAGGCTTGAACCACTCACCTTGATATAACAACTTTGACTTCAATTTTTTTCTTTAGTTGTCACATATAATTCTTGTATTTTCACCCTTCCCTAAAGTTCCATATATCTAAAGTCAATGTGTGAATTTAAATTGATACCAACAACGATACACATCTACATATGTATATTGTCAATGTGTAATCTATTTTATATCTAAGTCTATCGTATATTCTAATTCTAAGAGGCTATAATGGTATATGATTAAGGGATGACTCTGACTACTAAGACGATCGAGTGCCAAAAACTATATCTAACGTTTAATTAATGCTCAACCGATAGCATAGAATTCATTACTCCCTTTTTATTTATATCAAACCAAGAGGAGAATATCCACTGTACCATCCTTATAATAGATTTTCTTTTATTAACCGACAATGCTCAATCTGTTGCTTAAAAAAAAGATAGCCAAAGATCTTAGAAAATTTAGAACTAAAACACAGCTATAATGTTATTACCATGATATTCTTATCTATTTTCGTTGAACTGTAATTCCATACAACAATGTCCAACACAAATATACAAGCTTACACAAATCACACGTTTCACCAAGTCAACACTGAAGTTTTTTTTCCAATCACTGCTATACATGAAAAAATATTACTCCACTTGTTATTTCCTCAATATAAAATAATTATAACACTCTATAAACACGCAAGGCCATATCTAATGAGCATTTAAACTAAGGATTTGATGATGGTACCTCAGAATCTATCCGATTAACTAAGTACCTAAGAATTTCGTTGTCAGGATCACCACGGATTTTGTCCAGCAAAGGTTGACCTTGCTTTGGCATATGCAAACAACTTCTCCGTTAAAAATGAAAGGTCGATCAAATTGAAAGTGGCGTAATGTCTATATATAAACTCAACACTTGAAACCTCTTTGTACTAATCCGATTATTATTTTATTTTTCTTTTATTTCTGCATTGGACATGTTACGTGAGGATGGTTCTACATATTAAAAGCTAACAGTCATGCACTGTATTATTACTTCCTCTTTACCGACTTACACTTCATACCATATTTTAATAAATCCCCAGTTCTTGTGCTCATCTACTCAAAAGATACGACTCATAATTCCTAACTTTAAACTTCTTTGATTTAATAATATATAACTAGCTATGTCACATTAATCCTAGACAATAGCATTCGGTTCAAACAGAATAAACCTGTGTAAATATTAAGCATAAAACATGCAATATGTACTATAGAAAAATATGTATATCACATATGCTACCATATCTACGTTCGTTTACATATAGATGTCTGTAGATGTGTATATAAATCTGCATCCAATCGGTATGAGAACGTATCGCTTCCATTAGTCAATATATGTATTCCCATTGAAATTAAGCGGTATATGTACATGGCCATTGTCATATGTATATATAATACTATTTCCATATTTTATTAAGAATGAATGTTACAATACTCCCCAACTTAAAATAAATTTTGTCCTCGAAATTTACATACCTCTATCAGCTTGAGAACAACTGTGGGTATTGAGATCGCATTTCCTCTTCTCTTTCCCACGTGGCTTCTTCTAGTGCATGGCTCCTCCAAAGGACTTTTACCAGTGGTATCTTTTTTGCCCGAAGTTCTTGCACTTTATAATCTAAAATTTGTATTGGAATCTTTTTATAGGAAAGATCCTCCTTCAGTTGTATTTCTTGAGGTTCTATAACATGTGATGGGTCAGGATTATATTTTCGAAGGGTAGAAACATGAAAAACATCTTGTATCCTGGCTAGCTTGGGTGGAAGTTGAAGACGATACGCCACATTACCAATTCTTTCTGTAACTTCATACGGACCAATGTATCGTGGGCTTAGTTTTCCCTTCTTTCTGAATCTGATTATACCCTTGCAAGGAGATACTCGTAAAAATACCTGATCGCCCACTTGAAATTCGAAATATCTTCTTCTCTTATTCGCATAACTTTTCTGTCCATCTTGTGCAACCTTAAAATTTCTTTTGATTTCTTCAACTTTCTCCACTGTATTTTCTACTAACTCAAGTTGGACTAATTTATGCTCTCCTACTTCATTCAAACAAATAGGAGTTCTGCATGCTCAACCATAAAGGGCTTCATATGATGCCATCCCAATACTTGATTGATAGGTATTATTATAAGCAAATTCCATAAGAGTTAGATGTTCAACCCAGCTGTCTTTAAAATTTAATGCACAAGCTCTAAGCATATCTTCCAAAGTTTGAATAGTCCGCTTAGATTGACCATCAGTTTGTGGATGAAAAGCAGTACTAAATGCTAATTTTGTACCCATCTCTTTGTATAAACTAGGCCAAAATCTAGAGGAGAAACAGGGATTTCTATCAGATACAATTGACACAGACACTCCGCATAACCTTACTATTTCATCCACGAAAATCTTACCCAAGAGATCTAATGTATAAGTCATATTGACCGCTATGAAATGAGAAGATTTGGTCAATCTATCGACAACTACCCAGATCGCATCATGACTTCGATGTGTCTTAGGCAGTCTAGTAACAAAATCCATGGTAATGTGTTCCCATTTCCATTCAGGTACTGGAGGGGTTGTAATGTACCTGTTGGTCGCATATGTTCTGGTTTAGTTTGCTGACAAATCAAACATCTAGATACATATTCTGCAATCTCTCTTTTCATTCCTGACCACCAATAGCATGGTTTCAATGTTCTATACATCTCTGTACTTCTCGGGTGCATTGCGTACATGTTGTTATGTGCTTCCTCAAGAATTTTTGTTTTAAGTTCTACAGATTCTGGGACACAAAGTCTTTGCTTGAATAATAAAACTCCATTCTCATTTATCATAAAATCAACCAATTCTCCTTTTTTTTACTTTTCCTCGTATTCTTTTGATTTCTTGATCAGATCCTTGAGCCTCTCGTATTTTAACATATAATATAGGCCTAATCTATAGGGCAGCTAACAAAATCCCAGAATCATGTATTGTCAGATTTGCGCACATTCGCCTTAACTGTGCCAATAATGGTTGTCGTTCAATCTTTATATATGATGACCCACTACTAGACTTGCGACTAAGAGCATCTGCTACTACATTTGCTTTCCCGGGATGATATTCAACGGTACAATCATAATATTTTATCAATTCTAACCATCTTCTCAGTCTAAGATTCAATTCATTTTGAGATAATATATATTTCAAGCTCTTATGGTTAGTGAAAATTTGACGTCTCACCATATAAGTAGTGTCTCTAAATTTTCAAGGCAAATACTACTGTAGCTAATTCCAAATCATGTGTGGGATAATTTAGCTCATGCGGCTTAAGCTGTCTAGAAGCACATGCAATCATCTTCCCATTCTGCATTAAAACATATCCTAAACCTCTACTTGAGGCATCGCTATAAATTACAAATCCACCATTTCCAGAAGAAAGGCTTAGTATGGGAGCTGAGGTCAACCGATTCTCAAGTCGCTGAAAACTCTCTTCACACTTACCATCCTAGATAAATTTTACATTCTTCCTAGCCAATCTTGTTAATGGTCCTGCAATTTTTGAAAAATTCTCCACAGATCTTCTATAGTATACTGCTAAGCCAAAAAAACTTCTAATATCAGATGTACTTGCAGGTTGTCTCCAGTTCAGAACTGCCTCTATTTTACTTGGATCAACATATATACCTTCCACCGAGATAACATGCCCTAAAATGCGATCTTCTTCAACTAAAACTCACATTCATCAAATTTTGCAAATAATTGATGGTCCTTCAGGGTTTGTAATACAATCCTCAAATGATCTTTATGTTCTTCCTCTAACTTCGAGCATACCAAAATGTCATCAATAAACACAATCACAAATTTATCCAAGAAATGACGGAATACTCGGTTCATCAAATCCATAAAAGCAGCGGGGGCATTTGTCAACCGAAAATGCATTACTAAAAATTCATAATGTCCGTAACGAGTGTGGAAAGCTGTTTTAGGGACATCTTCGGTTTTAATCCTCAACTGATGATAGCCTGATCTCAAGTCTATCTTAGAGAATATAGAGGCCCCTTGCAATTGATCAAACAAATCATCTATTCGAGGAAGAGGATAATTATTACGCATTGTCACTTGATTCAGCCTTCGATAATCAATACAAAGTCTCAAAGAACCATCTTTCTTTTTGACAAAAAGAACAGGAGCCCCCCATGGAGAAATACTAGACTGAATAAACCCCTTATCTTTTAATTCTTGCAATTGGATCTTCAGTTCCCTGAGTTCCACTTGAGCCATTCGATAAGGAGTCAATGCAATTGGGGTGTACCAGGTACTAAATCAATAGTGAATTAAATTTCTCTATCTGGCGGAAGTCCCGGTAGTTCATTAGGAAATACTTCAGGAAATTCTTTCACTATTGGGATATTTTCTAAGCATATGGTTTCTACTTTTGTATTGTATACAAGGGAAATAAAAGATGAATATCCCCTTCTGAGTAATTTATGTGTTACTATTCTAGAAATGACACATGTTGGGTATACACTCCTTTCTCAATAAAATGTAAAGTCTGCCTCGCCCGGCATCCGAAAAATAACTTTTTTCTGAAAACGATCTAGTAAAGCATGGTATGATGTCAAACAATCCATCCCTATAATGGTGTCAAATTCTTTAATTTCCATAGGGATAAGATTCACGATAACCCGACTTCCTCCTATCTCTATCAAACAATTTTTAAAGACATTCCAAACAATCTCAGGCTCTCCTTTAGGTAAGTAGATTGCTAATGCGTGATCAAGTGTACCCATTTCTTTATCCGCAATTACGTAGAATATTCGAGAAAGAAATGAATGACTGGCACCAGAATCAATAAGAGTATGGGCATTTTTGCCAAAAATAATAGTGGTACCTGACACCACGTCCTCAGCAGAGATAGCTTCTTGAAGTGTCATTGCAGAAGATTTCCCCCGATTTTGTGCCTTTTTATTTCCTTTTATTGGAATATCATTTCTCTTTTCTTCTTTATTTGGATGGGGTTCTTGAGTTAAGGCACTAGCATGGATATTCTGTTGAGTTGGTCTTCTTACATTTCCCCAATTTTGCGTTAAATTTGGGAAGTTTCGACGTATATATCTCGTCTGGCCATAATGATAGCAACCTAACGATCCACTTCGACATTCTCTCGGGTGACGCTTGATTTCTGTTATATCTTTGAGCAGATAAGTTGTATTGCCTTGAATTTTCAAAATTTCTTCTAACCATGTTCTCAGTTCCTCTCCACGGTGGTCTATCCCCAAATCTTTTCTTACTATGATCATTACACCTTTGTCTTTCCCACACCACACGCTCATCTCTACGGACAACTTCAAGTAATTTACCATACTGAGTATATCCATTTGCTGATACCATTGACTTAATATCTATATGGGGTTCATCTTCGAAACAACGGTATTTATCTTCTTTAGTTTTCACTAAAGAAGCTGGAAACTTTAATAATTCTGTAAAGCGCTTCTCATATTCATCAATAGAAAAACTTCCTTAAGTAAGGAATAGGAATGCCTTGCATCGATCTTCTCAATATACTCTCGGATAATATTTTTCATTGAATTCTTTTTCAAATATCAGCCAAGTGATCCCGGATGGATCTGGGTATTTCATCTTCACTGATTTCCACCACTCATTGACGAGCACACTGAGCGACTAAGGTAAAGGTACAAAAATGGTCGTTGTGACCTCAACCACTCAGCTAGGCTCGATCAAGAAGAATAGACCACTAAAATAGATAAAAATCAACCAAAATGCGAAATAGCGGTCTTGCTATTTATTTAACCTGGTATAGCGACCAGGGTCGAACTCAAGGAGCACGGGTTGGCCTCTCGGTCTACGAAGTAATCAAAAAGAGAGATAAAATAAAAGGAGAAAATATTTTTGGTGGTTTTTAATTATTTTGTATTTTTTTGGATTTTTTTTAATGTGTTAAGGAAATAAGGCGAGTAAACAAACACACACTTCAATAATTTATTAAAAGCAATAAAAATCAACCAAAAATTCAAACAAAAATATTTTTATGTGTTTTATAATTTTTAGTGTTTTTGGTGAATTTTTGAGAATTTTCTGATGTTTATTTAAATTTCTAAAAATCAAAAGGTGACTGAAATGAAAGGTACTGTCTAGCCGAGCTAAAAGGCCCTAGATAAAATATCTAAAGCCCCCAAATTAGCTGGGAGGTAATTTTCCTGTAAAGAGAGTTAAACAAGGAAACTTCAGGCACCTATTTTATTATTTTTGGATTTTTGGTTTAATTATTAGAATTTTTATAAGATTTTAGGTGTTTTTTCAATTTTTAGGTGTTTTAGATAATGGAAAATAGCCAAAATTGGCTAGACAATCAAGCTAAGTAAACCAAATAGTAGACAATTTTTCTGGGATTTTTAAATGAGTTCTATTATTTTTTGGGGGTTTTTTAAAGTTAGACAGTAGCAAAATTAAGTGTTTTTGATTTTTTAAAAATATCAAATGAAAACAAAAATGTCCTCAAAAATCCTCGAAAATTTTACACCATGGCAGGAGCCATGTATCCAATTTTCGTTGGATTTGGAGGTAATTTGCTATTTTATTCAAAAATAAAGAAGGGGCAAAGTGCACATGGACCAAAGTGCAAATACCCGAGAGTCTGGGGGGTCTGGTGCAATTAACCCAGCAAAACACGCGCCACGCGCGTGCCTGGGGCACTCATGGACCCAAATGCAAGAAAAATAAGTTCCAAGGATTATTGGAAATAGGTACCAAAAGTCCAAGGACCTATTCGCAAAATACCCAAAATATCACGCACATGTTTAAATACAATACGCACAGGGGTATAAATGCAAATAAACTAAAAGTTCCATTCAACTGTTAACATCCAGAACAACAGGGGCATATAATGCAATTATCCCAACGAAACCACGTGACGAAGCACGTGTCAGACCATGTACAGGGGTATAACAGCAAATAAAGGCAAGCACACGGGTCTCTATGCAAAAAAACCAAAACTTAAACAACTACGCTAAATATTTACAAGACTAAAAACGAAATAAAATAACTAAGAGGGCCTAAGGGTAAATTACCCTTTATTACTCGGACCGCTGGATGGGCGCCACGTGGAGTATCCGACGGCGTAGAAGTGTGGTAGCACGTGAACCAACGGCTGCGATCGACTCTCCTCTGATCTGACGGTGAAGGCAGCTCCAGGGATGAACGGCCCAGATGACACCTGGAGCGGGAGGACTAATCGAACGGAGGAGGAGGATCCTCGAAGAACAGATGACCGGCGAAGTTCGCTGGCCCGGTGGCTTCGCTCCGGGGCTCCTCTGTTGCGCCTGAAGGTCGAAGAAGCTCCGCAAGGGTGTCCCGCAGCTGGTGGTGGGCTCCGATGATCCAGCCGAGCTCTGAGGAGCTCGGGCGAGGTCGGCGGAGCTGCGCCTCCTGGCTGAATGGCGAAGGACCTCAGATGGCCTTCGTTCGACCTGCAAAGCAATACAGAAGACTCGCGGGTCGAGGGCAAACTGCCTCGACCCGGTCAGGGGGGGGTGACGGTGGTCTGTGGGTCGATATGGCGAGCTCCGGCGAAGGGGGTAGACGGAGGAGCTCGACTCCCAGCTCCTGTGCGAGCTAGGTTGGATGGAGGGGTGAAGAAGGTACGCGGGAAGTCGGCAAAGGCTATGGCGATGCCCGATGATCGGATGGTGGTCGGAAGCGGAAGGAATCGACGATGGATGGCAGCGGAGCGATTTGGGTGTAACTAGAAATTACGGAAAAAGAAAGACTATCGGAGCTACCTGGGTGGACGAGGAGACTGGGGAGGAGCTAAGGAAGCTCCTGGTCTTCGCCTCGAGGAGCGTCTCCTTCCGAGGCTCGGTGCTCCTGCTGGTGGCGGAGCAACGGTGGCTGAGCTCGCCGGATCGATGGACACGCCTCCTCTCCTCGCTTCGACGGCGCCGGACGCGAGCTGTCACTCTCACGAGTACGCTGGAGCTCACAGGAGGTGGATTCGAATGACCAAAGATGCAGGATTAGGGTGGCGGAGCAACGGCTAAATATGGGTGCGGGTCCGGCTAGACGAGGTCGGGTAGGGCGTGGAGGTGTGCGGATCCCGATGTGGATACCCCGGCGAGGGTGTCGGATGTGGCATTAAGGAGTCGGACCCGGGGTTTAGGTGGTAGGCGATCGGGTTTAGCGGGGAGAAATCCGAGAAGTTGGGGACCCGCTAAGGACCCGTGTGGAGTGGTCCTGGGGGGGGGGGGGGGGTAGTTGACCGGGCGGTCAACATCCCCCAGAGCCAACAGGAATCGGCCACGTGGCAGAATTTTAGAAGTGAAAATTAGGGTAGCTAGGGGCCGATTTAGCAAAAACTTAAAACATGAAATATTTTTATTTTATTTTTTTATAATTTTTTAGTGATTTTTAATAATTTTTTCGAAATAAAAATAAGGTATATACATAATATGTAATACATAGGTATATGTACACTATATAGGGTTTTTAATTTTGATTTTTAATTTGTTGCTTTTATACAATTTTATTCCCATTTTATATTTTATTTATTTTCATTATAAAATAAGGAATAAAAAGGTATTTTTATTTTATTTTTATTATTTATATACATAGGTAAAATAAATTCATATATACATTTATATACATGGTATATTTACAATATGTTGTTTTTTTGTATTTTTAATTTTCATTATTTTTATTTTGTTTTTGTTTTAATTGTTTTTTATTTAATTTATTTACATTATATAACATAGAATATTTACAAAAATTTTGGAAATTAATTTTATTTATTTATAAGGTTAAATAAATATATAAGAGTGGTTTATGTACATGATGAAAGTGGTGTTTTTGTTCTTTTTGATTTTTACCCTTTTTCTTTTGTTTTTATACTTATAAATATGTACAAGTATTTACAAGCATATTTTGGGCTATTTTTGTGAGGAAAAATATTTTTATTTATTTACATAAATATTTACACATGAGCCCCTATCTCCCTCTACTTTGGCTTTTATGCGGTCAGGCCCATGCTGAGCCCTCCCTTGGGTTAGGTTGCTCAATATTTATTCCAAATATTTCCCTCTTTTTCTTTTTAATCTTTATTCTTTTATTTTTGCACAAAAACATGCTAATTATAGGTTTTTACACAATGCATGCTTTTGGTAATTATTTGTATTTACACATATCTACATGCATTTGCAAAGGTTTTTGTAGCTAAAATATAAGAATAAAGAGTGATGAATGGGTATTCATCACTCATCTGCATTTTCCTTTAACAAGAGTATTGCATATCTCAACTTTTGTGCTTCAATACATTCCATCAATGCAAATATCTTCTCCATGTGTTCGAACGAATCTCTTGTCATATTTAGATCCATCGTGCCTACAAAATATCTTGCACCTAACTTCCGAACGTGCTCAAATGGCAACTGATTTTGAAAATCAGGTGGTTTCATCGATCGAGCAGCCATGCTTCCCAAGGTCTGAGCTATCAATGCCAAAGTTTCTTGCATATTGTTATTATTACTCACATCATGTCCATCACTTGGTCCTTGTGAGGTCTGAGAAGGTTGCTCTGCTGTCATTGTGTCCTACATAAATAAAATATCTTAATACCTCTTTCGAAACTATAAATCCGCAAATCTCATTTCAAAATTAAAGATAAATCCTCAATATCAAGAGTATCATTACTTCCAATATCATTTCCATTTCATATCAAAGTCCAAAACTAAAATCATAACTTCCAATAAAATCACAGATCAACTTCGAATATCAATTATGATCAAATCTTATAAACCATTGCTCTGATACCACCAAATGTCATGACTCACCCGCTATCCAGAACAAGCATGACATTTAATGCATCGAATCATCTTAATTATAATTAGCATGTCTGTGAAAATTCGATAGCACTTCCTCTATTTTATGGACTTCCAAACGCTATCATGTACCTGAAACCATCCATATACAACTTTTCATAAAATTTTCTTTTAACATTTCACGTCACAACCATCCAAGTCATAAACCACATTTATAGTACTAAACACATTTATATTGTCTCTTATGTACAACCATCTTCTACTGTCAAAGTTCATATACAACTCTTTCCACTTTACAAAAACAACAAGTCTTTCCTAGAGGGTAACTAATTACCTAAGATTATCGCACTATCACAAAAAAGGAATGAAGAAACCAACTATCAGCAGAAACTTAATTCCTTCCCTCACATCCTTTACGACTCCTCAGGTGTGTTTGTATATAATATTTAATAATAGAGGGTTGAGTCTAAACTCAAAATGAGCTTAGATCCAACGAGTGAATCTCAAGTATTTTGGTAAAAGAAAAAAGACTTCTTTTGAAAATAGCTTCGCTTGTCATACAAAATAAAATGTATTGCTACAAAATAACAACTGCACAAAATATAAACTAAAGCTTTGTCGAATAATGATGCTATAAAGAAGTTGAAATATCAAACAAACTAACTGAAGTTAATTTACTAACAGGTTGTTAAAAATATTACAGAAACGAAAATGTATGTTTTCCAACTGTCATAACGACACTAGTGTGGCTAACGTACTAAGTACATGAATGCAGAAATAAACTGAGTGATACGCGTAAACAACCCCAAAGGCGAAAGAACACCCTACATAGGGCCCAAAGCCTATGTGTATTAAGCATACAGACCCAAAGTCCTCTATAGCATATCTGATGGTTGCCATATCTGATGGCATGTTTCAGGGTCATATCTGATGACATCACCATATCTGATGGCTAGTTCATGACCATGTCTGAGAGCTACTTTGGTGGTCATTGTTTCTGATATATTTTCTGATCCATAGTAATATAAATGTAAACTGAGAAATTTATGATATCTGAATCATATCATCATCACGAACTATTTGTAATGTCTGAAAACTTCTATGGTAGTAAAGCAACATTAATGAATACTGAAAATCTTAATTACTATACGACATTCTCAATATGTAAACCAAAGACTGTAACATTGCAATGTACCTGGGAAATATTAGTTAAATCATAAATTAGGCTTGAGACCACTCACCTTGATATATCAACTTTACCTTCATTTTTTTCTTCAGTTGTCACATATAATTCTTGTATTTGTATATCTGAAGTCAATGTGTGAATTTAAATTCATATCAACAACGATACACATCTACATATGTATATTGCCAATGTGTAATCTATTTTATATCTAAGTCTATCGTATATTCTAATTCTAAGAGGCTATAATGGTATATGATTAAGGTATGGCTCTGACTAATGAGACGATCGAGTGCCAAAAAGTACATCTAACATTTAATTAATGCTCAACCGGTTGCATAGAATTCATTACTCCCTCTTTATTTATATCAAACCAAGAGGAGAATATCCATTTTACCATCCTTATAATAGATTTTCTTTTATTAACAAACAATCCTCAATCTGTTATTTCTGATATATTTTTTGATCCATAGTAATATAATTGTAAACTGAGAAATTTATGATATCCGAATCATATCATCGTCCTGAACTTATTTGTAATGTCTGAAAACTTCTATGGTAATAAAGCAACATTAATGAATACTGAAAGTCTTAATTAGTATACAACATTCTCAATATGTAAACCAAAGACTGTAACTTTGCAATGTACCTGAGAAATATTAGTTAAACTTAAAATAGGCGTGAGACCACTCACCTTGATATAACAACTTTGACTTCAATTTTTTTCTTTAGTTGTCTCATATAATTCTTGTATTTGCACCGTTCCCTAAAGTTCCATATATCTAAAGTCAATGTGTGAATTTAAATTGATACCAACAATGATACACATCTACATATGCATATTGCCAATGTGTAATCTATTTTATATCTAAGTCTATCGTATATTCTTAATCTAAGAGGCTTTAATGGTATATAATTAAGGGATGGCTCTAACTCCTGAGACAATCGAGTGCCAAAAACTACATCTAATATTTAATTGATGCTCAACCGATAGCATAGAATTCATTGCTTCCTCTTTATTTATATCAAACAAAGAGGAGAATATCCACTGTACCATCCTTATAATAGATTTTCTTTTATTAACCGACAATTCTCAATCTGTTGCTTTAAAAAAAGATAGCCAAAGTTCTTAGATTATCCTGTACTGAATCACAAATATAATGTTATTACCATGATATTCTTATCTATTTTAGTTGAACTGTAATTCCATACAGCAATGTCCAACACAAATATACGAGCTTATTTATCACAAAATGATAAATCTTATCACACACAAATCACACATTTCACCAAGTCAACTCTGAAGTTTTTTTCCAATCACTGCTGTACATGAAAAATATTCCTCCACTTGTTATTTCCTCTATATAAAATAATTATAACACTCTATAAACACGTAGGGCTGTATCTAGTGAGCATCTAATCTAAGGATTTGATAATGGTACTTCAGAATCTATCTGATTAACTAAGTACCTGAGAATTTCGCTATCAGGATCACCACGGATTTTGTCCAGCAGAGGTCGACCCTGCTTTGGCATATGCAAGCAGCTTCTCCATTGCAAATGAAAGTTCGATCAAGTTGAAAGTGGCGTAATGTCTATATATATACTCAGCACCTGAAAACTCTTTGTACTAATCCGATTATTATTTTATTTTTCTTTTATTTCTGCTCTGGACACGTTACGTGAGGATGGTTCTGCATATTAAAATCTAATGGGCATGCACTATAATATTACCTCCTCTTCACCGACTTATTCTTCATACCATATTTTAATAAATCCCCAGTTATTGTGCTCATCTACTCCAAAGATATGACTCAGAATTCCTAACTTTAAACTTCTTGGATTTAATAATATATAACTAAGCTAACTTTAACATATAACATACTTCCAACTAAATTAACGTGTATATTTCTCCCTCTTCTAATTCTATGTCACATTAATCCTAGACAATAGCATTAGGTTCAGATAGAATAAATATGTGTAAATATTAAGCATAATACATGCAATTTGTACTATAGAAAAATCTGTATATCACATCTGCTACCATATCTACGTTTATTTACATATAGATGTCTGTAGATGTGTATATAAATCTGCATCCAATTGGTATGAGAATGTATTGCTTCCATTAGTCAATATATGTATTCCCATTGAAATTATGTGGTATATGTACGTGGCCATTGTCATATCTATATATAAACTATTTCCATATTTTATTAGGAATGAATGTTACATATGCGGAAAGGAATATAATAGAGATGAGGAGGAGGAGGAGGAGATGCACATACATATGGACACCACTTATAACTAGGGTTTTTGGCGAGCGGATAATTAATCAATTAAGTTGTTATTCGGGGCCCAAAACCCTAGTTGATTAAAAAATATCGGATAAAATAGGAAAGGGAGATAAAAGATGAAAATAAACGCTTCTCTCCTATTTTATCCTTCTAACTAATTATTAACCGGATATGTTTCCCAAGAATGTACTTCAGGAGGAAGAATACCTATATTGTGGTTTTCAAGAAAAGAAAAAAATTTGGCGATCTTTATTTCTTCTTGAAAATGAGTCAAAAAAATCTTCAACAAGCACAACTTTACGAAAATCAAAGCAAGAAACATAAGGGACAAAAATCCGTGAAAAATATCAAGAAACCTAGCTAGGGTACTTGTGTAAATACCCTAGAAAATCTAAGGAAAAACCTATAAAATTCGAGGAAAAATAATGTCGAGATGATGTCCAAAAATAACCTACAATATAAGGGTATAAGTGCAATAAAAAGTAAAAATATCTGTTACAAGAAGGCCCCTGATCAGGGACTAAATTGTAAGAAAAACCAAAAGTTTTTCATTTAGGTCCCCTTGTGGGGACCTAGGTGCAAATCTAGAAACTTCTGGAGTGGCTATTGATTTTTCGAACTACGGTGGGTTTAGTTTGCAATTCTTCCACCCCTTCTTGTTCAACGATTGTGATTAAAATCTCTGTGTGAATCTGGAGCGTCGATGGAGGACACATGGCGTTAGCATGTAGCGCCTGGCATTCTTGGTTGTTCGTCCTCTTTTACGCAGTTGACGATTGTGCCTTCTTTTCTGATTTCTCACCGTCAAACTACTACTCGAGTAGACCTCCGGCTGGGCCATAGGGGTGATGCCTTCACCCCTCGAGCTCGCCTGCTTGTAAGTTGGCTCCGAGGTGAAGGAAGTGGTGGCTGAACGTTGATGAAGGTGGTTGATGGTCAATCTACAATTAGGTTTGGGGCTCCAAGATGCTATATGATTTTTGTTGAAGATGAAGCTCCAATGGAATGTTTGATGCTCGAAATGGAAGATGAACCTGCAAATGATAATGGGGATGCTCTATTTGCAATGAAATCAGCCAAGAAAATTAAGAATTTGCAGACCTAATAAGGAGTTTCCTAGAAAAAGGATAAGAGTGAAAATAGAAGAGAAATGGGAATCGAATTAGGGTGATTTCGAATGGATCAGAAGGGTGATTAAAGGGATATCATTAAGAAGTGGTTTAAATATTTTAGTGATACACTTACGTAGGCTAACCACAACACAAGATTCGAGAAATAAAATGAGAAAGAATGGATGAATACTTTGGATTTGCAGAGTGTATGACGCTGCAGGTCAGCACTCGACGGTCGGTGGCAGGAGCTCTACGCGCACAAAGCAGCGTTGCAAGTCCAAGCTTATACCTTGGAACCCTCCACTGGATGTCCTACTTCCACATGGGGTGGACCTGGGCGCTGTCACTGATGACCGAAAAAATCTCTCACTATCGGGCTAAGGTAAAAACAATCAAGGTCATTGCATCCCAAATAGCGAGAATCGATCAATCAAGAAAAATAGACCACCAAATAAAAGTATTCAGATAAAAAATCCGAATAGCGGTCTTGCTATTTATTTAACCTGGAATAGAGAACATGGTCGAACACAAGGAGCACGGATTGACCAAATGGCCTACGAAGTAGTCAAGAATTAAATAAAAGAATAAAATATATTTTTGATGGATTTTATGTATTTTAATTTTTTTGTATTTTTAATTATGAGTAAAAAATATATAAAAAGATAGAAAAAGGCACAAACAACAAATTATTTAACAACACAAATTAAATCAGAAAAATGTAATAAAAATGTTTTTGGGTTTACAATTTTTTAAGTGTTTTTGGTAATTTTCTCAGATTTTTATATTTTTTGATTTTATAAAAATAGAGAAAGGCAAAAACATGGAACTAATGTGCAATCGGATTTGAAAGGTTATTTAAAAAATAGAAAAATAACCTCTAAAAATCTGAAGACAATTTTATATCAAGCTACAAGTAAAAACTAAGCTACAGAAAGAGAAATTGCAATTTTTGATTTTTTTTAAGAATTTTTAATGATTTTTATAAGATTTTTAGGGTTTTGCAATTTTTAGGGGTTTAATATATCTAAATGAAAAAAATTGGATTGAAGCAAATAATCACTAAAACAAATAGTACCTATTTTTTTAGAATTTGGGGGGGGGGTTATATTTTTAGTTGATTTTCCAATTCAAACAGTAGCAAAAATATAGTTTTTTGATTTTTTAAAATTACAAACAATAATAAAAATGTCACAAAAAAATAGTGAAATTTTTACACAGTGGCAGGAGCCACGTATCCAATTTTCACCAAATTTGGAGTTGATTTGATTTTTTATTCAATAAATAAATAAGGCACAACACACATGGACCTATTTGTAAGAAAAATAAGTTTCATGGGCTAAAAAGAAACACGTGCAGAAAACCTAGGGGGCTTAATGTAAAATGCGCACGAATTTCAACACATGTCCAAATTCATTCACGCATAGGGGTATATATGCAAATATCCAAAATATAACTCTAATCCAGAACAACCATAAAACCCAAGCCCTTATACGCAATTATGCCACAAAAATTCATGTCTCGAAGCACGTGAATCCACAAAATAGGGTCTAAAGTGCAAATACAATAAACCGCAGGTCCTGATATGCAAATTATCCAAGTGTGCTAAGTTATTTAATGGACTAAACATGAACTAAAATAAAATGCAGGGGGTCTGGCACAAATTACCCAGGCAAAACGCATGCGGGTCGCGTGAGGGGTGACGTGTCAGGCGGGGACTAGCTGATGGGCGTGTGGCTCTGGTCCCACCTCCTTCAGATTTGACGGTGGTCCTCTGGCCTAGACGTGGCTGTACGGAGACCATTAGATATGGGATCGAACGGCCTATCAGTGGCAGGTGCTGGACGACCCAAATGGAGCCTGGAGCTGGCGTGCAATCTGACGGTGAAGAGGAGATCTGGAAGAACTCCTCCCGACGGACTTCGTCAGCGAATTGGAGTGGTTGTGTGCATCCGATGGGTGATCAGCTAGAGGGCTTTGACGCGCCTCGTCGCTCCGCGTCTGGCGGTGGTGACCGATGGAGCTCCCAACGGTCCGATCCTCCGGCGAGGGAGGGAGGACCTGGGTGATTTCGGTGAGGTATGCGAGATGCGACTCAGGGGGGTAACTCGTGCTTATTCACCAGCAAAGGGTAGCTCGTGCTCGGAGGAAGACTCCGGCATGGGTTATTTAACAAGCAGCAAAGGGAAGAGGGGTGATTTGGCGAAGGGGGTCCCAACGGAGGCGGCGGAAGGGACCTAACCCGATCTTGGCTCGGATAGCCAAGATCGAGGTGATCATATCATGGAAGGAGGGTGATGATGGGTCGATGCACCTATCTATACGACTAAAATGAGGTGGCGGAGCTCTGACCACTGGGGCGGAGCTGGCGGAGCGGAAGATGAAAGATCGAATCTACTCGTTAATCAAGACACTAACAGGGGTACCAGATGGAGGGAATCGTCTATGGGGGAGATGCTGGATCTCCTACAGTCTTCGCCTCGATGGAGCGATGCCTCCAGAGGCTTGGGATGCGCTGTCGGCGGAGCTCGACGACGATGGTCGTCAGACCTAAGGCAAACGCCTCCAATCACTCGCTGCGACACCCTAAATCACTCGCTGTCACTCGAGGAAGTAGGTGGAGGTCACTAGGGTCAAAGACGGGAGCCAAAGGTGAGTGAAAATGCGTCTGGAGGCGAGGCTATATAGGAGTGAAGGTCCAAGAAGATGGGAGTCGAGCGCTCTATTCGATGCATGGACCCTTAGAGAGAAGAGCGGGCGTGAATCACGGATCAAGGAGCTGCAATCGGAGCCCGGGGTTTGGGTAAGTGGAAGGCGGATCACATCTAGAAAAATGGGAGAAATCGGGTCTAGACGAGGTCCGCGAAGTAGAGTGGTCCGGGTGGGGGGGGGGAGTTGACCGGCGGTCAACATCCCCATGGACCAATCAGATTAATTCATCCATAAATTATTTGTAAATTCATTTTCAAATAGTAAATGATTTTATTTTGAAATATTTTCAACATGAAAAATGTTTATTATTTTTCAAATTATTTTTTAGTGATATTTATTTATTTATTTGAAAAATTAATTAACGTATATACATAGTATATTATTATATATAGGTAAAAATACCTTGGTATTTTTTATTTATATTTTTATTATTTTATTTTTGCATAATTATCCCCATTTTATATTTTATTTATTTACAACATAATATATGGGATATAAAATAATTTTTATTTAATTTTTATTATGTATTTTACAAGGGTAGAATAAATATGTATATGTACATATATACATGGTATATACAAGGGTGAGAGAGAGAATTTTCTTTTGTTTTTATTTTATTTTTCTCATTTTTACATGTTATGAGAAACACATAAATATTTTTATTTTATGAAATAATATATATATACATGAAGGAAAAATATGTACAATGATGAGCAGCCCTATCTCTCTCTACTTATTTTATTTTGTGGTCAGGCCAATGATTGGCCCTCCCTTGGGTTTGGGTCACTCAATATTTATTCTAAATATTTCCCTTTTTTCTTTATTTCTTTATTCCTTTATTTTTGTACAAAAACATGCTAATTATGGCTATTTACATAAAGCATGCAAGTTGACAATTTATTCTATTTACAAATATTTACATGGTATTTTACCAAGATTTCGAGCTAAAATAAAGGAATAAATAGTGATGAATGAGGATTCATCACCCCCTATACTTTAGTTTTTCTAGTCCCTTAGCAAACACTTATTTGAAAAAGAAGTGCAAAAGAGAAAGAAAAAGAAAAAGATGGGAAATCAAGGTTGATTTCCCATCTTTCCTTCATTAAATTGAAATATGAAGCTCAGTCAAACCTTTGGATTATTAATTTATCGGAACCTTTTTTGGACTTAAGCTTAAATCTTAACAGCCTCTAAGTTCCACCAATCTATGGTCAAGACTCCTCAATAAATCAGATCAGAACAAGTCTACATACACAAACTCTAATGACCATGAATCTTTCCTTGTACTATATAAGTGAAATGTAGCTCCCCACCTCAAAAGTGACAAAGAAACAACCTCCCTCAACCTGGTAACTCTAATGCCTCGGTCTAGCAACTCTTTCCTCGAGGAGCGGGGAATTCCCTTCTAAGTTCAAGTACAACCGGCTCAAGAAGAGGGGGAAGAAGAGAATGGACCATGACAAGTGTAGCCATGTATCCTTGGGAGCTCTAACCAGTGTAGCTGAGTCTCCCGCTGCAAGCTTCATGAGATGGTCATGCGTAACATAAGCTTTGCTTTATTTGACTATATACACTCCGGTGGGTATTTTATTTTCAATCAAACCCACCACTTTTTTTGGAGTTTTTCTTTCTTTGTACATTTTTTTGATGTGCATATGTACAACATATCTACATGGTGCAACATACATACATAAGGGGTTTTTCCTCTTGAACCAGTAGACTATCCCTCTTTTGAAGCTTTATTACAACCCACAACTCCTGTCTTTAGACTTCATCACCACCGGACCAAGTTGAGACGCACTTCCTTCGCTATAAGAAGAAGAGAGGTTCCGCCTAAAAGTACTACCCTCATATGCTACTCCAAGCCAAAGGAAACTGCCTCCTCACCACCTCATCCGTGGAGAGCTATGTGTAAAGTGTTGGTGCAAGTAAAGCCATTGTCTCTGAGAGTCATGTGTGCGTTGCTAAGTGCTCTACTTAGTCTCATCAAGATGACATAAGCTCATAGCCTAGTGGACTCAAAGAATTAAGTCCCAATGGACCTGAAAAGTCTTAGTACTATGCTCTATAAGGTTCCTCTTAGAATTAGATGGATTAAGGTCTTAACCAAGCTCCATTTGTCAATTTAATTCTAGGCCAGTTTAAATGTAAACCATGATTTGCAAAAACTGTACAAGTATTTACAAAGATGCGATTTTACAAATTTTACAAATGTGCAAAATTTTTGAAAAAATGTTTGAAAACATGGATGTATGCATGAATGCGAAGTTTTACAAAATATTTACAAAAATTTACACAAGGTTTTGCAAAATTTTGTTTTCAAACATTTTTACAAAAATTTTGTACTTTATACATAGTTTTGATATCAAAATATTTACAAACTTTTTACCCAAATCATTTTTACAATCATTTGTACAAAAATAATTTTTATAAATAGATAGGTATGTTCAATAAGAATTTTATGTACAAGGGAAATTTTTAATTTTTTATGGATTTTTAGCCATTTTATTTATTAACACACTCAAACAAAGTACGAGTTATGATTAAAGTATATATGAAATATATACGACACCCCCTATACTTAGCTCGAACGATGTCCTCAGAGTGATCAAGAGCGATGAAGAAGACATAACTTGTGCTTAGTATAGGGAAGTGAGAAGGAATGGTATGTACAAAGACAAATCAAAGAATAGAATGAAGAGGACTAGGTGTTTCCCCCTATACTTAGGATCTAGTAATCCTAAGTATAGTAAGCTGTTCATGAAGGGAAATCCGAGTGGAAGGATGTACAGGGTCTACCCCCCTATACTTAGGGTAAAATATCCCTAAGTATAGGCAGCAAAACAGAGGTAGAAAGACTCAATAGAATACCGAGAGTCCTACACCCACTATACTTAGGGTAAAGTGCTCCCTAAGTATAGCAAAATCATAAGATAAAGATGGGGTGTGGGACTAAAGGATAAAGTGATATGGACAACTGGATCTATACAAGTCGGGAGAACAGTGATAATCAGGCGTGAGATGCAATAGATGTGAGTCAAGAGACCACATCTCACGCAAAGTGAATCGGGGCAACGTCAACGACCCGTGGCTCATGATCTAGATATGGCTTGATCCGCTGGCCGTTAACACGAAAGGTAGCATCAGAAGACAACTCAGATATATCGATACTCCCATTGTCATGCACCTTTCGAACCGGATAAGGTCCCTTCCATTTGCTCTGTGGCTTCCCTGGAAATAAACGAAGCCTAACATCAAACAACCATTCTCTCTGTCCTGGCTCAAACTGCCTGTGGCTGATATGAGAATCATGGCACTCTTTCACTCTCTCCTTATACTATAGGTTGTTCGAAAGGCAGTATCACGAAGCTCCTCCAAGGATGCTAACTCTACCCTCCTCTGATCTCCTACACTCTCTGGATCCATAAGTATATCAGTGACTGCACAAAGTGACCTATGTCTTTGCTCAACAGGTAAATGGCAGGGCTTGCCATAAACGAGGTGAAAGGGAGATGTACCCAAAGGCATCTTGAAGGACATCCGATATGCCCAAAAGACCGAGTCCAAAAGCTGTGACCAATTCTTTCGGTCAGGGTGGACGACCTTCTGCAATATAGTCTTGATTTCCCTGTTTGACACTTCAGCAAGACCATTCGCCCGAGGGTGGTATGGAGTGGCTACTCGATGGTCTATGCTGAACACGTTAGCAAGGGCCTTTACCTTGTCGTTGACAAAATGAGACCCCCCGTCAGAAATCAACACTCTAGGTACCCCGAACCGTGAAATGATCTTCTTCCTCACAAATCTGCAAACAGTCCTAGCATCTGCGATTCGGGCGGGGATGGCCTCAACCCAACGATTCACATAATCGACGACCAACAGAATGTACTCAAATTCCTGATGGACCCATGAAATCGATGCCCCATGCATCAAAAACCTCACAAAAGTGTGTGGTCTGCATCGACATCATATCACACTGTCCACAAGTGCCCATCCTCTGACAATCAGTACACCTCTTTACGAACTCATCAGAGTCCTTGAAGAGAATATGTCACCATTGGCCGGATTGGAGAACTTTCTATGCTGTTCTCCTCCTAGAGTGAAGTCCTCCTGCCTCAAGCTTGTGGCAGTAAGTAAGGATGTTGTGGTGCTCCTCCTGAGGAATGCACCGATGCCAGATGCTATCCCCCTTCATCATAAAGGACAGGATCCTCCCAATGGTAAAACTTGGCCTTCGCGAGGAAGGTCTCAAGTTTCTGCCTGGGCCAATCTTGTGGAACTCTTTTGGCGACAAGATAGTTCACAATATTGGCATACCATGGGAGAGAGGCGATAGCAAGGATCGCCTCATCTGGGAAGGTCTCACATATAGGCTCAATTTGCTCAGAATCCTCAAGAAACTCCAATCGGGAAAGATGATCTGCCACCACATTCTTGACTCTAGGCTTATCCTTAATATCTATATCAAACTCCTGGAGTAGAAGGATCCATCTAGTCAATCTGACTTCGGCATCCTTCTTTGCTATGAGGTACCTTATACCTTATGGCGGTATGATCAGTATAGATGGTCACTCTAGATCCAATGATGTAGGATCAGAACTTATCTAGGGAGAAAACTATGGCTAGCATTTCCTTCTATGTGACTGTGTAGTTCTGTTGAGCGACATCCAAAGTACGGCTAACGTAGTGAATAGCAAAGGGGACTCCATCCCTCCTCTATCCCAACACGGCCCCCATGGCAAAATCAGAGGCATCCGTCATGATCTCGAATGGGAGAGACCAATCAAGCGGCTGGAGAATAGGAGCCTCTACAACACGACTCTTGAGAGTCTCAAATTACAATAGACACTTATCATCAACAAGGAACTCGGTGTCTTTCGTCAGCATATCAGTCAACGGTCGGGCAATCCTACTGAAATCATGAATGAAGCGCCGGTAGAAACCGACGTGCCCCAGAAAAGACCGTAACTGCCGTAAGTTGGACGGTGGATTGAGTTTTCTAATGACATCCACCTTGGCCGGATCAACCTCCATGCTCCTGTTGGATATGATATGGCCAAGCACTGTCCCTTGAGTCACCATGAAGTGACTCTTCTCCCAAGACAACACAAGGTGAACCTCTATGCATCGCTGAAGGATGTGGTCTAAGCAGTCAAGACAAGAATCGAATCCGTCGCCGTAGACCGAGAAATCATCCATGAAGACCTTCGAGAACTCCCCCACCATGTACGAAAAGATGGACACCATGCATCTCTGGAATGTCACTGGAGCGTTGCACAATCCAAATGGCATGCGTCTGAAAGCATATGTCCCGAGGGGACAGGTGAAGGTGGTCTTGTCTTGGTCCTCGGGCGCAATGGCCACCTGATTGTATCCGAAGTACACGTCCAATAAATAGTAATGGCTCTTCCCAACCAACCTCTCTATAATCTGATCAATAAAGGGCAGGGGGAAATGATCCTTCTTGGTGGTATGGTTCAATCGTCTGTAGTCCACACACACCCGCCAAGAAGTGGGTACCCCGGTAGCGATCTCCTCTCCGGACTTACTAACAATTGTGGTGATGCCCGTCTTCTTAGGAACCACATGCAATGGACTGACCCATTTGGAGTCGGAGATGGGGTAGATAAAATCGGTGATCCACCATTTCGAGATTTCCTTCATGACAATCTCTCGAAGATTCGGGTTCAACCGCCACTGGAAATCACACGACGGCTTCACGTCCTCCTCGAGATAGATATGGTGGGAGAACAGGACCGGACGTATCCCCTGGAGATCAGCTACACTCCATCCTATCACCTTGTGGTTCTTTTCATGAACCCCCATCAGACGGGATTCCTGCTCTCCAGTCAAATCAACGAAGATAATGACTGGGTACATCTCATGCTCACCCGCAAGGAACCTATACTTCAGCGACGATGGTAGCGGCTTCAGCTATGGACAAGTAGGTGTTGGAGGATCTTCCCTTTGAAAAGTCTGAGTGAATGCGGCCAAATATGCATGGGAGAATGAGAACTCTTGCTCGCAATCTGAATCTGGCGAAGGATACTCTGCTGGTGTGTCTCTGCTCTGTGCGGGATCAGCCTCCTCCCTAGTTGCAGGCTCTGTAGAAGTCAGACAAGGTATCAAATCATTAAACTCTGCCCAGTCTAAATCTGACTCCGAGGATCTGCATCAGAATTACAACAAAAATATGCCTCACGATCTGGAACTGGGACTGTTACCTGAGATGTATCCTGGACCAGGAATGCGCTCTCCAAGCTCTCCTCTACTAGTGTCTCTACATCAGTAAACTCTGAAGTTGAGAGGATGGCCTGTGCTACTGGATCTGCCCAAACTGCCTTGTCATCTGTGATAAAAAATCAGTCCTGGTGGATGTCTCGCCCTGCCTCTTTCGTCTGCTCTGAATCTGAAGTCAGCTTTGAGCAAGCTGAATCTCTGGCTCTAGTCTCGTCGACCTTCTCTATTTGTATACTCTCGCCCTCGACGCGAAAGTACACCTTCCCACTATCATGGTTGGACACTGCCTTGGCTGTGGCCAAGAACGGGCATCCTAGAATTATCGGGGTATGGGTCACGGACTCAGGAATCTCCATGTCCAACACAACGAAGTCCACAAGGAATTTCAGGCCCTGAATCATGACGACAACGTCCATCAGCAACCCCTTCGGCTTCTTGACAGATCGATCAGCAAACTGAAGGACCGTCCTGCTCTATCGGAGAGGGCCCAACTCGAAGCGGTCGAGAAGGGCTATCAGAAGTAGGTTGATCGAAGAACCTCTGTCTAATAGAGTGTGGTCGAACCTCTACTCATGAATGTGGCATCTGACATATGGGGCTCCTGTATCAGGACTCTTAGTTGGCAAACGGTTCTGAATCACGAAACATGTGGCATGAGTGAGCACATGGATCTCTGACTGGTGGTTCCACCTCTTCCTCCTAACTGTGGTCCTGTCTCTGAGTGATATCTGGAAGAGAGGTATGTGCTCCAAGGCCTCCTGTAGAGTCAGATGAATGTGAAATCGGTCCATCATCTGTTGGCTGAACTCTATCTGATGGTTCTTTTTAGGATTTTCTTTTTTCTGCCCCTTAGACAAGTGGAGTGCTGGGGGAAAGGGGACTACAAGGTCCTTCTAAGATGAAGGACTAGGAGAGGGTCTGGAATGCTCATGAAGAGAAGAATCCACACAAACATCATCAAGCAACACAGGTGGATCCGAAAACAATAAATCCTTTCCTTTATTTGCAATAATGTCCTGAGATACATGCACGGAAGGAAAAACAACAGGACTAGCAGAACTGAAAATGGTGGCCTCAGTATCACCCTCGGCATCTGGACTCGCGGCATCAGTGCCACGCTTTGTCTTAGCAACTGGTCTGGTGGCATCAGTATCACCTCCTCCAACTGGTGAAGTGACGGCCTCAGTTCGTCGGCTGGATCAACATCTTTGGTGGCATCAATGCCACCGACATAATCATGCTCCTGAGTGGCATCAACACCGCTCTCCTCCTCGCCTGGCACTCCTGAAGTGGTGTGGGATCATCTCTCAGACAAGGCGCCCGCCTGCTGGCATCCTACCGCACCTAAGTGTAACAAAATCAGCATTAAACACGTATGCATACATAACATCAAGTGAAGCACTAGGAGTGGTAATCTCAGTGAACTCTACCTGCTCAGACTTCCTCTTGAGGTTGTTCGGGTTCGGCTCGATCTGGGTAGGGATGGCGGTCTTCCCTCTCACAATCTCCCTCATCTCCTGACGGAACTCGTCCATCTCCCGTCGAATGGTAGCCTGCTGCTCGGACATGAGGCAGGATAGATCATCAAGTGCGGGGTTCTCAAACGTCGGCCCATGAGAAGATGACGGGTGGCCTCGCAGGTAGTGAGGTTGCTGCTACTGGTGAGAGTGAGAGGGATACTGTTGATGATACTGCTGATGAGGCTGCTCTCGCCTCCAAGGTTGTCCCTGCTGATAGGGACGAGGACCATACTGTTGGTGGTAGGATGGCTGCTGCTGCTGTACTGGGGGCTGGGGCTACTGGTGAGTCTCTCGCTGCTGGATGCACTGACCACCCTGAATTGGAGGCTACTGTTGGGAACTGGTGGCTCCAGCTGACCAACGAAATTCAGGATGGTCTCGTCGGATACCGGGCTGGGGTCGGTGATGCCAAATCCTGTTGACATCCATCAACGGCTCCTGCTCGTAGGTGGGTGGAGGGAGTATTGCCAGGGGCTGGTCCGGCTGGTAGACCATCATCTGAGTGTTCTGGGATGGTGGTGGCTGGTAGAACTGCGGTGGCTGCAGGTACGACTCCGCCTGTACAAGGTGGACCTGTATAGGCTGACTGGAGTGCTGGGATGAGCTACCACTGCTACTCAGATCTTCCCGTGACCTGAGACTGGGCTGAGAAGACGTCTGTGCCTCCTAGAGACACATGATCTGTGCCTTCAGGTCACTCAGTGTCTGTGCCATCTGATCGATCTGAGTCATGCCGTGGCACTGCTTCTTCTCTATAAACTCGATCCAGTCCTGCTTCTCGCTGATGATGCCCATGTCTGCGCTGTAGACTCTCCCTGTTGTGGCACAAAATCTCGAGGATTGGAAAAATTGATGATAAATTGGTCGTTGTCGTTCCCCAAAATCCCGTGACAACAAATTTTTTTTATTTTTGCTACTTATTAACCTGTATAGCGGACATGGTCGAACTCAGGGAGGCTACAATTCCCGAGGGTTATTCAATCAATCAGAAACTAATTAAAAGAAATCAAGAATCTCAAAGGACAATATCCTTGGTTTTTGTGATTTTTTTATTTTTTATTTTTTTAATTTTCAAAATTAACACGAAGCATTATTCATAAGATCAAAAATACGCACACCAACTCTTTTTGTTTTTTTTAAAATAATCAACAATGCTCAGAAAAATCCAGAAAAACTATTTTTGGATTTTAAAAGTTTTGAAATATTTTTGAGATTTTTTGTGGAATTTTCTGATGTTATTGTATTTTTCTAAAAATTAAACAGTGAGAAAATATGAAAATGTGCGCAACCTCGAGTAATTTGCAACTTAAGAATATTTCAGGCCCAAAACTCCTGACAATTATTTTTAAGACAAACTATAAACAATTATCTACAAATAGGAACTGAAATCACAATTTTTGGATTTTTGTAGAATTTTCTGTGATTTTTATAAGATTTTTGATGTTTTTCAAAAAATTTTGGGTTTTATAAACGATTAATGCGTGAAATTTGTACAAAAGTAAAAGACAATGAAATACAACTTTTTTTTTGGAATTTTTGGAACAATATTTGAATTTTTATGAATATTGGAATTTCAAACAGGGAAAAATGCCATGTTTTTTATTTTTTAAAATAATAAATGTGGGTAAAATATAATGAAATTTTTATGCAATGAAGATTCACACTACAGGATTCTAAGTTATTTTTTTGAGAATTTTTGGACTAATAAAAACATTTATTCCAATAGAGAATTCATGCTAACTAAAGAGTCTGAGTACGGGACCCGTACTGAATTGCAAAGATTCAATATTTTTGCATCAAATAAATAATAAGAATAAATAAAAGAGAAAAAGAATACAATTTATCCAGCATGCCACGTACGTGACTTGACTCTAGCAGGGGCCTCTTTGTGATTACAGAAAATTCCTAAGGCTTCTTATGCAATTTACCCAAATTATAAAAAATAATATAGCCCTAGGTCTCCTTCGTTTCCACGCAAAAGGTGAAGATGGGCCGCCGCCACCCTTTCTTTCTTCCCCACGCGCGTGATCGACGGATGGGGGCGATGCGGGACGAGGGGCGACGAACAAGGGGCTCGGCGGTGAACTCAGCTGGAGGTGCGACGATCGAGGGCGTGCGCGACCGCACGTGGGAGCGGAGGAGGAGGAGGCGGCACTCGCACGGCGGTTGGTGGTGGTCGGCAGAGCAACGCGGTGGCGACGCCACTCAAATGCGACGGACAGCGCGGAAGGGGAGGGCGATGGAGCGTGACGCGCGATCGGTGGCGCAGATCTGAAGGATGCGGTTGAGCGCGCGTGACTGTCGACGAAGACAGAGGGGAGCGGGAGATCTGGCGGGGGTTCGCTTAGAGCGGGAGGTGGTGCCGCGGATCTCCACAGGCGGAGGTGAGCAGGCAGGCGGTGATGGCGGTTTCTGTGCAGGAGCAAGCGCAGGTGCTGCCGACGGTGGCCCGGCTTGCGGCGTGGCCGCCGAAGACGAAGGACGCTAGAGGCTTGGGCGAATTTTTTAATTTTTTAATTTTTATTATATTTTTTAATTTTTTATTGTAATGTAAATAGTGAATAAAAAAACTTTTCTTTTTTTAATTTTTTTGTGTTGTAAAAATTAAATAATAATTTTTTTATTTTTATAAATCCGGAAATAGAAATTAAAAAAACTATAGAAATTCTTTTATTTAATTTTTTATTTTTTTACGCTTCTTTTTTTTTTATATGATCCTGCAAAACAAACGTTAGAGAAAACGAAACAAATATTTTTTTTATTTATTTACAAATCAGAAAAATGAACGGAGATTTGACGGAGATGAGGGATTCAAATCCGATCTCCGGCCACCGTACGCGGCCGAAATTGAGAGATTGAGGACAATAGAAATAGAACGCGTAGAGATCGAGAAAGTGAGATGAAAACTCAAGTCGGTGGCTGAATAAATTGTGGTGGATTTTTTAAGATCTAGAGAACTAAAAATGACAACGAGATAAAAAATGCGAGAAATAAGCTATGATTAACGTAGATAAAAGTACGAAGAAAAATGTGCATCTCACCTTAGGAGCGGAAATGGACCGTGATCGCCTCGACAAGGTCGACTCGTTGTCCCCGGACGACTTGGAGACTAGGCAACTTCCTCGACGAAATTTTCCTTCGGAGATCGGGCTCCTCTCTCTAAAGATCGATCTAGTTGGAATGAGGGAGAAGGAACCATATAAATAGAAAAGATGGAATGAAATTTGATTTTTTTTTGAATTTTTTGGATAAAAAGATAAGAGAGTTGAAAGTTGAAATGGATTTTTGATTTTTTTTTGGTGGAAGAGATAGGAGAGACAAAATGAGAAATGAGATAAAAGAAAAGAGAGATAAAATTATTTGACTATTTTTTTGAATTTTCGTCACTTTATTTATTCGAATTAAAAAATGTTTTTTTTTATTTTTTTTATGGTGGTTAATTAAAAATGGCAACTATATTCATATACTATATACATATAAGACATGATATACAAGGGTAAATGAGGAAATTGGTTTTTTAGTTGATTTTTTTTATTTTTATTTTAAATAATTAGTAAGAATAATTTACAAATATATACAAATACAATATTTACAAAATACATGTGAAAATTACACAAACCACCCCAGAAAACTGACTTTTCAACCGTAATTCCAAAAATTATGAAATCACAGCCATTTTGAAGATAATTTAATTTAGAATCCAATAGAAGTGATATTGATTCAATTTGAGTTCATATGGAGCCGTAAATTGATCTTTCAATTAGTGCTTAGTGGCTTTTTCTAAGTGTGGATACTTTTATTCTGCACATGATTTAATTATGCAATCATTTTTATTAATTAGGACACATTTTTATTTACAACTTTGGTTTTGAAGTTATTAGATTTGAGGTCAATTAATGCACAAATAAATTAGTGTTAGTTTCATACAGATATACACAAAATAAGTGAGAAGTTTTTACAACAACACACACGCATTTTTTTGATTTTCTACTTAAGGAACCTTATCTCCCTCTACTTTATTCCTGATCGATCAGGTCAAGTCTTGACCTTCTCTCGGGATTCGGGTCAGCTTGTATACAGTCTTCCTCTTTTTTTATTATTTTCTTTTCTTTATTTTTCCTTTCTTTCTTTATTTATTTTAGGTTAAAATTAGTAAGAAGTGTACAATATTTACAGATGCAAGTTAGTAAGAATAAGGAGTTAGTGTTATATGTAGGTGTTTTATAAGGAATTTTAAACTAAAATAAATGAATAAAGATGACGAATCGCAAACTCATCACCTGTGCGGCTGCCGCTGACGAAGTGGAAGGACCGGCATCGACTGTGCTATCCTATGAAACTGCACGACTTGTGGCTGGGGGCGTGCCTGAGTGTAGAGTCGGCTTTGGGACATCATTGTATTGTTCTCGGCCATCTCTTCATAGATGGCCCAGACCTGATCCTCATCCTTGGCGAAGTAGGAACCGCCACAAGAAGCATTCACCAAGCCCTACAGCTCTGGTGTCAGTCCGCAAAAGAAGCTCTGAACTAGGTTCGACTTTGAGATATCATAGTGCGGGCATCTGTCGATAAGCTCTCTGAACCTTTCCCATACCTCATGGAACTACTCGTTGAGGAGAATGGAGAAGTTGCTAATCAGGGCCCTCGCTGCATTGGTCCGCTCGAGTGGATAGTACTTATTCAAGTACTCGGTGCGGAGCTGTTCCCGGGTAGTCACAATCCCCCCCAAATTCTTCAGCCAGTTGGCTGCTTGGTCAACAAGGGAGAAAGGGAAGGCAATCATCCGAATGGTGTCCTCGTCCACATGCCGATCGTGGAAAGTGATGCAGATCATCTCAAACTCCTGGAGATGAAGATGGGTCTCCTCAGTGGCGAGTCCGTAGAGGCGGGGAAGAAGCTGAAGTGTCTGTGGAGGGAACTTGAAGTTCCCCACGATCGCTGGAAGAACGATCCACCGGTGTGTCAGCACGATCCGAGGTTGTGAAACTCCCGCATCGGTCTGGCTGGCGCTGGCTGGACCGGCTCCTCCGGCTGATCTGGGTCTCCCGCTCTTGCGGCTCCCGTTTGATATCGCACTGTCCTCAGCCTTTCCATCTCTCTCCTCATCTCCACCATGAAAGCTCCTGATCCCGTATCTGTCGCTGCATAGTTTTGAGGGAAGCTAACATGGTGTTGTTGATAGCACCCTGGTCCAACACATATGTCGTCATCTCTAGCCTCTGACCTTCAATGCGTTCCTCACTCCTGCCCATGGTCTCTGCAAAGGCAAAAGATCCAAACTCAGGTGCCGATAAATCATCTGTCTGTTGTCTCTGATCTAGCATTGGCACTAGTATCTCAGAAGTGGAAGAAGGGTGGTCAAGGGGGAACATGGTGGAATCAAACTCGGGTTTGGAGAGCGAGTCTCGGCTCTCACAAACCAACCTAGATGAACGGGCTGGAGTGCTAAAAAGCGGTGCAACCAAAGGCTACCTAAGGGACCTTCTGCCCATCATCTTGATCTAGCGAGTAAGGCGGATGAGATCTGGAAGCACACAAGATGAGTAAACAAAGCCCAGGTTCACCTACACAACATAGAGCTGATGACCGTAAGAGATTAGATTATCTTGTCAATTTTATTTTAGGTGATAATGTCAGTATATCAGAGCGGTTACGCAAGTTGATGGGAATCCAATCCCACCAACAGACTGTCCCGTATAAAAGGCCGGTAGTCTGATAAGAGATCGGATATGGCTCTACCCTAGTGTTCGTGCCACTCTCTCGCTCATCCAAACCAGACAAGGAGGGGGTTGCTCTCCCCAAGACAAATTTTTAGGTGAAGTGTCTTTTAGGGTCAAGTGTGTTTAGCAGTCCCAATTTTATAGTTTTTCTTCTTCTTTTTGTAGGTATTTTTCAATGCAACCAATGCCTAATGAATTTTTCGATTCTCCTGATTATTTAAGTCCGAAAACAGGGGGAGAAGACGAAAAATCCGATGCGTGATGAAATCAATGATACATGCAGAATAAGAGATGTGTACCTGACTCCAACAGTCTACATGCAAAGTGATCGCGCATAAAAGTAAAGGCAGAAAAACCTATATGATGCACGAGAAACCGGACTTAGATAGAGTAATTTCTACATGTGAAGCACAGTAGCCGGGTACTCAAACCTAAGTCCGGAGTCCTATCTTGGGAGCCACTCGGTGTCCGCCACAACGGATCCTGCATACGCTGTATGTGACTCCTCAAGGCACGTGGACTAGATTCTATGTAATCTGGCTTTTTCTTGTGAATTAATTAATCAGGTCCAATTACGATCTAATAGGATCAAGCAAATAATTAGGGTTTGGATCCTAATCAATTACATCACAAGCAAGAGAAAATCCATAGCTAAGGCCAAAATCGCGTAAATCAGATAAGCAGTTAATAAAATAAATGCGAAAAAACTAAAAACCGATGAAAAAAACGTGGTGAGGTCCCCCAAGCACACCTGAGCTTGGCGAAACAGACCCCGCTAGTCACCGATAAAGTCCAAGTCCAAGTCCCTAAATTATTACAATAAAAGTCTGCAGAAATATAAACTAAACTATCCTACGGCTATTCTATGGTTATTTACGACTATTTGCGGCTCTCGCACTCCTGCTCGGCTCCTCGCGCTCTCTTGCGGCTCTATGCAGAAAAGAACCGCCTTCGACTCTCGCGATTACGTCGGCTTCCTAAAAAGCTGCCTCGGTCCTCGGGCCCTCGCAACAAAATAAACAAGAATGTATCAGACCAGATTATTATAAAAATATGAAAATGAAATCAGATAAAAAATATCTACAATTATTCATAGAAAAACCGCGAAAAAAGAACTGCGCAAATAAAAAACGTCTACTAAGCCGTGCTCCCCGACAACAACGCCATTTTGATGACCGAAAAAATCTCTTACTATCGGGCAAAGGTAAAAACAATCGAGGTCGTTACGACCCGAATACGAGAATCGATCAATCAAGAAAAATAGACCACCAAATAAAAGTAATCAGACATAAAATCTGAATAGCGGTCTCGCTATTTATTTAACCTGGTATAGCGATCAGGGTCGAACACAAGGAGCACAGATTGGTCAAATGACCTACGAAGTAGTCAAGAATGAAATAAAAGAATAAAATATATTTTTGGTAGATTTTATGTATTTTTTTTGTATTTTTAATTATGAGGAAAATATATAAAAAGCTAGAAAAAACGCATAAACAACTAATTATTTAACCATACCAATTAAATCAGAAAAATGTAATAAAAATGTTTTTGTATTTTTCAAATTTTTAAGTATTTTTGGTAGTTTTATTAGATTTTTATATTTTTTATTGATTTTATAAAAATAGAGAAAGGCAAAAACATGGAACTAATGTGCATCCAGATTTAAAAGGTTATATAGAAATGGAAAAATAACCTCTAAAAATCAGGAGGCAATTTTATATCAAGCTACAAGTAAAAACTAAGCAAAGAGAAATTACATTTTTTTTTTATTTTTTTAGAATTTTGAATGATTTTAATAACATTTTTAGGTTTTTCAATTTTTAGGGGTTTTATATATCCAAATGCAATAAAAATTAGATTGAAGCAAATAATCAAAAAACAAGTAGTAACTAATTTTTTTAGAATTTTTGGATTGGTTTTTAATATTTTTTGTTGATTTTCAAATTATAACATTAGCAAAAATAGAGGTTTTTTATTTTTTAAAATAGCAAACAACAATAAAAATGTCCCAAAAAATTATTGAAATTTTAACACAGTGGTAGGAGCCACATGTCCAAATTTCACCATTGGAGTAGATTTGATATTTTATTCAACAAATAAACAAGGCACAGCACACAAAGACCTAATTGTAAGAAAGATAAGCTTCAGGGGCTAAAAAGAAACACGTGTAGAAAACCTAAGGGGCTTAATGTAAAATATGCACGAATTTCAACACATGTTCCAATTCATTCACGCACAGGGGTATATATGAAAATATCCAAAATATAACTTCAATCCAGACCAACCATAAAACCCAAGCCCTTACATGCAATTATCCCATAAAAGTCATGTGTCGAAGCACGCGCATCCACAAAATAGGGACTAAAGTGCTAATACAATAAACTACAGGTCCTGATATGCAAATTATCTAAGTGTGCTAAGTTATTTAATGGACTAAACAATAACTAAAATAAAATGCAAGGGGTCTGGCGCAAATTACCCAGCCAAAGCGCGTGCAGGTCGCATGAGGGGTGATGTGTCAGGCAGGGACTGGCTGGTGGGCGTGTGGCTCTGGTCCCATCTCCTGGCAGATCTGACGGTGGTCCTCTAGCGTAGACGTGCCTGTGCGGAGACCGTTAGAAATGGGATCTAATGGCCTGTCAGTGGCAGGTGTTGGACGTCCCAGATGAAGCCTGGAGCTGGCCTGCAATCCAATGGTGAAGAGGAGATCTGGAAGAACTCCTCCCCGACAGACTTCGTCGGCGAACTGGAGTGGCTGTGCGCGTCCGATGGGTGATCAGCTAGAGGGCTTCGACGCGCCATGTCGCTCCACGTCTGGTGGTGGTGACCGATGGAGCTCCCAACAGTCCGATCCTCCGACGAGGGAGGGAGGTCCTGGGTGACTCCGACGAGGTATGCGATATGCGACTCAGGGTGGTAACTCGTGCTTAATCACCTGCAAAGGGAAGCTGGTTCTCGGAAGAAGACTCCGACAAAGGTTATTTAACAAGAAGCAAAGGGAACCTGGTGATTTGGCGAAGGGGGGTCCCAACGGAGGCAGCGGAAGGGACCTAACCCGATCTTGGCTCGGATAGCCAAGATCGAGGTGATCAGATCATGGAAGGAGGGTGACGATGGGTCGATGCACCTATCTATATGGCTAAAACGAGGTGGCGGAGCTCCGGCAACTGGGGCGGTGCTGGCGGAGCGAAAGATGAAAGATCGAATCTACTCGTTAATCAAGACGCTAACAGGGGTACCTGATGGAGGGAATCGTCTGTGGGGGAGATGCTAGATCTCCTACGGTCTTCGCCTCGATGGAGCGACGCCTCCAAAGGCTCGGGATGGACTGGTGGCGGAGCTCGACGACGATGGTCGTCGGACCTAAAGCAAACGCCTCCAATCACTCGCTGTGACGCCCTAAATCACTCGCTGTCACTTGAGGAAGAAGATGGAGGTCACTGGGGTCGAAGACGAGAGCCAAAGTGAGTGAAAATGTGACTGGAGGCGATGCTATATAGGAGTGAAGGTTCGGGAAGATGGGAGTCGGACGCACTATCCGATGCACGAACCCCTAGACAGAAGAGTGGGCGTGAATCACGGATCAAGGAGCTACAATCGGAGCCCGAGGTTTGGGTAAATGGGAGGCGGATCACGTCTGGAAAAATCGGAGAAATCGGGTCGAGACGAGGTCCACAAAGTAGAGTGGTCCAGGGGGGAGTTGACCGGGGGTCAACATCCCCCGTGGACCAATCAGATTAATTCGTCCATAAATTATTTGTAAATTCATTTTAAAATAGTAAATGATTTTATTTCGAAATATTTTCTGCATGAAAAATGTTTATTACTTTCCAAATTATTTTTTAATGACATTTATTTATTTTTTTGAAAAACAAATTAGTGTATATACATAGTATATTATTATATATAGGTAAAAATGCCTGGGTATTTTTATTTTTTTATTTTTTTATTTTATTTTTGCATAATTATCCCCATTTTATATTTTATTTGTTTACAACTTAAAATATGGGATATAAAATAATTTTTATTTAATTTTTATTATATATTTACATGGGAAGAATAAATATGTATATGTACATATATACATGGTATATACAAGGGTGAGAGAGAGAATTTATTTTTATTTTTATTTTATTTTTCTAATTTTTATTTTATTTTTATAAATACATACAAGTTATGAGAAAAAGATAAATATTTTTATTTTATGAATATATATATATATACATGAAGGAAAAATATGTACAATGATGAGGAGCCCTATCTCTCTCTACTTTGTTTTATTTTGCGGTCAGACCAATGATTGGCCCTCCCTTGGGTTCGGGTCACTCAATATTTATTCTAAATATTTCCCTCTTTTTCTTTATTTCTTTATTCCTTTATTTTTGTACAAAAACATGCTAATTATGGCTATTTACATGAAGCATGCAAGTTGACAATTTATTCTATTTACAAACATTTACATGGTATTTTACCACAATTTCTAGCTAAAGAAAGGAATAAAGAGTGATGAATGAGGATTCATCAATCACCACTGGAGGCATCCAGAATGAAGCAAGGAAGGAGGAGGGTTGGCCTGTTAGTTCTGGAGTCAGGAGGAGTTAGTTGGTTGATGTCAATTTTGAGGAGCTTTTATAGATGAACCATAGAGAGTTAGGTATGGGATTTAAGGTGTGCATGTATTAGGGTAGTTAGGAGTAGGAAATGGAGGGTAGGGATCGAAGGAAGAAGTTAGAATGGGTGCAGGGAAATTTGTCGAAGTTGGGTTGTTAGAACAGATGAACATGCTGGGTCGATGACACAGGTGCTGACACGTGTCAGCACCTGGTTGGCTGGTTTGTATAAATACATTAATAAATAGATATTAAATAGTAAATAACATTATTTTAAATAGATATAAAAAAGATAGACAATTAGTTTATGTTAATTATGGAATAATTTAATTTCATAAATAATAAATATTTTACAAAATATAAATATTATATTAATAAATATGTATAATTAATACTTGATAACTAAGTAATTGCTTTTTAATTTAATAAAATAATAAATAGTTTATCATTTTTATATTTTATTAATTAATAGGATAATAAAAAGAGTGTGTATGAAGTTTTGTGGATTTTAATAAATTAATTTAGGTATATTAATAAATATATAATTTATGTAGTTCAATTTTACCTATAAATTAGTGTTTTTGATTTATTTAAAATAATAATTATGCTCTAAAAATTATGAAAAAAGTTACGATTGAAATACAAGATAAAAAAAACTAAAAATAGTAAATCATTAAAACAATAAGTAATGTATTCTAGATAAAATAAATAGCCCAGAAACCTAATTGTCATTAGGTCCCAAAATTGAATTTTTGCAAACGAACTCTGATTTTAGTGAAATCACCTCCATTAATTAAAGAATATTATTTTATGAATTTTAAAGTGAGTTGAGTGAAATTGGAGTCCGTATGAGAAAGTTATGATGTTCGGAAGTTGAGATTTTGAAAATTCTTATGTTGGATTTCTTAGGGTATATACAAAATAATATTTTAAATTTATTTTTATTTTTTTCTATATATTTTTTGAAATAACTAAGAAAAGAGTTAGTGAAAAATATATTCATATGGATTAACTAAAAATCATTGAAGTTTTGGTATTTATTGTATAAATAATGAAGAGTGTATGAAGTGTGAAATTAATTATTTTTATTAGTTTTCTTTCCTTTTCTCCACCTACTTATTTGTTTGCCGAAAAATCCATTCTGACTTGGTCTCAGAGTTTTGGTTATAAATATATCTTTCAGTTATATTTATTTTATAAGTCATATTGTATATACATACATATCTACAATTTACCTTCTTTTTATTTTTTTATTCTTTTATCTATTTACATGGTTTTTAATAAATTACATTTTTATTCATGAGTATGGTTTTGTTAAATAATGAAAATTAATGAATATTTACATGTATTTGTATTTGTTAAGGATTTTAAGATAAAATGCAGAAAGAATGTTAATGAATCATGGTATCATCAACCCCCTATACTTAAACTTTGCTAGTCCAACAAACACTTATTTAAAAGATAAGGGAAAAAGAAAGAAAGTTAGAATGAAATTGTTTTCCTAAACCAATTCATGAGAACGAACAAAGAACAGAGCTTGATCATGCCTAAAACAAGCATTTTGCCGGAGCCTTCACTAGTATTAGGATTTTAGTCTCAACAGAACACAAGTTCCACAAATCCTTTTTTAGTTCACCTCAACAACTAACTCAGATCCAGTTTATCAATCCTTGAATTCAATATGTATTGTATGTGAATTGTTTTATCTCTTCCCGCTTAAGGAAGCAAAGAAACAACCCATCCTAGTAATACACTCCCATTGGTTCCTCATCCAATGTGAATTGTTTTAGCTCTTCCCGCTTAAGGAAGCAAAGAAACAACCCATCCTAGTAATACACTCCCATTGGTTCCTCATCCAACTATTCTTTCCTCGAGGAGGAGGATATTCCCTTCTAATTTCAAGTCATGATGTGTCCATAATCGAATATAGAGAGAGTAGAAGAATGAGAAAAGAACTGGAGTGCGACAACTGTAGACGCATCTCCTTGTGAAGCCCATCTAGTGTAGCTAAGTCTCCACTAAGATATGCAGGATTTTTGGTAGAAGCTTGGGCCATTGTGGTCGTATTTGTATTTGATGGCATCTTCTTTGAATTGGATTTGTATTGTTTCTTGCACTTCAATCTTTTTGTGCCTCGACGGATATAGCATCTTCTCATTCTGTCCATTTTTTGAGATCTTGGAAAAATTGTGCCAGCAGATCCTTCCCTCAGTTGAAGTAATTATTTCAACCCCAATCTCTCCTGTCTTTATACATCCACATCGCCAAACAAGGATAGAAACACACCACCAATATGGATTTCCCTTCAAAGCCCTATGTAAGTCGAGATAAGTGCAAAAAGCATGTGTCCGAAATTGGCTTACTGATGAATAGTTAAAAGGATGACACCAAGTGTTCTACATAGGCACTTTCAAGTTAACTTACCAAACATGGTATTATAGAACCCAAAGATTTAAGTCAATGACCCGAAGAGTCTAAATTATAGTTCCTAAATGGGATCCTTACAATGAAAGTTTAAGGCCATAGTCCAACTCCACCCTTTAGACTTTTCCCAATCTTTAGTTCTAGAAATCAAACTTATTCTGAAAAATGCTAACATAAATGCAACCATGTTTTTGTGAAGTATATTTTTTGAATTTTATTCATTTGTATGGATTTTAAGGATTTTGTATTTTTTATGAATTTTCGGACTTTGTATTGTTTATGGAATTTTCAATTTTTATAAACAAGTCTTTGTATAAGAGTTTTACTAAATAAATTACCCATATTTTTATTGTATTAAATAACTAATGTATTTTACAAATTTTACATACAACAGATTTTATTAAAATTAAATGAATTTTACACATATTTTAATAAATAGGATTTTCAAATAAGTATTATACATATTTTAGATACATATTCTAATTAAGAATTTTGAATAAGGATTTTATGTATATTTTACTTGTTTACTACTATTTTATAAATAAATAGATAATTAGATATATGGATGTTAAATCAACCTTCACCCACTTTTTATGGATTTATAGATATAGAAAATACATAAAAGTACGGATAAAGTACATATATAATATATACACCCCCATGCTTAGCTTATGCTATCTCCTCGTAGCTTTAAGAGAAAAAGGAGCACATAACTCGTGCTAAGTAAAAGTGGGTGAAAAAATGATGCGAAGTCAATCACCCCCCGTAGTTACAATATAGTCATCGTAAGTATAGTGGAAGATAAAAACAAGGTGACCGAGAGAAAAGAATATACAATGAAGGAACAAAATAAATATAGAAAATGAAATCAACAAAATCATTCGGTCCCCCCTATACTTAGGATAAGGCATCCTCAGTATAAAAAAGAATGTGGTCAAAAATTGGGAATAAATTAATCGTGTAAAGGAAAGGATATACAAGATAAAAGTTAAATGAACAAAAATTGAAAGGCAAGAATCAACGGGTAATCATCCCCCGTATACTTAGGATATGGTATCCTAAACATATAAGACGAGCAAAAAATGGGGACGATTGTGGTCTACGAAGAATATATAGCTACTCCAGAAAAACGGTATGGCTCACATGTATCTATACAAGATGGAATGAAGTGAAAAAGTAGTCATGCATCCTGTACAAAATAGATCACTTCAACACGGACCAGATGATCATTAGTATTCACGAAGTTCTTCAGCATATGCCCGTTCGCCAGGAATGGCTCTGCACCAGATGACACATTGCTATATACGACCCTTCCCACTTGCTCTAAATTTGCAAGGAAAAATATGCAATCGTGCATTGAACAATCATACATTCTACCCAGGAACAAAGATCTTGTACCGAATATGTCTATCATGCCATCTCTTCAGTTTGTCCTTATAGATGAGGGTGTTCTCGTATGCCTTATTTCGAATCTCTACTACATCGTTCAGATCCATCTTCCTTTTGGTTCCTGCTTTCTGCATCTCCAGTGAATTATCTCTGATAGCTCATTCAGATTTGTGCATGATCTCTACGGGCAAATGGCATGGCTTCCCATAAACTAGTATGAATGGTGAAGTAAATAAGGGAGTCCTGTATGCAGTACGATAAGACCAAAGAACCTAGTCTAGAAGCTATGTCCAGTTCTTCCTATCCGGTTGTGCAAATTTCTGAGGAATAGATTTCACATCCCTATTTGAAACTTTAGTCATGTCATTCGTCTGTGGGTGGTAAGGAGAAGCTACTCTGTAGTCAATGTCATATTTCTTCACTTGCTTTTTCATCTCCCTGTCAATGAAATGGCAACCCCTATCGGAAATAAGAATACATAGAATACCGAATAACAAAATAATGTGTTCCCTCAAGAACCTGCATACTGTCTTGCTATCAGTGGCTCGTGCGGGTATAAGCTGAACCCATCTACTAACATAATCTACAACAAGAAGAATGTACTCAAAGCCATTGATGGAGGGAAACTGTCCCATAAAATCTGTGCCCCATGCGTCAAATATCTCGCAAATAATAACATGTTGCATAGGAATCACATCTCTAGCATTGATTATCCCTACGACTCTTTGACAATCCGGGAAACTCTTCACAAATTTGCAAGCATTTCTAGTAAGAGTTGACCACCAAAATCCGCTCTGAAGTACCTTATGCGTTGTGCTCTTCCCCGAATGATGTCCTCCTTGTTGGAAATGCGAGCCCACGGCGAGCCATTATGCAATAAATGTTATTGCAATTCACTCCTTAATCTGAAATGAAGAATACATAATTTGCATAATAGGTCCCTTAGTACAATTAGGGTTATGTACCATGGCCATCTTGATGATCATACAGCTGTTGATTCAACTATTGAATCATAGAGGCTGGTGCTTGAATGAATATCTAAAGAGTTAGATTGAGGACACATCAAGCACCGTAAATGAATGTTAAGAGATGATCTCCAGCCTGAGTAGGAGATGGCATTCCTTATCTCTGAAGGCTGATATCTGACCGACCTCTTGATGCAGGTCCTCTGCATAGGAATAGAGATTCGGAGGTGTCAGATTAGTTAGGTCAAAAGAGTTGACTTAACGAGATCGAGATAACCAAAGTCCTATATCGTATGCTGTCAAGATATAGGCACGCATCCTCTGACCGGAGACAGATGTGTTGCTATATGTCTAAGTATGTACATTTGGCAGATGATGAATCTGTTATTCATCACTCCAAAAGTCAAAAATAGAGCCTTGTTCCCGAGAAAATAGAGGCATATTTCCTTTTTATCTTGCATAAATAACACTCATGCATGCATCCATAATTCATGCATTTTAGCAGCTCATCTGCATTTAAATAAGAAGCCAAAAATCCCCTGTAAAATACCTCTTCATCAAAATAACTTCTTCTCTATAATATATGTATATATTCCTTAATAATATAGGGAAGATTGCTAAAAATCACCCTTGTAAAATAGCCCAAATAGCCTAAGAATCCTTGTACATTAAAACACAAATAAAAGCCCTCATACAAACCCCGAATTAGGTCTACTCACTTTTAGAATACTACACATTAAAAGACCTTCAAAATGAGACTGATTTCATTGAAATTGGAGCTTGTATGAGAAATTTGGGTTTTTGGATCATTTTGTATACTACATATGTACATTTATGTATCCTTGTATTTATGTATCATAGTTGACCTCATCTCCGTCTTTGGTCAACATGAAACTTGTAGATCTCATCAAGATCTACAACTTTCATGTTTTGAGTTTTTCCAAATTCGGCTTCCTCTTCTCTCTACACGTATTTCTTTATCCAGCCATTCACAGTAGGCCACGTGGCGCCCTCTGGTTGCCCCACGCGGCCCGCTGCCCTTCGCCTCATCCGCCCGCGCCCTCCGCCGTTGGATCTCGTTTTTGATCCGACGGTCCAAAGCCTTCCACGCTGCCCCTTGGCCTCGATCGTCAGATCGCCCCCCCCCCCCCCCCCCCCCCCCCCGCGCATCATCTGATCCCTCCATTTGCGCCGCTTCCTCAGCCAGACACGTGGCGCATCCATCCACCACTGGATCATTTCCCTGGATCTCGCATCTTAACCACTCAAACCACTCGCTCCCTCAGCCACTCGATCATCTTCCACTCTCCATCATGACCCTCCGTCAGCGCCGCGACCACATCACGCCACGTGGCCGCACCCGATCCCTCCGATCACGGGCCTCAGATCTAATCTGGCCCGTCGCTCCACGATCTGATCTGATCTCCACCGTTGGATCATACGATCCTACGGTGGAGACTTCGTCTCCTACCTCCAGGCGCCCCTCTCCCCCACGTCCCTTGCCTTGCGGGAGGGGCGCCCCCTTTCTTTTTCTGGGCACACGTCAGCCACCTCCTCCGGCCGCTGACCCCCCCACTACGCTCCCCACTCATCCCTCTCCCTCGACAGCTCCCTCGAACACCACCATCTCCACCATATACGCCCCACGACAGCCACCAACATCGCCAATCCACCAGCTAACCCATCAACTACACCTTATAAATACGCCACCCACGGCGACATTCACCCCCATCCGCCACTCCAGGGAGATCACTCGAGCTCCAAGCTTCCTATTGGTGACAACAATTGGCTGATTTGTTGAGCGACGACAGAGCTTCTTCTCCGGCGAGATCCTCGGCCCACCGCCGTGTCGCAGCCACTCCTCCGAGCAGCTGCTAGAGCTCGGGACCTTACCGACCCCTTGAGCGACGACCTGGAGCTCAAAGCTGAGCCCCAATCCCCAGGTAACCCCTCCATTCCTCCTCCGATCTTGCTCTTCTTTTTCCTTTATCTTCTCCGATTTTATTCCACGACCACGATCATCTTCGCGCCTCGCCTTCACTCCGCCGAGCTCCGCGTCGGAGCTCTCATCCTCGCTGACCCCTCCGCACCTTCAGACGCTCCACTCCACCGTCCATCGATCTCCAGCTCCGCCACTTGGCCGGAGCAACGTCGCCTGACCACCTCACGTTGCCTTAGGCCTCGCCAACCAGCATCACGTCTCCACAAACGCACGCACGAGCTCCGGCTCTATATTTAACACTTGCAGGTGCTACTTTCATCATTGGCCGGAGCCTCGCCGGAGCTCTCCTCGAGCTTCATCGACACCGAGCTCCAGCCATCCTCCAGGGATCCAGAGACCACCGGAGGCCTCCTCGTGCCTCTTCCGCTTCTTCCGAGCTAGGTGGGAGCTGACTAAGCTCATCACCGGAGCTTGGCAACCGAGGCGGAGCTCGGCTTCCTTCGCCGGAGCACAGGCCTCTCCTCCGCAGGCGGCGGAGGGACCGTTAGAGAAGAAGAAGCAGCCACCGTTCGATCATCTGATCGAACGGTCCTCGCCTCGCCACGCGTCCCTCCAGCCGCCCTCATCCTCGACCGTTGATCATCCCTCGGATCGGACGACTCTCCAGCCGCCACGCGCCTTCATCGACATCCCTTGGATCCAATCTTGATCCAAGGGTCTTCAGGCCGCCACGTCGCCCTATCCAAGCCTCGGCCCCCAAGCCTAGGCTCGGGCAACCCGAAGCTGCATCGAGGCGGGGCCGAACCTCCAGAAGATCCGAGCCTCGATCCGAGCCTCCGACGCCCTCCGAACCTAGGTCGGCCACGTGAGGAGCACGTGCGACCTGGGCTATTTGCACAGACGCCCCTGAAGCTTACGGAAATTACAAAAAGGTCCCTGTGAAGCAGACCCCACGTGAGGAGCACGTGTTGCGTGGAGAAATTGCATACAAGTCCTGCATGTTATCGGTAATTGCATTTTAGTCCTTGTCAGCATGTTTAATCTTGGAAGTTTCAATTTCCAGTATTGCATTTACGCCCTTGTGTTTGCACGTGTCCATAAAGTACATTGTTCATCATTTTGAGATTCTAAAAATTGCATGTTGTTAGAAATCTTGTCCTCTGCCTATCAGTACACGTGTATGATTTTTGTAAGCTCATTTGAATTATTAATGAATTAATTGGTGCATTGTTGACATATTTTGCCCAGTGATGCCTTTTGATTTTTAATTAATTATCTTGTGTCTTCAAAAATTATCAAAAATTCACAGTAGCTTAAGGACATCATTTTTATCACACCATAAAAATTTCATAGCATTTGCACGCATATCGAGGCCTAAATAAATTGTTTGGTGATTTTCTTAAATTAATTTTAGTAAAATTCATTTCACAGTAAATTTAAGTCCTGTCAATTTTCCTAGGTGCCTTCTCATTAGAGCCACCTAGGGTAATTTTAGTTCTTGAAAAAATTGTGATTTGATATTTATTAAAATTTAAATTCTGAAAATCACTCTGTCTGTTTATTTAATTCACAGTAAATTCATTTTAAATCGAAAAATTCCAAAAAAATTAGTGTAGGTCATTTTCATCATAAATAACTGTCTGGCCAATTTTCATTATTTTTGGACTTTATTTGATACATCAATTAAAATTTAACATTAAATTGGCTAATATTGGTCCACATGTCTGCATAAGATTAAAAAGACCAAAAAAAATACTCCTTGAAAATCAACGCTTGAATAATTGCTAAAATTTGACCTAAGGAGACAGTTGCCTCCCTGAGATCGACCTTGGACTTCACCAAGTAAAAAAATTTTTGCCGCTTGAAATTAACTCGAATCTAATTAAAGTGGTTTTTGATTAACCTCTCGTATCCGACTGCAACGAACGACATCTAATTAATTTGGACATTAATTTGCTCGAATTAACTAAGGTGCGGGAGGGATGTCAAAATGGCACCGTTGCCGGGGAGGCACGGCTTAGGATAAATTTTAGCAAAATTTTGAGTGTTTGATTTTCCTTCCCCGGGTAGTCTGACCCCCGGTTTTTCTTGTGAATATTTCTCTGTCTTGTAAATTTCTGCATTTTTGTGTCGTTCTTGATCTGACCTCAACTTGTTTTTGTGCGAGGGACACCGGAGTCGAAGACACTTCGAGGAACACGCATTTGAATTTGTTTGAGTGATTTGAGAGGACCTGTAATTTCATTGTATTTCCACATTTTTTCTCGCATCATTTCCAGCGGTTCCCGTTTGGGATCTCGCGTGTGTAAAGATAGTGGAACTGTGTCCCTGTGTGCTGTGTGGGTGAATTGTAATTTAGCTTGCACTAGCGGCTCCTCGAGCCACTCTAGGACTTGTTTGTGCTCGTAATCAATAGGACCACACATTACACATAAAAGACGCACCTAGACCGCAGGACTTAGTTCAAATTAAACTGTTCTTCACGCTAATAGAACTGCCTGTCTAGGAGCGGCTTTTCATCGCTTGCATTTGCATGTAGAGTAAAGTTTTCAATTCTGTATTGCATCCTGCATAAAAAAAGCGAAGGGATCACTGTAAGTATTCTCTACTCAGCATAAGCATCATCGATTTCAACTTGCATTGGCTTTTCTCGATTTCCCCCTCTGATTTTGTCACTTAAATTAAAAAGGAAATTGGGACTGTCCGATAGGCGTGCTTTGTGGTGGATTAATTGCAGTGATAACTTAACTTTAATCGGGACTGCTAACAGTATTGACCAAAAAAATATAAAATCTGAAAATTGTTTGCGGGAGATTAATCCCCCGACCTTGTATTCAGGCTGAGTGAGGGTACTTGAGTGTGTGTGAACACCTTAAGGCAGAGCCCAAATCCCCGCCTTCCATATCACGAGCCAACTGATCTTAGCAATTATCACGAGTGGGATATTTTTAAACTCTTTGACAAGTACCAAGTAGCCTCCGCCCTCACAGGTAGATAGGGGCGAACCAGCGGTACTCTGCGACAAGGCCTAAAAGCTTTGTCAGCCTCCGCCTCAGTGCAGGTAGATAGGGGCACGTCATTGAGTCCCCACTCCGGATAGGAGCGCAGAAAAGGAGGATCGGCGGTATCTTAGGCGACAGGTTAAACAGGGAAGACGCATCCGGCTCTAAGCCGACTTTCCTCTAGGCTGCGTAATCCTTGCTATTTTGGCTTGAATAATCACACTTAAAAACTACAAGATAAATTGGACTCAGCTTTGAGCCCTTCACTGTGTTGAGTGTGAACCCAGGGTCTTGGATTGTTCTTGTTGCTTGCTTCAGGTAGGAGTAAAATCCTATCTTCTTCCCTCATCAAGATGAGTAATTGGGGAGATCTCGACGCACTATTCACTGATCTCTCTATGAATCCCCCAAGTAACTCGTCTTCCGCGGTCCGAGCGCACCTTGGACCACCCAGGATTCATGACCCTCTTGAGTCCTGGTTTCCTCATGCTCAGGGTGGTTACTCTCAAACCAACCCTTTTATCTCCTCCGAGATTACCGAGGAAGATCATTGCCTCGGTAATCCCTTCCTTGATTTGCCCTCTAACACCGGTCTTATTTTCCAATTCCCAGAACTAGAGGACAAGATGCCGCCAAAAGTTCCACCAGATGAGGAACAAATTAAACAGATTCTTGCCCGCCTCGCTGATGCCGAACAGAGGAATGCAGATCTCACGGCGCGGATGGGACAGATCATAGCAGCAGAAGGAATCGACCGACCAATGGTTGATACCTATAACCCCCGGCGGAGAGAGATTCAGAACTGGTTGGCACCTGCAGTTCCCGCCCAGGCATTTGAGCTGAAGCCCCACTTCCTTAGTTTGCTTCCGAAGTTCAACGGAAACCTTAATGAAGAACCATACACTTTCCTCCGTGACTTCGAGTTGGTGTGCAATAATCTTAGCCATCCCAATGTTGGCCAAGATTATATTCGGCTGAAGGCCACCCCTTTTGCCTTAGGTGATAAGGCTGCTCATTGGCTGAAAAACTTGGGGGTGGTATGTACTACTTGGATGCAGTTCAAGGACCTTTTCTTGAAGAAGTTCTACCCTCTCAGTAGAACTAATCAGATGAGAACAAAGATCGCCAGCTTTGCTCAAGGAGCCTGCGAACCGTTCCATGAGGCTTGGGACAGGTTCAATGACTTAGTACAAAAATGCCCATGCCACGGCATTTCAAAGGCGATCTTAGTCCAGACCTTGATCTGTGGTTTAACCCCAGAGATGCAGGGGTTGGTCAGTGCCGCCTGTGGAGGAAGCTATCTGAACAAGAACGAGCATGCTGTATGGAAGATCTTAGAGTAGATGGCAGAAACCGGCAGGTCACAGGCCACAAGGGCCTATCAGTTGTCTCCCTCAATCTTATCCAATGAGACAACTAGAAGGACTGTTGCAGATCTGACTGAGGACCTCATCCCCAGCATGGGGATGATCGCCGACAAGCTTACCATGGTCGAGCAGATCCACAAGAGAGTCGCGGAGATGGAGTCTCTTTCGAGCCTTCCCAAGAAAGTGGAGGAACTCTCTGAAAAGGTAGCTAAGATTAAGCTACCCACCCCTTCTGCACCACCTGTACCTGTACACCGAGTCCATCTTGTACAGGAACAGGCACCGGGGTCTCAGAGCAGCTGGGATCAGACTTATACCCAGCCGAACCATCATGCACCCCTACCAGTGGAAACGGAATACGAGGAGCCTCCGCCTGTATATGAGATTAACGGGCTTTGGTACAGCCGTGACCCACTAGTCCGGCAAATCGAGATAGGGAAGGATCAGGCACACCGTCCCACCCCAGTTTACCAAGAGACCAGGCCCGTCACAGTCCCGCGATACCAGTCCAGGCCAGATCATGGGTACCAGCCGTAGCAGCGCACCTACCAGCAGGGGCCAGCACCGTCCCATCAGCAGCAATATCGGCATGGCCAGCAGGGCCAATTTAGGACGGCATCAACACCGCAGCAAGCCCAGCCCACCGAATTGGAGTCACTCACCTTGGCGATCCAGACCCTGTCTGATAGGGTCCAACAGATACAGAATGACTACTTGGATATGAGAACCGACATCAATCGGGTTTCTCGTGCCCAAGACCAACAAATGGCGCCAAGGACCCCAATTCCCGCACAGGTTCAGGCCAATCCGAACAGCATACACCAAGGCCAGAACCGACCTCGAGATCAGGTATATTATTCAGATAATCATCTATCTGAACATGAGATCCTTTCATACGATAATGTTAATCATATGTCCCTCAGGAGCGGAAGGACCGTGACCATACCTGATCGGGCACGGGCACAAAAGGAAGGAACCTCCGAGAATCTACCTGAGGAGAATTCGGAGGAAGAAGAGGAGGAGCATCCCCACCACCATCCCCAACAGAAGAAGAGGACATCTGAGTCCTCGAAGCAGCATTCCCGCATCCACTTTGAGTCAGACGATACCGATGAGCCCGCACCTCCATCTGAGGAGGACCATCCAGAAGAAGCGGAAGAAGCACCACCGGTTTCGCCCAAGCATTTTCCTGTTTGTCAGAGTCCGAGTCAGAGTCTGTGTAAAAGTCCGAGTCAGAGTCTTGTTTAGAACTCAGTTCCAGCAGCTAATGAAAATCTTTCAGTTCCAGAACCTGAGTTAATAATCCCTTTCCCCCAAGCTCTTAGGGGTGGAAAGAAGAAAATCAAAAAAATCCAAAAAGATGACCCTGAGATGGCTGAATTCTGCAATAAACACATCAAGGTCACAATCCCTTTTGACAAGTTCGTGGAAATAACCCCTGCATTCCAAAAATACCTTAAGGTGAGATGCACACCTACTAGGGTTAGCAGGAAGACCAAAAGCCGTGTTGAGAAACACGTTCTATCAGTAGCCACGACTTGTGCAATAAAGAACTCGTTTCCTCGGAAACGAAGAGACATGGGTGCACACTATGTAGTGAGTCATGTTGATGACATTGCGTTTGCACGCACTCTCCTGGACAATGGTTCCTCAATAAACTTAATGCCCACGGCCCTCTATGAGCGGCTTAATCTCGGACCTCTTAGGAAATCTAGAGCTATTCTGCAGTTTGCTGACAAATCCACTAAGAGGTCCCAAGGAGAGTTAAGGAACATTGTGATCAGAGTCGAGGGGCAAGAATACATGGTGGACTTTACTGTCCTGGATATGGAAACCCCTCGTAATTGGAGAGATTCCCAGATCATTTTAGGTAGGCCCTTCCTCAGAACTGCGGGGGCCTTATTTGATTATAAAACTGGAAAGATTCAGTTCCAAACTCCCGGCGGAGATGAGGAATTGGAGATGAAGCAGACGAGATGGCAAAGACCGGACTCCGAATCCAGCACCGAGTACTCTTCTACCGAGACAGACTGTGAATATGTAGACGTAGTTGGGCCATGGAGATAGAACCCAGCCAGCATTAATGTGTCCATCTCCTTTGAAGATGATCCAGTGCATGAGTCAGTCTGCGAGATTCTGAGGAACGAGTACAGCTCTGAACCTGCATCGCCCTACATCTTCGATGACGTAGAGGCCCAATGGGGCCTGTCAGTCCTTACATCCTTAGGACAATCGGAAGATGAGGATGACGAGTCGGACGAGGCGTTTGCCGATTGTATGGAAAATTTTGACGATCCGACTCCAGAGCCGCGCTTGGTGGCAGCTATTACAGAAAATGATCCAGCCACTTCCAACACCGAACCAGATCAGATTGAGCTAGACTTCTTAGATGACCACACTATACCTGAGCTCAAACCTCTTCCCACAACACTGAAATATGCCTTCCTTGCGGGCCAAGACAAGAAATTTCCGGTCATTATCAGTTCGCAATTGACCGAGGAGCAGGAATCTCGCTTGCTAGAGATCCTGGAGAAAAACCGCAAGGCAATAGGCTGGAGCATTTCCGATCTCCATGGGATAAATCCCGCTCTGTGTTCGCACCATATTTACTTGGAGAATGAAGCCAAACCCTCTCGTGAATTCCAACGCCGGTTGAATCCAAATTTACGAGAAGTGGTGAAAAAAGAGATAGAAAAATGGTGCGACGCGGGTTTTATTTACCCAATCTCCGACTCTAAGTGGGTGGCCCCAATCCATGTTGTCCCGAAAAAGTCGGGAATTCAGACGACCACCAATGAGGACGGAGAGGAGATCGTGACGAGAATACCCACGTCATGGCGCGTCTGTGTGGATTACAGACGCTTAAATGCCGCGACGAAGAAGGATCATTTCCCTCTACCATTCATTGATCAGATCTTAGAAAGATTAGCGGGAAAAGAATTCTTCTGCTTCCTTGATGGGTTCTCGGGCTACAATCAAGTAGCCATAGCTCCAGAGGACCAGGAAAAGACCACGTTCACATGCCCCTTTGGTACCTATGCTTTCAGGCGCATGCCCTTTGGGATATGCAATGCTCCAGGTACTTTTCAAAGGTGCATGATTGCTGTATTCGCCGAAATGGTCGGCGAATTCCTGGAAGTCTTCATGGATGACTTCTCGGTCCACGGCGACTCTTTTGATTCCTGCCTTAGGAATCTGGACCGAGTCCTCAAAAGATGTTGTGAAGTCAATCTGGTGCTCTCCTGGGAGAAAAGTCACTTCATGGTGACGGAGGGCATAGTGTTGGGGCATGTCATCTCCAAGAGAGGAATGGAGGTTGACCCTGCCAAGGTGGACGTGATCAGACGACTCCAACCACCAACCAACGTAAAACAGTTGCGGTCGTTCCTCGGGCATGTCGGATTTTATCGAAGATTTATCAAGGATTTTTCTAAGATTGCCCGACCGCTAACTGAGCTTTTAGGCAAAGACACGGAGTTTATTGTAGATCACAAATGTCTTGAGGCCTTTAAGCTTTTACAAGGAATGATCATGGATGCACCCATTTTACAAGCCCCAGATTGGTCTCTACCTTTTGAGATCATGACGGATGCCTCAGATTATGCTGTTGGGGCTGTATTGGGACAAAGAAGAGATGGCGTCCCATTTGCAATTCACTACGCAAGCAAAGTGCTTGATTCTGCTCAGCGTAACTATACAGTTACCGAAAAGGAAATGCTTGCGGTAGTGTTTGCCTTGGACAAATTCAGATCCCACTTAATCGGATCCAAGGTAACCGTGTTCACAGACCATACGGCACTACGATACCTGATGGAGAAGAAGGACGCGAAGGCGCATCTTCTTCGTTGGATTTTACTTATCCAGGAGTTTGATTTGGATATCCGTGATAAACCTGGTAAGAAGAATGTAGTGGCCGATCATCTTTCTCGTCTCGAAGATCTTAATACTTCCGAGGTTTCACCAATTCGAGACTCCTTCCCTGACGAGTCGATTTTTGTTATCGACTCACTCCCGTGGTACGCTAATATCGTGAATTATCTTGTCTCCAAGAAAGTTCTCGAAGATTGGCCCAAGAGCCAAATCGACCGACTAAAGTCGGACGCTAGACACTACCATTGGGAGGATCCGATCCTTTTCTTTGAAGGACCGGATTGTGTCTGGAGACGTTGTATTCCTCAGGAGGAATACCAGAGTGTCCTTTCTTTATGCCATAGCTTAGAGGCAGGAGGACACCACTCCGGGAAGAGGACCGCATGGAAGGTACTTCAGTGTGGCTTCTACTGGCCGACTCTGTTTCGTGATGCTACCGCCTTCGCGAAGTCGTACCCAGTTTGCCAGAGAATGGGAGGAACCGTTGGTTCCAAGGATGAGATGCCAATGCAGCCGGTCATCATTTGTGATGTCTTTGACGCCTGGGGCATCGATTTCATGGGCCCATTCCCTGTCAGCCACGGGTTTGAATACATCCTTCTTGCGGTAGACTACCTATCCAGATGGGTGGAGGCTATCCCGACCCGAGCCGCAGACAGCAGGACTGTCTGTAAATTCATCAGAGAGAACATAATCTCTAGGTTCGGGATCCCCAAAATGATGATATCAGACGGGGGTAGCCACTTTGTGAATCGGGAGGTGAAGAAACTCCTGAAGGACTACAGCATCGAACACCGTGTCGCGAGTCCTTACCACCCACAAACCAATGGTATGGCTGAGGTGTCGAATAGGGAGGTGAAAACCATATTGCAAAAGCTTGTCCGCCCGGACAGGAAGGACTGGTCTCAGATCTTGGATCAAGTCCTCTGGGCGTATAGGACGGCTTACAAGACACCGTTAGGCATCTCCCCATTCCGAATGGTATTCGGAAAGCCGTGCCATTTGCCCGCAGAGTTAGTTCACAAATCAGAATGGGCAATAAAGAAGGTCAACTGGAACACACACCTGGGTCAGAAACAGAGAGACATGGATCTGAATGAGCTTGTGGAAGTCAGAAACCGAGCATACGACAACAGTTTGGTATACAAGGACAAGGTGAAGCGTTGGCATGATAGATATATCAGACGAAAGACCTTTGTTCCTGGACAGAAGGTATGGTTGTTCAATGCTAGGCTGAAGATTTTCCAAGGCAAGTTGAAGTCTAAGTGGACGGGACCATTTGTCGTCCGTACGGTGCATGATAGTGGATGTGTCGAGATCTCAGATCTCGCAGATGATGCACCGACATTCCTAGTGAATGGGCAACTGTTGAAACACTTCGTCGAATCTAATGAGCAGTTAGTCCATGTCGAGGAGATTGTATTCATGCGCGAGACAGATACAGCAGATTCACATCAAGCCGCGTATGAGACCTTGCAGCAGTGAACTCCAGCCATCCGCAGCATCTCGAAAGATTCAGACCGACTCATCTGTATATATCATCATTCTTGTACAACCTACCCTTTCTCCCACGACTTTAGTAACCCATCCCCGCCTCATCAGATCACTATCTTAGACTATACTTAGGATAACCAGATCCTAAGTATAGGGGGAAGGGTCACCTAAGTCGGTTCACTGTACATTCTCCAGATCACATTGGTCCTCATACTCATTTCCGACCTATACTTAGGCTGACCTTCGCCTAAGTATAGGGGGGACCGATGCCCGCATTGTATACTCATTCATTTCTCTTCTTTCCCGCATCCGCCCCATTTTTGATCTTCTTCTCTACTTAGGCTTCCATAGCCTAAGTATAGGGGGGGGGGCGAGATGATTTCTATACCTTTTTGGCTCTCCTACGCTTAGCACGAGCTATGTCTTTTCCTCGCTCTTAGTGCTCTGAGGACATAGCACACGCTAAGTATAGGGGGGCGTGTATATATTACATATATACTTTACCCATAGCTCGTACTTTCACGTATTTTTGTATATATATTACAATAATTACGGGTGGGTAAAAATCGAAAAAAAAAACTTTAATAAATAGGCTTCTTATTTACTCTTGCATATCATCTCTGCATAGAAAAATAAAAAGAGTCTTGCATTTTCATAGCATGACATCTCATCTCATTTGCATAAGTTGCTTATGCAAAGTGAAAAGCTAGTGGGTTCTGGACCAAGTTGTGAGCAGATATTAAGGATGAAAATGACTTGACCTTAATCCACCTAATTTCAGAGGAACCTTATAGGAACTGGAGTTAAGATTTTTTTCAGGTCAGGTGACTTAATTCTTTAAGTCTCCAAGTCTATGTTCATATGTCATCTTGACAAGCCTGAATAGAGCACTTAACAACACACACATGACTCTTGGAGACAATGGCTTAACATGCACCAGCACTTTACACATGGCTCTCTACGGATGAGGTGATAAGGAGACAGTTTCCTTTAGCTTGGGGTAGCATATGAGGGTAGTACTTCTAGGCGGAACCTCTCTTCTTCTTCTAGTGAAGGAAGTGCGTCTCAACTTGGACTAGTGGTGATGAAGGCTAAAGACAGAAGCAGTGGGTTGCAATAAAGCTTCAAAAGAGGGATAGTCTACTGGCTCAAGAGGAAATTTCTTATATCTATGCTGCATCATGTATGTACAAAGGCATGTTTGTTGAAAAAAAAAATGCCAAAAAGAACTCCAAAAAAGTGGTGGGTCGGATTGAAAATTTAATAACCCCACCGGAGTATATGTAGTCAAGAAAAGCAAAAGCTTATGGTCACCATGTTACTTGCAGCGGGAGACTTAGCTACACTGGCTGAGCTTCCAAAAGTCTATACTTCTTCCTCCTCTTCTTGAGTCGGTTGAACTTGAACTTAGAAGGGAATACCCCGCTTCTCGAGGAAAGAGTTGCTAGACCAAGGCATTAGAGTTACCAGGTTGGGGGAGATTGTTTCTTTGTTACTTCTGAGGTGGGGAGTCATTTATCACTTACACTGCATGAAAGGATTCATGGTCATTAGGGTTTGTGTATGTAGACTTGTTCTGATTAGGCGAGTTGAGGAGTCTTGAATAGAAGACTTGTGGAACTTGAAGTCTGTTAAGTCTTAAACTCAGATCCCGATAAGGTTCCGACACATGATTAATCCAAAGGTCAAGTCTAGCTCTATTTTTAACTTTTGTTCATGACCTTGGTATGGAACCCAATTTCATTTCACTCTTGCATTTCATTTAGTTGCTCGGGGACGAGCAAGGTTTAAGTATAGGGGGTTGATGAATCTGTTATTCATCACTCCAAAAGTCAAAAATAGAGCCTTGTTCCCGAGAAAATAGAGGCATATTTCCTTTTTATCTTGCATAAATAACACTCATGCATGCATCCATAATTCATGCATTTTAGCAGCTCATCTGCATTTAAATAAGAAGCCAAAAATCCCCTGTAAAATACCTCTTCATCAAAATAACTTCTTCTCTATAATATATGTATATATTCCTTAATAATATAGGGAAGATTGCTAAAAATCACCCTTGTAAAATAGCCCAAATAGCCTAAGAATCCTTGTACATTAAAACACAAATAAAGCCCTCATACAAACCCCGAATTAGGTCTACTCACTTTTAGAATACTACACATTAAAAGACCTTCAAAATGAGACTGATTTCATTGAAATTGGAGCTTGTATGAGAAACTTGGGTTTTTGGATCATTTTGTATACTACATATGTACATTTATGTATCCTTGTATTTATGTATCATAGTTGACCTCATCTCCGTCTTTGGTCAACATGAAACTTGTAGATCTCATCAAGATCTACAACTTTCATGTTTTGAGTTTTTCCAAATTCGGCTTCCTCTTCTCTCTACACGTATTTCTTTCTCCAGCCATTCACAGTAGGCCACGTGGCGCCCTCTGGTTGCGCCACGCGGCCCGCTGCCCTTCGCCTCATCCGCCCGCGCCCTCCGCCGTTGGATCTCGTTTTTGATCCGACGGTCCAAAGCCTTCCACGCTGCCCCTTGGCCTCGATCGTCAGATCGCCCCCCCCCGCGCGTCATCTGATCCCTCCGTTTGCGCCGCTTCCTCAGCCAGACACGTGGCGCATCCATCCACCACTGGATCATTTCCCTGGATCTCGCATCTTAACCACTCAAACCACTCGCTCCCTCAGCCACTCGATCATCTTCCACTCTCCATCATGACCCTCCGTCAGCGCCGCGACCACATCACGCCACGTGGCCGCACCCGATCCCTCCGATCACGGGCCTCAGATCTAATCTGGCCCGTCGCTCCACGATCTGATCTCCACCGTTGGATCATACGATCCTACGGCGGAGACTTCGTCTCCTACCTCCAGGCGCCCCTCTCCCCCACGTCCCTTGCCTTGCGGGAGGGGCGCCCCCTTTCTTTTTCTGGGCACACGTCAGCCACCTCCTCCGGCCGCTGACCCCCCCACTACGCTCCCCACTCATCCCTCTCCCTCGACAGCTCCCTCGAACACCACCATCTCCACCATATACGCCCCACGACAGCCACCAACATCGCCAATCCACCAGCTAACCCATCAACTACACCTTATAAATACGCCACCCACGGCGACATTCACCCCCATCCGCCACTCCAGGGAGATCACTCGAGCTCCAAGCTTCCTATTGGTGACAGCAATTGGCTGATTTGTTGAGCGACGACAGAGCTTCTTCTCCGGCGAGATCCTCGGCCCACCGCCGTGTCGCAGCCACTCCTCCGAGCAGCTGCTAGAGCTCGGGACCTTACCGACCCCTTGAGCGACGACCTGGAGCTCAAAGCTGAGCCCCAATCCCCAGGTAACCCCCTCCATTCCTCCTCCGATCTTGCTCTTCTTTTTCCTTTATCTTCTCCGATTTTATTCCACGACCACGATCATCTTCGCGCCTCGCCTTCACTCCGTCGAGCTCCGCGTCGGAGCTCTCATCCTCGCTGACCCCTCCGCACCTTCAGACGCTCCACTCCACCGTCCATCGATCTCCAGCTCCGCCACTTGGCCGGAGCAACGTCGCCTGACCACCTCACGTTGCCTTAGGCCTCGCCAACCAGCATCACGTCTCCACAAACGCACGCACGAGCTCCGGCTCTATATTTAACACTTGCAGGTGCTACTTTCATCATTGGCCGGAGCCTCGCCGGAGCTCTCCTCGAGCTTCATCGACACCGAGCTCCAGCCATCCTCCAGGGATCCAGAGACCACCGGAGGCCTCCTCGTGCTCTTCCGCTTCTTCCGAGCTAGGTGGGAGCTGACTAAGCTCATCACCGGAGCTTGGCAACCGAGGCGGAGCTCGGCTGCCTTCACCGGAGCACAGGCCCCTCCTCCGCAGGCGGCGGAGGACCGTTAGAGAAGAAGAAGCAGCCACCGTTCGATCATCTGATCGAACGGTCCTCGCCTCGCCACGCGTCCCTCCAGCCGCCCTCATCCTCGACCGTTGATCATCCCTCGGATCGGACGACTCTCCAGCCGCCACGCGCCTTCATCAACATCCCTTGGATCCAATCTTGATCCAAGGGTCTTCAGGCCGCCACGTCGCCCTATCCAAGCCTCGGCCCCCAAGCCTAGGCTCGGGCAACCCGAAGCTGCATCGAGGCGGGGCCGAACCTCCAGAAGATCCGAGCCTCGATCCGAGCCTCCGACGCCCTCCGAACCTAGGTCGGCCACGTGAGGAGCACGTGCGACCTGGGCTATTTGCACAGACGCCCCTGAAGCTTACGGAAATTACAAAAAGGTCCCTGTGAAGCAGACCCCACGTGAGGAGCACGTGTTGCGTGGAGAAATTGCATACAAGTCCTGCATGTTATCGGTAATTGCATTTTAGTCCTTGTCAGCATGTTTAATCTTTGAAGTTTCAATTTCCAGTATTGCATTTACGCCCTTGTGTTTGCACGTGTCCATAGAGTACATTGTTCATCATTTTGAGATTCTAAAAATTGCATGTTGTTAGAAATCTTGTCCTCTGCCTATCAGTACACGTGTATGATTTTTGTAAGCTCATTTGAATTATTAATGAATTAATTGGTGCATTGTTGACATATTTTGCCCAGTGATGCCTTTTGATTTTTAATTAATTATCTGTGCCTTCAAAAATTATCAAAAATTCACAGTAGCTTAAGGACATCATTTTTATCACACCATAAAAATTTCATAGCATTTGCACGCATATCGAGGCCTAAATAAATTGTTTGGTGATTTTCTTAAATTAATTTTAGTAAATTCATTTCACAGTAAATTTAAGTCCTGTCAATTTTCCTAGGTGCCTTCTCATTAGAGCCACCTAGGGTAATTTTAGTTCTTGAAAAAATTGTGATTTGATATTTATTAAAATTTAAATTCTGAAAATCACTCTGTCTGTTTATTTAATTCACAGTAAATTCATTTTAAATCGAAAATTTCCAAAAAAATTAGTGTAGGTCATTTTCATCATAAATAACTGTCTGGCCAATTTTCATTATTTTTGGACTTTATTTGATACATCAATTAAATTTAACATTAAATTGGCTAAGATTGGTCTGCACATGTCTGCATAAGAATTAAAAAGACCAAAAAAATACTCCTTGAAAATCAACGCTTGAATAATTGCTAAAATTTGACCTAAGGAGACAGTTGCCTCCCTGAGATCGACCTTGGACTTCACCAAGTAAAAAAATTTTTGCCGCTTGAAATTAACTCGAATCTAATTAAAGTGGTTTTTGATTAACCTCTCGTATCCGACTGCAACGAATGACATCTAATTAATTTGGACATTAATTTGCTCGAATTAACTAAGGGTGCGGGAGGGATGTCAGCAGACCAATAAGTTGATGACCTAATCAAGGTCTACACACCGGCGCACTGGTGTGCATATAAGGGCATATGAGTAATACGATCTCTCAAAGGGATCATACAGGTTCAGTTACTGAACCGGAAGACATGAGCTCACTCATGAGATATTGGGAAGAATCAAATTCCGTGCGCACGGTCGTCTCGCTTTGGAAGCTTGACTGAATTTGTAGGTTTGATATATACTTTTGGAAAGTATATGATCAAGACCTAGGTATGATATATGCTTTTGGAAAGTATATGATCGATACCGACTCCCAATGATCGAATGAGAAACTTACTGATAAAACCATGAAGTAGACAGTATAAAGTTGATCGAATACTTCGGGTTTAGTCTGAGTCTTCCAGTATGCAGGATGTACAGGTATTGGGAATACCTGAGGGTGATGTGATCATAAACGATTGTATAACCATGACGCTTCCATTCCTAGGGAGTGATGAAACGGGTCTGGATTTTAGTGACTCCTCTCAGTAGAGAAGTGATCTGATCTTGGTCCAAGTATTGGACATTGATCTGAATGTGATTCAGATACAATGAGAAGATTAGATTTACGGTCTTGATTTAATCAAGCATCTATGGGAGGCCCGCGATCTGGATTTGAGATACGATCTCAATATCCATGTCACTATACGTGGAACAATACAATCGCCCTGTCCTTATCTCCAAGTATCTGCGGAGAAAGCGCATTATCCTTGAAGGAGTTCATGGATAATTCTATTGTTGATATATGTATCCGAGCATTGAGAAAATGGATAATTAAATGTGATTTAATTATCATGAGTAATATGAATTTGATTCATATTATAAAGAGAGTTATCTTAGATAATTAAATGAGATTTACATATCAAAGATGTAAATAATGTGAATGTGATTCATATTATTTGGACACAAGAGAATAGATATACAAGATGATTAAATATGATTTGATTATCATGGATATGAATAATGTGGATAGCAATATCCATATTAGTCATATATATATTATAAATGTGATTTATAATATACAAGAGAGAGCTATTTGTAATTTACATTTGTTAATTAAATGTTAATGTGAATTGGATTCACATTGGACATCAAATTGAAAATGTAATTTACATTTTGTTTTGGGTTGTGAATGTGATTCACAAATTTCCAATGGCATGATTGTAATGTTCACAAAATAAATTGAATTTATTTTTGTGAAATAATTTGCAACAAAAGTTGTTGCAAATATTGGAGAGAATCATGAGATAATATAATCTCATGTAATAGGAAAAGGAAGCTCCCTTCCTAAAAAGGAGAGGGGACGGCCACAATTCCCATGAGGAATTGGTGGCCGTCCACCCTCCTTATGGAAGGAGGCTTGCCTCCTTTCCTATTTCTCCATTGGAGATTAATTTGATATAAAATCAAATTATATTTATTGTATATTTGATTTTTTATTAAATTAATTGTTGTTGTGTTTTTAGCAACAAATCATGACCATTGAAAGAAACACAAATTAATGTGGACCATTGGATTTGTGTTGACACATGGATTGAGATCCATGGATCCCAAAACTCTATATAAGGAGAGGCACCCCATTGCTCTTCTTTAGACACATAAGTTGAGGCAACAAATCTCTCTCTCTCATTCTCTCTACACGTCCTCTCTCCATCTCTCTCATGTGGCCGTCCACCATGGATGCCCTAGAGAGGTTCTCCATCGCCGCAGCATCGTCGTTATGCTGCCCGATGGTTTGCTCGTGGATCTCCGTCTCCTTCGGTGCGCCCCGCTCGTGAAGAAGACATCGGATCTCGTGTGTTGAGATCAGGAGATCCGCCGCTTGGATCATCAACATGGATTGCGAGAAGCACGCGGTTCATCCCCGCGCTCGCAAGCGTCTCCTCCGACAGATCGGACTTGAGACAGGAGGTCTCTTCGTTTAGAGACTTGATCGCAACCACGCTTCAAGAGGTAAACCTAATACTTGTTTGTGGTTTAGACGAAACGATCCGAGAAGTGTTCTTGGATCATGTGGTTTCGTCGCAAGAAAATTTTTTAATTTCCGCTGCATAGAACAACTAGTGTGACTAGTCGTTCTTCGTCGTATTCGATGCGACGCTCACGCTTCCGTGATGCGCTTGAGGATCTAACCATATCCTTCACTCCTACCTATAAAGAATGGCACAGAGTGAGGACACTATTGTTTTCCTCTTGAGGAGTACATCACTTGTAACACAATACAATCCCTCGTGAAAAAGATCAGATTCTCCCAATGGTAATATCATGCCTCAAAAACAAGCCTGTTAACTCGATCTTTCAGCCAACCTGTTGTCTCATATGTATAACCAGAAAGTTCACTATATATGCATACCATGGAAACTCTGTAACTGCAAAGATACTTTCTTTTGGAAATCTCTCTACAATCTCTAGCATGTATTCATCTGATGTTTGCTCTATCAGTAATCGGGAGAGGTGATCAGCTACCATATTCTTTAGTGTAGGTTTAACTCTTATATCTAAATCAAACTCGTGAAGTAAGAGAACCCATTTAAGAAGGCGCGCCTTAGCATCCTTCATCTCCATCAAAAATAGGATAGCTGAATGATATGCATACACTGTAATTTTTGAACCAGGAAGATATGATCTAAATTTATCTAATGTGAACACAACTGTCAACATCTCTTTCTCTGACACTATATAATTGCGTTCAACATCATCTAGAGTATGACTAGCATAATGCATAGCAACTGGAAGTTTGTTCCTCCTCTGTCCTAATACAATCCTGACCATAAAATCTGAAGCATCCATCATGATCTCAAAGGGAAGATGTGGCTGTGGGACAGGAGCATTGATGATCATTTATTTCAATGTGGGGAAGGCACTAAGACATTTGTCATCTAACAAGAACTTGATGCCTTTGCCTAATAGTTCAGTTAATGGGTGGGCAATCTTAGAGAAATCTTGGATGAACTGTCTATAAAAGCTGGGATACCCAAGAAAAGACCGTAAATGTTTGATGTTGGAAGGTGGTTCGAGATGTTTGATGAAATCCGCCTTGGCAGGGTCAACCTCCATGACTATCTTGGAGATGGCATGCCCCAACATGATCTCATTAATAACCATAAAATGCTTCTTTTCCCAAGACAAATGAGATCTACTGGCGAACCTAGTCTATGTTGGACATGGGAGCCCATGGCGATCCATTATGCAATAAATGTTACTGCAAATATCATTCCCTGATCTGAAATGAAGAATAAAAAATTTGCATAACTGGGCCCTTAGTAAAATTAGGGTTACGTACTGTGGCCATGTTAATGATCATACATCTGCCAATTCAATTGTTGAATCAAAGAGGTTGGTGCTTGTATGAATATCTAAAGAGTTAGATTGAGGACTCATAGAGCACCGTCAAATGATTATTAAGAGATGATCTCCATCCTGAGGAGGAGATGGCAAACCTCTCTCTAAAGGGTGATATCTAACTGAACTCTTGATGCAGGTCCTCTATATAGGAATAAAGATTCGGAGGTGTTAGATAAATTAGGTTAAAGAGTTGACTTAACGAGACTGAGATAACCAAAGTCCTATATCGTATGTTGTCATGATATAGGCACGCATCCTTTGACTGGAGACAGATGTGTTACTATATGTCTGAGTATGTACATTTGGGAGACCAATAGGTTGATGACCTAACCAAGGTCTATACACCAGCGCGCTGGAGTGCACACAAGGGCATATGAGTAATACTATCTATCAAAGTGATCATACAGGTTCATTACTGAACCGGAAGACATGAGTTGAATCATAAGAAATTGGGAAGAATCAAATTCTGTGCACGATCGTCTCGGTTTAGAATCTTGACTGAATTTGTAGGTATGATATATACTTTTCGGAAGTGTATGATTAATATCTAGGTATAATATATGCTTTTGGAAAGTATATGATCGAGAGCGGCTACCAATGATCAAATGCAAAACTTAATGATAAAACCATGAAGTAGACAGTGTAAAATTGATCTTATACTTCTGGTTTATTCTGTCTTCCAGTATGCAGGATTTACAAATATTGGGAATACTTGCGGATGATGTGATCATAAACGATTGTATAACCATGACACTTCCAATCCTAGGGAGTGATGAAATGGGTCTAGATTTTAGTGACTCCTCTCAGTTGAGAAGTAATCTGATCTTAGTTCAAATGTTGTACATTGATCTGAATGTGATTCAGATGCACTGAGAATATTAGATTTGCGGTCTTGATTTAATCAAGCATCTATGGGAGGCTCGCGATCTGGATTTGAGATATGATCTCAAAATCCAAGTCACCATACGTGGAACAATACAATCGCCTTGTCCTTATCTTCAAGTATTCACGGAGAAAGCACATTATCCTTGAAGGAGTTCACGGATAATTCTATCGTTGATTAATGTATCCGAGCATCGAGAAAATGGATAATTAAATGTGATTTAATTGTCATAAATAATATGAATTTGATTCATATTATAAAGATAGTTATCTGAGATAATTAAATGTGATTTAATTATCAAAGATGTGAATAATATGAATGTGATTCATATTATTTGAGAACAAGAGAATAGAGATCGAAGATGATTAAATGTGATTTAATTATCATGGATATGAATAATATGGATAACAATAACCATATTAGTCATATATATTATAAATGTTATTTATAATATATAAGAGAGAGAGATATTTGTAATTTAAATTTGTTAATTAATTGTTGATGTGAATTGGATTCACATTGGACATAAAATTGAAAATGTAATTTACATTTTATTTTGGATTGTGAATGTGATTCACAAATTTTTAATGGCATGATTGCAATGTTCACAAAATAAATTGGATTTATTTTGTGAAATAATTTGCAACAAAAGTTGTTGCAAATATTGGAGAGAATCATGAGATAATGCAATCTCATGTAATATGGAAAGGAGGCTCCCTTCCCAACAAGGAGAGGGGACGGCTACCAAGTCCTTATAGGACTCATAGCCGTCCTACCCCCTTTATGGAAGGAGGCTTGCCTCCTTCCTATTTCTCCAATGGAAATTGATTTGATATAAATCAAATTATATTTAATATATATTTGATTTTTATTAAATTAATTATTGTTGGTTTTTACCAACAAAATCCTAGCCATTGAAAGGGATACAAATTAATGAGAGCCATTGGATTTGTGTTGCCCATGGATTGAGATCCATGGATCCCAAAATATTATAAAAGTAGAGGCACCCCTTTGCTGTTCTTTAGACAACACACAAGAGAACATAAGTCTCTCTCTCTCTCTCTACATGTCGTCCCTCTCTCTTCCCCTCATGGCCATCCACCATGGATGCCCTAGAGGGAATCTCCATCGCCGCATCGTCGTCGTTATGCTGCCCGATCGTTTGCTCACGGATCTCCGTCTCCTTCGGTGTGCCTCACTCGTGAAGAAGACGTCAGATCTCGTGTGTCGAGATCAGGAGATCCGTTGCTTGGATCATCAACATAGATTGCGAGAAGCACTCGTTTCATCTACATGCTCGTAAGCATCTCCTCTGTCGAATCGGTCTTGAGACAGGAGGTGTCTTCATTTAAAGACTTGATCGCAACCACTCTTTAGGAGGTAATCCTATTACTTGTTTGTGTTTTAGATGAAATGATCCGAGAAGTGTTCTTGGATCATGCGGTTTCAACTCATGAAAGTTTTTTAAAATTCCGCTGCATAGAACAACTAGTCCGACTAGTCATTCTTCGTCGTATTCGATACCATGCTCATGCTTCCGTGATACACTTGAGGTTCTCACCATATCCTTAAAGTGGTATCAGAGCCAGGTTGGTGGATTTGGATGAGATCCATAAACCTAAAATGACTTGGGTTCATTAGGGTTTGCGAAAGTTTTCTTGCATTTCATTTTCTCATCTTTGTTTTGAGATTATTTTTGGCACTATTTAAATTCTTTAAACACGAAAATAATAATTAAATTTCGTTCCCCATTAAATAAGGAAATCGTAGGATCTGAGTTTACGTGATTTCGATTCTGTTTGCTCAAGTTATGCTCATTTTAGTGAACATGTATAAACAGTTTCAGGGACTGCGAATCTCAACGTAATTAAAGAGTTAATTGCGGATCTGACACGCCTTAGAATACATGCAAATCACTTAAGTTCTGTTGTAAATCAAATTAGCAAACTTTAGGAACTTATTTTGCTTAATTTGGATTTAAATTAATTGAGATATGATATTTTTAGTAAGTGAGGGTCACGGCTGGAAATACTTTCCTAATCAAGAACCTATTGATTGTCATTTAATCAATTAGTGAAATTAAATTGTTTAATTTCCTGGAATAATTGTGCATAGATATTTGTGAAATATTTTATGACAGTTATTTCCATAAATGGCATTGCCTTAACCAATATTTGATTACATGTAATCTAGATCACTAATTGTTTACATGATCTACATTCCAATAAATATGTTGCTTGAATATGATTTGGGATTTGTTTAGCAAATCTCATTATAATGTTAATCAAATTTTTTTTGATTATTATTATATGGTATAATTTTGGTTGAAGAACCGATGATCATCTCAAGTACAAAGTGATCTATTTTGCATTATCCTTTCCCAAGATTGATATGGTGTCTAGTCGGAGAGCATTAGGGTAGCGAGTTGCAACGTATGTGGTCCGTCCCACTCTCGTCGGTACTGGCCATGACAACGAGTAGGGTTAGTATAATGCTTAAGAAATCATGATGTATTTATAATTATTAAAATTCGAAATAATATGTATTTGAGATAATACCATAATTCAAGTAATAATTAAAAATGTTTGTTGCATACTAATTGGATCATTAATTTAATTTGATTAGATTAATTGGAATCCAATTAACATTAAAACACTCTATTATGAATAAAGATACTATTTCCCTTGGAAGAATTAATCATAATGAATATGATTCATAATGATTAATTAAAATTTGAATATTAGGTGGAGGATCACATAAGTGACATCCATGGTCTCCCGTCAAGGCGAAGGGTTCCGTCGCCAGATATTATATGTAGGAGACGCCTGTCCGAAGTGACAGCTCCTGCATACAATCCATTTGGATCGGGCTCTTCGCTTCTCGAAAGAGTAAGGATGTATGCATAGTGATCCCAATATCGGGTCCTCATATTATTGGGGCGATATTGGATTACACATAGCGAGTTGTATTCCTATTGACGGTTGGTTCAATTAATGATAGGTCAACATCGCCTTAGGGGTGATGGGCCCGGGTGTTAAAGACCGAATTGGGAGATGCAAATTGGACTTGCAAGGCGGAATGTGTTCCCGCTTCTTTTTATTCAAGTTGCAGGTTCTCATATTATTGGGATGTAACAAAGATGAGGAAGGAGATCCCAGATCTTGCTTGAGATATAACGGTAAGTTTATCTCTTACATTGAAAGTGATTAGGGGAATGAACTTTCAGTGTTGACAAGGCAAGAGAAATTTGATATAAAAATTCCTAAATCAAAGTAAAATATGTATATATCTTAAATATATTCACTTATGCAAATTTCTTATTTCAGATAATCCTTCATTAAACCCACTCAATGTTATACTCAATAATAACTAGTAAAATATCATGGATTGGACTCATGATTCAGATATTGTACTTGCAGTTGGACACATAATGTATGTGGTTGCAATGTGCAAGTTTCCTCTTAATAATGAGGAATGACAATTAAATAGATAATAAGTCTACAACCCTATGGTTTATATGTCTCTGTAGTCTTGATCTCTCATCGGATGTACTTTGGAAGTGACATGTCGATGATGATCATAATTGTCAATTAATCCTTATAAAATCTAAGAAGATATACTGGCATACATATGTGCTCTTGACATTTATCATGTATGACATGGTTCACTACATCATGCAGAATGGTAGCTCTATAGGAGACGATGTATTCAAAAAGTTTGAATACCTACCTAAACCAATGTTTCAAGAGTTTAGATGGATGTAGATACGATGAGTGTCATCGTTCTACTGTCTATACTCTAGTCATTCATGAAGCTTCATAATATTCATATTGTATGAATTTAATGAAGCATATATAAATGTTGAAATGCTCTTACATTGAATTCTTTTGAATTTAACGTAAGAGATCCTTAGTCTTAAGCAATGGTTGTTTATAGATGAAGGGAGCGCAGTGGAAGCATGGGTCAGACCTGAGTAAGAAGGAAAGTCAAAGACTTGACCTACTTCTGTGACTTCCATATGACATCTAGATAGTTGGAAGAATGCCAATACTACAATGAGTCGATGTATTGATAGTATGACTATCTGGACTATCTAGGATCCCTAGTGAAGGACTCAGATAGAGCATCAAAATAATCTACATATAATCATTGACTTTGACGTACTTATGTGATAAGATAAAGTCTACTAATTGTATCTCAATCTTCTAACAACACTTGCAATAGGTTGCATATGTTTTAGAAGACGGGAAATTTGCTCTTAAGGTTTATAGTTATCCACATGGATATTGATGCAATTGTTGCAACAATCTCTGTTGGGTTGATAGACTTATTGATTTTAGTTGGAGTGCCCTTAGTCTCAGAGAATGTCTCTATGACCTAGATATAAGAATACACTCATTGTTTGTTTCTAAATGTTGGAAATAAACATGAATTCTGAGATAGAACTATCATAAAGAGTTATGATGGATATATTTTAGATAGTAATCTAACATCTAGTGGACTCCACAAAATTAGAAAATTAATGAATGGTTCATTAATATTTCTAATACTGAAAATTAAAACCTTTATAAGATCAATTGGAGGATGAAGATCATTTGACAATGATCTGGCATCAAGTTTTGGACATATGTCTGTTGATGAGATCAATGGACTAGTGAGAGATGAAACTTTAGATTGTCTAAAGGTTCAAATCTTACATACTTGTGAATATTGTATTCTAAAGTAAAAATGTCCAATACACCCTTCCTTGGGAAAGGTGTAAGATGTCAAGGTATTCAGGATCTTATACATATTGATGTATGCAAATCATCTATATCATAGTAAACATTATGGATATGTGATATCTATTGATGATTATGTATGACATGAGATTTCTTCTCTTCACCTAAAGAAACCTTTGAAATGTCCAAAGATTTCATTTTTTTGGTTTACAACCAAAGTTTGAAGGAGTATAAAATGAATTTGATTTAACGAAGGTAGCGAGTACCTATTAGATGAATTCATGGAATACCTTATGGAGATATGAAGGTCATTTATATCTCACTCCTCCTAACACACCTTAACTCAATAGAGTTGTAAGGAGATACAATTGGATCATGTGTGACATGATTTGATCAATGATGAATTTTTAGCATAATTTCCTCTTAGTTTTCATGCATATATGTGTAGTAGAGACTATAATGTATATCCTTAATAAGGTTCCATGCATGCTGGAGTCTAGCACTTGAGAGTGCTGCTTCATTAGGAAAATAAAGGATGGTATTGGATACCTACTTTATGACCTTTTAATTCTTAAAATTTCTCATATCTGAGAATGTGATTCTTAGAGGTTGAGATTCTTGAGATTCAAGATGAAAATGAAGTGTAGGAACTCATTTAATCTTGAGAAGATAATGAGGCTCCTGAAATTGGAAACTAAAAGGATAATTAAAGATTAAACACTAATACCTCTTCAAATGAGTTTGAGGATGGATTCCATCTGTCAAAGAAATTTGACAATGATCGAACTTCAAGTGATGAAGCTTCTAAAGATCATAGCATGGATAGATGGATGTTAACAATAAAATTCTAATGTAGACTTCATATACAAGTGTTGTATATGGACCCTCGAGGATCCACCTATATGGGTAAGACCTGTAAAGGTGTAAATGGATCTTTAAGAGAAAGAAGTCAATATTGAATTCCTCTCCGAGGATATTCACATGAAGTAGCCCCAGGGCTTCATGGTTGAGAAAAGCAAGATGTGCAAGCTAAGGAATCCATCTATGGAGTCAAATAATCTTCTTGAAGTTGGACCATAAGATTTGATGAAATTATAAGTGTTATGATTTCAAATATAATCTTGATGAACCATGTGAAGCTTAGTGGGAGTGCCTTTGTGTTCATCGTGCTAAATGTAAATAATATCCTAATCATTTAAAATGATATAAGGATAATAATAAGTGTTTTATAATCTGGTTGTTTCATAACTTGAGATATGATCTCAAGGATACCTCTTGGATCTTAGTTCTGAAGGTGTTCAGAAGCATAGAGAAGAGGGTATTGGAACTGTCACATTAGTAGTACACCTTGGATATGTTCCATTTTATCGAAAATTCAAAGAAAGACTTCCATCCCTTAAGATATGGTACTGACCTATCTAAAGTGATAGCACCTCAAAGAGTTGAGGAAGTGAATGCTAGAATTGCTTGCACTTGTGCATCAGTTACGAGAAGCTGAGTCTATGCTAGATGTGTACAAAAGCTAGATATCTGCCATGTAGTGGAAGTAATAAAGTGTTGCTAATCCTACTAAGGAGATAAAGCACTTGATTGTAGTAATGACAATATCTTCAATGATGACAAGATTTTATAGATAATGATCTCTAAGTCTTATCTTCGAGAAATTAAGATTTTATAGATAATGATCTAAAAGGTCTTAACTTTGGATACCTTTGGATATAGTGATCTCCAAGAATAAGGATATTCTGATAAGGATTATGGAAATACTGGTTATGATAATTAAGATGTAGTGTCAAGGACACTGTAACTAACAAGATTGAGTATTGGTTACATAAGATGCAACATTCGCAATAGATGCGACATTGTTACAAGGGATATGCAAGTGTCGTAAAAGGGCTTGGCGTAGCCTCGCGGGGACAGAGTGACTGATCAGCTTACCTAGTTATTTTCTAAATATCCTATGATTGTCACATGAGTGCGGGTTTCAATGATTAGCCATTAATGGCTCTTTGGGCAAGTGGGAGATTGTTGGACACGCGAGCCCACGGCGAGCCATTATGCAATAAATGTTATTGCAAATATCATTCCCTAATCTGAAATGAAGAATAAATAATTCGCATAATAGGTCCCTTAGTACAATTAGGGTTATGTACCATGGACATCTTAATGATCATACAGCTATTGATTCAATAATTGAATCATAGAGGCTGGTGCTTGGATGAATATCTAAAGAGTGAGATTGAGGACTCATCAAGCACCATCAAATGATTGTTAAGAGATGATCTCCAGCCTGAGTAGGAGATGGCAATCCTTTCTCATTTAGGCAGATATCTAACCGACCTCTTGGTGTAGGTCCTCTGTATAGGAATAGAGATTCGGAGGTGTTAGATAAGTTAGGTCAAAGAGTTGACATTACGAGATAGAGATAACTAAAGTCCTATATCGTATGCTGTCACGATACAAGCATGCATCCTCTGACCAGAGACAGATGTGTTACTATATATCTTAGTATGTACATTTGGCAGACCAATAAGTTGATGACCTAATCAAGGTCTATACACGGGCGCGCTAGTTTGCATATGAGGGCATATCAGTAATACGATCTCTCAAAGGGATCATACAGGTTCATTTACTGAACCAGATGCATGACCTCACTCAAAAGATATTGGGAAGAATCAAATTCCGTGCATGGTCATCTCGGTTTGGAAGCTGGACTGATTTTGTAGGTTTGATATATACTTTTGGAAAGTATATGATCAAGACCTAGGTATGATATATGCTTTTATAAAGTATATGATTGATACCAACTCCCAATGATCGACTGAGAAACATACTGATAAAACCATGAAGTAGACAGTATAAAGTTTATCTAATACTTTGGGTTTATTCTGGGTCTTCCAGTATGCAGGATGTATAGGTATTGGGAATACCTGAGGGTGGTTATAAACGATTGTATAAAAATGATGCTTCCATTCCTAGGGAGTGACGAAACGGGTCTAGATTTTAGTGACTCCTCTCCGTAGAGAAGTAATCTGATCTTAGTCCAAATGTTGGACATTGATCTGAATGTGATTCACATGCAATGAGAAGATTAGATTTGCGATCTTGATTTAATCAAGCTTCTATGGGAGGCCCGCGATCTGGATTTGAGATATGATCGCAATATGCAAGTCACTATATGTGGAACAATACAATCGCCCGGTCCTTATCTTCAAGTATTCGTGGAGAAAGCACATTATCCTTGAAGGAGTTCATGGATAATTCTATTGTTAATATATGTATCCGAGCAACGAGAAAATGGATAATTAAATGTGATTTAATTGTTATAAATAATATGTATTTGATTCTTATTATAAAGAGAGTTATCTGAGATAAATAAATGTGATTTAATTATCAAAGATTTGAATAATATGAATGTGATTCATATTATTTGAGAACAAGAGAATAGAGATCGAAGGTGATTAAATGTGATTAATTATCAAGGATATGAATAATATGGATAGCAATAACCATATTAGTCATATATATTATTAATGTGATTTATAATATATAAGAGAGAGCAATTTGTAATTTACATTTGTTTATTAAATGTTAATGTGAATTGGATTCACGTTGATCATTAAATTGAAAATGTAATTTACATTTTATTTTGGGTTGTGAATGTGATTTACAAATTTCCAATGGCATGATTACAAAGTTCACAAAATAAATTGGATTTATTTTTGTGAAATAATTTGCAACAAAAGTTGTTGCAAATATTGGAGAGAATCATGAGATAATGCAATCTCGTGTAATATGGAAAGGAGGCTCCCTTCCTAACAAGGAGAGGGGACGACTACCAAGTCCTTATAGGACTCATAGCCGTCCTCCCTCCCCCCCTCCCCTTATGGATGGAGGCTTGACTCCTTCCTATTTCTCCAATGGAAATTGATTTGATATAAATCAAATTATATTTAATATATATTTGATTTTTATTAAATTAATTGTTGTTGGTTTTTACCAACAAAATCCTAGCCACTGAAAGAAACACAAATCAATGAGAGCCATTGGATTTGTGTTGCCCATGGATTGATATCCATGGATCCCAAAATATTATAAAAGGAGAGGCACCCCTTTGATCTTCTTTAGACAACACATAAGAGAACATAAGTCTCTTTCTCTCTACACGTCCGCCCTCTCTCTTCCTCTCTCACGACCGTCCACCATGGATGCCCTAGAGGAAGTCTCCATCACCGCAACATCGTCGTTATGCTGCCTGATCGTTTGCCCGCGGATCTCCATCTCCTTCGGTGCGCCTCGCTCGTGAAGAAGTTGTCGGATCTCGTGTGTTGAGTTCAGGAGATCCGTCGCTTGGATCATCAACATGGATTGCGAGAAGCACGTGTTTCATCAACACGCTCGCAAGCGTTTCCTCTGTCGAATCGGACTTGAGACAGGGAGGTCTCTTCGTTTAGAGACTCGATCGCAACCACGATTCAAGAGGTAATCCTATTACTTGTTTGTGGTTTAGATGAAACGATCCGAGAAGTGTTCTTGGATCATGTGGTTTCGTCGCATGATTTTTTTTAAAATTCCGCTGCATAGAACAACTGGTCCGACTAGTCATTCTTCGTCGTATTCGATACTATGCTCACGCTTCTGTGATGCGCTTGAGGATCTCACCATATCCTTCATTCCATCTGTTAGAGAAATCTAATAATGATCTTACTTCATGTGATGAATCTTATAAAGATAATATCATGGAAAGATGGATGCTATCAATAAAAGTCTAAAGGAGACTTTATATACAAGTGTATTATATGGACCCTCAAGGATCCACCTATATGGGTAAGACCCAGAAAGGTGTAAATGGATCTTCAAGAGAAAGAGGGAACCTGATGAGAAGTTAGAGACCTTCAAAGCACGGCTTGTAGCCATGAGCTACACACCCGAAGATAAGAAATTGCTTGCAATGAGACTTAATCATTAGTGACCATGCTTAAATAAATCATAACATTGCTAACTATAGCTACACAACTTAACTTTGACATATACAAGATGAAAGTCAATATTGCATTCCTCTATGAATACCTCTATGAGGATATTCACATGAAGTAGACCCAGGCCTTCAAGGATGAGAAAATCAAGGTGTGCAAGCTAAAGAAATCCATCTATGGACTCAAATAAGCTTCTTGTAGTTAGAACATGAGATTTAATAAAATTATAAAAGTTATGATTATAGATAGAATCTTGATGAGCCATATGAAGTTTAGTGTAAGTGCCATTGTGTTCATCGTGCTAAATGTAGATAATATCCTAATCATTATAAATGATATAAGGATCAAAATAAGTGTTTTATAATCTGGCTATTCCATTCCTTGAGATATGATCTTAAGGATTCCTTTTGGATCTTAGTTCTGAAGTTGTTTAGAAGCAAAGAAAGGAGGGTGTTGGAACTATTACATTTGTAATACACCTTGGATATATTCCATTTTATGGAAAAGTCTAAGAAAGGCTTCTTTTTCCTTAAGATATGGTAATGACCTATCTAAAGGGATACCAACTCAAGGATTTGAGGAAGTGAATGCCAAAACTAAATTCCCTTGTGCATCAGTTATGAGAAGCCGATTGTATGCTAGATGTGTACAAATGCCAAATGTCTACCATGTAGTAGGAGAAGTAAATTGTTACTAATCCTACTATAGAGATAAAACACTTGATTGCAGTAATAATAATATCTTCAAATATGACAAGACTTTCGAGATAATGATCTCTAAGTCTTATCATTAAATAAAATTAAGGCCTTGTAGATAGTGATCTATAAGGGTCTTAACTGCAGATACCTTAAGAGATAGAGATCTCCAGGAATAAGGGTTATCTGATAAGGATTATGGAAATACTCGTTATAATAATTGTTAAGCTATAGTGTTAAGGACATTATAACTACTTTAACAAGATTGAGTATTGGTTGCATGAGATGCAACATTCACTCCCTAATATGCAATAAATGTTATTGCAAATATCACTCCCTAATATTAAATGAAAAATAACTATTTTGCATAATAGGTCCCTTAGTACAATTAGGGTCATGTACCATGACCATCTTAATGATTATACAACTGTTGATTCAATTGTTGAATCATAGAGGTTGGTGCTTGGATGAATATCTAAAGAGTTAGATTGAGGACTCATCGAACACCGTCAAATGATTATTAAGAGATGATCTCCAACCTGAGGAGGAGATGGCAATCCTCTCTCTAAGGATGATATATAACCGACCTCTTCATGCAGGTCCTCTGCATAGGAATAGAGATTCAGAGGTGTTAGATAAGTTAAGTCAGAGAGTTGACTTAACGAGATCGAGATAACCAAAGTACTATGTCGTATGTTGTCCTTATATAGGTATGCATCCTTTAACCGAAGACGGATGTGTTACTATATGTCTGAGATGTACATTTGGTAGACCAATAGGTTGATGAACTAACCAAGGTCTATACACCGACGCGCTGGTGCGCATGCAAGGGCATATGAGTATGCGATCTTTCAAAGGGATCATACTTGTTCATTACTGAACTGGAAGACATGAGCTCACTCATGAGATATTGAGAAGAATTAAATTACGTGCACGGTCGTCTCGCTTTGGAAGCTTGACTAAATTTTTAGGTTTGATATATACTTTTGGAAAGTATATGATCAAGACCTAGATATTATATATGCTTTTGTAAAGTATATGATTGATACCGGCTCCCAACGACCAAATGAGAAACATAATGATAAAACCATGAAGTAGATAGTGTAAAATTGATCTTATACTTCTGGTTTATTCAGGGTCTTTCCAGTAAACAAGATGTACATGTATTGGGAATACCTGAAGGTGATGTGATTATAAACGATTGTATAACCATGATGCTTCCATTCCTAGGGAGTGATGAAACAGGTCTGGATTTTAATGACTCCTCTAAATAGAAAAGTAATCTAATCTTGGTCCAAATATTGGATATTGATATGAATGTGATTCAGATGAAATGAGAAGATTAGATTTGTGGTCTTGATTTAATCAAGCATCTATGAGAGGTCCTTGAGATCTGGATTTGAGATGTGATCTCAATATCCAAGTCACTATAAGTGGAACAATATAATCGCAATGTTCTTATCTCCAAGTATCTGTGAAGAAAGGGCATTATTCTTGAAAGAGTTCAGGATATATCCGATCACTGAGAAAATTGAAAAGTAAATGTGATTTAATTATAATGGATAATATGAATTTGATTCATATTATAAGGAGAGTTGTCTTAGATAATTAAATGTGGTTTAATTATCAAAGATATGAATAATGTGAATGTGATTCATATTATTTGGGCACATGAGAATAGAGATCCAAGATGATTAAATGTGATTTAATTATCATGGATATGAAGAATGTGGATAGCACTATCCATATTAATCATGTATATTATAAATGTGATTTATAATATATAAGACATAGCTATTTGTAATTTACATTTTTTAATTAAATGTTGATGTGAATTGGATTCACATTGGACAATTAATTGAAAATGTAATTCGCATTTATCTTTGGTTGTGAATGTGATTCACAATTTTCCAATGGCAAGATTGTAATATTCACAAAATAATTATGAATTAATTTTGTAGAATAATTTACAACAAGTGTTGTTGGAAATCTCGGAGATTTCCATGGAATATTGTAATCTCATGAGATTACATGGGATTGAAACCAACTCCCATATTATGGAAGGGGGCAATCTTCATTCCATAATCTCCATGTTTGATTAATTTAATTTTGGGATTGATTTATATTGATTTATCAATATATATTGAATCAAATTAATTGATTGTTGTTGTATTTTTACAACAAAATCTTGGCCATTAGAAGAAACACAAATCAGTGTGAGCCATTGGATTTGTGTTGTCCATGGATTGAGATCCAGGGATCCCAAAATATTATAAAAGGAGAGGCACCCCCTTTGCTCTTTTTTACACAACAACTTCATATGCTCTCTCTCTCTCTCATTCTCTGCATGCCCTCTCTCTCTCTCTTGTGGTCGTCCACCAAGAAGCACTGTAGAGAGTCACTCTTGCCGCATCGTTGCCATTATGCTGCCGGATTGTTTGCTCGTGGATCTCTGTCTCCTACGTTGTGCATTGCTTGTGAAGAAGACATCGGATCTCATACGAAGAGATCGGGAGATTCGTTGCTTAGATCATGAACATGGATTGTGAGAAGCACGCATTTCATCAACGCGCTCGCAAGCGTCTCCTCAGTTGGATAGGACTTGAGATAGGAGGTCTCTTCGTTTAGAGACTCGATGACAACCACGCTTCAAGAGGTAACCCTAATACTTGTTTTTGGTTTAGATGAAATGATCCGAGAAGTGTTTGGATCATGTAGATTCATAGCATAAAAAAAATTTAGTTTCCACTGCCTCGAGCAACTATTGTGACTAGTTTCTCTCGATTGCATATGATGTGATCATCACGCTTCCGTGATGCTCTTAAGAATCTTACCATATTCTTCAGTCAAGGTACGTTAAACAAGAATCAAATTACTCTTCGTAGACCGAAAAATCATCCATAAAGACATTAAGAAAATTGTTAACCGTGTTTGCAATGATGGCAAGCACGCATACCTAGAATGTAACGAGGGCATTGCACAATACAAAGGCATCCATCTAAAAGCATACGTGCTGAAAGGACATGTGAAGGTGGTCTTCTCCTGATCTTCAGGAGAAAAACCTGGTTGTATCTGGAGTAATCGTCAACGAAACAAAAGTACTCCTTCCCAACCAACCTCTTGATAACTTGGTTTATAAGAGCCAATGGGAAGTGTTCCTTCTTCATCGCGACGTTCAATTTCCTGTAATCAACGCACACCCGCCATGATGTGGTCACTCTCTTTGGAATCTTCTCTCCAATCTCATTCTTAACCATCTGAATTACCGACTTTTTCAGGACAACATGTAATGGGATAACCAATTCTGAGTTAGAGATGGGATAAATAAACCATGCATCGCACCATTTCGTGATCTCTTTCTTGACAACATCGCGTAAGATGGGATTCAACCTATGCTGAAACTCTTTGGAAGGTCTTCTGTCATGATCAAGATAGATATGGTGAGAAAACAAAGTAGGATTTATTCTCCAGAGATTGGATACAATCCACCCAATACCCTTGCGGTTTCTTTCAAGAATCTTCGTCAGACGAGATTCTTTCTCTTCGGTCAAATATATGATGACAATGACCAGAAACTATTGATGTGGACCTGTAAGGAAAGCTTATTTCATATTTGGTGGCAAAGTCTTCAGTTCTGGCATGGTAAAATCTGTCTTTGTGCTAACATCATCGGTATGTTTGGTGGGATCTGTGCTGGTGCTGGTCGTGTCTGCATTGTGATTATCCACCATCTCAATATGTTCTAGAGCCAGACTACAGAAGATGTCTAAAACATCATCCGACCCACTACTGTGCTCATCCTCAGAATGACCAGAGGAGAATAACTCAGCTAAATGGAACTTAGTCTCTGCATCATCTAAAGTGGAGGAATCGTGTAAATTCTCTGAATCGAAAATGGTTGCAATAAAATCATCGGTTAACTGCTCTATGTGATCATCACCGTCCATGCTGAAATAAAGGGTACCATCAGAAGAATTGCCAATTGATGTCTGGGACCTATCCTCCGCTTGGCTATCCTGGGTCTCTACTTGATACCTCTCAAAATCGTCAAGGCGAACCTCATCCATGTAATCACAAGTGGCTAAAGAACTCAAGGCATCTGAACTAGTTGTACATGCGATACTGGATGTGTGTGATTCTCTCATCATCTCTATATGTACCTTCTCACCCTCGACATGAAAAGATACCTTCCCTGTATCATAATCGAATAGGGTCATCACGGTCTCCAAGAAAGGCCTCCCACAAATGATCGGGGTAAGGTGTAACTGTATAGGAAAATCCATGTCCAGGACAGTAAAGTCCACTGGGAATTGCAGCCCATGCACAGTCATGATAACGTTCCTCAAAATGCCCCTAGGTCTCTTTACAGATCTATTAGAAAACTAAAGGATCAAGAGGGATTTGTTAAGAGGACCTAACTTGAACATATCAAGTAAACAGGATGGTAATAGATTGATGGAGGAACAATTATCTAATAGAGTCCGATCGGATACGGCTGTTAAAATCTTACTTCTGACATAATGTGCTCTTGAATCCTTCTTCTTCTTAGGTAATCTGTTCTGAATAATACAGGATGTAGCCTTGGTAAAAACATGCTTTCTGTACATTATTTCTTCTTCCTACGCGTGGTACATCTATTCTTCAACTGTTGCTTGATCGTCGGGAAGTCATTCTAGGCATCTTGGAGTGGAATCTACAGAAAGATGTGATCTTTTAGTAATCACTTAATCTCTAGAATAAACATGTTATTTTTGGTTCTTTTGTTTCCTTTTCCATATAAAGCATCGGGAATAGGAACAAGCTCAGGTACAACAAAATTCTCGTTTTTATTAAAATCGGGATCAACTTGTCCATCAAGAGTCTTAGGAGTATATATGAAACTCTCGAAATCAGGAAAAGAAATATCAACTTCAGGAGTATCTACATGATTTGGTGTGGTATCATCGTATAATTGTCCTAGGTCCATGTCAACTATCTCAGCATCGCTCCCCTCTCTCAAGTCATCTAGCTAGACACTTGCGGTCCTCTTCCTCAACATCAAAATATATGTCATGGATCGACTCTCACTCCACATCCTGTGCCCTCTCCTCCTTCTGATCAAGTGCTTGTGGTTATCTACTGCTCTTGAGATGAATGAAGTGAGATAAGAATTCAAGAAAAGAGATTGTACCTGTTGTGGCGTCTACCTGATTTGGGTACCTCCTTTGTTTGTTTGGGTTAATTTGAGGCTGTGCGAGGAGAGTGGTCTTGGGCACGGTTAACTCATCTAGACGATGGTTAACCCGCTCCATCTCAGTCATGTGTGCGATTTGGAGGGTGCTCAGCATGTCCATGATCTGATTCAATGCTAGGGCATTTGAAGACATCTCAGCGTCATTGGTGTGACCCTGACTATCTATTCTCTCCTTCCTTAGAGTGTGTTGTGGTGTGTATGACTGAGGAGATCTCTAATGTGTGTACGAATACTGTTGCTGCTGCTAGTGATGGTGCAGTTGTGAATGCATAGCAGGATACTACAAAGAATGTGGTCTTTGATATGCATGTTGGTGAGATGGTTGCTGCATGTAATTCCGGCGGTGCTGGAAGTGCGTACATCCATATTGTGGATGATTCTAATGTTGTGGTTGCTGCTGATGTATGATCTGTGGGGTAAAATGTGATGAATATTGAATCAAAGCATACCATATTATGTTGATGTCAAGAGTGGCTTGAGACTCAACATCCACATCTCCAGGACTGTTGACCTGGCTCGGATCGACATTGAATGGGTCCTCAAGCAAATCAATCTGCGGAGTCTCAATGTGTTGCACTGGCTCACACTGAAAGAATTGAATCTGACGGGTGGGAGGAGCGGGTAAGGATCTCCGAAAAGGTTAGGAAGTCAAAGAAGGATGGGATTGTTGATACTGAAGTTGTATGTCCATCACCTTCTTCTTCAGATCGCTCAACTGTTGAGGATGTGATGATAGTTTTTCCAACTCTCACAACAACTGCATATCCTGAACTTATTTCTGAATCACATCGACCAACATCAATTTTTCACTAATGAATCCATTGTTTGTATTTAATTTAGTATCTGTAATGTTCGCCACCTTTTGATTATCTCAGTGGTGTGGCGGTTGAGGGGCCTTCTGGAATGCCTGAGTAGAGTCGACAACTCTTGAGTTCCCTACCATCCCCTCAAAGATGGTCTGGATAGACTCGACATCCCGAATTAGATAACGCTGCCACATGCGATGCTCACTAGGCCCTGGACATCTGGATGGAGTCCTCCAAAGTAATTATGTACAAGCACCATCAAAGGTATCTCATGATGAGGGTATCTCTTAGTAAGGTCCTTGAATCGATCCCATGCCTCATGGAATTATTCATTTGGTAACTGTGTGAATTGAAGATCTAGTTCCTCATTATATTTATCTATCCCATAGGAAAATATTTACGTAGGAACGTGGACTTCAGATTGTTTGACATTGAGATATCCCTCCCCAAATGACTAAGCTAGTAGAGTGCCTTATCTCCTAAGTCGAAGGGAAGGTCTTAAGGTGAACAACCTCCTGCGTAACACCAGGATAACAAGCCGTACCACAAATCATCTCGAATTGCTACAAGAAGGTAAACGACTCCTATGTAGAATTCTTGTAGAACTTGGTAAGCAAAGACATGAAGGACAATCATAATTTGTATGACCCTTGATTTGGTGGTAACAAAATCCAATGATGTAACGTCCTGGCTCCTGGGTCATACTCATCTCGTACTGTTATGGGAACCACAACAGGCAGTGATGGATTCCTGGCTCCTACTCTCAACATGGCGATCTTGACTCGCAACTCATCCTAAATTTTTTAATGGTTGTTGATCTGCAAGTTCATTTGCTGCAGTGTATCAAGAATCCCCATAGTAATGTCTGCAACTGGATCTGGTCTTCCATCTGTATGTTTCTCCCCAGTCGGGCGGTCCTCAGCTGGTCAATCCTCGATTGGTCCCTTCCCTCTAGCCATTGTCTTTCAATCCTCTAGGAAGGAAAAGGTCTCAAAAGAATTCAGTAAGAAATGTGTAGGAGAATAGACCAAAATTTGAGGTGCAGATCTGTCTCAATAGAAGGGTTAGGAGGCGAGGGAGTCAAGGTCTGACTCTTCTCGTGATTAGATGGGACTGACAAGGGAAGAAGGTTATCCCAAGTTTGTGAAGATGTATGATGGATGGTAGATTGAAGGCTCACAAACTCTGAGTGTAAAGCCATCGAGTCGTCATCTTCGATGTCAAAATCATACCAAGAGAACATGCTGTCAAGTCAAGAAAATGAGGATGAAGGTGTATAAGAAGCGGTAAAACGTACACCTCGCTGAAAAACACAAAGTAACCCCAATTTCACCAACACAACCCAGTGATGAACGTAAAAGTTCAATCATTTATCCTTTTGGTTTTAGGGTTATTTGGGAAACACATCTTATCATAGATTATCATGAGTTGATAGGTGCCCGAAATGTCCCCTAAATACTATCCCGAGTCCTTACCTGACATCACTTGTTCTCAGTCAATATGGGGTAGGTAGGGACCATTTCTAGCTACTCGTGTTACTTTAGGATCGTGCTATTGAGGTCTCTTATAAACTCCCACTCTGCTCAGGAAACTCATATCATTTCTTGCTACACGTGAGTCCTCACTGAGGATTAGTGATTAAGTGTACGGACTAAGTAGTATCTCAAAAGTCATTACGACTCTGGATCTACCTTTTGTGTCCTCCCTTACATGCAATCCATGTGCTGGGGGTTGTTCTCCCAAAACAAATGATCCTTTACGTTTATTTTAGGTCAAATTTATTAGCAGTCCCAATTTTTTCCGGTTATCTGTTATTTAGATTTTTTTTAGAACACATCTAATGATTTATTTCCTAAATAAGCATGCACTTAGGTCATGAGTCCTAAAACTAGCTACAGAAGTGTAAGTAGAGAAAAGAAATCGAAAACCTAAACAAGCACCTAGCCTCTAAAAAGCCGTAAAAAACTGATGTTGCTAGAAAAGCCGTTGTGGTTGCCCTACACCCCCAAGTATGTGGAACTCGGTGAAACAGACCCCGAGAAATGGAGGGAGGAAGGTACAAGTCAGGATGCCCTTATGGGGCCCATTTCACAAAAACAAAAAATGGACAAATTCCCATTTTTTCTTTTTTACAAAGAATATAGACCATGAGAGAAGAAGTCGATCTCTGCACTTTCAATTGATTCGGCTTCCTAAGAAGTCTGCTAATCCTACAGGCCCTACAAAGTTCATTGTAAAAACAAACACACAAAAAATCGTAAAAACCAAAGAAAAAATGAAAACCATAAAAATCATAAAAGTTGAAAAAATCGAAAACAACAAAGAAGAAAATGAGAAAAATCGTAAAACAAGTCAAGAAGATCAAAAAATTCATGAAATGAAATAGAAAACCGATGTACAGCTAATGTCTCCCCTGCAACGATGCCATTTTCATAATTACAGTTTTTTGGTGAGCGATTAATTAATTAAAGAAGTTGTCAGTGTAGAAGGAAAATCGACCAGGGCCCAAAAACCTAGTTGATCAGACAAAGATCGGATAAAATAGGAGAGGAAGAGAAAAGATGGAAATAAGCGGTTTCTCTCATATTTTATCCTTGTAACTAATTATTAACCATGTGATGAATATGCATTTCATCATATTTGTTAATTTATTTTAGTTTAAAATCCTTTCTATATCAAATATATATATATATATATATTGATAAATCCATATTCTTTCTAGCTTACATCTATGTGTAAATATTTATACATATATTATTATTTTAACCGAACATAAATAAATAAAGAAACAAAGGAAAATAAAGATAATAATAGTAATAATAATAGTAATAAAAGACTGTATATATGTAATTGATAGAGGATGACCCCAACCCTAAGAGAAGGTCAAGTTTTAACTAGAGCGACCCGGAATAAAGTAGGAGGAGATTGGGTCTTTAATCAGAAAATTCAAAAAAATATTTTGTAAATACTTCTCCTCTATTCTGTTGTATATTTGTATCAAAATAACACTAATTTCTTTACTCATAAATTGACCTCAAATTAAATAATTTTCAAAACAAAAGTTGTAAATAAAATTGTTTTCTAAATAATAAAAATGTTTGCAAAATAAAATAGTGTACAAAATAAAAGTAACCATATTTGGAAAAAAGATTTAAAGCAATAATTGAAAGACCAATTCTGGATCTATATGACCTCAAATTGAACCAAACTCACTTGCATTGTATTCTAAATTAAATTTTCTTTAAAATGGCTTTGGTTTCTTAATTTTTGGAGTTACGGTTTGAAAGACGATTTTCTGGGTGGTTTATGGAATTTTACCGATTATTTGTACATATTGTATTTGTAAATAATTTAAAATATTTTATAATATTTTTTATTATAAAATATAAAAATATAACAAGAAAAATTTTAAAATAATAAAAAAACTAATTTCCCTATTTAACTATGTATATAATGTACCATAATATAGTATATGTGTATAATCAATTCCCTTAAATAACCATACCAAAAAAATAAAAAATAAACATTTATTATTTATTTTAATAAAGTGAGGAAAATAAAAAAATTAATTAATTATGTAAATAATTTTAACACTAATTTCCTTTATTATCTTTATATCATTTCAAAAAATTTCTTGTCTCTTATCTTCATTCAATTTTTCAAAATTCAAAGTCCGTTCTTTTATCTGTTAATATGGCTTCACCTTCCTCATTACAATTTGATCAATCTTTTGGTGAGAGGAGCCTATTCTTCAAGAGCGATCTTGTCGTAGAGAGGTGCCCTGCTTCCGAGCTGTCCAGTGACAACGAGTCAACCTTCGTTGAGGCCATTACAGCGTATCCGCTCCCATTTGGTGAGATCCAAATCTTTATTTTTTGTCTCTTAATTTAGATTATTTTAGGTTTAATTTTAGTTTTTAATTTCATATATTTTTTAAAAATTCATAATCGTAGTTTTTAATTGCTCTTCACGAATTGATCCATTTTCGATCATATTTTCCATCTTCATATCTCTATCTCCACACCTTCACGTTTTATATCACATAATTTATCATCTTCGACCATTCATGGTGACCTGAGACACAGATCTCCCATCACAACCGTTGGATCCATCTTCCATTAATTTAATGCCTGTATGTTTGTTTGACCGAGCCGTCATGCTCGAGTCAGTTATCCTTTGATTTTATTGCAGGTGTATGGGAATTTCCAAAAAAAATAAAATCAATATCTTCCGTCAAAACATTATAGAAAAATAAAAAAGGGGGACATGCCACATCCAATCGCCTCCTCCACGCCAACAGTACCCACCGGCGGCGCTCCTCACCACCGCACGTGCCCCATTGATGAATCTCCATTTCATCACCTTTATACTATCATTTTGCCCTTAAAAACCCTAGCTAATGCATGTAAATAGCATCAATTTATTCATAATAGCATTCATAATTTATTGTATTATTTGTATATAAAATAAAATAAGGTTTTTAGTGCCAAAATTATAGAATAAAGAGAAGAAAAGAAAAATTAATAAAATATTAAAAATATTTTATGATCCAAAACCCTGAGACCATGTCAAGAAATGAGTTGGTCGACAAGGAATAAAGTAGGGGGAGATAAGAGCCAAAAAGAGAATAAAAATCCCATTTATTCATTCTTTATTTAAGCATTTTGACACCTATTTTATTCTTCATTATTTATTCATCAAATAAAGAAACTTTGTACATAAAATTTGTATATAATAATGTTAATAAAAATACAGAATTGAGTTTGTGCAAAAATAATACACTATGTACATTTTATACACAAAATAAAAAGCTAAAAACCAAACTTCACAAACCCAAATCTTTCAAAAAAAACTCAAAATAAATCAAAATCACCTCTAATTATATATAACTTTTCACAATATATTTAATGGTTGTGGTTTTATATTTTTTGGATTTACTGTATAAAAGTTGGGTTTTTGGACCCTATTTTACATTGTACCGATTTAAATATTCATTTTATTCATTCTTTGTTATTTTTACCAATTTATATTTTTATAATTTTGTAAACATTATTTTTATCGTATTTGTATATTAATATTAGAATAAACCAAAAGTAAAATGCAAAAGAAAATAAATGTATGTGAAAACATAGATAAAATACATATGTTTCTATTTGTAAATAAATAAAAGGGAAATATATTCTTTTATTCTTCATTCATTAATATTTTTATAATATTTTAAATATTGTATATATTATATTAAAAATACAAAACCAAAATAAAACTCATTAAAATACATGAAATAAAATGATCTATATAAAACACAGGTAAATTGCCTATAAATATACGTACATAATAAACATAACTATTTATTTAAGTGTACAAATTACATCTTAAAAATAAAAGAAAAATATAATTATACTCACAAAAATAAGTTATAAATATATAAATAGTATAATAAATTAATAAAATAAAATACACAAAATAAAAATAAAAATGTATAAAACATGGATGAATATACCTATAAATATATTAATAGAAATTAATTTCTAATAAAATACACCAAAAAATAAATAAAAATAGTAAAATACTACATTAAAAAATAATCAATTTTTATTTTATACATAAAAATTAATAAAATTATAATATTTTAAATTAATTATTTTCAAATAAATCTGTTGTTTTGTCGTCTAGCGGGTCTAATTGGACCAATCACAGCGTGCCACAAGTTGACCGCGGTCAACTATCCCATCTGAGTCTCTGACTTGTTAGAACAATCTTTTCCCCAAACTTACGCAATTTTTCCCGCATGATCCATCGATCATTCACCCTTGACTCCTTCAGAGAAAATCATCATGAATAATCCATGATTCACGCCAGGACATTGTATAATCTGTACAAATTTTCGATTCTTTGCAAACCACCAGTCAAATAAGGGTGTTATACGTGTGTATAAATAAAACCTCCACCTTCCATCTCAAATTCAGTCACTTTTCATGCCCCTAAACCACGTGTCTTGGCCAAAGTAGAGTATCCCTGTGACAGAGGGAGATCCCCTGAGCTCGCGGTGGTGGAAGGAGGGCGGAGGTGCATCCAGACCGCCACTGTGACGTGGCCCTGCTCCTTGGCCACCAGAGCAGGTTTGAGCTGTGTTTTTAACTTCTTTAGATAGCTTTCAATTCCAACAGTTTATTTATGCATTTAGTTTAGTCATTAGCCCGTAGGATTAGCTTAGTTTAGGTGATTAGCTCCGGTGAACATTTCACTGGGACTCCGACTCTCCCATCGTCGCTTCCACCTCCATTTATTTTTCCTTGCACTTCTCTGCATCCATCCACGCTCCATGCACCTCTAATCCCTAGGGATCGAGCTATCAGGGTTCTTCCTCTGCCTCCTAGCCGGAACGTACCGCCACGACCCTCCTGCGCCTCCATCTCGTTGTTTAACGGGCCGAGGCATTTTCCCTCGGCCCTTCTTTTGACCTGTGCAGGTTAGAGACACAAAGACACACCAGGAAGAAATTTAAAAGATCGCCCGAGGTAGCTGGATTGCCGCACCTTATCTGACGTCGTGGAGCGCTCCAGCAAACCTCCACGCATATTGATACCTCCAGCCATTAGAGAACCTCGTCCGGATCGTTTGGAGCCCCTTCAGAGCAGCAAGGACCAATGAAGGAAGAAGATCTCGCCAGTGGCAATCTTCTTCCTTGTTCTTCCTCCGCCTTTCCCTGTCGCTGGATGAAGAAAGAGGGCCCAGTTTTGATCAGAGCCATTGGATCCAGCCGCACAATCACCGTCCGATCGCGCTAAGCGATCTAATCCTGGCCATCTGTGAACGAAGCATACTAGACATTAGATGCGTGCCACGTATTCAAGTGAATCCAAGACCGCCGTCCGATCACGCTCCATTAAGGGGTAAATTGCATATCTCGCCCCTCAATTTTCGTATTTATTGTTTAGTCTTGTAAATAAAGTTAACCGTTTATAAATAATTGTACATTTTGCAAACATACCACTGTAATTTCTTATATCTACTTTTGGGTCCAGTCCACATCACCTCGCGTACTGTCCGTGAGGTGGCAAAATTGCATGTATGCCCCTGTTAGTTTTTGTATTTATATAAAGTCCAATAAAATGAAATTTACATTGTATATTTGTGAAAATTGTTGAGAGGCCTCAGGGATTTTTCGTAATTTCATTTTGGTCCATCTAGCATCGTCACGTGTAGTCCCACGTGATTGGTGAAATTGCTATGATGCCTTGGTAGATTTTGAAATTGTTAAAAAGTCCAATAAACTTTTAATCATATTGGATATTTTTGAGATATTTTTATAGAGCACCCTAGACTTTATTTTATTTACAATGATGCCCCTCCAAGACATGTATTTTTCTAGTTTTTATCTATTTATTAAAAATACTTAATGTGCACCTAACCACAAAAATAGGATTAGATGCTTCATTCATACACTTTCACGCCCATATTTTTGTTTGGCATTTCTTTTCATTTAATCTATTTTTTAAAAATGAAAAGGAGCCTTTTTTTGCCCAGTTTCATATAAAAAAATATAAAAACTTTTCGAAAAAATACAAAAAATTATATATAGAATATTTTGGTATATATTAAGTCCATAAAACAAAATCCCCAAAATAGGAAAAGAAAACGAAAAAAATCATAAAGATCCAAAATCCAACAAAAAATATAAAAATTCAATAAAAATACTGAAAATATGTTTTCATGTTTGATAATTATCTATACATTATTATTTACATATTAAAATTAATTTGGGTAATTTAGGTATTGAATTATTATTTTAAAAACCCAAATCAATTTTTGATTATATATTGATCCCTTATTCAGGGTATTTTTGACTTTAAAAACACCTAAAACTAGCAAAAATCCCAGCAAAAAAAATTGAAACATATAAAAATCACGAAAACATTATTTTTACTACATTTTATACATTTTTACAAATTTATATCTGTATAATATCTATATATATGTTATATTCTATTTACACATATACATATGTACATATACATATATATAATATTTAAAAAAGGAAAATATAAAAAAAGGAAAAACATAAAAGAAAATACAAAATTACAAAACCCAAAAATAAAATAAAATATATATAAAATTTAAAATCCATACAAACAATAAATGGACAAGAGATAAAAGATAGATTTTTTTTGCATCTATGTTGCCTCCTTCTCCCGTTTTCTCCTAGCATTGGACCTCTACACATGCTTACACCTATACACATTTGCATGTAGAGTTATAATAAACTTCAAGTCCTCATTTTTGAGATCTAATTACTTTATTAATTATTTTGGGTTAATTGTTGATTGATTGAGGATTATTGAGTGGTCAAAGCATCGACTTGATCTCTCCCATTGTGAGATTCCTAGATCCTCGACAAAACTCATTCATCAAATGGCGTTGTTGCCAGGGAGCAACGTCGTGTACTAGGAGATTATTTGATTTTTGTCTTATATCTCTTGTTCATTCATTTATTTATTGTTGTATTTATTCGTTTATTTATTTTTCAATATTATTTGATATTATTGTGAACTATCTAACACTCCTTGTTTGAATTTGTTGTGAGGGACCGCAGCGTGACGGAGAATCTCCTAGGAGGACCTATGAACCTAAGAAATGCGGAGCCGGCTTTCTGACTGAGCCGACAAGAGAGAGCAGCCAATTCAGACTTGGAGGAATTTTTGATGCCGTTTTTTAGTTTCATTTTTTGCATTTTTCTTAAAAAAATTGTAAATTTATGTGAGAGAGTGACAATTGGCATGTAATAATTCAAGACTCTCTACACTCTAACTTCCCGAGGTCCAGTGCCCGAGGGATTGTTCCCTTGGGGTCCTCGACGATTTTGACGATTTTTATTTTTTATTATTTTGTGTGAATAAATCTTAGTTTAGAAATTGTTTGCCAATATATTAAGGTCCAATGCCCCTAATATATTTGCATGTACCTATAGATGCGATTTTGGACTTAGTCAAATAATAATTGTTGGTTATTTAGATTCGAACCCACACGCCATGAGAGACATCGTACAACACTGGCAGAACCTGTTGTGGCAGGCACCGAGATGTCTCCAAGATTGGACTCTAGGGTTTGATTCTGAATAATTGATATTTTGTTCTTCACGATAATAACAGTTATTATCCTAGGGCGATTTCATCGAATTGCATTTGAATATAGTTTAGGTTTCAAATATGTTATGCATCCCGCATGGAGAGAGTTGCGAAGCACTGTAAGTCTCCTTGCATTGCATGCATCATCATTTCCCGACTTGCATGGCTTTTCCGATCCCTCCCTGTGATTTTGCTCATCTAGGATGTTCATGGAATTGCAAACCTTGTTAGGCACGTGCATTGAAAAATAACAAAAAAAGTGATAACCAAAATGAAATCGGGACTGCTAACTCTACTTGACCTCTAAAATAAAATGTAATGGAGCCTTTGTATTGGAGAGGGAAATGCCCTCCTTGTATGTGCATTTTATTCCTACGCACACGCTAATGATTAGTGCCCAAATCCCAAGCCTATCTTCGATGTATGCAACTTTGTGATGATCACCGAACTCTAAAATCGACAAGATAAAAAGACCACATCTCGGTCTTCACTGTGTTGAGTGGGTGAATCGAGGGTCTGCTTGGTGTATTGATTGTGACTTGGAGTCTGTTTGCATTTTCATACCTCTTTGTGTTTTGCGGTCCCATCCGTGTGAGTCATCATTTTCCATCATTGGCTCTCTCTACCTCTCTTATACATATATCTGCTCATTTGCATTGAGTTGTGATATTGGGTCTTGAGCTTCAGTTTCTTCGCCGGATCTTGCGGCTTTCCTCGACTCGCCCATATCACCCACACCTAGTCCGGTTCAAGGAGACCCTCTCCTCAAACCACAACTTTAACGGTGTCCACCTTCATTCCATCCACCCTCCTCGTATCCCCTGTATCATCCCTTATTCTACCCAGGATTGTTGTGCTTGTGGATATAGCCCACATCGAGGATTTTGACTTACATTGATTAATGGAGTAAGTTGAGCACTTCGTGAGGATGCTGAGATTGAGATACTTCTTTCGGTGGATTTGACTCTTGATATGAGAATGAGAGATTATTATGGACTTTGATGATGCACGATCATTAGGTATAATTATTATTTGATGATTTTGGTCTCTCACACCGGATTGAGGATGTGGTATGCTTTGATGCATCGATAATGATTTCATGTGCTTTGACAGATCTATCTATTTTGAGGTTCCCACAATATTGATTCAGAGGTTTGATTGACTGATCTTGATTTGGCCTACATAGTAACGGTCACCGAAACACACATGATTTCTCATCCTCTTGATTGACCCATCCCCGATCTCCTGATTCTTTCACCCACCCATGGCACCTAAAGGATTACTGACTATCTATTCTGCCATCTCAGCTGATTAGATTGACCTGAGTGATATATTGTGCTTGACCTGATTATTTATCCCTCATATGATCTTATACCATCCCGATGATTGATTGATTTCTTTTGACGTCCTGAGATTTGATGCTAGCAATCCCAAGACTTGATTGGCCTAGTTCATATACTTCCTGAGGACTATATGCAGGGGATGCGATACTTTCTTTATGATCGGTTTCATACGCTAACTCTGTCTTCACCTTTGTGGTGCCTGAAACTGCATCATCTGATTTGACTATTGGGCCTCCTTGTTGATTGTGCGCCTGATCTGTAGGTGCATGATGCCATTTCCATAGACTCCTTTGAGTTTCTCTCCTTGACAGTCCTCACAAGGATGAGTGTTACATCCCTGATTATTCCTTTCCTAGTTCATAGTGCTCTCTGAGGGTTATGTACGAGAGACTACGACAACTTGCTAGACCTACAGTTTCTTCTTCTAGTAGACGATTGTCGTCTACCGAGACATTTGTGATTGACTCCTTTGAGTCCTCTCACCCTGATGTCCATCGCAAGGATGAGATCTGATCTGATTATTCCATGTTTAGCTTGCATTGTTCCCCGAGGACCATCTACGAAAAAATGCAACATTTTCTTTACGCTTGGTTCCCCTCGCTGACTGTGTCTCCTATATGTGCGAGAATGGAACCGAGTTGTCTGATATATTACTAGTCCCCACTAACTTTTTAATGATTATCTGATATGTTGGACCTTGGGGTCCATGTGATTAGACTCCTTTGAGTCTGCTCTCCTTGACAATCCTCACAAGGATGAGCCATCTTTCTCTGATTATTCGATGATTAGTTGGCAGTATGCTCCCCGAGGGTTGTTTGCGGGACACTGCCATATTTTCTAGATCTCTTGGTCTCTTTGCTAGTAGATCATTTATTGCCTTCTAAAACTGCTTCTGTTGATCCATCTGATGGATCTGACTCCTTTGAGTCTGCTTGCCTTGACGACCCTCGCAAGGGTAAGCTTCTGTTCTGATTATTCATTGACCAGTTTACTCCCCGAGGGTTGTCTGTGGGATTTCCACATTTTTCTAGATCTCTCGATCTCTTCTGCTGGTAGACGATTTGTCGCCTACCGAGACCGCTTCTGTTGATATGTTTGATGGATCTGACTTCTTTGAGTCCACTCACCTTGACGACCCTCGCAAGGGTGAGCTTCTCTTATGATTATTCACTGACTAATATGCATTACTCCCCGAGGGTTATCAACGGGAGGGTACATCATTTTCTTTGTACTCGGCTTCACTTTTGTGTCCCCTTTCTATCGGAGAATGAAGCTGAGTCTTATGGTAAGTGTACTCAGTCTCCTCCTGGTTGTGTCTCCTCTCTATTGGGGCACAGAGCTGAGTCTTCTAATTAATCTCTGATTTTGCTCTCGCATGGTGGAGCCTTGTATTGTTTTGTTCAGTGTATTCTTGCGACTTTCTGACTCTATGACCACCAGACCTCACGCTGCATTGAAAGTCTCTTGCTCGTCACTCTTTAGACTTTTCTGAGACTATGATTGACTTGGAGGAGTTTGTACTGCTCTTTCCTCCTCCATGTATTACAATATCAGCTTCGATCACTCATTCCATCCTTATGAGCTGATATGCTACTTTCGCTATCGTTCCCTGGTTTAGTTGTCGATCTCTTTCCCCTAGTATCTGACACCCACTTGACTACATATCCGAGTATCTTTTTACTTACTGAATGCGTTCTCGTTCTCACATGGAGATGATAATGAAAGCACGATATTTGCTTACCAGATATCGTCCTGTACTTCACATTCTTTACTTGCTGTGTGTATGTGTTGTGTATTCTATTCCTTCTTTCTTCTGTATGCCTTGTGTTCCCCGGATCTTATGCCATATATGTACATTTATACTTAGGGAGTACTTTTTTCTATGTATAGGGGACACACACCGTATTGTTCTTTCTACGTTCTGTTTCATCACTCATGTCGTTGCCTATACTTAGGGATACTTTACCGTAAGTATAGGGGGAGTGATGCGTACATTCTCTATGATTTGTTCATCTATCTGCATATATCTGTCTTTTTTCTTTTTCTCTTTATTTTCTTTATCTATATAAAAGTTGTTTGCCCCTTTATGTTAGTTTTCTGTACTTGGGACGTATTTTGCCTAAGTATAGGGGGTGCATCCCAGATTCATTAATTCTTTAATCCCCTCCATTGTCTCCTCCTTTCCGATTTGTCAGCTATACTTAAGAATATCTTACCTTAAGTATATGGGGAGACAACCTGAGTTGTGATCTGTTTATTCCCACCCTTGACCCTCCCTGTGTCGTGTACAGTTTGTTATACTTAGGATCATTTGATCCTGAGTATAGGGGGGATGGTCACCTTATCATTCCTTTATCTCCTCATTTTTTTCATCTTTTTATTCTTTCAGTCATTGTAGTATAGGCCATTCTATACTCAGTACGAGTTATGTCTTCTCTTTCTCTTTTCGATCGATGAGGACATAACTCATGCTAAGTATAGGGGATCATATATACTTTGTATATACTTTAGCCATAACTTGTACTTTCATATTATTAATAATAAATATGGCTAAAAATACTATATAATTCATTAAAAACCATTTAATAATGCTTCTTAATCCTTAAATTCTTTTTGTATATACTGATTAGTAAATCAAGTTAAAAAATATTTTTTTTGCAAAATGATCTGAAAAATGATGCGAACCGTTTGGAAAACTTTTTGTCAAATGTTTTTCAACCTTTGTAAAAATATTTTGATAGCAAAAATTCTTTTCTTTGTGTGAAATAAAGGATTTGAAAACCTATTTGCAAATGAATTTGAAAATGTTTTCTAAAAATATTTTGAAAAATGTAATATAAATATAATTTGAAAAATCATTGCAAAATGGATTCCTAATGTTTGTAAAGATATGCAAATGTTATTTTGTACTATAGTTTTGAAAATTGTTTTCAAATAAATTTGAGGAATAAAAGCATCATTAAAAATAAACTATGATTCATTACCAATTGCATGTATACCTATGAAATAACTTTTAAAATTTATAAAATCTTTAATTCTTAAGTCTAGTAAATAAATAAAATTAACCACGCCCTTTTTAAATAGCTGTAAATATTTTATACTTTGTGTGTGCCAATATTCTTTTGTTTGCAAAATTCTTTGTGTAAAAATTCTCATTATTTCAAATTCTTTTTAAAAAGCTGCATCATTTTTTTCATCATTGAAAATAGCATTTGCATAGCATTCATATTCTTTTGATTGAGCCTGAAGATTGAACTAGTCCAATAAAGTTGAAGATTGGAGCTTGGTTGGATCTTACTGCACCTAACTACACTGGAACCTTATGGGAACTAGGTTTAAGGAACTTTAGGTCTTGTCAGACTTAATTCCTTGAGACTTAGGGATGGGTTCAAGTCACCTTAGCTGACTAACTAGAACTTTTCGAGACCCATGCATGACTCTCGTCGGTCGTAACCTAACTTGAACACTTGGACCTTTCACTTGACTCAACTCAGTTGGAGTGGTGAGGGGTTGGAATTGTCGGTCTGAGACGCATACGGGTGGAAATATTCACCCTAGTCTAAGGAGGGAAGTGTACCCCAACCTGGTCCAGTTACAATGAAGTCGAATGACATGAGAGTGTGGGTTGCAATAAACTTCAAATGAGGGATAGTCTTCTGGCTCAAGAGGAAAAAGTCCTTATGTAAATGCTGTTGTAATTAGTATTTCAAGAAAAAACTCCAAAAAAGTGGACAGACGTGCTAATAAAATAAAAATGCTTGCCGGTGTATGTATATATGTTGTATAGAAAATAAGCAAGCTTAAGCATCAAAGTTATACTATGTGAACCTTCATCTGGGTGACTTGACTACACTAGTCATGCATCTAAGGAAGGTAGCTACATTGGCTACCGTCCATTCTTTTCTTCATCTCCTCCTCTTGAGTTGGATGCCACTTGAACTTATAAGGGAATACCTCACTCCTCGACGACAAAGTGCTGGATTGGGGAATATTGGGTTGTCATTCTGGAGAAGTCAGTTCCTTTGTCATCACAGTTGGAGAGAGCCACTATCACTTACACCGTACAAGTCAGCTTCATAGTCATAGGGGTTTGCATATGATGTAGGCTAGTTCTGACCTAGCTATTGAGGTGATTTGAACCGAATTCCGTGAGTCTTGAAGGCTGTTGTGTAATAAATTTTGTTCCTTATCAGGTTCCCCACATACTTTCACATCAAAGTCTAACCTGAGTTCCAAACTTTGATTTTGTACAAAAAAGTTTAATTATTGAGATCAATTCCATTTATTCTTTATTCTTGTTTCTTGTTTATTTTCTTCTTCTTCTTTATTCTTTTTGTACTTATTGCATAAGTGTTTTCTATGGACTAGCAATGGCAAGTATAGGGGAATGATGAATCTTCATTTCATCATCTTTATTCTATCATTTTGGCCTTGAAAACCCTAGCTCATGCATTTAAATAGCACTAATTTGTGCATAATAGCATGCATAATTTATTGTATTATTTGTACATAAAATAAGGTTTTCAATGCCGAATTTATAGAATAAAGAGAAGAAAAGAAAAAGGAATGACCATAAACCCCGAGACCAAGTCAAGAATTGAGCTGATCGACAAGGAATAAAGTAGGGGGGATAAGGGCCAAAAGGAGAATAAAAATCCATTTTATTCATTCTTTATTTATGCATTTTTTACACCTATTTTATTATTAGTTAATTATTAATCAAATAAAGAAACTTTGTACATAAAAGTTGTAGATAATAATGTGAATAAAAATACAAAATAGAGTTTGTGCAATAATAATATAATGTGTACATTTTATACAAAAAATAAAAAGCCAAAAACCAAAATTCACATACTCATATCTTTCAAATAAAAACTCAAAATATATCAAAATCACCTCTAATTAATTGTATAGAACTTTTCACAAGATATTTAATGGTGGTGGTTTTATATTTTTTGAAGTTATTGTATAAAAGTTGGGTTTTTGGCCCCTATTGTACATTCTTCTAATTATAATAATCATTTTATTCATTCTTTGTTACTTTTACAAATTTATATATTTATATTTTTGTAAACATTATTTATAACATATGGTATATTAAAATTAGAATAAAACCAAAAGGAAAATGCAGAAGGAAAGAAATCTATGTAAAAACAAAGATAAGATACCTATGTTTTTACTTGTAAATAAATAAAAGGGAAGTATATTATTTTATTCTTTATTCATTCATATTTTTCTAAAATTGTAAATATTTTCTATATTATATTAAAAATACAAAACTAAAATAAAATAAAACTCATCTAAATACATTAAAATAAAAAGATGTATATAAAACATAGTTAAAATAACTATAAATATACATACATAATAAAAATATCTATTTATTTCAGTATACAAATTACATCATAAAAATAGAATAAAAAGGTGATTTATGCAGTAGTATATTTATTTAGATAATTTTCAAATCCAGTAGTTTATTTATGCAGTTTAGTCATTAGTAGCTTAGTTTAGGTGATTCGTAGTTCGTCGGAGCTCCGCTCTAGCGAACATTTCACAATGACTCTAACTGACCCTGTCGCCGCTGCCACCAACATTTCTTTTCCCTTGTACTTCTCTGCATCCAGCCACTCTCCATTCACCTCGAATCCCTAAGGATCGAGCTATCGGGGTTCTTCCTCTGCCTCTTCGCCGGAACCCACCGCCACGACCCTCCTACACCTCCATCACATTCTTTAACGGGCCGAGGCATTTTGCCCTCGGCCCCTTTGTTGACCTGTGCAGGTTGGAGCCGCAAAGACATACCAGAAGGCGATTTCGAAGATCGCTGGAGGTACCTGGAATGTCGCACCTTCTCCGACGTTGTGGAGGCGCTCCAGCGAACCTCTGCGCGTTATGACACTTCCAGCCATTAGAGAACCTTGCCAGGATCGTTTGGAGCCCCTTCGGAGCAGCAAGGACCCACTGGGAGAAACTCGCTAACAGTGAGCTTCTTATTTGTTCCTCCTCCGCTCTTCCCTGTCGTCGGATGAAGAAGGAGGGCCCAGTTTCGATCAGAGCCATTGGATGTAAGCCCCCGTTATTTTTTATATTTATAATAAGTCCAATAAAATGAAATTCACATTGTATATTTTAGTGAAAATTGTTGAGAGGCCCTTAGGCTTCTTCGTAATTGCATTTTAGTCCTTCCAACATGCATCACATGTAGTTCCATGTGATTGGTGAAATTGCTATGATGCTAGGGCAGATTTGGAATTGTTAAAAGTCTAATAAAATTTTAATCACGTGTATATTTTTAGGTTATTTGCAAAGAGCACCCTATACTTTATTTTATTTGCAAATATGCCCCTACTAGGATATGTATTTTTCTAGTTTTTATATATTTATTAGAAATATTTAATATTCTCTTAAAATTCCACAAAAATAGGATTAGATGCTTCATGTCATACACTTTCACTCCCTAATTTATTTGGCATTTTTTGCATTTAATCTATTTATTAAAAATGAAATGGAGCCTCTTTTTTCCATGTTTACATATAAAACTTCCAAAGAAATATAAAAACTTTTTGAAAAATTACAAAAAATTATATATAGTATATTTTTTTATTTATTAAGTCCAGAAAAACCCCTAAAAATAGAAAAAGAAAATGAAAAAAATCATAATGCGCTAAAATATAAAAAAATATAAAAATTCAACAAAAAATACCAAAAATATATCTTTATGTTTTGTAATTAACTATTCATTAATATTTACATATTAAAATTAATTCGGGTAATTTTAGGATTTAAACATTATTTTAAAATCCAAATCAATTTCGGATTATATATTAATTCCTTGTTCAGGGTATTTTTAACTTTAAAACACAAAAATTAGAAAAAAATACGGAAAAATGATAAAAAAATAGAAAAATATAAAAATCACAAAAACATTTATTTTACTATATTTTATCCATTTTTAAATCTTTATATCTATATAGTATCTATATATACCTTATAGTGTATGTACATATATACATATATACATATACATATATATAATATTTAAAAAAAGGAAAATATAAAAATGAAAAAAATTAAAAGAAAAGACAAAATCATAAAACCCTGGAAAAATGTAAAAATATAAAATTAAAAACCCACAAAACAATAAATGGACAAGAGATAAAAGACAGATTTTTTTGCATCCATGTTGCCTCCTCCTGTTTGCTCCCAGTGTTCGACCTCTACACATGCTTACACATGTACACATTTGCATGTAGAGTGATAATAAATTTTAACTCCGTATTTTAATTATTTTATTAATTATCGTGCGTTAATTGTTGATTTATTGAGGATTATTGAGCAGTCAATGCATCAAATGGATCTCTCGCCTTGTGAGATTTCTAGACCCTCGACAAAACTCGTTCATCAGGCACCGCATTCGCTGCACCATATGGACACATACTCACAACTCACCATCAATGCCATGACCAAAGCTCTTCCATCTGACCACCCCCTCCGATCGCATGAAGCTCCTTGCCGACAAACGGAACAACATGGAGAAGTCGCACCATCACCACCTTCAGATCCAACCATAGTTGCGCCTCATCTTGAGCACCGTCGTCTCTAGCCATCTTTCGACACTTACGTCGACGATCTCCTCACCATCATCGTGCACGCCCATGCGAGAAGCCCCAACATCGCGTGCCCCCGCCATGGCACCGCGTAGTCCTCTCACTGATCGCCCTCTACCACCCCTTTGGTTTGAAAAAAAAGGGTCGGCGTCCCCTTCTTACTAGGAAGAAAACAAATGAAGGAATCACCATGAAGAACCCGAAGGGGAATTAAAGCAAATTACATTCCATCCCCTAAAAAATATCAATATTAAAAAGAGGCCCTGCCAGCATTAAGTCACGTGCAGTGCACACACGTTGTGGGTAATTTGCACACTTCGTCTTGCATTTATTTATTATTAATCTTAATGTATAAACTTCAAACATTTACGTTTTAGTCTCTCTAATTACAAAATTTATTTTGCTTTGCATTTCATTAAAATAAATATTTTTATTACTCTGAACAATTATCAAAAGTTCGTGTAGACTCATGATGTGTGTTTAATCATTGTATAAAAATTCCATTGCATTTTATTTTTATTTGTCATTAATTAAAAAAATCGAAAACATCATTTCTTTTACCGTTTGCATTTTAAAAATTCTTAAAAATTCTTCAATCATATAAAAAAATTAAAAAAAGAGATTAGTTCTATTAATTCCTATCAAAATTGTACGCCGTATTTATTTATGAAACTCAAAAAAAATTCAAAATATTACGAAATTAAAAATCCTAATTAATTATAGGAAAATCCAAAAATAGTGATTTTAGATCCTATTTGCAGATAATTTTCTCTAGTTTTTTTTAAAAATACTTACTTTAGATTTTTATTTCATTTCATATTTGTAAATTGTGAAATAATCTCGTGTGCTCACTGTTTGCATTTTATCCTATTTTTATTCATTTTAAAAATCATCAAAAAATTCTAAAAATCTTTGAAAAATACAAAAATAGTAAAAATTCATCAAAAATACAAAAGATTTTATTTAGATGTTTTTTAAGAATTTTTATCATATTTAAAAAATCCAAAAAACAAGTTTCTTTCTTATATAAATTATTTGTTTTGAAAAATAATTGTTCTCAAAAATTAAAAATCTGCAAAAATTCAAATCATTGAAAATTTGGAAAATCATAAAATAAAAAATAAAAAAATTAAAGATTTAAAGTATAGAAAAATTCACAAAAACCAAGATAGTAAGCAATTGAGATTCCCTTTTTCTTTTAATTATTTTTTTTGATTATTTGAATAACCCTTAGGAAGTATAGCCTCCCTGAGTTTGATCCTTTTACTATACAAGTAAGTTAAATATCAAAAATATTTCTCTTACTGCACATTCTTTATAACTATTTCAGCTTGAGAAGAAAAAAATAAATTCGTTTGTTTGAGGCATGAATTTTGGGGATCACAACAAAAACTTTATATCAATAATAACCACTCCTCAAACATCTTGTTCAACAAAATGGCATCGTTGCCAGGGAGGCAGGGCATGGGTAGTTTCGTTTCTCTTTTGACCTGCTATTCTTGATTGTACATATTTATCAATATTTTTTCACATTTACTCCATTGTTCATATTCACTGTTTTTTTTTCATTTTTCCTACTTATATTTTATAATTATGTTTCTTACACATTCTTTCTTTCCTTTTTCTTGCGAGGGCACGTAGAGCGAAGGAGGTGATTCTAGGAGTACCGAATCACCCAAGCAAAGCGGAACCGACTACATTCATCTCAAAGCCGCATGAGAGAGTGAGAGAAGGAAAAGAAGAATTGAAGGAGACCAAACAAAAAAATATTGTAGACTTTATTTTATTTATTTCTAGCATTTGAACTATTGTAAACGGAAATTCATTTGTCGCTGGATCTATTCTCCAAGTGCCGATGCACTTGGGGGACCTCACTGATTTTGTTTTCTTCATCTTATTTTTCATTTACAAGATGTTTTTACCCATGGAATAGTGCATAATTTGACTTAGTCAAACTTAATTGGCTCTTGCCCGTTAATATAAGCTATTGTTGGGACGGTTCACTTGCATTTGCATATAGGATAGTTTATTTTTCTGTATTTAAATTTTGCGCGTATCATTTTGCAGGTAGAGTGCTGGCGACAAGGTACATATCTCTAACCTCTGCTTGCATCATTGTATTTAATCATGCATTAGCATTTCCGATCTTTTTCCTTGTTTTCACTCACATAAGCTAAAAAGGAAATTGGACACTCGGTAGGCGATTTATTGAAATTATTCAAACCAAGTGACAACTGCCTAAAATTCTGGACTACTAAAGAAAACACGACCCTAAAATAAATGTAAGGAAAAATCATTATTTTAGGGAGAGTAACCCCCTCATTTTTTGATTTATCTAAGGCTAGAGAGCGACCCACACACTCAGATAGAGCTACACTCGAACTCTCTTCACACTACTGCTCTTGTAGTTAGTTGTTCTCTAGTAAGGACTTTACCAGGTAGCCGATAATCGGTCCGGGACTTCCTTAGCAGAGTTGGTAGATCGAGTAGCCGGTAAACGATCTGCACCCATAGTGGTTGGGAAAAACTAGTTGTTAGATTGGACAATCTCCTATGAGAATTGGGCTCCTAATAGCTCGCTTAAACTACTATGATAGATTGAATTCTCACCAAACTCTAAAAATTGACAAGGTAATTGACCTAACCTTCACGATCTTCACATTGTGTTGAGTTAATGAACTAAGGGTTTGTATTGTCTTTGATTTCTAGTAATAGAGATCTCTGCACAATTTACGCCTTTACTCATTTTCACTCTTGCATTGACCTTCATGCTCTCGCATCCTGCATATAAGTTTCGAAGATGTCAGACCGTAGTATTACTTGTTCATCTTCTCTTGAATATTCCTCTTTCTACACTTCACCTTTCACAACATTCATCAACCCATTGTTTGAGATTGTCTCTAATCTCAAAATAATGTCTGAGACTCCATCATTTCTGAGAACTAATCGAGTGTCATGCATATTTTTAGAGTCAAACACTAGACACTTGATGTCACCAAATGGAAAGGGAACCATGCCGGAGCAGAACGAGATCAACAATGCCATGTTAGCCTCCATCCAGACATTTCAAGCCCAAATAACAAAACAGGCTAATTTTCAAATCACATTGAGAGATACGATTTTCGAGCTGAGACAGGAAAGACGAGATAGAGAAGAGGAGGATAATAGAAACCCTGGAGGTGGGAATGGGGGAGAAGATCTTGAGATCGAACATGTGGCTAAGCTTACATTAAAGGATTCTTATAATCCAGGGGAAGGGCAAATAAATTCTTGGATTCAAATCCATGTGATTCATGGACATTTTTATCTTAAGCCCACTATTTTGTCTCTTTTCCCAATATTCCGAGGAAATATTAATAAAGAACCTCATATAAACCTCCAACAATTTGATCACATTTGTGCAACAGTAGACTACCCAAATGTCCCATTAGAGGTAGTGAAGATGACAACCTTCCCGTTCAGTCTGATGGACAAAGCTTTGTATTAGATAAATAACTTGGGAAAGGTTGTCATTACTTGGGAAGAGTTGAGGTCTGCATTTATGAACAATTATTACTCACTTGGACGACTCAACTAAATGCTATTTTTGATTGCTAACTTCTCCCAGATGCTCCATGAGCCTATTCATGAGGTGTGGGAAAGATTTAGAGATTTGATGGAGAAGTGCCTGATTTAGCCGAAAATAGGTGGTCTTAAGTTCAACACAAAGCGTGAACTCAGTCGGTGTGATGACCACACTAAATCCGGACTAAAGTCAACAATTAACCCACACTAAGATCAACAAATTAGAAACAATGTGGAGTTAAAATTTATTTTTAACTCTGCACAAATGATGTAACGGGCAAGTATGCAGAGAGTTCGAACACAGGGAGCAAGCAGGGTAATTCACAAAAATTGTGCTCAAGTGCGAATGTGTGATGTGTCTACACTAAGCAAGCAAGCAAAGGTATTTTTGTGGGTTTTTAATTTTTAATAATTTTTTTTATTTTTTAACTTAATTTTTGATTTTGTATTTTGATTTTTAATTTTCTGATTTTTATGTTTTATATTTTATATTTTTCTTTTTCTTTTTCAATATTGGAAAGTAAAGACAATGGAATAAAAGACAAGATAGAATATTTATAAAACTAAGTAAAAATTACCAAAAATTCAGAAACAAATTGTTTTTAGTCTTTTTAGGGTTTTTTTTACTGTTTTTGTGATTTTTGGAAAATTTTCAAGGTGTTTTTGGTATTTTTAAATACTGAAATAAAGCAAAACAGTGCAAATAAGGCTGGCTGTGAATAAAATGAGATTTAAAAATAGCAAACAACAACCAAAATTTTTCACACTATTTTTCAAATGAAGAGAACAGAATAAAGAACACACAGAACCTGGGTTTGTATTTTTTTGAGTTTTCCTTGATTTTATATATTTTTTTGAATTTTTTGAGTGTTTTTAAATTTTTAGTGTTTTTCTTTTGATATTTTTAGTGGTTTTTGGACTGACACTAAAATAGGATAAAATAGACACTAGTTAATTTTTTTGGAATTTTTGGAGGGGTTTTAATATTTTTTTGGTATTTTCTAAGCTAGACAGTGCACAAAAAGTATGTTTTTGATTTTTAATAAATATAAAAATGAAATAAAATCAAAAACTAAAATGGTGGCGTTGAAGTACACATGTCCAGGAGCTTAACCCTATTTTTGTGGAATTATTGGAGTTAAAATGATAGGTCAATTAATTACAACAAGCATACAAAAATTAAACAGTCCTGGCAGGGGTAGATATGCAATAGTTAAAACATCCAGGGGCAAACATGCAATTTTCCACAAAATATTACACTATATATTCAATTTCTGGAACCAAAATGCAATTACAAAAACCGCCAGGGCACGCCTACAAATTACCCACCAGGGCGCGTGACTTGCACGCGCCTGGGAAGGACCAAAACACAATATAGCGAAAACCTGGGGGTCACTTTGCAAAATATCCCAAGATATTACACGTGCTTTGAAAATTTCAGGACTGAAACGAAATAAACAAAAGCCCAAGGGTGCCTCTGCAAAATGCCCACACCTCACGTGAACTGGTCACGTGAGGTGACGTGGCGAGGGACCTAAACGTAAATAAATAAAGTACGGTGGGTCTCTTTGCAAATATTACAAAGTATCTACGCTACAGACAAAAGTTTAAAGACTAAATATTAAATACAAAAATGGCGAGGGTGATGGTGCAAAATACCCTCGACGCGACGCTCCGATGTTGACACGTGGCTCGAATCCAACGGCTGGGGCGACGAGGCGTGATCCGACGGCTGGATGCGATCCACTTATCCACGTGGCGCACGATGAGCGGCCGATGACGGTTCGTGGATGCGCGGCTGAGATTAGAACGCTCGAAGACGATCTGACGGCTGAGGCTTGGTGCGATCCAATGGTCACGGCTTGATCTGGAGTTGCGGCTTGATCGGACGGCGGTGAAGCAAGGAGGAAGAACGGGGAAGAAGGCCGGCGATGGCGAACTTCCCCGGCTCCGTTCTCGCTCCTCCGGCGATGAATGTGCTCCAAAATGGAGCTGCAGACTCCTGGGGTCGTCCTCTTCCTCCTGGGAGCCTCAAAAGTACACGGCGATGGCCGTGCTGCTCGCAGACGGTCGGCGGAGCTGGAGAGCTCGGCTGAGCTCCGGCGAGCCTCAAAATCGCTCCCAGGCGCGATTCAACGTGCGTTGACCCTGCAAAAAGAGTTAGAAGGTCCAGGGCAAAGTGCCTGGACCTTTGGTGGACCTTAACTAAGCGCGAGGTGGAATGGACGTGGTTGCCGGAGGTGCGCTCCGGCGAGGTTGCGTGAGTGGGTGAAATATGCGATGGATCTTTGATTTTTTTGGGGGTTTTTAAAGCCTAAGCTAACAGGAACGAGATGCAATAAGGAAATGGCGGAGTGGAAGCCCTCGATGGCCGGAGCCAGAGGAAAAAGACTACCTCGACGCCGGCGATTGGCGGAGGTGCTGGAGTCGTCCTCGACCTCGGACGCCTTGGCTGAGAGGCTCGCGGCGAAGCTGTCACCTCCGGCGAGACCTGGAGCGCAAGAGAGGCGGAGAGGGATGGACCAAGGGGACTCGAAATCAAATTGAAAAGTGGGGGGCCATTATATGTGGTTTGACTCAGTGGCTGAGGAGCCCCAAAGATCGAGATTGCTGGGGCGATTCAGTGATCCAAAGTCCAAGGTTTCACTTGGACTTGATTCACCGCATAACGAGGAAGAAAAGATGCGAAGAAATCATCTCAAAAAGATGCAAGGCGCGGCTGGAAAATCTCGACAAAAATGGGCGAAAACCCAGGTCTGACAGGCCACAGGCGGGGGGAAGGCAGGCAGTTGACCTAGGGTCAATGCTGACTGCCTCCTGGTTGGTCCACGTGGACCAACCAGGAAAAACCCTGCGAAAAAGTTTTGAAAATTCAATTTAAAATAATAAATGGCCTAATTAAATAAAAGTTATAAAATAAAAAATGTTTAGAATTTTATGTAGTATTTTATTTTGATTTTTAATTATTTTTATGGCTTGTATTTTTACAAGTTAACTTTTTAACCCTATATAGGTATAATACCTATATGTTTTAGTATTTTATTTTTATTTAGGTATTTTTATTTCTTTATTATTTTTATTTAGTATTTTATAAAATTATAACATACTTTTATATACATATATATATTTTTATTTTATTTTTCTGATATATTTTGTATATTAAATAAAATATAAAGGTATTTTATATAGGTATAAGTATATGTAATGTATCTATGTACTCTATTATACCAGTATTTTATTTTGTATTTTATTTAGGCTTTTATTCTTATTTTAATGTACATAATTATTATAAGTATTATTTACAACATTATAAAAATATAAAATTATAAAAATAATAGATAAATAATAAATTGAATATTTTAATATGTACAAGTATACAATGTGGGTCCAAAAGCCAACTTTCAAACCGTAGCTCCGCCAAATGCGAAACCACCGCCATTGGATAGCTTATTTTCTTCTATATACAATTAAAGGTGAGTATGCTGCATTTGGAGTTTTTATTGGTGAGATACGGGTCTGGAAAGTTGGGATTTTGGATTCTTATTCAGACCATAACTTTTTATCTGTACATTATTTTTCTGTAAAATAAATTTTGTATTTTTCTTTATTAATTTATCTACAACTTTCATGTACAAAGTTTCTTTATTTGATGTACAAAAAGTGGAACCAAAAATAGGTCCCAAATTGAATAAAGAATGAATAAAATGTATAGGTATTTTCTCTGTAATTCTGACCTTATCTCCCCCTACTTTATTCCTTGTCGACCTATTCATCAAGATGCCTAGGTCTCGGGGGTTTTGGGTCATAAAATATTTACAATATTTTATTCTTTTTCTTTTCTTTATTTATTCTATAATTTTGGCCTTAACTACAGTAATTTATACACTGTTTGGATGCACATGTATGAATGCTAAGATGCTCTATTTAGTGCTATTTTCAGGCATTTGCTAGGGTTTTTGGTGCCAAAATGATAGAATAAAGATGATGAAATGTGGATTCATCAGTGCCCCCATCATGATATTCCGAAGACAAGCCTTGTGCAAAATTTCTTCGGGGATTTAAGCATAGAGGATCAAAAGCTAGTATATGGCGCTTGTGGGGGGAGCCACTTCAATAAGGATGAGGATTTCCTTTATCAAAATTTAGAGGAGTTGGCGGAAAGCTCGACAGCTCTTTCTTCTTCACATGCTTTCCAGAAGCACCTCGTCACCTCCCCTACAATACCCACCAGATGAAGTGGATAGGGTGGACAGATCTGATCTAACCACCATTGGAAATCATCTATCCAAAGTAGATATAATTGAGATATAATTCAAGGAGCTTGAGAATCTTTAACTGATCGAACCGAGGACAAAGGACCTTCATGAATACGAAATACACCTCTTTAATAGTCGTAAATTGTAGTATATGAGGCAAAAATCGATCGATCAAAAACCACAATCTTTGTGTTGTGGATTATTTTTACTTGGCAAGTCTACCAAGGTCGAACATAGGGAACATTGATTTTTCAGCTGCGTGGCTTTAAATGAAATTAAATAATTAATTAATGTTCGATTAGTTTCTGTGTTGGAAGAATATAATACAATGCAATGCAGATGTGAAGAAATAAATAGAGAGATTTATGTTCAGGATCTGTGATTTTTTACATAGTAAATCCTCAATGATATAACCAATGAATCCTCAAAATTAATCACATATCATAAAGAAATTCAGACTAGTGTAAGTTGTCCAATCAAATTCAAGCTATAAGAAAAGAGAATTATCAAGTAATTCAATCACTCAGGAGATCACGAAAATAATCTTCGAATAAATGTGATGATTTCACACATCTCTCAAAATTAATTCTCAAATAAATAAAATCAGATCTGCTAAAAACTAGTGGGCTAGAGTAAAAACTCCTCGAATACACCCCTTCAAGGATTAATTCTTTTGAAATATTTGACAATGATCACAAGGGATTAATCAAATTAAATTCCACAATCGAATATTTCTGCAAAAGATATCGTGATTTTCTTCATAAAAATAGGGCATCAATATGACAAAATTAGCGTACATAAACAAATTGCTTCTTTAATTAATAATCCTCCAGAAACAACCACAAATCTGTCCATAAACTAAGCAAAGTGATAGAGTATGAAAATAACTTTAAAATGACATATTATACGCTAAAATTCAAGTTCAAATGAGCAAGATATGATAATTTGAAAAGTCAGGGACTAAAATGTGAAAAAAGTAATTAATTTTCTTTTAAACGGGTCCCTGGGTCTTATCTGTAAATAAGGAAACTCGGAGGGGATTCTCTACAATTTTCCAAGGTACCACATCCGAGGCACCCAACCTGGGCTTCGTGGGGATCTTTTCATAAATTTTGGAACTCGCTGGGGTATAGATGCAATTTGCCCACTACCGCACATGCTGTACATGTGATCAGAGAGGCTCAGTGGGGCCGAAGCTATGGTTCGGGTGCGTGGCTGAGGTTTAGAGCCCCGAACCAGAGGCTCGGACGAATTGGCTGAATGCTCAGATCAAGGCTAAGACTCAGATAGACCGAGCCTCATCGTGGCTGGTAATGCTAGGCTCAGGAATCTGAGCCTAGAGGTCTGGGGGCTTGGCTTAGGCTACTAGCATGGCTGAATAAGAGCCATTGTATCAAGGGCTACAACTTGATCCAACGACCCGGATGACGAAGGGCGTTGCCATGGTCTCGGGCGGAGGTTGAGGACTGTGCGAGGCGGAGGCCTGATTAAGGAGGAGAAGGATGCACGGTCACGGGGTAGAGCAACAGCTCAACCGACATACCGCCAAGATGCTGGCGAGTTGCGGAGGTGTGGAGGAGGGACGTGGAGGTGGATGCAGAGCTCGACGGTGAAGAACTGCTGGAAGGAGTGGAGGCGGTTGGTGGAGGCATGGCTTGATGGTGGTGATGGCTCATGCAGGGGGTTAACATAGATAGAAAAAAGAGAAGGGGGAGCGATGCTCCATTCGAAGGTGTAGGAACTGGAGCAGAGCTCTGGCCTTAGCAAGGTCGAAGGTGGGGGATTCTGTACAAGAGAAAAGATAACAACGAGGGAGGAAGATTGGGGCGATCGGGTGTTGGAGTTACATGAGTTGATAGGTTCGATGATATGAAGGGATTAATTTAAATCGGATGGAAGAGACAAAGCTTCGATGTGGTTTGTTGGTACCTGGAGAGACGAGGCGGTCGAGGAATTGATTGGTTTGCATGTGGGATGAAGCTCCGAGAAGGTCTTCAAGAAATCTCTGCTCAAAGGTCTAGCGAGAGATCCAAGATCTGAAGCTCGATGGGAAGGCTACGACGAGGAGTAGAAGCTCCTCAGATCTCGCCTGAAGATGGAGATGCGCTTGAGCTGTAAACCTGTTGCTGTTAATGAGGACAGCGAGCTCTTCACCTCACCTTATCGGAAAAATGGCGGATGGAGAAGATGACTGGCAAGGGGTGTCTTTATGGGAAGGGCCATGCGAGTGTTATGGGAAGGAGATGCAGGAGGTGTAACGGTCGGGAAGAGGAGGGGGTTACATGTGGTGGTCAGCGGAGGGCATAACGGCAGCGGGGAGCGATGGTGGCAATGTCGTTAAGCAGGAGGTGCAACGACCAGGGAAGGGGAGGGGTGCGGGTCACGTGCCTCGTACATGACCAGGGTGGAGGAGAGATCACGTGCGTGGAACGTGGCCTAGGAGAGAGATAAGAGAGGGTTTGGGGGTGAGATGGGGGGCCACGTGGCATGCCCATGGGCTGCCACGTGTCGCCCAAAAAAATTTCAAAAATAAAGACGAAGGAAATTAGAAAAGAAATAGAAGAAGACCTCGGATCAAACAATTTCCTTCACAAAAGTTGTTCGTCTCTATAAGACTACAACTTTCATGAAGCACACAAGAGGAAAAGAGGTCATCTGTACAAAGTTATATTTTTGGTGATTCTCAATGTGTATAGAAAATTAGCTTTTTAGGATTTTGTAATTTTTTAGTGGTTTTAAAAGTGGATAAAAATTCTAGAAAAAATACGATAAAATACGAGAAAATTAATTATACACTAATCTATTTTTTTTGGATTTTTAATAAGTAAGAAAATAGGGAAATAAAATAGAAGTACGAAACACACAACTTTGGTACAAACTCACAACTACACTTGGACTTGATCAATTTCTTTCATTTCAATTTTAATATAGATTTGGATTTTTATGTAGTTCAATAAAACTTTTATCAAAGAACATAAATGAAGACGGAATAAAATAAAAAGGGTTAATTATGTACATAAAAACACAGGTTAAAAATCGCAAAAATTAAACTACGCAAAAGAGGCCCAAAACCGAACTTTCACATATGAGCTCTGAATTTTATGAAATTGGTCTTGTTTTGAAGGTATTTAAAAATGGAGTACAATAAAGTGAGTAGACCAAAATCATACATTCTATGAGGGAGATATGCACGTTTTAGTCTGTCAGATGTCAATTTAGACATTGGGATTATTTGATAGTTATTTGAGTTAGTAATGTTTTGTATTTTTTATTTAATATTATTAGTAATATCTACATAGCGAAGGTGTTTCAGGTCAATTGGAATTAGGATGAATTAATTAAAAATATGAGAAGTTAACAGCTTTTTGAGCCATTTACACGGGATTTTTAATACAATTATGCATGATGAAATGCATATATTATTCACACATGTATGTATGCTAACGATGCTCTATAAATGATTAAATGCAAATGAATTTTGGGGAACATAACATAATTGACCAATTTTAGCATCATGAATACAAGATTCATCAGTCTCGGATATGATGGATGAGATAACAAAGCACCTGGAGCTTCTTGTGAGCACTATCAGTGCAGTTCATAGTGTGAGTGCAGCTGCCAATACTTATACTAGGGAGCAGACTTCTTCTACCCAACAGAGTAGTCGAGGACCATCCTTAGTTTAGCACGTCTACTACGTTTAAACACCTGAGCAGATCCAACAACATTCACAACAGTTAAGTCCGTACCAACAGGAAGTAGCCTACATTTTTAGCAACAGTCTCCACCTCCACCTGTCATTCAAAAGGTGAACAACATCTGGTTCGACCGTAAGAGAATCTAGCCCTGTCCGTTAAGGCAAGACCAGTTGGGTTCATAGCAGGGTCAGAGACTCGCCCACTAGTTTCAAGGAGGCAGGCAATAGTAGTACCAACACCAACAGTTCATGCATCACTATAAGTCTTCACTAGAGTTCCAGAGCTGAAGATAAGGCCAACTACAATAGCAGTCTATGTATTTTCCTCATCCTAACTAGCAACAGACTGTACATTGTAGATAGTATCCTTCTCCTCCTCATTATCAGAATCGGTATGGATACCAACAGCCTCCGTACCATCAGTCTCAGTGACAACCAGTCAATGATCACCCTTAGGCCCCTTCAATCAACCAAGCACTGGACCAACTTGCATTTCTCATGAAGAAAATGAACGAACTAACTAAGAGGATCGATGACTTGACCATCACCAAGACACTGATTCCAACAAGGGTCAAAGCCAACCCCAATAACTTCAGATGCAAGGAGCAGGTCGCCAATAGCCCACCCACCCCCGAGACAGGTATGTCCCTTGATTTTACATGTCTATTTGACACCATTCATCTTAGTAGCGGTAGGAGATTTTAGCCATCTATGCACCAGTTAGGGTTGGGAGATCAAACCACTGAGAGAGCATCAACTTCCACATCATCTCCTTGAAGGATATGGTTAGATCCTTATGCGCATCACGGAAGCGTGAGGATCGCATCGTATGGGATCAGGAGCGACTAGTCGTAGTAGTTGCTCGATGCAGCGGGAATTAAAATTTTTTCATGTGACAAAACCACATGATCCAAGAACACTTCTCAGATCGTTTCGTCTGAACCACAAACAAGTATTAGGATTACCTCTTGAAGCGTGATTGTGATCGAGTCTCTAAACAAAGAGACCTCCTGTCTCAAGTCTGATTTGACGGAGGATACGCTTGCGAGCGTGTTGATGAAACACGTGCTTCTCGCAATCCATGTAGAAGATCCAAGCCACAGATCTCCTGATCTCGACAAATGAGATACGACGACTTCTTCAAGAGCAAGGCACGCTGAAGTAGACAGAGATCCATGAGCAAACCATCGGGCAACATAACGACAACACTGCGATGATGTAGAACCTCTCTAGGGCATCCATGGTGGACGGCCACATGAGAGGAAGAGAGAGTAGGCGTGTAGAGAGAGAAAGAGAGAGAGAGAGAGAGACTTATGATCTCATTGTGTAAAGAAGAGAAATGGGACGCCTCTCCTTTTATAATATTTTGGGATCCATGGATCTTAATCCATGTGCAACATAAATCCAATGACTCTCATTGATTTGTGTTTATTTTAATGGTTAAGATTTGTATTGGTAAAAACCAACAACAATTAATTTAATTTAGATTAAATCTATATTGATAGATCAATATAAATGAATCCCAAATTAAATCAATCAAGCATGGAGATTATGGAATGAAGATTGCCTCCTTCCATGATATTGGATTTGGTGGCAATCTCATGCAATCTCATGAGATCTCATGAGATTACATTATTCCTTTGAAATCTCCAAGATTTACAACAACACTTGTTGTAAATTATTGTACAAAAATAATTCATAATTATTTTGTGAATATTATAATCTTGCCATTGGAAAATTGTGAATCACATTCACAACCAAAAATAAAATGTGAATTACATTTTCAATTAATTGTCCAATGTGAATCCAATTCACATCAACATTTAATTAACAAATGTAAATTACAAATAGCTCTCTCTTATATATTATAAATCTCATTTATAATATATATGATTAATATGGATATTGCTATCGACATTATTCATATCCATGATAATTAAATCACATTTAATCATCTTGGATCTTAATTCTCGTGCCAAAATAATATGAATCGCATTCACGTTATTCACATCTTCGATAATTAAATCACATTTAATTATCTTAGATAACTCTCGTTATAATATGAATCAAATTCATATTATTCATGATAATTAAATCACATTTAATTATCAATTTTCTCAATGATCGGATACACATATCAATATTGAAATTATCCTGAACTTATTCAAGGATAATGCGCTTTCCCCGCGGATACTTGGAGATAAGGACAAGGCAATTGTATTGTTCCATGTATAGTGACTTGGATATTGAGATCATATCTCAAATCCAGATCGTGGGCCTCCCATAGATGCTTGATTAAATCAAGATCGCAAATCTAATCTTCTCATTGCATATGAATCACATTCAGATCAATGTCCAACATTTGGACCAAGATCAGATTACTTCTCTACTGAGAGGAGTCACTAAAATACAGACCCATTTCATCACTCCCTAGGAATGGAAGCGTCATGGTTATACAATCGTTTATGATCACATCAACCTTAGGTATTCCCAATACTTGTACATCCAGCATACTTGAGGACTCAGAATAAACCCGAAGTATTAGATGAACTTTATACTGTCTACTTCAGGGTTTTTATCAGTAAGTTTCTCATTTGATCATTGGGAGTTGGTATCGATCATATACTTTCCAAAAGCATATATCGTACCTAGGTCATTATCATATACTTTCCAAAAGTATATATCAAACCTACAAACTCAGTGAAGCTTCCAAAGCCAGACGACAGTGCACGGAATTTGATCCTCCCAATATCTCATGTGTGAGCTCATGCCTTCCAGTTCAGTAAATGAACATGTATGATCCCTTTGAGAGATCGTATTACTCATATGACCTTATATGCACATCAGTGCACCGGTTTATAGATCTTGATTAGGTCATCAACCTATTAGTCTGCCAAATGTACATACTCAGACATATAGTAACACATATGTCTCCGGTCAGAGGATGCATGCCTGTATCGTGACGGCATATGATATAGGTCTTTGGTTATCTCGATCTCGTTAAGTCAACTCTTTGACCTAACTAATCTGACACCTCCAAATCTCTATTCCTATGCAGAGGACCTGCATCAAGAGGTTGGTCAGATATCGACCTAATTGAGAAAGGATTGCCATCTCCTACTCAGGCTGGAGATCATATCGTAACAATCATTTGACAGTGCTTGATGAGTCCTCAATCTAACCCTTTAGATATTCATCCAAGCACCAGCCTCTATGATTCAATTATTGAATCAATAGCTTTTTGATTATTATGATGGCCATGGTACATAACCTTAATTGTACAAAGGGACCTATTATGCAAATTATTTATTCTTCATTTCAGATCAGGGAAAGATATGTGCAATAACATTTATTGCAAAATGGCTCGCTGTGGGCTCGCGTGTCCAACAATCTCCCACTAGCCCAAAGAGCCATTAATGGGCTAATCATTTAAACCCACACTCATGTGATAATCATAGGCTATTTAAAAAATATTTAGGTAAGCTTATCCATCACTCTGTTCTTGCGAGACTACGCAAAGTCATTTTACGGCACTTGCATATCCCCAGTAACAGTGCTCGCATCTAATGCGAACGTTGCATCTTATGCAACCAATACTCACTCTTGTTACTTACAGTGTCCTTGACACTACAGCTTAATAATTATCATAACCAGTATTTCTATAATCCTTATCAGAATAACCTTATTCATGGAGGTCACTATCTCTTAAGGTATCCACAGTTAAGACCTTTTAGATCTCTACCCATAAAGTCGCAAGTTTTTGAAGATAAGACTTTGCGATCACTATCTCAAAAAATCTTGTCATTAATGAAGATTTTGTTATAACTGCAATCAAGTGTTTTTTCTCCATAGCAGGATTAGCAATACTTTTCTACTCCCACTGCATGGCAGATACCTGGCTTGTGTACACATCTAGCATACACTCAGCTTCTCGTAACTGATGCACAAGTACAAGCAATTCTAGCATTCACTTTATCAACTCTTTGAGGTGTTATCCCTTTAGATAGGTCAGTACCATATCTTAAGGGATGGAAGCCTCTCTTGGAATTTCCAAGAATGGAATATGTCCAAGGTGTACTACGAATGTGACAGTCCCAATATCCTCTTCTCTTTGCTTCTGAACAACTTCAAAACTAAGATCTAAGAGATATCCTTGAAATCATATCTCAAGTTATGGAACAACCAGATTATAAAACACTTATTATTATCCTTATATCATTTTAAACGATTAGGATATCATCTACATTTAGCATGGCGAACACAAAGGCACTCCCACTAAGCTTCACATGGCTCATCAATATTCTATCTGAAGTCATAACATTTATAATTTCATCAAATCTTATGGTCCAACTTCAAGAAGATTATTTATGTCCATAGATGGAGCTCTCTAGCTTTCACGCATTGCTTTCCTCAACCATGACGCCCTGGGGCTACTTCATGTGAATATCCTCAGAGAGGTATTCATAGAGAGATGCAATCTTGACTTCCATCATGAAGATGTAAAAGTCAAGTTGTGTGGCTATAGTTAGCAATATTTTGATGGTTTTTAAGCATGGTCACCAAAGAGCAAGTCTCATCGCAAGCAATGTCTTCTCTTCCGGTGTGTAGCTCATGTTACGAACCATGCTTTGAAGGACCCTACCTTCTCATAAGGTTTCCACTTCTCTTGAAGATCCATTTACACCTTTATAGGTCTTACCCATATAGGTGGATCCTCGAGGGTCCATATACAACACTTTTATATGAAGTCTACTTTAGACTTTATTGTTAACATCCTTCTTTCCATGTCATGATCCTCAGGAGCTTCATCACATGAAGTCCGATCATTGTCAGACTTAATCGACACATGGAATATATCCTCAAACTCATTTGAAGAAGTATTAGTGTTTCATCTTTAGTTGTCCTTTTAGTTCCCGGTTTCAGGAGCCTCATTATCTTCTCAAGATTAAACTAGTTCCTACACTTCATTTTTTATCTTGATTCTCAAGAGAGTCATCCTCTAAGAATCATATTCTCATAGATGAGATCTTTTAACAATCTCAAGGTTATAAAGTAGGTATCCAATACCATCTTTTATTTTCCTAATGAAGTAGCACTCTCTAGTGCTCAATTCCATATTACTTGCATGGAATCTTATTAAGGATATATAATGTAGTTTTTACTACATATGTACTTGGAAATTAAGAGGAAATTATGCTAAAATTAATCATTGATCAAATCATGTCACACATGATCCAATTGTATCTCCCTACAACTCTATTGGGTTTAGGTCTATCAGGAGGAGTGAGATAGGAATGCTATTCCTTTGTCCATAAGGTATACCATGAATTCATCTAATAGGTACTGATTACCTAGTTTAGACCAAATTCATTTCCATCTTCCTTCAGACTTTGGTTCCAAACCAAAATTATGAAATCATTGAACATTTCAAATATCTCTAATAGCGAAGGGAAGAAATCTTATATCACAAATAATTAATAGATATCATATATCCATAATGCTTACTCTATCATAGATGATCAATATGTATTAGATCTTGAATACCTCGACATCTTATACCTTTCCCAAAGAAGGGTGTATTGGACATTTTACTTTGAATACAATATTCATAAGTATGTAACTTTTGAAATTTTAAACATTCTAAAGTTTCATTTCTTACCAATCTATTGATCAAATGAACAGATAAATGTCCATGGTTTGATGCCAGATCATTGTTAAATGGTCTTCATCCTCATATTGATCTTTTAAAGGTTTAATTTCAATATTAGAAATCTTAATGAACCATTCATTAATTTTCTAATTTAGTAGAGCCCACTAGATGCCAGACTACTATCTGAAATATATCCATCATAACTCTTTATGATAGGTTTATTTCAGAATTCATGTTTATTTCCAACACTTGGAAATAAACTATGAGTGTATTCTAATATCCAGGTCATAGAGACATTCTCTAAGACTAAGGGCTCCCACTGAAATAATGAAATCTGTACATCTAATAGAGATTGTTGCAACAATTGCATCAAAATCCATGTAGGTGACTGTTAAACCTGAAGATCAAATTCTCCATACTTCTAAAACATATGCAATCCATTGCAAGTGTTGTTAGAACATTGAGATACAATTATAAAACTTTATCTTATTCAACAAGAAGTCAATATCAATGATTTATGTAGATTATTCGGATGCTCCATCCGAGTCCTTCTTTAAGGATTCTAGACAGACTTGATAGTCATACTATCAACACATCAACTTATTACAGTATTGGCATTTATCCAACTATTTGGATGTCATATGGAAGTCATAGAAGTACGATCAACTCCTTAACTATCCTTCTCATCTTGGGTCTGACCATGCTTCCACTGCGCTCCCTTTATCTATAAACAACCATTGCTCAAGACTAAGGTAACTCTTATGTTAAATTCAAAAGAATTCAATGTAAGATAATTTTAACATTTATACATGCTTCATAAATTCATACAATATGAATATTATGAAGCTTAATGAATGACTAGAGTATAGACAGTAGAATGATGACACTCATCATGTCTACATCCATCTAGACTCTTAAAACATTGGTTCAGGTAGGTATTCAAACATTTTTAATACATCATCTCTTATAGAGCTACCATTCTGCATGATGTAGTGAACCATGTCATTCATGATAAATGTCAAGAGCACATATGTATACCAGAATATGTCCTTAGATTTTTATAAGGATTAATTGAAAAATATGATCATCATTGACATGTCACTTCCAAAGTACATTTGATGATATCAAGACTATAAAGACATACAAACCCTAGGGTTAATCTATTGTCTATTTAATTGTCATTCCTCATTATTATGAGGAAACTTGCACATTGCAACCACATACATTATGTGTCCAACTGCAAGTACAATAGCTGGATAATGGGTTCAATCCATGATATCATACTGGTTATTATTGAGTATAGTATTGAGTAGATTTAACGAAGGTTTATCTGGAATAAAAAATTTCCATAAATGTATATATATATATATACATATTTTACTTTGATTTTGGAATTTTTATATCAAAGTTGTCTTGCCTTGTCAACACTGAAAGTTCATTCCCTTAATCACTTTCAATGTAAGAGATATACTTACCATTATATCTCAGCAAGATCTGGGATCTCCTTCCTTATCTTTGTAATATGAGAACATGTGACTCCGATAAAAAGAAGCGGGAGCACATTCTGCCTTGCAAGTCCAACATGCATCTCCCAATTCGGTCTTTAACACCCGGGCCCACCACCCCTAAGGTGATGTTGACCCGTCATTAATTGAACCAACCGTCAACAAGAATACAACTCGCTATGCGCAATCCAATACCGTCCCAATAATATGAGGACCCGATATTGGAATCACTACGTATACGTCCTTACTCTTTCGAGAAGCGAAGAGCCCGATCCAAATGGATTGTATGCAGGAGCTGTCACTTCGGACAGGCGCCTCCTCCATACAATATCTGGCGACGGAACCCTTCGCCTTGACGGGAGACCATGGATGTCACTTATGTGATCCTCCATATCATATTCAAATTCTAATTAATCATTATGAATAATATTAATTACGATTAATTCTTAGAAGGGAAATAACACATCTATTTATAATAGAGTGTCTTAATTTTAATTGGATTCCAATTAATCTAATCATATTAAATTAATGATCCAATAAATATCCAACAAACATTCATAATTGTTACTTGAATTATGATATTATGTCAAATACATATTATTTCGAATTTTAATAATTAGAAATACATCGTGATTTGTTAAGCATTATACTAACCTACCCGCTGTCATGGCCAGTACCGACGGGAGTGGGACAGACCGCACATGGTGCAACTTGCTACCCCAATGCTCCCTGACTAGACACCATATCCACCTCGGGAAAGGATAATGCAAAATAGATCACTTTGTACTTGAGATGATCATCGATTATTAAACCGAAATTATACCATATAATAACAATCAAAACAATTTTGATTAACATTATAATGAGATTTGCTAAACAAATCCCAAATCCTATTCAAGCAACATGTTTGTTGGAATGTAGATCATGCAAATCATGTAACCAATTTGTGATCTAGATCACATCTAATCAAATATTGGTTAAAGCAATGTCATTTATGAAAATAATTATCATCAAATATTAAAAAATATTTATGAACAATTGTTCCAGGAAATTAAACAATTTAATTTCACGATTAGATTAAATGACAATTACTAGGTTCTTGATAAGGAAAGTATTTCCAGCAGTGACCCTCACTTACTAAAAATATCATATCTCAATCAATTTAAATCCAAATGAAGCAAAATAAGTTCCTAATGTTTGCTAATTTGATTTACAACAGAACCTAAGTGATTTGCATGCATTTCAAGGAGTTTAAAATCCTCAATTAACTCTTTAATTACATTGAGATTCGCAGTCCCCGAAATTGTGGTTACATGTTCACTAAAATGAGCATAACTTGAGCAAACAGAATCTAAATCATGTAAACACAGGTCCTACGGTTTCCTCATTTAATGTAGAACAAAACACAATTATTATTTTCGTGTTTAAAAAATTTTAACAGTGCCGAAAATAATCTTAAAACGGATATGTGAAATTGAAATGCAAGAAAACTTTTGCAAACCCTAATGAATCCAAGTCATCCTCGGTTCATGGATCGCATCCAAAACCTTCGACCTAAGGCTCTGATATCACTTGAAGGATATGGTTAGATCCTTAATAGCATCATAGAAGCGTGAGAATCGCATCGTATGTGATCGGGAGCGACGAGTTGTACTAGTTGCTCGATGCAGCGGAAATTAAAATTTTTTTCTTGTGACGAAACCACATGATCCAAGAACAACAAACAAGTATTAGTGTTACCTCTTGAAGGGTGGTTGTGATCGAGTCTCAAACCAAAGAGACCTCCTGTCTCAAGTTCGAATTGACGGAGGAGACGCTTGCGAGCGTGTTGATGAAACACGTGCTTCTCGTAATCCATGTTGAAGATCCGAGCCACCGATCTCCAGATCTCGACAAACGAGATACGCCATCTTCTTCACAAGCAAGGCACGCTGAAGTAGACGGAGATCCACAAGCAAACCATCGGGCAACATAACGATAACGCTGCGGTGATGGAGAACCTCTCTAGGTCATCTATGGTGGACAGCCACATGAGAGGAAGAGAGAGTAGGCGTGTAGAGAGAGAAAGAGAGATAGAGACATGTTCTCATTGTGTAAAGAAGAGCAATGGGGGGCCTCTCCTTTTATAATATTTTGGGATCCATGGATCTCAATCCATGAGCAACACAAATCCAATGGCTCTCATTGATTTGTGTTTCTTTTAATGGCTAAGATTTGTGTTGGTAAAAACCAACGACGATTAATTTAATTTAGATTAAATCTATATTGATAAATCAATATAAATCAATCCCAAATTAAATCAATCAAGCATGGAGATTATGGAATGAAGATTGCATCCTACCATAATATTGGATTTGGTGGCAATCTCATGCAATCTCATGAGATCTCATGAGATTACATTATTCCATGGAAATCTCCAAGATTTACAACAAAACTTGTTGTAAATTATTCTACAAAAATAATTCATAATTATTTTGTGAATATTGCAATCTTGCCATTGGAAAATTGTGAATCACATTCACAACCCAAAATAAAATGTGAATTACATTTTCAGTTAATTGTCCAATGTGAATCCAATTCACATCAACATTTAATTAACAAATGTAAATTACAAATAGCTCTCTCTTATATATTTTAAATCTCATTTATAATATATATGACTAATATGGATATTGCTATCCACATTATTCATATCCATGATAATTAAATCACATTTAATAATCTTGGATCTCTATTCTCGTATGTCCAAATAATATGAATCGCATTCACATTATTCACATCTTTGAAAATTAGATCACATTTAATTATCTTAGATAACTCTCTTTATAATATGAATCAAATTCATATTATTCATGATAATTAAATCACATTTAATTATCAATTTTCTTATCACTCGGATACACATATCAACAATGAAATTATCCTGAATTCTTTCAAGGATAATGCGCTTTCCCCGGTGATACTTGGAGATAAGGACCGGGCGATTGTATTGTTCCACGTATAGTGACTTGGATATTGAGATCATATATCAAATCCAGATCGTGGGCTTCCCATAGATGCTTGATTAAATCAAGATCGCAAATCTAATCTTCTCATTGCATCTGAATAACATTCAGATCAATGTCCAACATTTGGACCAAGATCAGATTACTTCTCTACTGAGAGGAGTCACAAAAATCTAGACCCGTTTCATCACTCCCTAGGAATGGAAGCGTCATGGTTATACAATCATTTATGATCACATCACCCTCATGTATTCCCAATACCTGTACATCCTGAATACTTGAAGACTCGAAATAAACCCAAAGTATTTGATCAACTTTATACTGTCTACTTCAGGATTTTTATTTGTAAGTTTCTCATTCGATTATTGGGAGTTGGTATCGATCATACACTTTCCAAAAGCATATATCATACCTAGGTCTTGATCATATACTTTCCAAAAGTATATATCAAACCTAGAAATTCAGTCATGCTTCCAAAGACAGATGACCGTGTACGGAATTTGATTCTTCCCAATATCTCATGAGTGAGCTCATGCCTTCCGATTCAGTAAATGAACATGTATGACCCATTTGAGAGATCGTATTACTTATATGCCCTTATATGCACACCAACGCGCCAGTGTATAGACATTGATTAGGTTATTAACCTATTGGTTTACCAAATGTACATACTGAGACATATAGTAACACATATGTCTTCGGTCAAAAGATGCGTGTCTGTATCATGACAACATACGATATAGGACTTTGGTTATCTCGATCTCGCTAAGTCAACTCTTTGACGTAACTAATCTGATACCTTCGAATCTCTATTCCTTTATAGAGGACCTGCATCAAGAGGTCGGTCAGATATTAGCCTAATTGAGAAAGGATTGCCATCTCCTACTCAGGTTGGAGATCATCTCTTAACAATAATTTGACGGTTCTTGATGAGTCCTCAATCTAACCCTTTAGATATTCATCCAAGCACCAGACTCTATGATTCAGTTAATGAATCAACAACTGCATGATTATTAAGATGGCCATGGTACATAACCCTAATTGTACAAAGGGAACTATTATGCAAATTATTTATTCTTTATTTCAGAACAGGGAATGATATGTGCAATATCATTTATTTCATAATTGCTCGTCGTGGGCTCGCATGTCCAACACTCCTTCACCTACAGTCGAGAGGCCCATTGTAACAACACCCAAGTATGGAGTTTCACCGCCTTCACCACCACCTTAATCAGGCAGATGTAGATCACTATCTGAGAAGGAGAATATACTGGTTATAGATTCTTCCTCTTCACTAGCAACAATATCCCGTTCTGTTTTAGATTCTGTTTTCCTTCTCCTAGTTTGAAAAACACTATACATACTGATTCTGGTTGACCTTTTGTACATGAGGATTATACTTTGAATGATGTAAATGAACATTTGAATGTTTCTTCTAATTTTGTGACATTTCCTTCTACTCTTAAGTCTAGAAAAATACAAAAAAATATAAACAACCCTATCTGATCCTAGAGTGGTTGAGATCTTAAAGAACATCTTTCTAAAGATGTCACTAATTGAGGCCATGGACTACATGCCTACAGTAAAAAATGAATTTAAAGAGGCATGTACACAAAAGCAACAAACAAGGCAGAACATACGAAAGGAAACAGAGAAACACATCTTGACCATGGCCACAGTTCATGCCTAAGTAACCTCCTACTTAAAAAGAATGAGAAGGGAGTACCTCACATCAATTGCCATATCTTTGATCAAGAATTTGATCATACTCTTCTGTATAGAGGTTCCTACATTAATCTCATACCTTCCTCTCTACTAAATGAATTTCGGTTAGGGCCTCTTAAAATAACCAGGATGATCCTTCAGTTTGTCGATAGATCGATTTAGAGGCCAGGAGGCATTTTAGAGCATATTATTGTAACGGTGGAAGGAATGAAATTCCCTATTGATTTTGTTGTCATGGATATGGACACATCTGCACCATTACTCCATACCTCGATCATACTAGGTCGTCCGTTCCTCCGAACGGTCAAAGCAACAATTGATTATGGTACTGAAGAGATCATCTTTCACTCTCTCAGTGACAAGGTGAAAATTAAGATAATTTCTGTTCCTAAACCATCACCGCCATAAGCAGTAGATAAGACAAAGAAATTTATATCAGAGCCAGAAGACTGTGATTTTCTTGCTAAATTCCAGATCTTTTCACTGATTTTATAGGTACTCAGGAATTCCTTTCCCAAAAGGACTATATGGAAATCACGGTCGACATGAGTTCCCTGTGTGGTCCAATTGAGCTAATTGCTGATGGGCTTTTTGAGATGATTTTTGAGGATCAATCTAATTTTTTAGAGGCACCTTCTAATATTCTATTGACACACTTTTCTGAGACTACTGATGATATGCCTCCTTTTGAGAGTTTTAAGGTATAGATATATAAGACATTTGTTGAATTTCTCTTTTTATGCACATATGAGAGACATCCTTCTAAGATTATTACTGAGATATCTAAGTCGTTAATTGATAAGAACGTTGAACATCTTGATGAGCCCCTCCTTTCTAAGTAGAGATCATTCATTGCAGATCTATCGGAGATTTTACTTACTGATCCATTAGTAGCCAAGGTGGACAATCCACAGAGTACATATCATATACTGTCTACTAGTACAATAGCAGAGGTTATTGTAGAGCTGATTCATACACCACATGAGCTCAAGGTTTTACCGTCAACGTTGAAATATGCCTTCCTTGTAGGTCCACCCAAATGCTTCTGATCATCCTCGGCTCATAGTTGACCACTGAACAAGAATCTCACATGCTAGAGGTTCTTGAGAGAAACCATAAGGTCATAAGATGGAATATCTCGGATCTCCGTAGGATTAATCCAGCTTTGTGCTTGCATCATATCTACCTAGAGGATTACTGTAACCCCTCCCGTGAATGTCAACAGTGCCTAAATCCAAATCTATGGGAGTTTGTCATGAAGGAAATAAAAAAAATGGTGTGATGCTGGCTTTGTATATCCCCATTTTGGATTCCAAGTGCATCAGCCCTTTACATGTGGTCCCGAAGAAATCCGGGATTACTATCATAAAGGATGACCGTGGTAAGGAGATTCTGACCCGGTGATGAATCTGTGATTCATCACTTCAAAAGTCAAAAATAGAGCCTTGTTCCCAAGTAAATAGAGGCATATTTCCCTTTATAATGCATAAATAGCATTCTTGCATACATACATAATACATACATTTTAGCAGTACATTTGCATTTAAATAAGAAGCCAAAAATCCCTTGTAAAATATCCACTTACTAAAAAAACCTCTTCCTTATAATATGTACTCCTTAGTAAATAATATAGGGAAGAAAGCTAAAAATCCCCCTTGTAAATTAGTCCAAAAAGCCCTAGATACCCTGGACAATAAAATACACATAGATCCCTCACACAAACTCCAAAATAGGTCTACTCACTCTTAGAATACTACATATTAAAAGACCTTTAAAATGAGACCAATTTCATTAAGTTTGGAGCTCGTATGAAGAAGTTGGATTTTCGGGCCACCTTGTACACTACATATATGTATAAATTGTATCTTTGTATTTTTTGTATCATACTTGACCTCATCTCTGTCTTTGGTCAACATGAAACTTGTAGATCTCATCAAGATCTACAACTTTCATGTTTTGAGTTTTTTTTCCAAATTCGGTCCCCTTTTCTCTCTACACTAAATTCTCTTTTCAACCAATCACAGCACGCCACGTGGCACCCTCTGGTTGCGCCACGTAGCCCGCTGCCCTTGCCTCATCCGCCCGCAGCTACAGCCGTTGGATTACCTTCTTGATCCAACGGCCTAGCTGCCTCTACGTACGCCTCAAATTTTAGCCATCAGATCACTCCAGAACTCCATCAGCACCGCTCGTTCGCGCCTCAAGCTGAGCGCGCCACGTGGCGCTTCGAGAACCGCCTGATCACACCCTTGATCCCGTCATCCAAGCCGCTAGATCTCCTTTATTCCCACCGTTAGATCTCTCCCCAGCCTTACATCTGCACCCCACATTTCCGCCTTATTCCCCTCGCACCACGTGGCGCAATCACACCCCTTGATCGATTAGCCTGCGATCTAATCCTACCCGGCCATTATCCCTTCGATCCCCACCGTTGGATCACAAGATCCAACGGTGGAGACTTCGTCTCCTACCTCCGATCGCTCTCTCTCCCACGATCTCGACCATGCGCAACACGCCGCCCCCTTTCTATTTTCGCCACCACGCCTCTCACCTTCTCCGACCACCAAGGCCGCCACGGTCTTCACCACTCTCCCCTCATCCTCGCCAGCTCCCTCATTCCCCACGACTCCCACCAGAGTCTCTCCACGATGACCTTGAACTCCACCTCCCAACGACGTAACCCATCGACTTCATCCTATAAATCACTCCTCTCCGGCCATCGTCATCCCCATCCGCCCCTCGTGAGAGACGCCCCGAGCTCTGAGCTTCCAGTTAGTGACAGAAATTGTGAGTTTCATTGAGCGATAATGTCCGTCTTCTCCTGCGAGATCCTCGGCCTCTGCCGAGTCGCAGCCCTCCTCCACCGAGCCGCTACTTGAGCTCAGGGAGCCACCGACCCTTCGAGCGACGACCTGGAACTCAAGGAAGAGTTCCAATCCCCAGGTGACGCTTCCATCCATCTCCGATCTTCGCTTCCTTTCTCTTCACTTTTTCTCGCATTTTATTTGCCGCCTCCGGTCATCTTCACGCCTCCATTCCATTCCGCCGAGCTTCGCGTCGAAGCTCCCATCTTCGCGGTAGCCTTCACGACCTCCGACGACGCATATCACCGTACCTCGATCTCCAGCTCCACCACTTGGTCGGAGCTCCTTCGTCAGACCACCTCCGTCCACCTTAGGCATCGCCAGTCAACCACCCACCTTCACGAGTGCACGCACGAGCTCCGGCTCTGCCTCTAAAACCTGCAGGTACCCATCGGCTCATTGAACAGAGGTTCGCCGGAGCTGACTTCGAGCTTCATTGCCATCGACTTCAGACAACCCTCCGCCGCTCCTAAGACCATCAGGATATTCGCCGCCACACCACGAGTCTTCTGAGATCGCTCCGAGCAATCGGAGAGCTTCATCGACACGAGGAAGGACGGGCGGAGCAAAGGCATCTTCACCGGAGCCCCGCCATCTCCTCCGCAGGCGGCGGAGGACCATCGGAGGAGACGTACATCCGCCGTTCGATCACGTCGATCGAACGGTCCACAACCAGCCACGTCGCCTCTCAGCCGAGCTTTACAGGAATCGTTGCATCCACTTATATCCAACGACGCCTAGTGCGCCACGCGTACCCCCTTCCGCAGTAGCTCTCAGCCATTGAGATCTCTTCTGATCCAGCGGCGGATCTTCAGCCACGTCACCATCTCCTCCGAAGCCGTTGGATCCACCTAGATCTAACGGCCTGAAGTCACGCCACGAGTCTTCATCGCCATCCATCGGATCGAGCTCGATCCGAGGGTCCCCAGCGTGCCACGCAGCCTCGATCCGAGCCTCTTCCCCGAGCGTAGGCTCGAATCGCCCGAGCCTCACTCCAGACCTCCAGAAGAACCCGAGCCTCCGCAGCTATCCGAACCTAGGCCGCCCACGTGAGGAGCACGTGCGGCCTGGGAAATTTACACAGAGGTGCCTGGAACTTTCAAATATTGCAAAAGGTCCCTGTGAAGCATACCCCACGTGAGGAGCACGTGCCTTGTGGAGAAATTGCACTCGAGTCCCCAGCATAATAGGTAATTGCACTTAAGTCCCTATCAGCATATTTACTTTATGTATTTTTATTTTCCAGTATTGCATTTACACCCCTATGTTTGCACGCATCCCTAGATTGCATTTTGCATCATTTTTCAATTCTAAAAGTTACATATTGTTGAGAAACTTGTCCTCTGTCTATTGGGCCACGTGTCATGTTTTTGTAATTTCAGTAGAATTTTAAATGAATTAATTGGTTGATTTGTGGAATATTTTGCCCAGTGACACCTTTTAATTTTTAGATTATTCTCTGTGATTCCAAAAATCCTCAAAAATTCATAGTAGCTTAAGGACAGTAATCTTAACATGCCATAAAAATTTCATGTCATTTGTACACATCTCGAGGCCGAAATAAATTGTTGAGTGATTTTCTCAATTTAATTTTAAGAAATTCATTTCACATTAAAATTAAGACCTGTCAATTTTCCTAGATTCCTTGTCATTAGAGCTATCTAGAATAATTTTATTTCTTGAAAAAATTGTGATTTGTTATTTATTAAAAATTAAATAGTGAAAATCACCCTCTCTGCATATTTAATTCACAGTAAATTCATTTAGTGTCTAAAAATTCCAAAAAAAATTAGGGTAGTTCATTATCATCATTATTAATCATCTGGCCAATTTTCAGAATTTTTGGACTTCATTTGACATCTTAAATTGATTTAGCTTCAACTTGGCTGGATTTTTTTTACACGTGTCTGCACATAAAATAGAAAAAGATAAAAAAAATAATTCCCCGACAATCACACACTTGATCTTTGCTAAAATTCACCTAACGAGACAGCTGCCTCCCTGAGTTCGACCTTGGACTTCACCAAGTAAAAAAATCACCGCTTGAAATTGACTCCAATCTGATTAAAAGTGGTTTTTGATTAGCCTCTCGTATCCGACTGCAACGAATGACATCTAATTAATTTGGACATTAATTTGCTCGAATTAACATAGGGTGCGGGACGCTGATCAAAATGGCGCCGTTGCCGGGGAGGCACGGCTTAGGATAATTTTTGGTGAAATTTTGAGTGTTTGATTTTCTTTCTCCGGGTAGTTTGACCCCCGGTTTTTCTTGTGAATATTTCTCTGTTCTTTAAAATTTTGCATTTTTTTCAAGTCGTTCTCTCTCTGACATCGAAATTATTTTTGTGCGAGGAACGCGAGGAGTCGAAGACGCTTCGAGGAATCGACATTTTTTGAGTGAATTGAGAGAACTTGTAAATTTCAATCATTTCCACATTTTTCGCATCATTTCCAGCGGTTCCCATTTAGGTTCTCGCGTGTGTAAAAATAGTGGAACTGTGTCCTTGTGTGCTGTGTGGGTGAATGTAACTTAGCTTGCACTAGCGGCTCCCCGAGCCAATCTAGGAACTGCTTGAGCTCGTAATCATTAGGACCACACAAATCACTTAAAAGACGCACTTAGACCGCAGTACTTATCCAAATTAACCTGTTCTTCACGCTAATAGAACTGCCTGTCTAGGAGCGGCTTTCATCGCCTGCATTTGCATTTAGATAAAGTTTTCAATTCTGTTTTGCATCCTGCATAAAAAAAGCGAAGGGATCACTGTAAGTCTCCTGAACTCAACATAACATCATTGTTTTATCTTGCATCGGCTTTTTCTCGATTTCTCCCTCTGATTTTAACATTTAATTAAACGGAAATTGGGACTGTCCGATAGGTGTGCTGTGTGGTTGACTTAATCAGTGATAACTTAACTTAAAATCGGGACTGCTAAACAATTTTGACCAAAAAAAGAATAAAATTTGAAAATTGTTTGCGGGAGACTAATCCCCGACCCTGTTTTCAGGTTGAGTGAGGGTACTTGAGTGTGTGGGAACACCTTAAGGCAGATCCCAAATCCCCGCCTTCCATATCACGAGCCAACTGATCCTCGCAAATATCACGAGTTGGATACTTTTAGCTCATTGACAAGTACCAAGTAGCCTCCGCCTTCGCGAGTAGATAGTGGCGAACCAGCAGTACTCTGCGACAAGGCCTAGCTTTGTCAGCCTCCGCCTGCTTGCAGGTAGATAGGGGCACGTCTTTGAGTCCCCAACTCCGGATAGGAGCGAAGAAAGGGAGGATCGACGGTATCTTAGGCGACAGGATAAACAGGGAAGACGCATCCCGCTCTGAGCCGACTTCCTTATAGGTCGCGTAATCCTTGCTATCTTGCTTGAAAAATCACACTTAAAAACTACAAGATTAATCGGACTCGATTTCGAGTCCTTCACTGTGTTGAGTGTGAACCCAAGGTTTTGGATTGATTTGCTTGCTTCAGGTAGGAGTAAAATCCTATCTTCTTCTCCCCACATCAAGATGAGTAACTGGGGAGATCTCGACGTGTTATTCACCGATCTTTCAATGAGTCCCCCAAGTAACTCGTCTTCATCGGTCCCAGCGCACCTTGGACCACATAGGACTCATGTCCCTCTTGAGTCTTGGTTCCCTCATACTCAGGGTGGTTACTCTCAAACCAACCCTTTCATCTCCTCCGAGATTATCGAGGAAGTCCATCGCCTCGGTAATCCCTTCCTTGATTTGTCTCTGACACCGATCTTATTTACCCCCCAGGACTAGAGGACGAGATGCCGCCAAAAGTACCACCGGATGAGGAACAAATACGACAGATTCTTGCTCGCCTCGCCGAAGCCGAACAGAAGAATGCATATCTCACAACGCGGATGGGACAGATTATAGTAGCAGGAGGAATCGACCGACCAATGGTCGATACCTATAACCCGGCGGAGAACGAGATTCAGAACTTGTTGGCACCCGCAGTTCCCGCCCAGGCATTTGAGCTGATGCCCCACTTCCTTAGTCTGCTTCCGAAGTTCAACGGAAACCTAAATGAAGAACCATACACTTTCCTCCGTGACTTCGAGCTGGTGTGCAACAATCTTAGCCATCCCAATGTTGGCCAAGATTATATTCGACTGAAGGCCACCCCTTTTGCCTTAGGAGATAAGGTTGCTCATTGGCTGAAGAACTTAGGGGTGGTATGCACTACCGGGATGCAGTTCAAGGACCTGTTCTTGAAAAAGTTCTACCCTCTCAGTAGGACAAACCAGATGAGAACGAAGATCGCCAGCTTCGCCCAAGGACCCAGTGAACCTTTTCATGACGCTTGGGATAGGTTCAATGATTTAGTACAGAAATGCCCCTGCCACGGCATTTCAAAGGCGATCTTAGTCCGGACCTTGTTCTGTGGTCTAACCCCGGAGATGCAGGGGTTAGTCAGTGCCGCCTGTGGAGGAAGCTATCTGAATAAAAACGAACACGCCGTATGGAAGATCCTGGAGCAGATGGCGGAAACAGGCAGGTCGCAGGCCACCAGGGCCTATTAGTTGTCTCCCTCAATCCTATCCAATGAGACAACCCGAAGGACTGTAGCGGATCTGACTGAGGACCTCATCCCCAGCATGGGGATGATTGCCGACAAGCTTACCATGGTCGAGCATATCCACAAGAGAGTCGCGGAACTGGAGTCTCTTTCGTGCCTACCGAAGCAAGTGGAGGAACTTTCTGAGAAGGTAGCTAAGATAAAGCTACCTGACCCTTCTACACCACCTATACCTGTACATCGAGTCCATCTTGTACAGGAACAGACACCGGGGTCTCATAGTAGCTGGGATCAGACTTACACCCAACAGAACCAGCATGCACCTCCACAAGTGGAGACGGGATACGAGGAGCCTCTGCAAGTGTACGAGATCAACAGACTTTGGTATAGCTGTGACCCGATTGTTAGGCAGGCCGAAATGGGGAAGGATCAGCCACACCGCCCATCCCCAACCTACCAAGAAACCAGGCCCGTGCCTACACCGCGCTTTCAGTCCAGGCCAGAACAAGGGTACCAGCAGCAGCAGCGCACATATCAGCAGGGCCCAGCACCGTCCCACCAGCATCAGCAGTATCGGCATGGCCAGTAGAGCCACTACCGAACCTCATCCGCACAGTAGCCAGCCCATCCCACCGAATTGGAGTCTCTCACCTTGGCGATCCAGACCTTGTCTGATAGGGTCCAACAGATGCAGAATGACTACCTGGACATGAGAACCGACATCAATCGAGTCTCTCGTACCCAGGACCAACAGATGGCGCCAAAGACCCCAATTCCCGCACAGGTTCATGCCAACCCGAACAGCTTACTCCATGGCCAGAACCGACCCCGAGATCACGTATATTATTCAGATAATTATTTATCTGAACATGAGATCCTTTCGTACGATAATGTAAATTACATGTCCCTCAGGAGCGGAAGGACCGTGACATACCTGATCGGGCACGGGCACAGAAGGAAGGAGCCTCTGAGACTCTACCTGAGGAGAACTCGGAGGAAGAAAAGGAGGAGCACCACCACCATCGCCGGCAGAAAAAGAGGACATCTGAGTCCTCAAAGCAGCATTCTCGCATCCACATGGAGTCCGACGAAACCGATGAAGAGCCCGCACCTCCATCTGAGGAGGATCGTCCAACAGTCGCGGAAGAAGCAGCACCGATTTTGCCTCAGCATTTTCATTTCAATCAGAGTCAGAGTCATGCAAATAACTCAATTTCTGATCTTAATGAGAATTTTTCAGTTTCCGAACATGAGTTGGAGTCAATAATCCCTTTCCCTCGAGCTCCCAAGGGTGGAAAGAAGAAAACCAAAAAAATTCAAAAAGATGACCCTGAAATGGCAGAGTTCTGCAATAAACACATCAAGGTCACAATCCCCTTTGACAAGTTTGTGGAAATGACCCCTGCATTCCAAAAATACCTTAAGGTGAGATGCACACCTACTAGGGTTAGCAGGAAAACCAAAAGCCGTGTTGAGAAACACGTTTTATCAGTAGCCACGACTTGTGCAATAAAGAACTCGTTTCCTAGGAAACGAAGAGACATGGGTGCACATTATGTAGTGAGTCATGTTGATGACATCGCGTTTGCACGCACTCTCCTGGACAATGGTTCCTCAATCAATCTGATGCCTACAGCCCTCTATGAACTGCTTAATCTCGGACCTCTTAGGAAATCTAGAGCTCTTCTACAGTTTGCTGACAAATCAACCAAGAGGTTCCAAGGAGAGTTAAGGAACATTGTGATCAAAGTCGAGGGGCAAGAATACATGGTGTACTTCACTGTCTTGGATATGGAGACCCCTCGTAATTGGAGAGATTCCCAAATCATTCTAGGTAGGCCCTTCCTCAGAACAGCAGGGGCCTTATTTGACTATAAGATCGGGAAAATTCAGTTCCAAACTCCAGGCAGAGATGAGGAACTTGAAATGAAGCAGACAAGATGGTAGAGACCGGATTCAGAATCCAGCACCGAGTACTCTTCTACCGGAACAAACTGCGAGCACATAGACTTAGTTGGGCCATGGAGACAGAACCCAGCCAGCACCGATATGTACATCTCCTCCAAAGATGATCCAGTGCATAAGTCAGTCTGCGAGATCCTCAGGAACGAGTACAACTCTGAGCCTGCATCGCCCTACATCTTCGATGACATAGAGGCCCAGTTGGGCCTGTCAGTCCTTACATCTCTAGGACAATCGGAAGATGAGGATGACTAGTCGGACGAGGCTCTTGCCGATTGTATGGAGATCTTTGACGATCCGACTCCAGAGCCGAACTTGGTGGCAACTATCACAGAAAACGATCCAGCCACTTCCAACACTGAACCAGATCAGATTGAGCCAGATTTCTTAGAGAGCCGAACTTGGTGGCAGCTATCACAGAAAACGATCCAGCCACATCCAACACTGAACCAGATCAGATTGAGCCAGATTTCTTAGACGATCACACTATTCCTGAGCTCAAACCCTTACCCACAACCTTAAAATACGCCTTCCTTGTGGGTCAGGACAAGAAATTTCCGGTCATCATCAGTTCGCGATTGACCGAGGAGCAGGAATCTCGCTTGCTAGAGATCCTGGAGAAAAACCGCAAGGCAATAGGATGGAGCATTTTTTATCTCCACGGGATAAATCCCGCTCTGTGTTCGCACCCTATTTACTTGGAGAATGAAGCCAAACCCTCTCGTGAATTTCAGCGCCGGTTGAATCCAAATCTACGAGAGGTCGTGAAGAAGGAGATAGAAAAATGGTGCAACGCGGGTTTCAATTACCCAATCTCCGACTCTAAATGGGTGGCCCCAATTCATGTTGTCCCGAAAAAGTCGGGAATTCAGACGACCACCAACAAGGACGGAAAGGAGATCGTGACGAGAGTACCTACGTCGTGGCGTGTCTGTGTGGATTACAGACGCTTGAATGCCGCGACAAAGAAGGATCATTTCCCCCTTACGTTCATTGATCAGATCTTAGAGAGACTAGCAGGGAAAGAGTTCTTCTGCTTCTTAGATGGGTTCTCGGGCTACAATCAAGTAGCCATAGCTCCAGAGGACCAGGAAAAGACCACATTCACAAGCCCCTTTGGTACCTATGCTTTCAGGCACATGCCTTTTGGGTTATGCAATGCTCCAGGTACTTTCCAAAGGTGCATGATTGCTGTATTCGCCGAAATGGTCGGTGAATTCCTGGAAGTCTTCATGGATGACTTCTCGGTCCACGGTGATTCCTTCGATTTGTGTCTTAAGAATCTGGACCGAGTCCTAAAAAGATGTTGTGAGGTTAATCTGGTGCTCTCCTGGGAGAAAAGTCACTTCATGGTGACGGAGGGCATAGTGTTGGGGCATGTCATCTCCAAGAGAGGAATGGAGGTTGACCCTGCCAAGGTGGATGTGATCAGACGACTCCAGCCACCAACCAACGTAAAGCAGTTGCGGTCGTTCCTTGGGCATGTTGGATTTTATCGGAGATTCATTAAGGATTTTTCTAAGATTGCCCGACCGCTAACTGAGCTTTTAGGCAAAGACAAGGAGTTTGTTGTTGATCACAAATGTCTTGAGGCCTTTAAGCTTCTGCAAGGAATGATTATGGACGCACCTATCCTACAAGCCCCAGATTGGTCTCTATCTTTTGAGATCATGACGGACGCCTCAGACTATGCTGTTGGGGCGGTGTTGGGACAAAGAAGAGATGGCATTCCGTTTGCAATTCACTACGCAAGAAAAGTGCTTGATACCGCTCAGCGTAACTATACAGTTACGGAAAAGGAAATGCTTGCGGTAGTGTTTGCCTTGGACAAATTTAGATCTCACCTAATCGGATCCAAGGTAACTGTGTTCACTGACCATACGGCCCTACGGTATTTGATGGAGAAGAAGGACGCGAAGGCGCGTCTTCTTCGATGGATTTTACTTATCCAGGAGTTTGATTTGGACATCCGTGATAAACCTGGGAAGAAAAATGTAGTGGCCGATCATCTTTCTCGTCTCGAAGATCTTAATACTTCCGAGGTTTCACCAATTCGAGACTCCTTCCCTGACGAGTTGATTTTTGTTATCGACTCACTCCCATGGTACGCCAATATAGTGAATTATCTTGTCTCCAAGAAAGTTCCCGAAGATTGGCCCAAGAGCCAAATCGACCGACTGAAGTCGGACGCTAGACACTACCATTGGGAGGATCCGATCCTTTTCTTCGAAGGACCGGATTGTGTCTGGAGACGATGTATTCCTCAGGAGGAATACCAGAGTGTCCTTTCTTTATGCCATAGCTTGGAGGCAGGAGGACACCACTCCGGGAAGAGGACCGCATGGAAGGTACTTCAGTGTGGATTTTACTCGCCGACTCAGTTTCGCGATGCCACCGCCTTCGCGAAGTCGTGCCCAGTTTGCCAGAGAATGGGAGGAACCGTTGGTTCGAAGGATGAGATGCCAATGCAGCCGGTCATCATTTGTGATGTCTTTGACGCCTGGGGCATCGATTTCATGGGCCCATTTCCAATCAGCCATGGGTTCGAATATATCCTTCTTGCGGTTGATTATCTATCCAGATGGGTGGATGCTATCCCGACCCGAGCCGCAGACAGCAGAACTGTCTGTAAATTCATCAGAGAGCACATCATCTCTAGGTTCGGGATCCCCAAAATGTTGATATCAGACGGGGGTAGCCACTTTGTGAATCAGGAGGTGAAGAAACTCCTGAAGGACTACGGCATTGAACACCGTGTCGCGAGTCCTTACCACCCACAAACCAATGGTATGGCTGAGGTGTCAAATAGGGAGGTGAAAACCATACTGCAGAAGCTTGTCCTCCCGGACAGGAAGGACTGGTCTCAGATCTTGGATCAAGTCCTCTGGGCGTATAGGATGGCTTACAAGACACCGTTAGGCACCTCCCCATTCCTAATGGTATTCGGAAAACCGTGCCATTTGCCCGCAGAGTTAGTGCACAAATCAGAATGGGCAATTAAGAAGGTCAACTGGAACACACACCTGGGACAGAAGCAGAGAAACATGGATCTGAATGAGCTTATGGAAGTCAGAAACCACGCATACGACAATGGTGTACAAGGACAAGGTGAAGCGTTGGCATGATAGATATATCAGACGAAAGACCTTTGTTGCTGGACAGAAGGTATGGTTGTTCAATGCTAGGCTGAAGATTTTCCAAGGCAAGTTGAAGTCTAAGTGGACGGGTCCATTTGTTGTCCGTACGGTGCATGATAGCGGATGTGTCGAGATCTCAGATCTCGCAGATGACGCACCGACATTCCTTGTGAATGGACAGCTGTTGAAGCACTTTGTCGAATCCAATGAGCAGTTAGTCCATGTTGAGGAGATTGTATTCATGTGCGAGACAGATTCAGCAGATACACCTCGAGCCACGTATGAGGCCTTGCAGCAGTGAGCTCCAGCCATCCGCAGCATCTCTAAAGATTCATACCAACTCATTTGTATATACCATCTTTTACTTCCTATCCTCTCTCCCTCGCGACTCTAGTAACCCATCCCCGCCTCATTAGACCACTATCTTGGACTATACTTAGGATAACCAGATCCTAAGTATAGGGGGGAGGGGTCACCTGAGTCAGTTCACTGTACATTCTCTGGATCACATTGGTCCTCATACTCACTTCCGTCCTATACTTAGGCTGACCTGAGCGTAAGTATAGGGGGGACCGATGCCCGCATTGTATAATCATCCATTCTCCTCTTACCCTCGTCTGCCTCATTTTTTATCTTCTTCTACACTTAGGCTGTTAAAGCCTAAGTATAGGGGGGCGGTGCGACTTCTATACGATTTTTGTAATTTTAGCTCTCCGACGCTTAGCCCGAGCTCTGTCTTTTTAGTCGCTTTTCGTGCTCTGAGGATATAGCACACGCTAAGTATAGGGGGCGTGTATATATTACATATATACTTTACCCATAGCTCGTACTTTCACGTATTTTCACGTGTTTTTGTATATATTATGCAATAATTATGGGGTGGGTAAAAATTGAGAAAAAAAAGTGTGTTGTATACTATGTATATTATTATAAAATTGTTGTATAAAATGAAAATGTCAAGAATAAAGGCTTCTTATTTACTCTTGCATACCATCTCTGCATCTAAAAAGAAAAAGAGTCTTGCATTTTCATAGCATGACATCTCATCTGCATACTTTGCATATGCAAAGTGAAAAGCTAGTGGGTTATGAACCAAGTTATGAGTAGATATTGAGGATGGACTTGATTTGACCTTAATCCACCTAATTTCAGAGGAACCTCATAGGAACTGGAGTTAAGATTTCTCAGGTCAAGTGACTTAATTCTTTGAGTCCGCTAGTCTATGTTCACATGTCATCTTGATTAGTCTAAGTAGAATATCTCGTGCACACGCTTGATTCTTTTAGACAATGACCTAACTTGGACAAAGCACAATGCACGTAGCTCTTCATTGATGAGGTGGTGAGGAGGTAGAATCCTTTAGCTTGGAGTAGCACACGGGTGGAAACATCCGTCCTCCTCTAGGGAGGATAGTGCATCTCAACCTAGTCTGGTGGTGTTGAAGTCTAAGGAGAGGATGCTGTGGGTTGCAATAATGCTTCAAAAGAGGGATAGTCTACTGGCTCAAGAGGAAAAACTCCTGATGTACATGCTGCACCTTGTATATAGTTCCAAAAAAAGAAGAAAAAAAAGAGAAAAATGCAAGAACTCCAAAAAAATATAGACAGGCAAAAAAAAATTGCCTGTTGGAGTATGTATGCTAGCAAGAAGTCTGCAGCTGGATGACTTGGCTACACTGGTCAGGCATCCCGGGATAGGTTAGCTACACTAGCTTCCGTCCATTCTTTATTCTTTTCTCTACCCCCTCCTCTTGAGTTGGTCGCACTTGAACTTAGAAGGGAATACCCCGCTCCTCGAGGAAAGAGTTGCTAGACCAGGTTATTGAGTTACCTTGTTAGAGGAGGCTGGTTCTGAGCCATTTCTGATGTGTAGAGATATTTATCACTTACACATTACAAGTAAGAATCATAGTCATCAAAAATTTGCGTTTGAGGATTTGTTCTAACCTGACTGTTGAGGCGTCTTGAATAGAAGACTTGTGGAACTTGAAGTCTGTTAGGTCTTAAATTCAGATCCCAATAAGGTTCCGCCACATAATTAATCCAAAGGTCGAGTCAAGCTCCATTTTTAACTTTTGTTCATGACCTTGGTATGGAACCCAAAATCATTTTCACTCTTGCATTTCATTTAGTTGCTCGGGGACGAGCAAGGTTTAAGTATAGGGGGTTGATGAATCTGTGATTCACCACTTCAAAAGTCAAAAATAGAGCCTTGTTCCCGAGTAAATAGAGGCATATTTCCCTTTATAATGCATAAATAGCATTCATGCATACATACATAATACATACATTTTAGCAGTACATTTGCATTTAAATAAGAAGACAAAAATCCCTTGTAAAATATCCACTTACTAAAATAACCTCTTCCATATAATATGTACTCCTTAGTTAATAATGTAGGGAAGAAAGCCAAAAATCCCCCTTGTAAATTAGTCCAAAAAGCCCTAGAACCCCTGGACAATAAAATACACATAGATCCCTCACACAAACTCCAAAATAGGTCTACTCACTCTTAGAATACTACATATTAAAAGCCCCTTAAAATGAGACCAATTTCATTAAGTTTGGAGCTCGTATGAAGAAGTTGGGTTTTCGGGCCACCTTGTACACTACATATATGTATAAATTGTATCTTTGTATTTTTTGTATCATACTTGACGTCATCTCCGTCTTTGGTCAACATGAAACTTGTAGATCTCATCAAGATATACAACTTTCATGTTTTGAGTTTTTCCAAATTTGGTCCCCTTTTCTCTCTACACTAAATTCTCTTTTCAACCAATCACAGCAGGCCACGTGGCGCCCTCTGGTTGCGCGACGTAGCCCGCTGCCCTTGCCTCATCCGCCCATAGCTGCAGCCGTTGGATTACCTTCTTGATCCAATGGCCTAGCTGCCTCCATGCACGCCTCAAATTTTAGCCATCAGATCACTCCAGAACTCCATCAGCACCGCTCGTTCATGCCTCAAGCTGAGCGCGCCACGTGGCGCTTCGAGAACCGCCTGATCACACCCTTGATCCCGTCATCCAAGCCGCTAGATCTCCTTTATTCCCACCGTTAGATCGCGCCCCAGCCTTTCATCTGCACCCCACGTTTCCGCCTTATTCCCCTTGCACCACGTGGCGCAATCACACCCCTTGATCGATTCGCCTGCGATCTAATCCTACCCGGCCATTATCGCTTCGATCCCCACCGTTGGATCACAAGATCCAACGGCGGAGACTTCGTCTCCTACCTCCGATCGCTCTCTCTCCCACGATCTCGACCTTGCGCAACACGCCGCCCCCTTTCTATTTTCGCCACCACGCCTGTCACCTTCTCCGACCACCAAGGCCGCCACGGCTTTCACCACTCTCCCCTCATCCTCGCCAGCTCCCTTGTTCCCCACGACTCCCACCAGAGTCGCTCCACGATGACCTTGAACTCCACCTCCCAATGACGTAACCCATCGACTTCATCCTATAAATCACTCCTCTCCGCCCATCGCCATCCCCATCCGCCCCTCGTGAGAGACGCCCCGAGCTCTGAGCTTCCAGTTAGTGACAGAAATTGTGAGTTTCATTGAGCGATAACGTCCGTCTTCTCCAGCGAGATCCTCGGCCTCCTCCGAGTCGCAGCCCTCCTCCACCGAGCCGCTGCTTGAGCTCAGGGAGCCACCGACCCTTCGAGCGACAACCTGGAACTCAAGGAAGAGTTCCAATCCCCAAATGACGCTTCCATCCATCTCCGATCTTCGCTTCCTTTTTCTTCACTTTTTCTCGCATTTTATTTGCCGCCTCCGGTCATCTTCACGCCTCCATTCCATCCCGCCGAGCTTCGCGTCGAAGCTCCCATCTTCGCGATAGCCTTCACGACCTCCGACGACGCATATCACCGTACCTCGATCTCCAGCTCCGCTACTTGGCCGGAGCTCCTTCGTCAGACCACAGCTCCGCCACTTGGCCGGAGCTCCTTCGTCAGACCACCTCCGTCCACCTTAGGCCTCGCCAGTCAACCACCCACCTTCACGAGTGCACGCACGAGCTCCGGCTCTGCCTCGAACACCTGCAGGTACCCCTCAGCTTATTGAACGGAGGTTCGCCGGAGCCGACTTCGAGCTTCATCGCCATCGACTTCAGACAACCCTCCGCCACTCCTGAGACCATCTGGATATTCGTCGCCACACCACAAGTCTTCTGAGATCGCTCCGAGCAATCGGAGAGCTTCATCGACACGAGGAAGGACGGGCGGAGCAAAGGCAACTTCGCCGGAGCCCCGCCATCTCCTCTGCAGGCGACGAAGGACCATCAGAGGAGAAGTACAGCCGCCGTTCGATCACGTCGATCGAACGGTCCACAGCCAGCCACGTCGCCTCTCAGCCGAGCTTCACAGGAATCGTTGGATCCACTTATATCCAACGGCGCCTAGTGCGCCACACGTACCCCCTTCCGCAGTAGCTCTTAGCCGTTGAGATCTCTTCTGATCCAGCGGCGGATCTTCAGCCATGTCACCATCTCCTCCGAAGCCAGTAGCCGTTGGATGCCCCTAGATCGAACAGCCTGAAGTCACGCCACGAGTCTTCATCGCCATCCATCGGATCGAGCTCGATCCGAGGGTCCCCAGCGTGCCACGCAGCCTCGGTCCGAGCCTCTTCCCCGAGCCTAGGCTCGGATCGCCCGAGCCTCACTCCAGACCTCCAGAAGAGCCCGAGCCTCCGCAGCTATCCGAACCTAGGCCGCCCACGTGAGGAGCACGTGCGGCCTGGGAAATTTACACGTGGCCCCTGGAACTTTTAAATATTGCAAAAAGGTCCCTGTGAAGCATACCCCACGTGAGGAGCACGTGCTTTGTGGAGAAATTGCACACGAGTCCCCAGCATAATAGGTTATTGCACTTAAGTCCCTGTCAGCATATTTACTTTATGTATTTTTATTTTCCTTTATTGCATTTACACCCCTGTGTTTGCACGCATCCCTAGATTGCATTTTACATCATTTTTCAATTCTAAAAGTTGCATTTTGTTGAGAAACTTGTCCTCTGTCTATAGGGCCACGTGTCATGTTTTTGTAATTTCAGTGGAATTTTAAATGAATTAATTGGTTGATTTGTGGACTATTTTGCCGAGTGACACCTTTTACTTTTTAGATTATTCTCTGTGATTCCAAAAATCCTCAAAAATTCACATAGCTTAAGGACAATAATCTTAACATGCCATAAAAACTTCATGTCATTTGCACACATCTCGAGGCCTAAATAAATTTTTGAATGATTTTCTCAATTTAATTTTAAGAAATTCATTTCACATTGAAATTAAGACTTGTCAATTTTCCTGGATTCCTTGTCATTAGAGCTATCTAGGATAATTTTATTTCTTGAAAAAATTGTGATGTGTTATTTATTAAAAATTAAATAGTGAAAATCACCCTGTCTGCATATTTAATTCACAATAAATTCATTTAGTGTCTAAAAATTCCAAAAAAAATTAGGGTAGTTCATTTTCATCATCATTAATCATCTGTCCAATTTTCAGAATTTTTGGACTTCATTTGATATCTTAAATTGATTTAACTTCAACTTGGCTGGATTTTTTTTGCATGTGTCTGCACATAAAATAGAAAAAGATAAAAAAATTAATTCCCCGACAATCACACACTTGATCTTTGCTAAAATTCACCTAAGGAGACAGCTGCCTCCCTGAGTTCGACCGTGGACTTCACCAAGTAAAAAAGTCACCGCTTGAAATTGACTCCAATCTGATTAAAAGTGGTTTTTGATTAGCCTCTCGTATCCGACTGTAACGAATGACATCTAATTAATTTGGACATTAATTTGCTCGAATTAACATAGGGTGCGGGATGCTGATCAAAATGACCGCGGATGACCTACCCTTTAATGTTGTCGAATTGACTAGTGCGTTGCAGTCGGATAGATCCGCGTCGATAAAAAATAACCGCAAAACTCGATGAATCGTCGAATTAAATTAGTATGCGGTTGTATGTTTATTTAGCCTGGGCAAGCCCCAGGGTCGACTCAAGGAGGCAGAGGAACAACTCGGGATCAGATTAGATGAATTAGATTGCGGTTTTCCAAGTGGTTTCTTTTGGTATTTTTTTATGCGATAAAAATGCCGATGCACGAATGCGGATGGATTAAGTTAACATGAAAAGCAACAACTTAGCCAAATTTAATTTTTAATGTAAAATTAATTCAAATCAGCCAAGTGATATTTTTCCTAATAACCTAATCCAGTGATTAATGCAAAATGTATTTTTTTGTATTTTTTAGGTTTAAAATGCACAAATGAAAAATGAAATCTTTTTTAGGGTTTTTATGCAATTTTTTTGTGCAAATGAAATACAAAAATTATGAAAAATTAAGTGAAATATAAACATGATGAAATGAAGCTACACTAATATTTTCGCAATTTTCTGACACTTTGATTTTTTATGATTATTTTACTGAAATTTGAGTGACTATGCGTATTTAATTCCTAATTAATCCACGAAATCAAATTATCCAAAGATTGTTTTATCTCAAAAAGATATTTTAATGATGAATCCAGGAGAGTTGAAATTTCTCAAAAATGTTATTCGTGGATTTAATTAAAAATCAATTATACAAATAGCTCTAGAATTTATCTTATGCAAACGACAACTCCGAATTGGACAAAACCTGGACAGTAATTAAAGTACACTAAAAGGCATTATTAACAATTTTTTCGCAATTTTTGGAGCAATAAATGAGTATATGCAAATTTCAGAGTGTTAAAGGGCAAAATATCTTTGATTTTTGATCTCTGATTTTTAATAAAATGTCAGATGTTCACAAAAATAAAATTAAATGTCCAGGGGATAAAGAATTACTTTCTCTACAAAATGCTATTTTTGTGATTGAAAATGAGATAAAACTACTGTCCAAATCAATGTTCAAAGTCAGGGGTATCTATGCAAAACTGAAAATGAATTAATAAACAAATTAAAGTGTGCACAAGGGCACTTCTGCAAATATATGAACATGAAAGGACATAAATGCAATTTTAACAAAAAATTAAAATAATACAAAAGGGACCTTTTCTTTTCTTGCTTCCCACGCAGGAGCACAAAGCGGAAGGTCGGCTAGGGTTTGCGTGTTGGCGGAAGGGCGTGGGGGACCGACGGTCGGTGGAAGGCGTGCTGGCGCGAGCAACGCGAGCTGGCGGGCGCGCGCCTGGGTGGCGATGCCGAGGGGTTGACGGCGCCGAGAGGTGAGGGCTTGGCGCCACCTCGCCCTCAGAAGAAGGAGCAGTAGCCTTCGCACGATGAATGAAGAGCGTCACAAACATCAGAGAAGCAACAAAGCCTAGAAGAGGGGGGAAAGGAGAAGCAAGGGGGGTGGTGTTGGGGTTAGACCTGAATGTCTCGGGAAATAGTCAAAGCATGGTTCCAAGCATATAGCTCCGTAGAAGAGGAAGACAGATAGTCTAGTATAGTGAAGCTAGGACCCGAAGCAGTGAGGCGGGGTGGTGCGCTCGCGGGCGGACGGTTGGTCACGCTACTGGACCGGCGAGGAGGCATTTTGATGGAGGGCTGGAGGTCGACGTGCTCTACGACGGCTCGGAGTGGATCGAGCGGCGTAAGGAGGCAGGGCGATGGTGGCAACGCGCTGCACGAAGGGGCGGTTGGCTCGGCTCCAAGGCAGCAATGGGTGGCTGACGTGTCGCAGAGGAGGCGAGTACGGAGCGGTGCCGTGAGGGCTCGCGCACGGTGGGGCTGGGGGCGCTACGGCGGCGCGGTGATGGTGGCTGCTGGGAGCTCGCTACGGCTGGAGGCTGTGGGGCTCGTGCACGGCGAGGAGGACTGGTGGCGCGCGATGATAACCCTAGAAATCTCGAAGACCCGGGTGAAGGTAATAAGACAAGGGTCGTTGCGACCCGGATCTCAGAGGATAGGTATATCAAGAAAAATCAGACCACTCGAAACACGTAAAATCAATCAAGCACAAAAGAGAGCGGTCTAGCTATGATATTAACCTGGTATAGCACCCAGGGTCGAACACAAGGAGCACGGATTGGCTTAAAAAGCCTACGAAGTAGTCGAAGAATCAAAGAAAAAGGGAAAACATTTTTAGTGGTTTTTAATTATTTTAAAATTTTTTTTGGATTTTTAATATGTGAAGAAAATGAGAAAGACTAAAAGCAATCACACTTTATCAATTTATTTAAAGCATCAAAAATCAAGCAAAAATTCAAGAAAAAATGTTTTTATGTTTTTTGGGTTTTTAAGTGTTTTTGGTGAATTTTTGATAATTTTCTGAGGTGTATTTTATTTTCTAAAAATCAAACAGTGCTAAAAAGACAAGGTACTGTCCAGCCAGGTCCAAAATCCAAAGATAAAATATCTAAGGATCTCAAGAGGGCCTGGAGGTAATTTTCCTGTATACTAGAGAAAACAAGGAAAATTTGAGCACCAAAATTATTGTTTTTGGGTTTTTAGATTATTTAATATGATTTTTATGAGTTTTTAGGTGTTTTTGAATTTTTAGGGTTTTTAAGCAATGAAAAATAGCCAAAATTGGCTAGAAAATCAAGCAACACACAAGAAACAATATCTAATTTTTATAGAATTTTCAGGGGGGTTTTAATATTTTTTTTTGTGATTTTTCAAGTGAAACAGTGCCAAAAATAGATGTTTTTGAATTTTTAAAAATAGCAAATAAACTCAAAAATGTCCTCAAAAATTCTCAAAAATCCTACACCATGGCAGGAACCATGGATCAAATTTTCATCGAATTTGGAGGTGATTTGATATTTTATTCGAAAATAACAAGGGGGCACTGTGCACAGGGACTTAAGTGCAAATACCCGAAGCTCTGGGGGTCCAGGTGCAATTTTCCCAGCAAGTCACGAGCGTGGCGCGTGCCTGGGGCACTCAGGGACCTTTTGGTAATAAAAACAAGTCCTAGGACCTTTTGGTAACTCGTACCAAAAAGTCCAGGGACTGTTATGCAATTAACCCACTAAAAGGCACACATGCGGAAATAAAACGTTCACAGGGGCATAAGTGCAAATACCAGAAAGTTTCTATTCGATCATAAAGCAACCAGAACTACAGGATAATAGTTGCAATTAAACCAAAACTACACGTGACGAAGCACGTGGCTCACACATACAGGGGCATAAGTGCAAATATTAACAAGCACGAGGTCCAATGTGCAATTAACCCTACGTAAATAAAACTCCTAAAATATTTACAGGACTGACACGTAAAACAGAAACTAAGAGGGGGCCTAAGGTAATTTACCCCTTTATTACGTCGACGGCTGGATGAGCGCCACGTAGCTGATCTGACGGTCTCGGATGGTTGGCGCTTCTCTGCGTCCGCACGTGAGCCTGATCGATGGCGCAGAGGAGGACACGTGGGTGATCGAACGGCCTCGGGTGCTGGTGGTTCTCTCCTCTGCTCTAACGGTCCAGATTGCCCCTCTGGATGATCGGGCGGTGGCTGCTCCTTCGTGGATGGACGATCAAGATGAAACCTGGAGCTTGCGGGCGATCGGACGGCGGTGGAGGATACTGGAAGAACACTCAGCCGGCGAGCTTCGCCGGCCTCGTGCGCGTACTGTGGTCCTCCTCAGCTGCCTCTGAAGATCGGAGAAGGTCGGCGATGTCGTTCCGCAGCTGGTGGTGCCCTCCGATGGTCCAGCCGAGCCCTGGAGGGGCTCCGGCGAGGTCGACGGAGGGGAGCTCCTGGCCTGGATGTGGGGAGGCCTCAGATGGCCTCCTCTTGACCTGCAAAGTAGCTCAAGAGCTTCGCGGGTCGAGGGCAAAGTGCCTCGACCCGGTTAGGTGGGGTGAAGGTGAGCTGTGGGTCGGGGCGAGCGAGCTCCGGCGAGCGGAGGACGGTGGAGCTCGAACCCCAGCTCCTGTGCGAGTTGGGTTGAACGAAGGGGCGGAGAATGTGCGCGGAGGGATGGCGATGGTGAGCGTAGGTTCCGATGATCGAGAAGATACGCGATATGGTCGGAATCAAAGGAACTCGGCGGAACTAAGATTTGGGGGAAACAAGAAATTACGCTAAATGGGCGAGCTAGAATGCTACCTGGGTGGAGTGGAAGGCTGTGCTGAAGCTTAGGTAGCTCCTGGTCGTTGCCTCGAAGGTCGCCAAGGCCTGAGGCTTGAGCTCCTGCACGGGGCGGAGCACGGCGATGCAACGTCGCCGGATCAGTGGTCCGGCCACCTCCTCCTCACTGCTACAAGGGCAATCGCGAGCTGTCACCTCAGGGATTGCAATGGAGGTCACGGGAATGAGAGTGGAGAGCCAAAGATGGCAAATGAATGCGGCGGAGCTGGGATTTTATATGGGTGCAGGTCCGGGAAGAAGGGCTCGGGTCCGGCTCGATTGAGCACGGATCCCTAGGAACAATGTCGGGCGAGATTCCCGGATACCTGGGGAGTAATTAGGACCCTGGGTTAGGCTAAATGGGGATCGGATCTGGTGGGGCTAAATGGGAAAAGTTGGGTCCGCGAACCAGACCCGTGGGAAGTGGTCCACAGGGGGGAGTTGACCGGGCGGTCAACAATCCCCGTGGACCAATGGGAATCAGCCATGTCAGAAAAGATTTAAAAATTGAATTAAAAATAACAAATGGCCGATTTAATTAAAACTCAAAACATGAAATATTTTTGTTTTAATTTTTTCTATTTTTTGGTGATTTTTAATTAATTTTTGGAAATAAAAATAAGGTATTTACATAGTATGGCTATACATAGGTATATATACAATATAGGGTTTTTAATTTTGATTTTTAATTAGTTATTTTTATACATTTTTATTCCTATTTTATATTTTATTTATTTATAGAATAAAATGAGGAATAAAAGGCTATTTTTATTTTATTTTTATTATTTATATGCATAGAGGAAATAATTAGTTATGTACATGGCACATGTACAAGATATTTTTGTATTTTTAATTTTTGTTATTTTTATGTGACTTTTGTTGTGTTTCTTTTTATTTATTTTATTTACAAAATATACCATAGAATATTCACAAAAAGTTTTGAAAATAAATATATTTATTTATAGGGTTAAATAAATAAAGGATGATGGTCTATGCACATGGTGGAGGGATATTTTTGCATTTTTGATTTTTAAATTTTTATTTTGTTTTTAAGAGTTTCTAAATACATACAAAATATGTACAAGCATATTTTTGGGTGAGGAAAATACAGTTTTGTTTATTTACATAAATATTTACACTAGAGCCCCTATCTCCCTTTACTTTGGTTTTTATGCGGTCAGGCCCATGCTGAGCCCTCTCTTGGGTTAGGTTGCTCAATATTTATTCTAAATATTTCCCTCTTTTTCTTTTTCATCTTTATTCTTTTATTTTTGCACAAAAAACATGCTAATTATATGTTTTTACAAGATGCATGCTTTTGCTAATTATTCCTATTTACACATATCTACATGCATTTGCATAGGTTTTTGTAGCTAAAATATAAGAATAAAGAGTGATGAATGGGTATTCATCACGCGGCGTGTCGTGGTGGAGCGCCGCCGTTAGAGGCGGTGCACAGGGCAACGGTGCCGGTCAGGAGAGCGACCTGCGGCCGCTGCGGGCGGAGATGTGGCTACGCGCAGGCGGTCAGGCTGGAGAAGTGGGTGGAGGAGTGCATACCGCGCGGGAGCGGCCACGCGCGGTCCCGCTGACGGCAGGAGGTGGCGACGACCGCGAGGACGGTGGCCAAAGGGGGAGGTGCGGTTGGACGGACGGCCGGCCTGGAGATGGTGGACCTGTTCTTTTTTTTTGTTTTTTTTTCGTTTGTAAATTTTTTTATGTATTTTCGTTGTAACCGGGAATAAAATGTGAATGAATTGAAAGGGTGGTGGTGATAGTGGATTGTTATTTTTGTGTGATGATTTGTGGATGATGATGAATAAAATAATGGTGAAAATGAAGATGCACAAGACAACAAATAGATGTTAGATAAAAAAATTTGAAAAGATAAGATAGAAGATACTTACCTGTGTGGTTCGTCGAAAGTGGAGCCGCGTCTTGCGGCTTCCAGTGGTCGTGGCCTCGATCCGGTTCGACGAATATCGGAGAAGCTTTGCGATCTTGATGGGAAGTTCGCTACGCAGATATTAACCGCGGATCTCGCCTGCAGGTCGTCGTCGCTCAACGTCTAAAGGGGAGCTGTCACCTCACGGATTAAACGGGGCTCGAACCTCTCTAACTCGTAGAATGGCGGATGAAGAACAATGGAGGAGGGGATGAGATTATAAAGGAAGAGTAGAGGGAAGTTGGAGAGAATGGAGTGGTGGAGAGAGTGGAGAAAATGGATGCTTGGAGTAGAAGGCAAGTAAGGGAAGAGGTAAAAGAGGGTTAAAGTAATTTATTTAATAATATAATATAGTAGGCTACTAAAAATGATTAAAATAATGATAGTAAAATAGTAATAAATATAAATCCGAAGATAGTAAAAAATAAATCCGAAAATAAAAAATTGGGGTGACATGTGGCGACTCCAGGAGCGGCCACATGTTGCTCCCAGAAAATTCAAAGATTAAATGTAAAGAAAATAAAAAAGAAATAACAAAAGGGATTAAATCAAAAAGTGGTCAACACGAAAGTTGCTCGTCTTGATGAGATCTACAACTTTTGTGAAGGGTCAAAAATGAAATGAGATCATCTGTACAAAAATGTATTTTTGGGTGGTACCTTATAGATATAAAATACCGCATTTTATCTTTTGTGATTTTTTTATCATTTTTCAATAAGAGAAAAATCAAAATAAAAATAGAGAAAATATGAGGAGATTATTTACAACTTAATCTATTTTTTTGGATTTTTAATAATGAAGAAAATAAAAAGATAAAATACAGGGTTAAAACGATCATTATGTACAATGTAAAAAGGGGCCCAAAACCCAAGTTTTGCATACGAGCTCCGATTTTAATGAAATTAGTCTTGTTTCGAAGGTCTTTGAATGTATATTATTTTAAAAGTGAGTAGACCTAATTCAGAGGCTATATGAGAGAGATATGCACATTTTAAGGTTCATGGTTTCAAACTTGGACTGGGGTTTTATTGGTAAATTTTACATGTTAGTATTTTTTTTGATATTTTTCTTTAATTAGTGTTAGTAATATATACACTATGGAGTTGATTTTGTTGTATTTGGAGTTAGTATAATATATATAAATATGGTATTTTAGTTAATATACAGGTGAATATTTACAAGTGAGATTGGCTTCTTATTTAATGTAAATATGAATGCTAAAATGCAGATATTATGCTTGCATGCATGAATGTTAATTATGCAAGATAAGGGGAAATATGCATCTAATTACTCGGGAACAAAGCTCTATTTTCAATTTTTAGAGTGATGAATCGTAGATTCATCACACGGGTACCTACTTCATGGTGTGTCTGTGTAGATTACCGACGCCTGAACTCAACTACCAAGAAGGATCACTTTCTGCATCCCTTTATTGATCATATTATTGAGAGGTTGGCAGGGAAAGAGCTCTTTTGCTTCTTGGATGGGTACTCAGGATACAACCAAGTTGCTATTGATATTGAGGATCAGGAGAAAACTACTTTCACTTGTCCAACTGACACCTAAGCCTTTAGACATATGCCCTTTAGATTATGTAACGCCCCTACTCAATCCAAAGGTGTATGTTGGTTGTTTTGTTAGTCAGAAAATAGGATGAATTGTTGGTTCCAAAGATACCATGCCCTTAAGATACATACAGATTTCTGATGATTTTGATGCTTGGGGTGTAGACGTCATGGGCCCATTTCTTATCAATCAAGGATTTCAGTACATCCTTCTTGTTGTGTATTATGTTAGTCGATGGGTGGAGGCTATCCCTACCAAAGCTGCAGATAGTCATATAGTGTGTTCCTTTCTCAAGGACCACATTATTGCATAGTTCGGGATTCCCAAAATACTGCTTTCAGATGGGGGAAGCCATTTAATTAATAGAGAAGTAAAGAATCTTGTGAAGGAGCATGCCATTGAGCAAAGAGTTGCATCTCATTACCACCCTCACACTAATGGCTTGGTAGAAATATCAATAGGGAGATTAAGATGATATTGCAAAAACTTGTACGTCCAGGTAGAAAGAACTGGTCCTAGATGCTTGATTCGGTTCTATGGGCATATCACACGGTGTATAAGTCTCCTTTCGGTACGTCTCCCTATAGATTGGTGTACGGAAAGCCTTACCACCTGCTAGTGGAATTAATTCACAAATCTTTATGGGCATTCCGTATATGCAATCTTGATTATGAGAAGGCATGAAAGAATAGGAAGTTGGATTTGAATAGATTACTGTAATTCCAAGACATTGCATATGATAAATCACTTATGTATAAGGAGAAATTCAAGCGTTGGCATGAAAACACATTCGAAGAAACACTTTCTCTCCTAATAAGAAAGTTTGGTCATTTGATGCTAAGTTGAAGATGTTTCCAGGAAAGTTGAAAAGCAAATGGTCAGGACTGTTCATCATGAGAGATGTGGGTGACAGTGGGAGTATTATCATATCTGGATTGTCATCTGACGCACAACCATTTATCGTGAATGGGCAATTGCTAAAGACATATCCAGATCATGATACATTCATGTCCGTCGTTGATTCTATAGATGTGGTATCCAATGATGATTTTTTGATTCCATCTTCTACGTCTGATACATGAGCTGACAATCTCTTGTATATCCATTCGTTTCGTTCTTTCTTTTCCAATTTTATCATTCAACCCTTTTCGTGTGTATATATGTTATACTTAGGATGTGCTTTATCCTAAGTATAGGGGGGTGAATGGTTTGTGTTGTTCATATTCGTTTTGTTAATCACTCATGTTGTTGCTTATACTTGGGGATACTCTACCCTAAGAATATGCGGAGTGATGTTATTCATATACTCTCTGTTGCGTTTTTTTTCTTTTGTTCTCTCGATTGTCCCCCAACTTGTTGATATTCTACCCTAAGTATATGGGGAAAGTCGAGTTGTTGAGTCCGTACATTCTCTTCATCGATTTTTCCCTTTTGTATAGTCTACTATACTTAGGATTATTTGATCCTAAGTATAGGGGTGATCATCGACTTCTATTCTTTTAGTCTTTTCTTTGAGTCCTTGTAGCATATGAGTCTTTTCACTTTTCTATACTTAGAATGAGTTATGTCTTCTTTTGTCGCTCTCTGATCACTAAGAGGACATAGTTTGAGCTTAGTATAGGGAGTGTCGTATATATTATACATATACCTTAGACATAACTCGTACTTTTAATATGATTATTTTGGGGATATGTATATAAAATCATAAAATCCACGTGTGTATATAGACTTTGGTCATTTTTTTATACAAAACAAACAAATAAATATGTAAAACAAAAAACAAAAAAAATAAAATTTAAAATAAAAATACTTATTAAATTAAAAAAATTAATTAATTAAAAAATCTAAAATAATAAAAGATTGATATATAAAAATTAAAATTGAAAAAAAAAACAAAAACAAAAACAAAAAAAAAACAAAAACAAAAAAACAAAAACAAAAAAAGAAAAAAAACTCTCTTAAAAAAATTCTTGTATATACTTTTATATATTACTAACATTTTTTCTTAAAAAATCCCTAAAAACCACAAAAATGAAACTCTATAAAAAGTTGCATGATTAAAATTATAAAAGATCTTTCTTTTCACATGTGCATCATTTTTTCAAAAGTCCATAAAAAGATCAAAATTAGGAAATTGTTTCAAAATAAAGATTTTGCTTTCTTTTCTTTGCATTATACATCAATTTCTTGCATTTGCTTGTGCATTTTTCTGGATAATATTGACATTTAAAATATGTCTGGAATAAAATTGAAGAATAGAGCTTAGTTGGACCTTAATCCACTTAATTTTAGAGGAACCTCATAAGAAATGGAGTTAAGACTTTTCAGGTCCTGGTGACTTTATTCTTCGAGTCCATAAGACTATGTTCACATGCCGTCTTGATTAGTCTAAGTAGAATATTTAACAACACATGCATGATTCTTGCAAACATTGGCTTATCTTGGACAAGCACATTACACTTAGTTCTTCAAGGAGGAGGTAGTGAGAAGGTATAATCTTTTGGCTTGGAGTAACATACTAGGGTAGTACATCTAGGCGGAACCTCTCGTCTTCCTCTAGGGATCGTTGTGCATCTCAACCTGGTATAGTGGAATTGAGATCTAAAGGAAGGTTGTTGTAGGGTTGCAATAATGCTTTAAAAGAGGGATAGTCTACTAGCTCAAGAGGAAAAACTCCTTATGTACATGCTGCAACTTATATATATTTTCAAAAAAAAGTGAAAGGAAAAAATGCCGAATCTCCAAAAGTGGGCAAGCATGATTGAAAAGTAAAATGCATGCTGGAGTGTATATACAAGTGGAAGAAAAGCTATAAGAGCTTCAAAGTCAAATTTTTGTAAGATTGCAGCGGATGACTTGGCTACACTGGTCATGCATCCAAGGATAGGTAGCTACACTGGTTACCGTCCATTATCTTCTCCATCCACTCTTCTTGAGCTGGTTGTACTTTAACTTGGAAGGGAATATCCCCGCTCCTCGAGGAAAGAGTTGCTAGACCCGGGGACTAGAGTGACCTTGTTGAGAGAGGTTGTTTTTTTGTTACTTTTGAGACGTCGAGCTATATTTCACTTACATCGTACAAGTAAAGATTTATAGTCATAAGAATTTGTGTATGTAGACTTGTTCTGATCTGATTGTTGAGTCGACCTGAATAGGAGTCTTATGGAACTTGAAGTCTATTGTGTTTTTAATCCACTTACCATTAAGGTTCTGCTACACTAATAATCCAAAGGTTTGACAGAGTTCCATACTAAAACTTTATGAAGACAGGTTTAATACTCAATATTGTACTAATTTCTTTATTTTTTCTTTATTTTCTTTTATTCACTTATTCTTTCAAATAAGCGCTTGGTAAGGGACTAGCAAAGGTAAAGAATAGGGGGATGATGAAACTGCATTTCATTATCTTTATTCATTTTTTTAGATTAAAATCCTTTTTTAAACACATGTATATATTGATAAATCCATATTCTTACTAACTTACACCTATGTGTAAATATTTGTACACATATTATTATTTTAACCTAAAATAAATAAATTAAGAAATTAAGGGAAAAAGAGATAATAATAATTATAATAATAAAAGAAGACTCCATATATGGAATAGATACATGCTGAAGTGAACCCCAAGATAAGGTCAAGATTTGACTTGAGCAACCAGGAATAATGTAAGGGGAGATAGGGACTTTAATAAGAAAATCCAAAAAATGTATTTTAAATACTTCTCATTTATTCTTTGTATATTTGTACAAAACTAACACTAATTTATTTTTACATAAATTGACCTCAAATTAAATAAATTTCAAAACAAAAGTCGTACATAAAAATGTTTTTCTAAATAATGAAAATGTTTATAAAATAATGTACAAAATAAAAGTAACCAAATTCGGTAAAAGGCATAAAGCGATAATTGGAAGATTAATTCTGGCTCCATATCAATTCAAATTGAAGCAAACTCACTTCCATTGTATTCTAAATTAAATTGTTTTAAAATTATTGTGGTTTCATAATTTCTGGAATTTCAAAGATGGTTTTCTGGGTTGGTTTGTGCAATTTTACCATTTAATTGTACATAGTGTATTTAAAATTAATTGTAAATATTTTCTAATAATTATTTAAAATAAAAAAATAATAAAAAATTTAAATTATAAAATAAAAATGTTAAAAACTAATATCCTTATTTAATTATGTACATATTGTAATATATGTATATAATATATGTATATAATCAATTCCCTTAAATAACCACACCGAAATATAAAAAATTAACATAATTATTTAACGTAATAAAGTGACAAAAATTCAAAATAATTAATTACGTAAATACTTTTAACACGAATTTCCTTTCTTATCTTTATTCATTTCTAAAATTTCTATCTCTTATCTTTGTTCAAATTTTCGAAATTCAAACTCCATTCTTTTATCTATTAATATGGCTCCTCCTCCCTCATTTCAAGTTGATCAATAATTTGGTGAGAGGAGCCTATTCTCCAAGAGCCATCTTATCGTAGAGAGGTGCCTAGATTCTGAGCCGTCCAAGGATAGCAAGTCGGCCCTCGTCAAGGCCATTACGCCGTATCCACTCCCATTTGGTGAGATCAAAATATTTTTTTCTATCTCATAATTTAGATAATTTTAGGTTTAATTTTATTTTTTTATCTTCAGTCATTTTTTTAAGATTTGTAATCGTAGTTAATTATTTTAATCGCTCATCATGAATTGATTCATTTCCGATTCGATTTTCCCCCTTAACATCTCGATCTCTACACCTTCACGTTCTATCTCACATAATCTATCACCTCTGGTCACGTACAGTGACTAGATACACGGATTTCCCATTACAACTGTTAGACTTGTATTCCATTCATTTAATCCAGATGTGATTGTTGTACCGAGTCATTGCGCTCGAGTCAGTTAACTTTTTATTATATTGCAGGTGTACAAGAAAAAAAATTCAAAAACAATATATACATCTTCTGTCTAAAACAAACAAACAAACAGGTAAAACAAAAAACGAAAAAAATTGAAATTTAAAATAAAAATACTTAATAAATAAATAAATAAATAAATTAAAAATCTAAAATAATAAAATAACAATATATTTTAAAATTAAATTAAAAAAACAAAAAAAACAAAACAAAAACAAAAAAAAACTCTCTTAAAAAGATTCTTGTATATACTTTTATATTTTACTAACCCTTCTTAAAAAATCGCTAAAAACTACAAAACTAGAACTCTATAAAATGTTGCATGATGAAAATTTCAAAAGATCTTTCTTTTCACATGTGCATCATTTTTCCAAAAGTCCATAAAAAGATCAAGATTAGGAAATTGTTTCAAAAAAAAGATTTTGCTTTCTTTTCTTTGCATTGTACATCTATTTCTTGCAATTGTATGTGCATTTTTCTGGATAATATTGACATTTAAAATATGCATGGAATAAAATTGAAGGATGGAGCTTAGTTGGACCTTAATCCACTTAATTTCAGAGGAACCTTATAAGAAATGGAGTTAAGACTTTTCAGGTCCTGGTGACTTAATTCTTCGAGTCCTTAAGACTATGTTGACATGTCATCTTGATTAGTCTAAGTAGAATATTTAACAACACACGAATGATTCTTGCAAACCTTGGCTTATCTTGGACAAGCACTCTACATTTAGTTCTTCAAGGAGGAGGTAGTGAGAAGGCATAATATTTTGTCTTGGTGTAACATACGAGGGTAGTACATCTAGGCGGAACCTCTCATCTTCCTCTAGGGTTGGTTGTGCATCTGAACCTGGTATAGTGGCATTGAGATCTAAATACATGTTGTTGTAGGTCTGCAATAATGCTTCAAAAGAGGGATCGTCTACTAGCTCAAGAGGAAAAACTCCTTATGTACATGTTGCGCCTTATATATATTTTCAAAAAAAAGAGAAAGGAAAAAATGCAGAATCTCCAAAAGTGGGTAAGCATGATTGAAAAGTAAAATGCATGCTGGAGTGTATATACAAGTGGAAGAAAAGCTATAAGAGCTTCAAGGTGAAATTTTTGTAAGCTTGCAGCAGATGACTTGGCTACACTGGTCATGCATCCAAGGATAGGTAGCTACACTAGTTACCGTCCATTATCTTCTCCATCCCCTCTTCTTGAGCTGGTTATATTTGAACTTGGAAGGGAATATCCCCGCTCCTCGAGGAAAGAGTTGCTCGACCAAGGGACTAGAGTTACCTTGTTGAGAGAGGTTGTTTTTTGCAACTTTTGAGATGGCAAGCTATATTTCACTTACATCGTACAAGTAAAGATTTATAGTCATAAAAATTTGTGTACGTAGACTTGTTCTGATCTGATTGTTGAGGCGACCTGAATTGGAGTCTTTTGGAACTTGAAGTCTACTGTGTTTTAAATCCATTTCCCATTAAGGTTCTGCCACACTAATAATCCAAAGGTCTGACAGAGTTCCATACTACAACTTTATGAAGACAAGTTTAATACTCAATATTGTACTAATTTCTTTGTTTTTTCTTTCTTTTCTTTTGTTCACTTATTCTTTCAAATAGGCGTTTGGTAAGGGAGTAGCAAAGGTAAAGAATAGGGGGATGATGAAACCTCATTTCATTATCTTTATTCATTTTTATCTTAAAATCCTTTTTAAACACCTGTATATCTTGATAAATCCAAATTCTGACTAACTTGCATCTATGTGTAAATATTAGTACACATATTATTTTTTTAACCTAAAATAAATAAATTAAGAAATAAAGGGAAAAAAGAAAATAATTATAATTATAATAATAAAAGAAGACTGCATATATGGAATATATACATGTTGAACTGAACCCCAAGAGAAGGTCAAGATTCGACTTGAGCAACCAAGAATAAAGTAAGGGGAGATAGGGACTTTCATATGAAAATTCAAAAAAATGTATTGTAAATACTTGTCATTTATTCTTTGTATATTTGTATAAAACTAACACTAATTAATTTTTACATAAATTGACCTCAAATTAAATAAATTCCAAAACAGAAGTCGTATATAAAATTATTTTTCTAAATAATATTAATGTTTATAAAATCGTGTACAAAATAAAAGTAACCAAATTCAGAAAAAGGCATAAAGCGATGATTGAAAGACTAATTCTGGCTCCATATGAACTCAAATTGAACCAAACTCACTTCCATTGTTTTCTAAATTAAATTGTATTAAAATTTTTGTGGTTTCATAACTTTGGGAATTTCAAAGACGATTTTCTGGGTTAGTTTGTGCAATTTTACCATTTAATTGTACATAGTGTATTTAAAAATAATCTTTAATATTTTCTAATAATTATTTAAAATAAAAAATAAAAAAAATAAAAATTATAAAATAAAAATGTTAAAAAACTAATATCCTTATTTAATTATGTACATAATGTACTATATGTATATAATATATGTATATAATCAATTCCCTTAAATAACCACATCGAAAAAATAAAAAATTACATTAATTATTTAATTTAATAAAGTGACGAAAATATAAAATAATTAGTTACGTAAATAATTTTAACACGAATTTCCCTTCTTATCTTTATCACATTTCTAAAATTTATTCTCTTATCTTTGTTCAAAATTTCGAAATTCAAACTCCATTCTTTTATCTATTAATATGGCTCCTCCTCCCTCATTTCAATTTGATCAATCATTTGGTGAGACGAGCCTATTCTCCAAGAGCCATCTTATCGTAGAGAGGTGCCTAGATTCCGAGTCGTTCAGTGATAGCAAGTCGGCCCTCGTCAAGACCATTACGCCGTATCCACTCCCATTTGGTGAGATCCAAATATATTTTTTCTATCTCTTAATTTAGATAATTTTAGGTTTAATTTTATTTTTTTACCTTCAGTCATTTTTTTAGATTTGTAATCGTAGTTAATTGTTTTGATCACTCATCATGAATTGATCCATTTCCGATTCGATTTTCCACCTTCACATCTCGATCTATACATCTTCACGTTCTATCTCACATAATCTATCATCTTTGGTCAGGCACAGTGACTAGAGACACGGATCTCCCATCATAACTGTCAAATATGTATTCCATTCATTTAATCCACATGTGATTGTTGTACCGAGTCATCGTGCTCGAGTCAATTATCTTTTGATTTTGTTGTAGGTGTACAGGAAAAAAATTCAAAAACAATATATACATCTTCTGTCTAAAACAAACAAACAAACAAGTAAAACAAAAAATCAAAAATTATTTTGAAATTAAAATACTTATTAAATGAAAAAATAATTAATTAATTAAAAAAATATAAAATAATTGAAAAAAACAAAAAACAAAAAAAACAAAAAAGACAAAAAAAAAGACAAAAAATAACAAAAAAAGAAAAGAAAACTCCCTTAAAAAATTCTTGAATATACTTTTACATATTACTAACCCTTTTTCTTAAAAAATCCCTAAAAACTACAAAACTGAAACTCTATAAAAAGTTGCATAATTAAAAATTCAAAAGATATTTCTTTTCACATGAGCATCATTTTCAAAAAGTCCATAAAAAGATCAAAATTAGGAAATTGTTTCAAAAAAAAGATTTTGCTTTCTTTTCTTTGCATTGTACATCTATTTCTCGCATTTGCATGTGCATTTTTGTGGATAATATTGACATTTAAATTATGTATGGAATAAAATTGAAGAATGGACCTTAGTTGGACCTTAATCCACTTAATTTCAAAGGAACCTTATAAGAAATGGAGTTTAGACTTTTCAGGTCCTGGTGACTTATTTCTTCGAGTCCATAGGACTATGTTCACATGTCGTCTTGATTAGTCTAAGTATAGAATACTTAACAACACACGCATGATTCTTGCAAACCTTGACTTATCTTGGAAAAGCACTCTACACTTAGTTCTTCAAGGAGGAGGTAGTGAGAAGGCATAATCTTTTGGCTTGGAGTAACATACGAGGGTAGTACATCTAGGAGGAATCTCTCGTCTTCCTCTAGGGATGGTTGTGCATCTCAACCTGGTATAGTGGCATCGAGATCTAAAGACAGGTTGTTGTAGGGTTGCAATAAAGCTTCAAAAGAGGGATATTCTACTAGCTCAAGAGGAAAAACTCCATTTGTACATGCTGCACCTTATATATATTTTCAAAAAAAAGAGAAAAGAAAAAATGCAGAATCTCCAAAACTGGGCAAGCATGATTGAAAAGTAAAATGCATGCTGGAGTGCATATACAAGTGGAAGAAAAGCTATAAGCGCTTCAAAGTCAAATTTTTGTAAGCTTGCAGCGGATGACTTGCCTCGACTGGTCATGCATCAAAGGATAGGTAGCTACACTGGTTACCGTCCATTATCTTCTCCATCCCCTCTTCTTGAGCTGGTTGTACTTGAACTTAGAAGGGAATATCCCCGCTCCTCGAGGAAAGAGTTGCTAGACCTGGGGACTAGAGTTACCTTGTTGAGAGAGGCTGTTTTTTCGCTACTTTTGAGATGGCGAGCTATATTTCACTTACATTGTACAGCTAAAGATTTATAGTCAAAAGAATTTGTGTATGTAAACTTGTTCTGATCTGATTGTTGAGGCGACCTGAATAGGAGTCTTATGGAGCTTCTAAAAAAAAATAGGAGTCTTATGGAAGTTGAAGTCTATTGTGTTTTAAATCCATTTCCCATTAAGGTTCTGCCACACTAAAAATCCAAAGGTCTGACAGAGTTCCATACTACAACTTTATGAAGACAAGTTTAATACTCAATATTGTACTAATTTCTTTATTTTTCTTTCTTTTCTATTATTCACTTATTCTTTCAAATAAGCGTTTGGTAAGGGACTAGCAAAGGTAAAGAATAGGGGGATGATGAAACTGCATTTCATTATCTTTATTCATTTTTCTATCTTAAAATCCTTTTTTAAATGCATGTATATATTGATAAATCCCTGTTCTTACTAACTTGCAACTATGTGTAAATATTTGTACACATATTATTATTTTAACCTAAAATAAATAATCTAAGAAAAAAAGGAAAAAAAAAGAAAATAATTATAACTATAATAATAAAAGAAGACTGCATACATGGAATAGATACATGCTGAACTGAACCCCAAGAGAAGTCAAGATTTGACTTGAGCAACCAGGAATAAAGTAAGGGGAGATAGGGACTTTAATAAGAAAATCCAAAAAAATGTATTGTGAATACTTCTTATTTATTCTTTGTATATTTGTATAAAACTAACACTAATTTATTTTTACATAGATTGACCTCAAATGAAATAAATTCTAAAACAAAAGTCGTACATAAAAATATTTTTCTAAATAATAAAAATGTTTATAAAATCATGTACAAAATAAAAGTAACCAAATTTGGAAAAAGCCATAAAGAGATGTACATAAAAATATTTTTCTAAATAATAAAAATGTTTATAAAATCATGTACAAAATAAAAGTAACCAAATTTGGAAAAAGCCATAAAGAGATAATTGAAAGACTAATTCTGGCTCCATATGAACTAAAATTGAACCAAACTCACTTCCATTGTAATCTAAATTAAATTGTTTTAAAATTATTGTGCTTTCACAACTTTTGAAATTTCAAAGACGGTTTCTGGGCTGGTTTGTGCAATTTTACCATTTAATTGTACATAGTGTATTTAAAATAATTGTAAATATTTTTTAATAATTTTTTAAAATAAAAAATAATAAAATAAAAATTATAAAATAAAAATGTTAAAAAACTATTTTCCTTATTTAATTATATATACAATGTATTATATGTATATAATATATGTATATAATCAATTTCCATAAATAACCACACAGAAAAAATAAAAAATTAACATTAATTATTTAACTTAATAAAGTGATGAAAATTAAAAATATTTAATTACGTAAATAATTTTAACATGATTTTTCTTTCTTATCTTTATCTCATTTCTAAAATTTCTTATCTCTTATTTTTGTTCAAATTTTCAAAATTCAAACTCCATTATTTTATCTATTAATATGGCTCCTCCTTCTTCATTTCAATTTGATCAATCATTTGGTGAGAGGAGCCTATTCTCCAAGAGCCATCTTATCGTAGAGAGGTGCCTAGATTCCGAGCCGTCCAGTGACAGCAAGTCAGCCCTCGTCAAGGCCCTTACGTCGTATCCACTCCTATTTGGTGAGATCCAAATATTTATTTTCTATCTCTTAATTTAGATAATTTTAGGTTTAATTTTATTTTTTAACCTTCAATCATTTTTTATGATTTGTAATCGTAGTTAATTGTTTTAATCATTCATCGTGAATTGATCCATTTCCGGTTCGATTTTCCAACTTCACATCTCGATCTCTACACCTTCACGTTCTATCTCACATAATCTATCACCTCTGGTCACGCACAGTGACTAGAGACACGGATCTCCCATCATAATTGTCAGATCTGTATTCCATTCATTTAATCCACATGTGATTGTTTAACCGAGTAATCGCGCTCGAGTCAGTTGTCTTTTGATTTTATTGCAGGTGTAAAGGAAAAAAATTCAAAAACAATATATACATCTTGTGTCTAAAAATATTTTAAAAAAAATAAAAAAGTGGGACATGCCACAACCAGCCACCTCATATGCACTAGTAACACCCACCGGCGGCACTCCTCACCCCCGCACGCACCTTGTCATGTTCATCGTACCATGTAGACCCATGCTTGCGGCTCGTCACCAATGTCACGACCAATGATATTTCTCCTAACCACCCCCACCGATCGCCTGAAGCTCCTCGTTGACGACCACAACAACCACGGCACAGCCACCTGGAGAAGTCGCGCCACTGCCACCTTTTTCTCCTCATACGGCTTCGCTTCCTCTTGAGCACCACCGTCACTAGACACCTTTCGACGTCTACATCGTCAATCTCCTCGCCATCATAGTGCACCGCCCATGCAAGAAGCACTAACGATGTGTGCACCTGCCTTAGCGTCGTGTAGTCCTCCCGCTAATCACCCTCTACCGCCCCTTTGGTTTGAGAAGAACATGGGCGGTGCCCCTTTCGACTCGGAAGAAATGAAACGAAGGAATTCCCACGCAGAATCGTAAGGGGAATTAAAGATTTGGGTAAATTACATTCCAGCCCATGAAAGTGCTCGATATTACGAGAGGTCCTTGCCAGCATTAAGTCACGTGCTGCGTACACACATTATGGGTAATTTACACATATTTTCCTACATTTATTTTATTATTATATCTTAATGCAGAAACTTCAAACATTTATGTTTCAATCCTTGTTATCACAACCTTTATTCTTTTTGTTCTTTTCATTTAAATAAATATTTTTATTGCTTTGAAAATTATAAAAAAATTGTGTAGACACTTATTGTGTGCCTGATCATTGTATAAAAATTTCAATACATTTTATTTTTATTTGATCTTATTAAAAAATCAAAGACATTATTTTTCACTATTTGCACTTTGAAAATTCATAAAAATTCATGTATTGCATTATAAATTCTAAAAAATAGATTAGTTATGTTTTATTGTCTAATGATTCTTATCCGATTTTCATGTCATAATAATTTATAAAACTCAACAAAATTGCAACATATGTATACTCTTAAAAAAATTATAAAATTGTAGGAATGACTAAAAATACTGATTTCAGTTGCTGTTTGTAGATAATTTTCTCTTGTTATTCAGAAAAATAATTGTTGCAGTTTTTGATATAATTTCATTTGTGTAAATTACGAGATAATCTTGTGTGCTCATTGTTTGTCTTTTCTTATGTTTTTATTCATTTTATAAATCTCAAAAAAAAAAACTAAAAGTCTCAAAAAAATAACAAAATAGTAAAAATCCATAAAAAAATACAAAAAGTTTTTCTTTGGACATTTTTAAATATTTTTATCATATTTGAAAAATAAAAAATGCATTTCTTTTATGCATGAATTCGTTTTGAAAATCATATTTTTGAAATTTCAAAAATTGCAAATTTAAAATAAAAAAAATAAAAATATAGAAAATAAAAATACAATAGTTTCACAAAAACCAAGGTAGTTGGCATTTGAGATTCATTTTTCCTTTAATAAAATTTTCTCAATTGTATGAATAACCCAGGAAAATGTAGCCTCCTTGAGTTCGATCAAGTTAGCTATACAGGAAAATTAAATAGCAAAAATATTCTCTTGCTCATATTAGTTCTAGTATTTAATTCAACTTGAGAAGAAAAAAAACTTTTTTTGTTGACGCTTGATTGGATTGTAATGACTTGTTTATAATTGTTGTAATTAAAAACCCGAGAAAAGCATGTTAACACCAAGTAAGTTCCCATGAGTCGAACTCGAGGAGGCAGAATTCATATATTGCAGCTTTCAAGAAAAGAGAGAATTTCACGATTTTTTATTTCATCTTGAAAATGAAAACAAAAACACTCAGATTAGATACAAGTTTAGAGAGGCAAAATGAGAAAAATGTGTGACGAAAATACATGAAAATACCAAGAAAATTCGCTAGGGTAGTTGTGTAACTACCCTAGGAAATTCTACGGAAAAGGACAAAAACAAAGTCTAAAAATAACCGACAATACATGGATATAAAGGAAAGAAAAATTGAAATTGTCTATTACAAGAAGGCCCCGATTAGGGACTAACTAGCAAGAAAAACAAAAAATTTTGTATTTAGGTCCCTACGTAGGGACCTAAATGAAAATCTATAAAATTTGGAGTGGGTATTTATTTCTGGAACTGTGTGGGTTTAGTTTGCAATTCTTCCATCCTTTCGTGTTCAACAGCTGTGATTAGAATCTTTGCGTGAATCTGGAGCATGCGTGGAGGACACATGTCGCCAGCCTGTAGCACCTGGCCTTCATGGTTCTTTGTCCCACTTTTGCACAATTGACGACGATGCCTTCTTCTCTGATTTTTTGCCAGTGAACTAATTCTCGAGTGGACCTCCATCAGGGCTAGAGGGGTGACGCCTTCACCCCTCGAGCTCGCATGCGGGTGAGTTGGCTCCAAGGTGATGGAAGATGGCAACTGGACGTCGATTAAGGTGGATGATGGTCAATATGCAATTAGGTCTGGGGCTCCATGATGTTACATGATTTTTGCTGAAGATGAAGCTCCAATGTAATGTTTAATGCTCCAGGTGGAAGATGGACCTGCAATGAGGATGATCGATTTGCAACGCAATCGACCAAGAAAATTAAGAATTTGCAGATCTAATAAGGAGTTTCTAGGAAATAGGATAAGAGTGAAAATACAAGAGAAATGGGAATCGAATTTGGATGATTTAGAATGGATCTGAAGGGTGATTCAAGGGATACGATTAAGAAGGTGGTTTAGGTATTCTAATGATACACTTAAGTAGGTTATCCATGGCAAGAGAATCGATAACTAAAATGAGAAATAATGGATAAATTCCCAGGATTTTCAGAGTGTATGATGCTACAGGTCATCACTCGTTAGTCGGTAACCGGAGAACTACGTGCACAAAGCAACGTTGCAAAGCCAAGTGTGGACCTTGGAACTCTCCACCGATTGTCCTTCTTCCATGCGGGGTTGACCTGTGTGTTGTCACCACTGGTGGCAGTCGGATTGAAGCGAGGAAGAAGGAGTGTCGGCGTGCTAGTTCTGGAGTTAGGAGGAGTTAATTGGTTAATAGTGATTTTGAGAAGCTTTTTGTAGATGAGTCAGAGAGAGTTAGGTATGGATCTAAGGTCGGCGTGTATTAGGGTAGTTAGGAGTAGGAGATGGAGGGTTTGGGTTGATGGAAGAAGTTAGAATGGGCACGGGGAAATTTGTTGAAGTTGGGTTGTTAGAATAGACGAACATCCTAGGTTCTTTGAAGAAGAAGACCCAGGTGTTGAGGTGTTGACACATGTGAGCACCTAGTTGGCTCATTTGTATCAATACCTTAATAAACAAGCACTATATGGCAGATAGCATTATTTTAATTAGATACAAAAATGAAAAATATAGATAAATACTTTATGTTATTTATGAAATAATTATGTTTCATAAAATAATACATATTTACGAAATATAAATATCATTTTAATAAATAGGTATAGTTAATACTTGATAAAAAGTAATTGATTTTTAATTTAATAAATTAATAAATAATATGCCATTTTTATATTTTATGAATTATTAGGATAATAAGTAGAGTATGTGTGAATTTTCGTGGATTTTACTAAACTTATTTAAGTATATTAATAATTATGGATATAAGTTATGTAGTTCAAGTTTATCTACAAATTAGTGTTTTTGATTTATTTCAAATAATAAATAAGCTAATAAAATTATGAAATAAATAAGGGATAAAATAAAAATCAATAAAAATAACTAAGTTATAAGACCATTAAAACAATAAATAATTTATTCAAGATAAAATAATTAGCTCAGAAATACAGCTGTGATTAGGTCAACCAACTTTTTACAAATGGACTTTGATTTTAGTGAAATGACCTCCAATAATTAGATAATATTATTTTATGAAATTTAAAGGTGAGTAGAGTGAAATTAGAATTCGTAGGAGAAAGTTATGATGTTTGGAAGTTGAGATTTTGATATTTTAAAAGTTAGATTTCTTGGCGTATATACAAGTTAATATTTTTCATGTATTTTTATATTTTTGTACATCTTTTTGCAAATAATTAGGAAAAGTGTTTAGTGAAAATTTTGTTCATATGAATTAATTAAAAATCGTTGAAATTTTAGTATTTATTGTATAAATAATGAAGACTATGTGAAGTGTGAAATTAATTATTTTATTTGTTTTCTTTCCTAATCTCCCCCTACTTAGTTGTTTGTCAACCTATCCATGTTGACTTGGTCTTGGGGGTTAGGTTATACATATATCTTTCAGCTATATTTATAAGTTACATTGTATATTCATACATATATATAATTTTCCTTCTATTTATTTTCTTTATTTTTATTCTTTTATTTATTTACATGATTTTGATGCATAAAATTGCACTATTATTCATGAGTATGGTTTTGTTAAAACATGAAAATTAATGAACTTTTACATATATTTGTTATGGGTTTTAAGATAAAATGCAGAAAGAATATTAATGAATCATCGATTCATCACCCATCGAGAGGAAGAAGTGGAAGAAGGAGACGCTCCCAAGTCAACATTGAAAGATACATACAATCTTAGCATTGGCCAAATGACCGAGTGGATCCAGGTTCCACCGATCCACAAACACTTTGAGCTAAAACCTCATCTCTTGTTTTTTATTTCCTTGTTCCACGAGAAACGGAGGGACCATACATACATCATTTGTAGTTCAGGAGGCATCTATGGCACTACTCACTACCCTAATATCCTATTAGGCATAATCAAAATGACCACTTTTCCCTTTAGCCTTCTAGATAAGGCTTTATATTGGATCGATCACTTAGGGACTGTGGTGATCATCTGATATGAACTGAAGTCTGCATTACTCCACAAGTATAATCGTCTAGGCCATCTCAATTAGATGTGTGATGGGATTTATAATTTCTTTCAAGGACCCCAAGAATCCATTCATGAAGCATGGGAGAGACTCGAAGATTTATTGGAGAAATTCGCCCACTATGACATTCCAAAGACCAGCTTGGTCCAACACTTCTTTGAGGGATGACTTGAGAGAGTCAAAGACTTATCGATGTCATGTATGGTGGCTCTTACTCCAATAATGATAAGATATCGTCTGGAAGATATTTTAAGAAATGGCTGAAGGAGAGGCCACATTATCTTCATCTCATACGTATTAGATGACACCTCAAATCCATCACAAGACCATCAACGTGGTGGTATCTGATGAGCGACCTACCGACAAGGGTTAAGTATGAAAAATAAGCAAGGGTCGTTGTGACCACAATCAGCAAGTTGAACCCAACAAGAAAAATCAAAACCACATAAATAAGACAATCAAAGCACAACATCCATTGTTAGTGATCTCCGCTATTTATTTAACCTGGTATAGTAACCATTCTTGAACACAAGAAGCATGAGTGAAACCAACAAAGTAGTCCTAATCATACAATAGAAGGCACATTTTTGTGGTTTTTAATTTTGCAATTTTTTTATATTTTCAAAATAACAAAACAAGACAGATAAAGGATAAACATGCTTCAAATTTTTTTATTACGAACCAGAATGCTCACAAATAGGAAACAAAAATATTTTTATGTTTTTGAAACATTTAGATGTTTTTGGTGATTTTATGGGATATTTGTAATTTTTTATATGATTTTTAAAATCAAGTAAGTGAGAAAATGGTGAACAATGTACAACCTAGACTAAAAGGAAAATATAAAATTCTAAAAGTACCCTAATGTCCTGGTTGTGATTTTTATGAGAAAGCTGAATTAAGCTAGCTATAAACAACAATTATAATTATATTAATTTGCTTTTTTAGAATTCTTAATGATTTTAATAAGTTTGTGAGTATTTTGTAATTTTTATGATTTTTATGAGGAATTTTCAAGAAAAATGCTATTGAAGATAAAACATATAAAAAAACACATAGAAATTTTTATGGAATTTTTTGGCAATTTTTCGAATTTTTTTGTAAATAATGAAAAAGGCAAAGTTATTTTTTGGTATTTTTTATTTTTAGAAAATATCAAATAAAACTAAATAAATTCACAAATTAAGTGTTAGCAAGAGCTAACTGTAACTTTTGTGTAATTTTTGGAGTTAGATTAGTAATTATTTGATTAAAAAAAAGCACATAGAACATGGGGACCTACTTGCAATTATATGAAAGTTTCAGGGAAAATATTAACTCATGCAAAACGTTCCGATCCCTTTATACAAAAAGTAGAATAAAAAATGCATATGCTAAATATTCTCATGCACAGGGGTATAACTGCAGATATCCGAAAACTTCTGTTCAAAACATTACAGTCAAAAGGCACAGGGTATATCATACAATTACACAGCTACTCACGTGAGACATCACATGAGTTCAATCAAACAGTACTAAAATGCAAATATAGAAAAGCGTAAGGGTCTATCTATAAATTAACCAAACTAATTTAAACTACCCCAAATATTTACAGGACTGATTTATACAGACCAAACATAGGTGGGCCTAAGAGTATTTTACCCCTTATTAAGTGGTGATCGAATGGTCGGGAGTAGTCCGCTTAAGATCTGATGGTTGTGCTTCACGGACGATGCTTCGGCGATGTAGGGCTCTGATCCGATCTTCAGATAGATCTGATGGTCGGAGATCCCCTGATATTTAACGACATGGATTAGAACTGAGGGGAATGTTCAATCGAATGGTGAAGGGATATTCTGGAAGAACTCACCTCCGACAAGTTTCTTTCGTCAATGGTGCATCACTCCAACGTTCTCTCGGGCTATGGAGGTGTGGAATCGATCAGTGAGGTCGTTCCGCAGCTGCAGGAGGGATTTGATGGACCTAGGACTAGGAGAGAGGTCCTAAGGGTGCACGATCATCGTGGGCTCTCCAAAACTCCTCAAGACCTCCCGATGAGGTCTTAGAGCATATAAACATGTAGGGTACGATGTATTCTCAAAGGAAATCATCTGAAAAGGGTTAGAACGCCAAAAAAATCACAAACCAAATGGTGTTGGTGGACGGGCAGGTCTCCGGTGAGTGAGGGGTTCGACCTGTGGGGGGCTCCAAAACCGAGGGATGGAGCGACGTAGGAGGTTGCATAGCGATCATAGAAGCGAAAGGAAGTCGGAGCAGGGCATATGAAGGTCGGAGTGTGGTGAAATGATGGAACGGGTACGGTGGTCGGATGTGCTCTGTTCGACAAAGTAAATGAATGATTCGCATGAAAATGGATGATATCGAAGGTACATAGAGGAGGCTGAAGTTGCCTGGGGTTTGCAGACGGAGTCCACAGGATTTAATGGTCTTAATGGACGATGTTTCCATAGTCTGGAGCTCCTTGCGGTGAAGCGGAGGCAGAGCTCGCCGGACCTAGGGATTCAATGCTCGAAAAGTGCTCCTCACCCTCCCTCTTGCTTGCTGTCAATCTGGAAAGGCGGTCGGGTGCACAGTAGGAGGTGGCGCAACCAAAGGTGCTGCAAATAGGAGGAGGGGGTCAATATTTATAAGCATGAGGGTCCGAGAAGATGGAGGTGTGGCCCGCGAACTGAGGTGCGAATCGAGAAAGAGATTATTGGGTAAGGGTAAGGGATCCGCACCATCAATCTGGAGTGAAGATTTAGGCGAAGAGGAGCTCGGGTGGGGCCTAGAGAAATTAAAATTTGAAATAAAAATACTTATTAAATAAAATAATTAATTAATTAATTTAAAAAATCTAAAATAATAAAAGAACGATATATATTAAAATTAAAATTTTAAAAACAACAAAAAAACAAAAAAAAAACAAAAAAAGAAAAAAACTCTCTTAAAAAAATTCTTGAATATACTTTTATATATTGGTAACCCTTTTTCTTAAAAAATCCCTAAAAACTACAAAACTGAATTTCTATAAAAAGTTGCATGGTTAAAATTTCAAAAGATCTTTCTTTTCACATGAGCAGCATTTTTTAAAAACTCCATAAAAAGATCAAAATTAGGAAATTGTTTCAAAAAAAAGATTTTTCTTTCTTTTCTTTACATTGTACATCTATTTATTGCATTTGCATGTGCATTTTTCTGGATAATATTGACATTTAAATATGTCTGGATAAAAATTGAAGAATGGAGCTTAGTTGGATCTTAATCCACTTAATTTCAAAGGAACCTTATAAGAAATGGAGTTAAGATTTTTCAGGTCCTGGTGACTTAATTCTTCGAGTCCATAAGACTATGTTCACTTGTCGTCTTGATTAGTCTAAGTATAGAATATTTAACAACATATGCATGATTCTTGCAAGCCTTGGCTTATCTTGGAAAAGCACTCTACACTTAGATCTTCAAGGAGGAGGCAGTGAGACGGCATAATCTTTTGGGTTGGAGTAACATACAAGTGTAGTACATCTAGGCGGAACCTCTCGTCTTCCTCTAGGGAATGGTTGTGCATCTCAACCTGGTATAGTGGCATTGAGATCTAAAGACAGTTGTTGTAGGGTTGCAATAATGCTTCAAAAGAGGGTTAATCTACTAGCTCAAGAGGAAAAACTCCATTTGTACATGCCACACCTTATATATTTTCAAAAAAAAAGAGAAAAGAAAAAATGTAGAATCTCCAAAAGTGGGCAGGCATGATTGAAAAGTAAAATGCATGCTACAGTGTATTTACAAGTGGAAGAAAAGCTATAAGAGCTTCAAAGTCAAATTTTTGTAAGCTTGCAGCGGATAACATGGTTACACTGGTCATGCATCCAAGGATAGGTAGCTACACTGGTTACCGTCTATTATCTTCTCCATCCCCTCTTCTTGAGCTGGTTATACTTGAACTTGGAAGGGAAAATATCTGCTCCTCGAGGAAAGAGTTGCTAGACCAGGGGACTAGAGTTACCTTGTTGGGAGAGGTTGTTTTTTTGCTACTTTTGAGATGGCGAGCTATATTTCATTTACATCGTACAAGTAAAGATTTATAAGAATTTGCTTATGTAGACTTGTTCTGATCTGATTGTTGAGGCGACCTGAATAGGAGTCTTATGGAACTTGAAGTCTATTGCGTTGTAAATCCATTTCTCATTAAGGTTCTGCCACATTAATAATCCAAAGGTCTGGCAGAGTTCCATACTACAACTCTATGAAGACAAGTTTAATACTCAATATTGTACTAATTTCTTCATTTTTCTTTCTTTTCTATTCTTCACTTATTCTTTCAAATAAGCGTTTGGTAAGGGACTAGCAAAGGTAAAGAATAGGGGGATGATGAAACTGCATTTCATTATCTTTATTAATTTTTTTAGCTTAAAATACTTTTTTAAATACATATATATATATTGATAAATCCATATTCTTACTAACTTGCATCTATGTGTAAATATTTGTATACATATTCTTATTTTAACCTAAAATAAATAAATTAAGAAATAAAGGGAAAAAAGAAAATAATTATAATTATAATAATAGAAGAAGACTGCATATGTGGAATAGATACATGCTGAACTGATCCCCAAGAGAAGGTCAAGATTTGACTTGAGCAACCAGGAATAAAGTAAGGGGAGATAGGGACTTTAATAAGAAAATCCAAAAAAATGTATTGTGAATACTTCTCATTTATTCTTTGTATATTTGTATATAACTAACACTAATTTATTCTTACATAAATTGACCTCAAACTAAATAAATTCCAAAACAAAAGTCGTACATAAAAATGTTTTTCTAAATAATAAAAATGTTTATAAAATCATGTACATAATAAAAAGTAACTAAATTCAGAAAAAGGCAAAAAGTGATAATGGAAAGACTAATTCTGGCTCCATATGAACTCAAATTGAATCAAAATCACTTCCATTGTATTCTAAATTAAATTAATTTAAAATTATTATGGTTTCATAACTTTTGGAATTTCAAAGACGTTTTTCTGGGTTGGTTTGTGCAATTTTACCATTTAATTGTACATAGTGTATTTAAAAATAATTGTAAATATTTTCTAATAATTATTTAAAATAAAAAATAATAAAATAAATAAAAGTTATAAAATAAAAATGTTAAAAAACTATTATACTTATTTAATTTGGTACATAATGTACTATATGTATATTATATATGTATATAATCAATTCCCTTAAATAACAACACCGAAATAATAAAAAAATAACATTAATTATTTAAGTTAATAATGTGACGAAAATGAAAAATAATTAATTACGTAAATAATTAACACGAATTTCCTTTCATATCTTTATCTCATTTTTAAAATTTCTTATCTCTTATCTTTGTTCAAATTTTCGAAATTCAAACTCCATTCTTTTATCTATTAATATGGCTCCTCCTCCCTCATTTCAATTTGATCAACCATTTGGTGAGAGGAGCCTATTCGCCAAGAGCCATCTTATCGTAGAGAGGTGCCTAGATTTTGAGTCGTCCAGTAACATCTAGTCGGCCCTCGTCAAGGCCATTACGCCGTATGCACTCCCATTTGGTGAGATCCAAATATTTAATTTCTATCTCATAATTTAGATAATTTTAGGTTTAATTTTATTTTTTTGACGTTGTCATTTTTTAAGATTTGTAATCGTAGTTAATTGTTTTAATCTCTCATCATGAATTGATCCATTTCTGATTTGATTTTCCACCTTCACATCTCGATCTCTACACCTTTACGTTCTATCTCACATAATCTATCACCTCTGGTCATGCACAGTGACTAGAGACACCGATCTCTCATCACAACTGTCAGATCTGTATTCCATTCGTTGAATCCACATGTGATTGTTGTACCGAGTCATCGCGCTTGAGTCAGTTATCTTTTGATTTTATTGCAGGTGTACAGGAAAAAATTAAAAACAATATGTACATATTTTGTCTAAAAATATTTTAGAAAAATTAAAAAAAGGGGGACATGACACAACCAGCCACCTCATATGCACCAGTAACACCCACCGACGCCGCTCCTCGCCACCGCACGTACCTTGTCATGTTCACCGTACCATCTAGTCCCACACATGTGGCTCGCCATCAATGCCGCGACCAAAAATATTCTGCCTAACCACCCCCACCGGTCGCCTGAAGCTCGTCGTTGATGAGCACAACAACCACAGCGCAACCACCTAGAGAAGTCGCGCCCCTACCACCTTTTTCTCCTGCTACAGCTTTGCCCTCCTCTTGAGCACCACCGTCGCTAAACACTTTTCGACGTCTACATCGTCAATCTGCACTCCATCATAGTGCACCACCCACGCAAGAAGCACTAACGATGTGTGCACCCGCCTTAGCATCGTGTAGTCCTCCCGCTAATCACCCTCTACCGCCCTTTTGGTTTGAGAAGAACAGGGACTGTGCCCCTTCCAATTAGGAAGAAATGAAATGAAGGAATACCCACGAAGAACCCTAAGGGGAATTAAAGATTTGGGTAAATTACATTCCAGCTCATGAAAGTGCTCGATATTACGAGAGGTCCCTGCCAGGATTAAGTCACGTGCTGCGTACACACATTGTGGGTAATTTACACACAGTTCCTACATTTATTTATTATTATATCTTAATGCAGAAACTTCAAACATTTATGTTTCAATCCTTATAATCACAACCTTTATTCTTTTTGCTCTTTTTATTTAAATAAATATTTTTATTGCTATGAAAATTATAGAAAAATTTGTGTAGACTCTTGTTGTGTGCCTGATAATAGTATAAAAATTCCAATGCATTTTATTTTTATTTGATCTTATTAAAAAATCAAAGACATTATTTTTCACTATTTGCACTTTGAAAAATCATAAAAATTCATGTATTGCGTTATAAATTCTAAAAAATAGATTAGTTCTATTTTATTGTCTATTAATTCCTATCTGATTTTCATGTCATAATTATTTATAAAACTCAACAAAATTCTAACATATGAAAATCTTAAAAAATATAAAATTGTAGGAAAATCATAAAATAGTGTTTCAGTTCCTATTTGTAGATAATCTTCTCTTGTTTTTAATAGAAATGATTGTTGTAGTTTTTGATATCATTTCATATTTGTAAATTATCTCATAATATTGTGTGTTCATTGTTTGTATTTTCTCATGTTTTTATTCATTTTAAAAATCTCAAAAAAATCTAAAAATCTCAAAAAAAATAACAAAATAGTAAAAATCCTTAAAAAATACAAAAAGATTTTATTTGGACTTTTTAAAGTATTCTTATCATATTTAAAAAACAAAAAAATACATTTCTTTTATGCATGAATTTGTTTTGAAAATCATATTTTTAAAATTAAAAAATTTTCAATTTTAAAATCACAAAAAAAATAAAAATATAGAAAATAAACAATATAAAAAAATAAAAATACTAGAATTTCACAAAAACCAAGGTAGTTAGCATTTGAGATTCCTTTTTCCTTTAATAAAAGTTTCTTGAATTTTAGAATAACCCAGGATAATGTAGCCTCCTTGAGTTCGATCCTGTTAGCTATACATTTAAATTAAATAGCAAAAATATTCCCTTGCTCATATTAGTTACTGTAATTAATTCAACTTGAGAAGAAAAAAAATACTTTTTTTGTTGACGCTTGATTGGACTGTATTGTCTTGTTTATAATTGTTGTAATTAAAAACCTGAGAAAAGCATGTTAACAACAAGTAAGTTCCCATGAGTCGAACTCGAGGAGGCAGAATTCATATATTGCAGCTTTCGAGAAAAGAGGGAATTTCACGATTTTTTATTTCATCTTGAAAATGAAAGCAAAAACACTCAGACTAGATACAAGTTTAGAAAGGCAAAATGAGATAAATGTGCGACGAAAATACGTGAAAATACCAAGAAACTTCGCTAAGGTTGTTGTTTAACTACCCTAGGAAAATCTACGGAAAAGAATGACAAAACGAGGTCTAAAAATAATCGACAATACATGGATATAAGGGTAAGAAAAAGTGAAATTGTCTATTACAAAATGCCTCGATCAGGGACTAAATTGCAAGAAAATCAAAAATTTTTGTATTTAGGTCCCTATGTTGGGACCTAAATGCAAATCTATAAAATTTGGAGCGGATATTTATTTCTGGAACAGTGGTGGGTTTAGTTTGCAATTCTTCCACCCCTTCGTGTTCAACAGCTGTGATTAGAATCTTTTCGTGAATCTGGAGCATGCGTGGAGGACACATGTCGCCAGCCTGTAGCACCTGGCCTTCTGGGTTGTTTGTCCCACTTTTGCACAATTGACGATGATGACTTCTTCTCCGATTTCTTATCGGTGAACTAATTCTCTAGTAGACCTCCGTCAGGGCTAGAGGGGTGACGTCTTCACCCCTCGAGCTCGCATGCGTGTGAGTTGGCTCCAAGATGAAGGAAGATGGCAACTGGACATCGATTAAGGTGGATGATGGTTAATATGCAATTAGGTATGGGGCTCCAAGATGCTACATGATTTTTGTTGAAGATGAAGCTCCAATGTAATGTTTAATACTCCAGGTGGAAGATAGACCAGCAATGGAGATTTTCGATTTACAACGCAATCGACCAAGAAAAGTAAGAATTTGTAGATCTAATAAGGAGTTTCTAGGAAATAGGATAAGAGTGAAAATACAAGAGAAATGGGAATCGAATTTGGGTGATTTAGAATGGATCTGAAGGGTGATTCAAGGGATACGATTAAGAAGGTGGTTTAGGTATTCTAATGACACACTTAAGTAGGTTAACCATGGTAAGAGAATCGATAACTACAATGAGAAAGAACGGATGAATACCTAGGATTTTACGAGTGTATGATGCTACAGGTCAGCACTCGAAAGTCGGTGACCGGAGCTCTACGCGCACAAAGCAACGTTGCAAGGCCAAGTTTGGTCCTTGGAACTCTCCACCGATTGTCCTTCTTCCATGCGGGGTTGACCTGGGTGCTGTCACCACTGGTGGCAGTCGGATTAAAGCGAGGAAGAAGGAGCATTAGCATGTTAGTTCTGGAGTTAGGAGGAGTTAGTTGGTTAATGGTGATTTTGAGAAACTTTTTGTAGATAAGTCAGAGAGAGTTAGGTATGGATCTAAGGTGGGCGTATATTGGGGTAGTTAGGAGTAGGAGATGGAGGGTTTGGGTTGAAGGAAGAAGTTAGAATGGGCACGGGGAAATTTGTTGAAGTTGGGTCGTTAGAAAAGACGAACATCCTAGGTATTTGAAGAAGAAGACCCAGGTGTTGAGGTGCTGACACATGTTAGCACCTAGTTGGCTCATTTGTATCAATACCTTAATAAATAGAACTAAATGGTAAATAACATTATTTTAATTAGATACAAAAATGAAAAATATAGATAAATACTTTATCTTATTTGTGAAATAATTATATTTCATAAATCAGTAAATGTTTTATGAAATATAAATATCATTTTACTAAATAGGTATAGTTAATACTTGATAAAAAGCAATTGATTTTTAATTTAATAAATTTATAAATAATATACCATTTTTATATTTTATTAATTATTAGGATAATAAGTAGAGTATGTGTGAATTTTCATGGATTTTATTAAACTTATTTAGGTATATTAATAAATATGGATATAAGTTATGTAGTTCAATTTTATCTACAAATTAGTATTTTTGATTTATTTCAAATAATAAATAAGCTCCAAAAATTATGAAATAAATTAAGGATAAAATAAAAAATCAATAAAAAAATAAAAAGTTATAAGACCATTAAAACAGTAAACAATTTATTCAAGATAAACTAATTAGCTCAGAAATGCAGTTGTGATTAGGTCCCAAAACCAACTTTTTGCAAATGGTCTCTGATTTTAGTGAAATGACCTCCTATAATTGGAGAATATTATTTTATGAAATTTAAAGGTGAGTAGAGTGAAATTAGAATTCGTAGGAGAAAGTTATGATGTTTGAAAGTTGAGATTTTGAAATTTTAAAAGTTAGATTTCTTGGCGTATATACAAGTTAATATTTTTCATTTATTTTTATATTTTTGTACATCTTTTTACAAATAATTAGGAAAAGTGATTAGTGAAAAATATGTTTATATGAATTAATTAAAAATCATTGAAATTTTAGTATTTATTGTATAAATAATGAAGCGTGTGTGAATTGTGAAATTAATTATTTTATTTATTTTCTTTCCTTATCCCCCCCCTACTTAGTTGTTTGTCGACATATCCATTTTGACTTGGTCTTGGGGGTTAGGTTATAAATATATCTTTCAGCTATATTTATTTTATAAGTTACATTATATATACATACATATCTATAATTTTCCTTCTATTTATTTTCTTTATTTTATTCTTTTATTTATTTATGTGATTTTGATGCATAAAATTGTATTTTTATTCATGAGTATGATTTTGTTAAAACATGAAAATTAGTGGATATTTACATATATTTGTTATGGGTTTTAAGACAAAATACAGAAAGAATATTAATGAATCATGGATAAATCACCGATCGAGAGGTAGAAGTGGAAGAAGGAGAGGCTCCCAAGCCAACATTGAAAGAGTCATACAATCTTAGCATTGGCTAAATGACCGAGTGGATCCAGGTTCCACCGATCCACAAACACTTTGAGCTAAAACCTCTTATCTTGTTTTTTATTTCCTTGTTCCACGAGAAACGGAGGAACCATACATACATCATTTGTAGTTCAGGTGCATCTGTGGCACTACTCACTACCCTAATATCCTATTAGGCATCGTCAAAATGACCACTTTTCCCTTTAGCTTTCTGGATAAGGCTTTATATTAGATCGATCACTTAGGGACTGTGGTAATCATCAGGTATGAACTGATGTCTGCATTACTCCACAAGTATCACCGTCTAGGCCATCTCAATTAGATGTGTGATGGGATTTATAATTTCTTCCAAGGACCCCAAGAATCCATTCATGAAGCATGGGAGAGACTGGAAGATTTATTGAAGAAATTCGCCCATGATGACATTCCAAAGACCAGCTTGGTCCAACACTTCTTTGAGGGGATTACTTAAGAGAGTTAGAGACTTATCGATGTCCTATATGGTGGCTCTTACTTGAATAATGATAAAGATATCGTATGGAAGAAATTTTAAGAAATGGCTGAAGGATAGGCTACATTATCTTCATCTCATACGTATTAGATGACACCTCAAATCCATCACAAGACCATCAATATGGTGGTATCTGATGAGCGACCTACCGACAAGGGTTAAGTATGAAAAATAAGCAAGGGTCGTTGTGACCCCAATCAGCAAGTTGGACTCAACAAGAAAAATCAAGACCACATAAATAAGACAATCAAAGCACAAAATCCAATGTTAGCAATCTTCGCTATTTATTTAAACGGGTATAACAACCATTCTCGAACACAAGAAGCATGAGTGAAACCTATAAAGTTATCCTAATCGTACAATAAAAGGTATATTTTTGTGGTTTTTAATTTTGCAATTTATTTTTATATTTTCAAAATAATAAAACAAGATAAATAAATAAAGGATAAACAAGCTTCAAAATTTTTTATTACGAACCAAAATGCTAACAAATAGGACACAAAAATATTTTTATGTTTTTCAAACATTTAGATGTTTTTGGTGATTTTATGGTATTTGTGTAATTTTTATATGATTTTTTAAAATCAAATAAGTGAAAAATGGAGAACAATGTACAACCTAATCTAAAAGAAAACTTTAAAATGCTAAAAGTGCCCTAGTGTCCTGATTGTGATTTTTATGAGAAAGCTGAATTAAGCTACCTACAAACAACAATTGAATTATATTATTTTGCTTTTTTTAGAATTCTTAATGATTTTTATAACTTTGTGAGTATTTTGTAATTTTTATGATTTTTATGAGGAATTTTCAAGCAAAAATGCTATTGAAGATAAAACATATAAAAACACACATAGAAATTTTTATGGATTTTTTTCGAATTTTTATGTAAATAATGATATAGACAAAGATATTTTTAGGTATTTTTATTTTTGGAAAAATTGAATAAACTAAATTAATTCACAAAATCACTGTAAATATTACGTGCTAGCAGGAGCTAACTGTAAATTCTGTGTAATTTTTGGAGTTAGATTAGTAATTATTTGATTAAAAACAAAGCACACAGAACATGGGGACCTACTTGCAATTATATTAAAGTTTCAGGGAAAATATTAACTCATGCAAAAAGTTATGGACCCCTTATGAAAAAAGTCCAATAAAAAACGCACTTGCTAAATATTCTCACGCACATAGGTATAAATATAAATATCTGAAAACTTCTGTTCAAAACATAACAGTCAAAAGGCACAGGGTATATCATACAATTACACAGCTACTCACGTGAGACAACACATGAGTTCAATCAAATAGTACTGAAATGCAAATATATAAAAGTGTAAGGATCTATCTATAAATTAACCAAACTAATTTAAACTACTCTAAATATTTATAGGACTGATTTATACAGACCAAACATAGGTGGGCCTAAGAGTATTTTACCCCTTATTAAGTGGTGGTCGAATGGCCGGGAGTAGTCCGCTTAAGATATGATGGTTGTGCTTCACGGACGATGCTTTGACGATGTAGGGCTCTGATCAGATCTTCAAATAGATCTGATGGTCGGAGATCCCCAGAAACTGGACGACATGGATTAGAACTAAGGGGAATGTTCAATCGGATGGTGAAGGGATAGTCTGGAAGAACTCGCCTCCGACAAGTTTCTTTCGTCGATGGTGCATCACTCCGACGTTCTCTCGGGCTTCGGAGGTGTGGAATCGATCAGTGAGGTCATTCTGCAGCTGCAGGAGGGCTCTGTTGGACCCAGGACTGGGAGAGTGGTCCTGGGGGTGCACGATCGTCATGGGCTCTCCCAAACACCTCAAGACCTCCAGATGAGGTCTTGTAGCATCTAAACATGAAGGGTATGATGTATTCTCAAAGGGAATCCTCTGAAAAGGGTTAGAATGCAAAGAAAATCACAAACCAAAGGGTGTTTGTGGATGGGCAGGTCTCTGGTGAGTGAGGGGATCGACCTGTGTGGGGGGTCCAAAACAGAGGGATGGAGCAACGTAGGAGGCTGCAGAGCGATCATAGAAGCGAAAGGAAGTCAGAGCAGGGCGTATAAAAGTCGGAGTGTGGTGAGATGATGGAACTGCTACGGTGGTCGGATGTGCTCTGTTCGACAAAGTAAATGAATGATTTACATGAAAATGGATGATATCGAAGGTACCTAGAGGTGGCTGAAGTCGCCTGTGGTTTGCAGACATAGTCCACAGGGTTTAATGGCCTCAATGGATGATGTTTCCAGAGTCTGGAGCTCCTTGCGGTGAAGCGGAGGCAGAGCTCACTGGACCTAGGGTTTCCACGCTCGAAAAGAGCTCCTTGCCCTCCCTCTTGCTTGCTGTCAATCAGGGAAAGGCGGTCGGGTGCACAGGAGGAAGTGATGCAACCAAAGGTGCTGCAAAAGGGAGGAGGGGGTCAATATTTATAAGCATGAGGGTCCGAGAAGATGGAGGTGTGGCCCGCGAACTGAGGTGCGAATCGAGAAAGAGATCATTGGGCGAGGGTAAGGGATCCGTACCTTCAATTTGGAGCGAAGATTTGGGCAAAGAGGAGCTCGGGTTGGGTCTAGAGAAATTAGAGAAGATCAGCCAAAAACCCAGCTCAACACAGAAAGGGATCCGAGAGGCCAGTTGATCGGAGTCAACGATACAACGTGGCCCAATCAAAGGGGGCGTAGGAAAAGGAGATAATAGACTACAAGACAAAATGGCTAAGAAAAATTAAAGTAATTAAATCAAAAATAATAAATTAATTTAAATTAAAATAATAATAATAATATGAAAAATGTTTATTATTTTTCAAGGAATTTTTCTATGATTTTTAATTATTTGTATGAAAAATAAATTAGTCTATATACAGTATAAAGTGTTATATACATATGTAATATACCCATCTATTTTGTACAATTTTTTCTATTTTATTATTTTTACACAAATACACCAATTTTGTATTTTATTTATTTTCAATATATCTTTAGGATTACAAAATAATTTTTTATTTTATTTGTATGATCTATTTACATGTATAGAATAAATACGGATTGTGACCTATATACATGTATTTTTATTTTTAGGACTATATAAAAGGAGGTAAAATGAATATTTTATTTTTATTTTTTTCAAAAATAATTAGTTACATATATAGTTGATATGTGCAACATAGAGTAGGCCCTATCTCTCTCTACTTATTTAATTTGGTGATCATGTCAAGGCTTGACCTTCTCTTGAGGTTTGGGTCACTCCGTATTTAATCTAAATACCTCCTTCCTTTTTATTTTCCTTTATTATGTTATTTTTGCACAAATACATGCTAATTATACAATGTTAACACATGCATGTTGAATGTTAACATATTGTATTTACAACTATTTACATGATGCTTTGCAAAATAAATAGCTAAAAAAGAATAAAGAGTGATAATAATGTATTCATCACCCCCTATACTTGATATTTGTTGGTCCCTTGGCAAACACTTACTTGAAAAAAAGTGAAAAAGAAAGAAGAAAAGGAAAAGGAGAATCAATGTTGATTATTAAAATTGTCTTTTCTAAAGTATGGACCTCAGTCAGAGCAATGGATTATTAGTTTGTCAGAACCTTATTGAGATCTAGGTTTAAGACTCAACAACCTCTAAGTTCCACCAATCTATGGTCAAGACTCCTCAATAATCCATATCAGAACAAGTCTACATACACAAACTCTGATGAGCATGTATCTTTCCTTATAATGTTTAAGTGATATATAGCTCCTCACCTCAGAAATGACAAAGAAACAACCCCCCTCAATAAGGTAACTCTAGTTCCTCATTCTAACAGCTCTTCCCTCGAGGAGCGGGGTATTCCCCTCTAAGTTAACGTTCAATCGGCTCTAGAAGAGGGGGAAAGAAGCAAATGTACCGCGACCAGTGTAGCCACGTATCCCTGGGAGCCCAACCAGTGTATCTAGATCTCACGCTACAAGCTTCATGATATAGAAGGTGTAACATAATCTTTACTTTATTTGGCTATATACACTCTGACATGCATTTTATTTTCAATTAGACCTGTCCACTTTTTGGAGTTTTCTTTCTTTTGAACTTTTTCTTAACTGAATGTGTATATGTGCAACATATCTACATGGTACAACATATATACATAAGGACTTTTTCTTCTTGAACCAATAGATTATCCCTATTTTGAAGCATAATTGTAACCCACATCTCCTATCTGTAGACCTCAACACTGCCAGACCAAGTTAAGGCGCACTTCCCTCCCTAAAGGAAGACGAGAGGTTCCGCCTAGAAGTACTACCCTTGTATGCTACCCCAAGGCAAAGGAAAGTGCCTCCTCATCACCTCATCCAAAGAGAGATATGTGTAAGGTGTTGGTGCAAGTGTTCTACATATGCTCATCAAGATGACATGTGAACATACCCTAGTGTACTCAAAGAATTAAGTAACTAATGGACCTGAAGAGCCTTAACCCCAATTCCTATAAGGTTCCTCTGAGAATAAGTGGATTAAGGTCTTAACCAAGCTTCATTTTCGAATTTATTTCCAAACTAGTTTAGATGTCAACTATGATTCAGAAGAATATACAAGTATTTACAGGAATCATTTTATGAAAAGTTTTTGAAAATGTACAAAATTTTTGAAAATGCTTGAATGCATGCATGAATGTAGAAGTTTTGCAAACTATTTACAAGCATTTACAACGGGGTTTTGCAAACATTTATTTTTCAACCATTTTATAAAAAATTTGCACAAGCAAAACATTTTTAAAACATCTGTAAAAAATAAATTTTCAAAATAACTATGTATGTGCAAGAAAGAATTCTATGTACACAAAAATTCTACGTACACAAGAATTCTATGCAATGCTGAAGAATGCGGTCTAGGCAATCAAGACAAGCATCAATCCCATCACCATAGAACGAAAAGTCATCAATGAAGACCTCTAAACAATCACCCAACATACCCGAGAATATGGACAACATGCACCTTTGGAATGTCACCGCGGAGTTTCATAGACCAAAGGGCATCCGCCTGAAAGCATATATCCCAAACGGACATGTGAGTGTCATCTTATCCTGGTCTTCGAGCCCTATGGCCAGCTAATTGTATCCAGAGTACCTGTCAAGGAAGAATTAATGACTCTTCCCAGCTATCTTCTCTATAATCCGATCAATAAAAGGTAGCAAGAAATGATCCTTTTTCGCGGCCTGATTCAATCGTCTGTAGTCTACATAGATCATCCAAGAAGTGGGTACCCGAGTGACGTTGCTAGGACTACCCTTGTTAACTTAATCAAATTAATGGTCAAATTAATATTGACATTCATTGCAGTCGGGTAATCAATGCATCATCAAAAATACCACTTTAATTAATGTTCAATTAATCGAGAGCGGCAGATTTATTTTACTTGGGCAAGCCCAAGGTTGAACTCAGGGAGGCAACTGTCTCCTTAAGTAAATTTGAAGTGAATTCGGAGGTCAGATTTTCAGAGGATTATTTTTGATTTTTTTTAGATTTTTATGCAATAAAGGAAAAACGAAAGTAATTTCGGGCCAATTTTACAAGTAAAATCAGAAATATGATAAAATGAAGTCCAATAATTATGAAACTTGGCCAAATGATGGAATTCTATGAAATTAAGCTGCACTATTTTTTTTTGAAATTTTCTGAAACTTTATGAATGTACTATGAATAAAATATGAATACAAGGTGATTTTTACAAAACTGATTTTAATAAATATTAAACACATTATTTTCAAATACAAAAATTATCCTAGATGGACCTAAGTATGAAGAATCCAAAAAAATTAATAGATCTAAAAGCTTTTGTGAATTGGATCTAGTAAAAATCAATTAATACAATCATCATTTAATTCATTCAGGCCTCGTGATGCGTGTAAATGCAATGATTTTTGGGTACAATGTAAAATAAATTTTCCTAAGTCTAATCGTGTTTTTTAGTGATTTTGGGAGCAACAAGGAATTTACTATGAATTAAAGAGAACACAATGGGCAAAATACAGAAAATTTCCCCTAATTATTAATATAAAATTCCATAGATGTCACAAAAATTAAACGAGTGTCACATACGATAAAGGACAAGTTGGGATTCATCATGCAATTTTTAGAATTGAAAAATTATGCCAAATGGACATCTAAATATGCGTTCAAAGACATGGACCAAATTGCAAATACAGAATATAAAACTTTTGAAAATAAAATGTGCTGACAGGGACTTAAATGCAATTACCTATAATGCAAGGGAGGTGGATGCAAATTTCCCACAAAGTCACGTGCTCCTCGCGTGATATGTCTGGTAGGGACCAAAAGGCAATTTCCAAAACCTTCAGGGGCCTTTGTGCAAATTACCCAGCGCTCACATCATGGGGGGCTAGGCTCGGAAGGAGTCTGAGGCTCGGGCAGAGGCTCGGATGGCTCTTGAGGCTCGGCTTGCTTTGAATCAGCTTTGGGTGCTTCGAGCCTAGGGTCGAGGAAGAGGCTCGGAGCTGCAACGTAGCGCGATGTAGGCTGTTGGATCAAGGTGTATCCAAGGGCGGCTGGAGCTGCTGTCGTGGCGCACTTAGGGATTGTCAGATCGTGATGATCCAACGGTGGTGATAAAGTCGACGTGGTGTAATGCGAGGTGCCTAATCCTTGTGAGATCTGATAGTGGCTGGATGTCAAGGGCGGCGGCGATGTGGCAGCATAAGGGTCGTGGGATCCTCCTGATCCCATGGTGGTGAGAAGCAGTGGACGTGTCGTGATCAGGATCGTCGGATCAGGATGATCCAACGGTATCTGGGCGTCATCTTCCCCAATCCTCCACCTCCTACGGCGGACTTGGCGAGGCTCCAGCGATGGAGTCTTTGCTCCGCCTCCTTCGTGTGTGGTCGATGAAGCTCATCTATGACCCCTGAATGGTTCAGAATGATCATGGGAGTGTAAGGGATCTGTCGGAGGGTCTGGAATTGACTGGAGTTGACCGGAGGTCAGTGGAGGTGGAGCTGAAAGCAGCTCTGACGTGGGGTCCGACCAATGAAGATGAAAGTACCTGCAAGGTTAGTCTGTGCAAGGGAACATGTTGGTGTGATTCTGAGGGGAATGTGACTGCAGTGGAGGCCTGGAGCAAAGTGAGGGTGGTCCGGTGATGCTCCTCTGCTGTGGCGGTGGAGCTTTGGTCGGAGGGGAGTGCGGTGTGTCGTCAAAGTGATTGAATAGGTGCGTGAACATCAGAGCTCCAAGATGGAGCTCGGTGGACGATTGGTAGAAGGTGAAATCGAACGAGGTGGCAGAATAAATCAATAGAAAAATAGAGGAAAGAAAGAAGAAGATCGGACAGGATATGGAGGGTTCTACCTGGGGCTTGGAAGCTTGAGGGAAGCTCACGGTCGTCGCTCGAGGGACGATAGAGGGCCCGAGCTCAAGTAGCTCGTCGGAGGAGCTGCAGCACGACACGTCTACGCTGTAGATCGCGTCGGAGGTGAAGACCTACCTTCTCTTGATTTTACTCTCAAATGTTGTCACCAATGGATAGCTCTGAGATCTAGGACTCATCTTGCAATGGAAGAAGGGGTCGAAGGTTGTCAGAGGCAGGGTATTTATAGGAAGAAGTTGGTGGTGACAGTGACGGAAGGTGAGGTTTCATGGGGGTCGTGGAGCAGCAACAACAGGCTTTATGGAGATCATGGTGGGTGGCGAGGATAAGGGAGTCATGGGCTACGAGTTGGAGGTGCTAAAGGGTGGAGATGATGTCTATGGTTGCGGAGAAAATAGGAAGGGGTCGACGAGCGCGAGGAGTGTGCGATGTACATGATGAAGGCGTCCCGAGGTAGAAGACGGTCTCCGGACCGTTGGATCGAGTGATCCAACAGCCAGAATATGAGCACAAAAGAAGGGCCTAGATTACATCGGAGTGGTGTGATCGAAGGGGTATGGATGCGACATGTGAAGGGCGTAGGTGAAGGCACTTAGTGATGGCTGGGATGAGATCTGGAGGATCTAATCGAAGGGCTCGGGATATTGTGGAAGTGTGCGGTGGGGATGAAAGCTTCTAAAGAAGATTGGAGGGCTCACACGTCAACACGTGGCTTGCTGTGGGCGAGGCGCTAACGGATGGAGGAGATGCGATATGGAGAAGATTGGAGGGTGGAGATCAGCTGCTCGAGTGGATGGCTCAGGTCTGTGGTGAAGGGAAGGGATCGGACGATGGAGAAAAGGGGCCCGTGGAGCTTTGTGAGTGGGCTACGTGGCGCGACCAGAGGGCGCCACGTGGCCTGATATGAATGGATGAAAGCAAAATGTGGAATAAGTGAGAGAAAATGATCGAATTTGGAAAAACTCAAAACATGAAAGTTGTAGATCTTGATGAAATCTACAAGTTTCACGTTGACCAAAAACAAAGATGAGGTAAAATAAGATACAAAGATACAAGATTACAAATATACATACATATAATGTACAATGGGTTCCCAAAACCCAAGTTTTGCATACAAGATCCGATTTAAATGAAATTGGTATCATTTTGAAGGTCTCTGAATATGTATTAAGAAAAAAGTGCGTAGACCAAGATCAGAGGTTGTATGAGATAAATATGTGCATTCTACGCCCTAAGGTCTCCAACTGGGTTTGGGGTTTTATTGGGTAATTTTACAAGTTAGAAATTTTGGCCTTTTAGTTTGTAATATATACATTATAGAGTTGGTTTTGTTGCCTTTAGAGTGGGTATAAAATACAAATAAACAGGTGAGTAATTACAAGTGAAATGGGCTTCTTATTTTATGCAAATATGAAAGCTAAAATGTAGATATTATGTATTTATGCATGAATGCTAATTATGCAAGATAAGGGGAAATATGTAGCTAATTACTCGGGAACAAGACTCTATTTCCAACTTTAAGAGTGATGAATTACATATTCATCAACCCCTTATACTTAAACCTTTCTCATCCCCGAGAAACTAAAATGACATGTAAAAGTGAAATGATTTTGGGTTCCATACCAAAGTCATGAACAAAAGTTGAAAATGGATCTTGACTCGACCTTTAGATTAATTGTGTGGCAGAACCTTATTGGGATCTGAACTTAAGACCTGACAGACTTCAAGTTGCACAAGTCTTCTATTCAAGACTACTCAATAGTCAGGTTAGAACAAATCCTCAAACGCAAATTTCTGATGACTATGACTCTTACTTGTACTGTGTAAGTGTGAAATGCACTCTCCACATCAGAAATGGCTAAGAAGCAACCTCCTCCAACAAGGTAACTCTAATTCCCCGGTCCAGTTACTCTTTCCTCGAGGAGCGGTGTATTCCCTTCTAAGTTCAAGTGCGACCGACTCAAGAGGAGGGGGGTGGAGAGAAGAATGGATGGTAGCCAGTGTAGCTACCTATCTGGGGATGCTTGACTAGTGTTGCCTAGTGATGAGCCGAAAAATCGAGAGACTAAGGGAGATAAATATCACGGGTCGTTGCGACCTCAACCCCTCGAGTCAGAGTCAACAAGAAACTCAATACCACCAAATAAAGAAACCAATCAATAAAATCAAATAGCGGTCTCGTTATTTTTATTTAACCTGGTATAGCGACTAGGGTCAAACTCAAGGAGCACGGATTGGCTTGAAAATTCTACGAAGTAGTCGGAAAATCAAATAAAGAGAAGAAAATGTTTTTCGTAGTTTTTATGGGTTTTAAATTTTTTTATGATTTTTAATTATGAAGAAAATGTAAAATAAAGCCAAAAAGGGGAAAATCAACTAATTATAAACACACAAAAATAAATCGAAAATTTGCAATAAAAATATTTTTGGGTTTTAAATTTTTTAAGTGTTTTTGGTAATTTTCTCAATTTTTTTATACTTTTTAGTTGATTTTATAAAAATGAAATAAGACAAAAACTAGAAATCAATGTGCAACAAGATTTGAAAGGCTATTTAAAAATATAAAAATAGCCCTTAAAACTCTGGAGACAATTTTAAGAAAAACTACAAATAAAATCCTAACTACATAAGAAGAAATTGCATTTTTGTTGAATTTTTTAGCATTTTTAATGATTTTTATAAGTTTTTTAGGGTTTTTCATTTTTTAATACTTTATAAGTCCAAAAACAACAAACACTGGACAGCAACAAAAAGACACAAGAACAAATAGACACTAATTTTTTTGAATTTTTGGAGGCTTTTTTATATTTTTAGTTGATTTTTAAATGTAGACAATAGCGAAAATAAAGGTTTTTGAATTTTAAAAATAGAAAATCAAAGCAAAAATTTCTCAAAAAAGTAATAAAATTTTCATACAGTGGCACGAGCCATGTTTCCAAATTTCAATAGATTTGGTGTTGATTTGATATTTTATTCAACCTATAGAAGAGGCACAGCACACAGAGACCAAAGTGCAAAGAAAAGAATTTCTAGGGGCTTAAATGAAACACGTGTGAAAACTATAAAGGGCTCAATGCAATTTGCGCGTTAAATTCAACACATGTTCCAATTCATTACGCACATGGGCATAAATGTAAATATTTAAACTGAAACTTTAAACCATAACTTTCAATAACCCAAGCCCACACATGCAAATATCCTAGAAAACTCACGTGTCGAAGCACGTGCACCACAATCGGAGGGACTAAAATGCAATTCGAAAACTCTAAGGTCCAAGGTGCAAATTATCCAAATTAAAACAACTACTAAAAATATTTACAGGACTGAAACGCAAATGCTAAACTAAGAAGGGCCTAAGTGAAATGTACCCTTTTATTATGATCCAACGACTGGGGGGGCTTCGCTTGAGATCCAACGGTGGAGAGCAGGCGATACCCCTTTGATGATCGACGCTCCAGATGAGATCCTCAGATGTATCGAACGGCTAGAAACTCTCTGCAGGTGGATGGTTGAGATCAAAATTAGCGGAAGAGCTCGATCAGACGACTGGGGAGGTTCCTGGAAGAAATGATCGTCGACGAAGTTCGTAGAGCCACTGTGCGCGCTAGGGGACTCCTCCGAGGCTGCTGAGATGGGGAAAAGAATGCCGGTGATGGTCCGCAGCTTCTTGTGGGCTCCAATGAGGCCGGGAGCGACCGTGGTGCTCTGGAGACGAAGGAGACCTGAAGCTCCTGTTCTTTGACGTTTGGACCTCCAGATGAGGTCCGTTGGGCTTCAAACCTGCACAGGAAGCTCGCTGGGTCAAGGGCAAAGTGCCTCGACCCGATTAGACGCGGAGTGGTTGAATGAGGGAGGCGGCACGTGGCTCTCCGGTGAGCGGCGGCGGAGGAGAACCTAAGTCCCTATTCCTGGGTGAACTAGGGGGAACGGATGGGTGGAGAATGCGAAGAGAGGTCTCGCGAAGGTGGAGGTGATGTCGTAAGGGGAAATGGATGATCTAAACATGGTGAAATGGGTGGTGAACGTCGGCGGTCGGAATCTGAAAAATTGAAAATCAGGGCAAGATGGGTGCTATCGGATCTACCTGATGGTCGTTGTCATCTGGGCTGGAAGTGTTGGTCCTCCTAGTGTCCTTGCCTCAATGGAGCGATGCCTCTATAGGCTCCAGCCCGCCGGTGGCGGAGCGCGACGACGTGTATCGCCAGACCTAGGGCTAAGGACTCCAAACGCTCGTTGCAACACGCTCCTGCGCTCGCTATCACTCGAGGAGAAGGTTAAAGGTCACCGTGGTCGAAGACGATGGCCAAAGGTGCGTGGAATGGCGGCTGGAGTTGAAGCTTTATACATGTAGGGGCCCGAGAAGATGGGAATCGGGTATGCTGATCGATGCACGGACACCTAAGGGAAAGATTGGGCATGAATCGTGGATGTTTGGTCGACAATCAGAGCGCGTGGTTTGAAGAAACAGAGGTCGGATTAATTCAGGAAAATGTGGAGAAATCGGGTTAAAACCGGGTCCGAACGCAATATGCTCTAGGGGGGAGTTGACCGGGGGTCACTAATCCCCACGGACCAATCAGAATTTAGAATTCACGAATTATTTATAAATTAAATTTAAAATTAGAAAATGATTTTATTTTAAAGTATTTTCAAAATGAAAAATGTTTATTATTTTTCGAAGCATTTTTTAGTGATTTTTAGTAATTTTTTGAAAAATAAATTAATGGATATACATAATGTTATATTATATATAGGTATAAATACCTGGTATTTTCTATTTTTATTTTTATTGGTTTATTTTGGTACAATTATACCAATTTTATATTTTATTTATTTACAACATAAAATATGGGACATAAAATAATTTTTATTTATTTTTGTCATTTATTTACAAGGGTAAAGTAAATGGATATGTGTACATGCTATATACAAGCGTGGGAGATGGAAATTATTTCTCTTTGTTTTTTATTTTATTTTTTCTGAAAAATAAAATATATACATGTAGGTGGAATATATAAGGTGAATAACCCTATCTCTCTCTACTTGTTTTATTTTATGGTCTGGCCAATGCTTGGCCTTCACTTGGTTTGTGGTCACTCAATATTTATTCTAAATATTTGCACTTTTTTATTATTATTTTTGCATAAGGACATGCTATTTATTGCTATTTACACAAAGCATGCAATTTGGTAAGTTATTGTATTTTCAAACATATACATGGAGTTTTGCAAATATTTTTAGCTAAAATAAAAGAATAAAGAGTGATGAATGAGGATTCATCACCCTCCTATACTTTACTTTTGTTAGTCCCTTAGCAAACACTTATTTGAAAAGAAGTGCAAAAGAGAAAGAAAAAGAAAAAGACGGGGAATCAAGGTTGATTAGTAAACTTTCCTTCATTAAATTGAAATATGGAGCTCAGTCAGACCTTTGGATTAATAATTTTTCGGAACCTTATTTGAACTTGAGCTTAAAACTCAACAGCCTCTAAGTTCCACCAATCTATGGTCAAGACTCCTTAATAAACCAGATCAGAACAAGTCTACATACACAAACTCTAATAACCATGAATCTTTCCTTGTACTGTGTAAGTGATATGTAGCTCCCCACCTCATAAATGACAAAGAAACAACTTCCCTCAACAAGGTAACTCTAATGCCTCAGTCTAGAACCTCTTTCCTCGAGGAGCGGGGTATTCCCTTCTAAGTTCAAGTACAACGGGCTCAAGAAGAGGGGGAAGAAGAGAATGGACCACGACCAGTGTAGCCATGTATCCTTGGGAGCTCTAACAAGTGTAGCTGAGTCTCCCGCTTCAAGCTTCATGAGATGGTCATGTGTAACATAAGCTTTGCTTTATTTGGCTATATATACTCCGGTGGGTATTTTATTTTCAATCAGATCCACCACTTTTTTGGAGTTTTTCCTTCTTTGCGCATTTTTTTATGTGCATATGTACAACATATCTACATGGTGCAACATATATACATAAGGAGTTTTTCCTCTTGAGCCAGTAGACTATCCCTCTTTTGATGCTTATTGCAACCCACAAATCCTGGCTTTAGACTTCATAACCACCAGACCAAGTTGAGACGCACTTCCTTCACTATAAGAAGAAGAGAGGTTCCGCCTAGAAGTACTACCCTCATATGCTACCCCAAGCCAAAGGAAACTGCGTCCTCACCACCTTATTCGTGGAGAGCAATGTGTAAAGTTCTGGTGCAAGTAAAGCCATTGTCTCTGAGAGTCATGTGTGCGTCATTAAGTGCTCTACTTAGACTCATCAAGATGACATATACTCATGGCCAAGTGGAGTCAAAGAATTAAGTCCCAAATGGACCTGAAAAGTCTTAATCCTAAGACCTATAAGGTTCCTGTTAGAATTCAGTGTATTAAGGTCTTAGCCAAGCTCCATTTTCCAATTTAATTCCAGGCCAGTTTAAATGTCAAATATGATTTGGAAAAACTTATACAAATATATACAAATCTGCAAATTTGTGAAAACTTTTTGAAAATGTGCAAAATTTTTGAAAAATGTTCGAAAACATGGATGTATGCATGAATGCGAAGTTTTGCAAAATATTTACGAAAATTTACACAAGGTTTTTGAAAACTTTTTGTTTTTCAAGACATTTTACAAAAATTTTGTACTTACATAATTTTCATATCAAAATATTTACAAACTATTTACACAAATCATTTTTATTAACATTTCTACAAAAATAATTTTTATAAATAGCTATGTATGTGCAAGAAGAATTTGATGTACAAGGCAAAAATTTTAAATTTTTTGGGTTTTTAGACATTTTATTTATTGACACACTCATACAAAGTATGAGTTATGGCTAAAGTATATATGAAATATATACGACACCCCCTATAGGGAAGTACTCAGAGTGAATCAAGAGCGATGAAGAAGACATAACTCATGCTTAGTATAGGGGAGTGAAAAGGAATGGTATACTACAACGACGAATCAAAGAATAGAATGAAGAGGACTCAGTGTTTCCCCCTATACTTAGGATCAAGTAATCCTAAGTATAGCAAGCTGTACATGAAGGGAAATCCGAGTGGAAGAATATACAGGGTCTACTCCCCTATACATAGGATAAAATATCCCTAAGTATAGGCAGCAAGACAAAGGTAGAAAGAATCAGAAGAATACCCAAGAGTCCTACATCCCCCCTATACTTAGGGTAAAGTACACCCTAAGTATAGCATAATCATCAGATAAAGATGGGGTTGGGGCTAAAGAATGGAGTGATATGGACAACTAGATCTATACAAGTCAGAAGAATAGTGGTAATCAGGCGTGAGACACAATAGATGTGATCAAGAGACCACATCTCACGCAAAATGAATGGGGGCAACGTCAACAACCAGCGGCTCATGATCTAGATATGGTTTGAGTCGTTGCCCGTTAACACGAAAGGTAACATCAGAAGACAACTCAGATATATCATTACTCCCATTGTCATGTACATTTCGGACCAGATAGGGTCCCTTCCATTTGCTCTGTAGCTTCCCTGAAAATAAAGGAAGCCTAGCATCAAACAACCATACTCTCTGTCCTGGCTCAAACTTCTTGTGACTAATATGAGAATCATGCCACTCCTTTACTCTCTCCTTATACTGTAGGCTGCTCGAAAAGGCTGTGTCACGAAGCTCCTCCAGGGCTGCAAACTCTGCCCTCCTCTGATCTCCTACACTCACTGGATCCAAAAGTATATCAGTGACTGCCCAAAGTGACCTATGTCTCAGCTCAACAGGTAAATGGCAGGGCTTTCCATAAACGAGGCGAAAGGAAGATGTACCCAAAGATGTCTTGAAGGACGTCCTATATGTCCACAAGATCGAGTCCAAAAGCTGTGACCAATCCTTTCGGTTAGGGCAGACGACCTTCTGCAATATAGTATTGATCTCCCTGTTTGACACTTCAGTAAGACCATTGGTTTGAGGGTGGTATGGAGTGGCTACTCGATGGTCTATGCTGAACTCACTAGCAAGGGCCTTTACCTTGTCGTTAACGAAATGAGACCCTACGTCAGATATCAACACTCAAGGTACCATGAACTGTGAAATGATATTCTTCCTCAAAAATCGACAAACAGTCCTAGCATCTACGGTTCGGGCGAGGATGGCCTCAACCCAACGACTCACATAATCAACGGCGAAAAGAATGTACTCGAATCCCTGACTCTTAGGGAATGGACCCATGAAATCGATGTCCCATGCGTCAAAAACCTCGCAGAAGTGAATGGGTTGCATCCGCATCATACCACGTTGTCCACAAGTGCCCACCCTCTGACAGTGAGTACACCTCTTCACGAACACATCAGAGTCCTTGAAGAGAGTAGGCCACCATAGGCCGGATTGGAGCACTTTCTGTGCCATTCTCCTCCCAGAGTGATGTCCTCCTACCTCAAGCTTTTGGCAGTAAGTGAGGACACTATGGTGCTCCTCCTGAGGAATGCACTGAGGCCAGATGATGTCCCCTCCTTCATGATAATGGACGAGATCCTCCCAATGGAAAAACTTGGCCTTCACGAGGAAGGTCTCAAGTTTCTACCTGGGCCAATCTTGTGGAACTTTCTTGGCGACAAGATAGTTCACAATATCGGCATACCATGGGAGAGAGGCGATAACTAGGATCGCCTCATCTGGGAAGGTCTTACAAATAGGCTCAATCTGCTCAGATTCCTCAAGAAACTCCAATCGGGAGAGATGATCCGCCACCAAATTATAGACTCCAGTCTTATCCTTAATCTCTATATCAAACTCCTAGAGTAGAAGGATCCATCTGGTCAATATGGCTTTGGCATCCTTCTTTGCCATGAGGTACCTGATGGCAGTATGATCGGTGTAAATGGTCACTCTAGATCCAATAATGTACGATCTAAACTTATCTAGGGAGAATACTACGGCTAGCATCTCCTTCTCAGTGACGGTGTAGTTCCGCTGAGCGGCATCCAAAATCCAACTAGCGTAGTGAATAACAAAGGGGACTCCATCCCTCCTCTGTCCCAGCATGGCCCCTACGGCAAAATCGGACGTATCCGTCATGATCTCGAATGGGAGAGACCAATCAGGCGGCTGCAGAACAAGAGCCTCTACAACTAGACTCTTAAGAGTCTCAAATGATGCTAGACACTTATCATCAACAAGGAACTCGGTATCTTTTTTCAGTAGATAAGTCAACGATCGGGAAATCCTGTAGAAATCATGTATGAATCACTGGTAGAAACCGACGTACCCCAGAAAAGACCGCAACTGTCACAAGTTGGACGATGGATTGAGTTTTCTAATGACATCCACCTTGGCCGGATCAACCTCCATGCCCCTGTTGGAGATGATATGACCAAGCACCGTCCCTTGAGTCACCATGAAGTGGCTCTTCTCCCATGAAAGCACATGGTGAAGCTCAATACATCGCTGGAGGACGTGGTCTAGGCAGTCAAGACAAGAATCGAATCTGTCGCTGTAGATCGAAAAATCGTCCATGAAGACCTCCAAGCACTCCCCCACCATGTCCGAAAAGATGGACATCATGCACCTCTGGAAGTTGCTGGAGCATTGCACAATCCAAAGGGCATCCGTCTGAAAGCATATGTCCCGAAGGGACAGGTGAAGGTAGTCTTGTCTTGGTCCTCGGGCGCAATGGCCACCTGATTGTATCCGGAGTACCCGTCCAATAAACAGTAATGGCTCTTCTCTCTATAATCTGATTAATAAAAGGCAGAGGGAAATGATCCTTCTTGGTGGCCTAGTTCAATCGTCTGTAGCCGACACAGACCCGCCAAGAAGTGGGTACCCGGGTAGAGATCTCCTCTCCAGACTCACTAACAACTGTGGTGATGCCCGTCTTCTTGGGCACCACATGTAACAGACTGACCCATTTGGAGTCACGGATGGGGTAGATAAAATTGGTACTCTACCATTTCGAGATCTCCTTCATGACAACATATCGAAGATTCGGGTTCATCCGCCGCTGGAAATCATACAACAGCTTTACGTCCTCCTCCAGATAGATATGGTGGGAGCACAGGGCCAGACATATCCCCTGGAGATCAGCTACACTCCATCCTATCGCCTTGCGGTTCTTTTCAGGAACCCCCATCAGACGAGATTCTTGCTCTCTAGTGAAATCCGCTGAGATAATGACTGGGTGCATCTCATGCTCACCCGCAAGGAACCTATACTTCAACGATGACGGTAGCGGCTTCAGCACTGGACAACATGGTGTTGGCAGATTTGGCATATGAAATGTCTGAGTGAATGCGACCAAATCTGCAAGGGAGAAAAAGAACTCTAGTTGGCAATCTGATTCTGGTGAAGGATTCTCTACTCATGTGTCTCTGCTCTGTATGGAATCAGCCTCCTCCCTAGTTGTAGGATATGTGGAAGTCAGACACGGTATCAAATAATCAAACTCTTCCCAGTCTATATCTGACTCTGAGGGATCTGTATCAAAATCACAAAAAGAATCTGCCTCATGTTCTGGAACCGGCTCTGCTGCCTGAGATGTATCCTGGACCATGAATGCGCTCTCCAGGCCCTCCTCTGCTAGCATATGTGCATCAACGAACTCTGAAGGTGAGAGGATGGCCTGTGCTGTTAGGTCTGCCCAAACTACCTCATCATCTGTAATCACAAAATCACAATCCTGGTGGATATCTCGCCCTGCCTCGGTCATCTGCTCTGAATCGCAAGTCGGCTCTGAGCAAGCTGAATCTCTGGCTCTAGTCTTCTCGACCTCCTCTATTTGTATACTCTCGCCCTCGATGCGAAAGTATACCTTCCCGCTATCATGATCGGATACTGCCTTGGTTGTGGCCAAGAATGGGCATCCTAAAATGATGGGGGTATCAGTCACGGACTCAGGGATCTCCATGTCCAACACAATGAAGTCCACGGGGAATTTCAGGCCCTGAATCGTGACGATAATGTCCCACAACAACCCCTTCAGCCTCTTGACAGATCGATCAGCAAACTGAAGGACCGTCCTGCTCTATCGTAGAGGACCCAACTTGAAGCGACCGAGAAGGGCTGCCAAAAGTAGGTTGATCTAAGAACCGCTATCTAATAGAGTGCGGTCAAACCTCTACTCATGAATGTGGCATCTGACATACGGGGCTCCTGCATCTGGCCTCTTGGCTGGGAGACGGTTCTGAATCGCAAAGCATGTGGCGCGAGTGAGCACATGGATCTCTGACTAGTGGTTCCGCCTCTTCCTCCTAACTGTGGTGCTATCTCTGAGTGATCTCTGGAAGAGAGGTATGATCTCCAAGGCCTCTTGTAGAGTCAGTTGTATATGAAATCGGTCCATCATCTGTTGGCTGAACTCTAACTGGTGGGACTTTTTCTGATTTTTTTATGCCCTTAGCCAAGTGGAGTACTCGGGGAAAGGGGACTGCTGGTTCCTTCTCATATGAAGTAGTAGGATCAGGTCTAGAATGCTCAGGCAAAGCAGAATCCACGTATACATCATCAATCAACATAGGTGGATCCAAAAATAACAAACGCTTTCCTTTATTCACAGATATGTCCTGAGATAAATGAATTGAAGGGAAAACAACAGGACTAGCAGAACTAGAAATGGTGGCCTCAGTACCACCCTCGGCATCTGTAATCACGGCATCAGTACCGCGCTCTGGCTCAGCAGCTGGTCTGGTGGTATCCGTACCACCTCATTCATCTGGTGAAGTGACGACCTCAGTACCATTGGCTGGATCAACATCTGTGGTAGCGTCAGCGCCACCGTCATCATCATGCTCATGAGCGGCATCACCCCCGCTCTCCTCCTCGTCTGGCGCTCCTGAAGTGGCATGGGGTCGTCGCTCAGACGAGGCGTCGCCTGCTGGCATCCTACCGCTCCTAAGTGTAACAAAGTCAGCATCAAACATGTATGCAGAAAAATCACCAAGAGAAGCACCAGGAGTGGTAATCTCAGTGAACTCTACCTGCGCAAACTTCCTCTTGAGGTTGTTCGAGTTGGGCTCGATCTGTGCAGGAATGGCGGCCTTCCCTCTCACAATCTCCCTTATCTCCTGAAGAAACTCATCCATCTCCCGTCGGAAGGTGGCCTGCTTCTCGGACATGAGGCGAGCTAGATCATCCAAGGCAGGGTTCTCATAGGTCGGCCATGAGAGCCTTACGGGTGGCCTCTGTAAAACTAAGGCTGCTGCTGTGGAGGAGGGTGAGAGGGGTACTGCGAGTGATACTGCTGCTGAGGCTGCTGCTGCCTCCAAGACTGTCCCTGCTGATAGGGACGAGGACCATACTATTCTCTGTTGTGGGATGGCTGCTGATGTGATGGGAACTGGGGTTGTTGGTGCTGCTCACGCGCTGGCCGTACTGGCCACCCTGAACTGGAGGATGCTGCTGGGAACTGGTGCGTCCGACCCATGAAGGGGACATTGAGCTCCTGTTCTTCGACGTTTGGACCTCCAGATGAGGTCCGTTTGGCTTCAAACCAGCACAGTAAGATTGTTGGGTCGAGGGCAAAGTGCCTCGACCCGGTTAGAGGTGAAGTGGGTGAACAGGGGAGGCGACACACGACTCTCCGACGAGCGGCGGCGGAGGAGAACCTATGTCCCTATTCCTGGGCAAACTAGGGGGAACGGATGGGTGTAGAATGCGAAGAGAGGTCTCACAAAGGTGGAGGTGCTATCGGAAGGGAAAATGGATGATCGGAACACGGTGAAATGGGTGGTGAACGTCGGCAGTCGGAATCTGAGACATCAAAAATTAGGGTAAGATGGGTGTTATTGGATCTACCTGATGGTCGATGTCGTCTGGGCTAGAGGTGGTTGTCCTCGTTGTGTCCTTGCCTCATTGGAGCGACGCCTCCAGGTGCTCGAGCTTGTCGGAGGCGGAGCGTGACGACGTGTATCGGTGGACCTAGGGCTAAGGCCTCCAAACGCTCGCTGCAACACGCTCTTGTGCTCCATGTCACTCGAGTAGAAGGGTGGAGGTCACTGGGGTTGAAGACTGTTGCCAAAGGTGCGTTGAATGGCGGTTAGAGGTGAAGCTTTATACATGCAGGGGTCCGCGAAGATGGGAATCGGGCGCGCTGATCAATGCACGGACCCCTAAGGGAAAGATCAGGCGTAAATCACGGATGTTTGCTCGACAATCGGAGCCCGAGGTTGGAAGAAACGGAGGTCGGACTGATTCGAGAAAATGTGGAGAATCGGGTCAAAACTGGGTCCGAACGCAATGTGATCTAGGGGGGGAGTTGACCGATGGTCAACAATTCCCCGTGGACCAATCAGAATTCAGAATTCACAAATTATTTATAAATTAAATTAAAAATATCAAATGATTTTATTTTAAAATATTTTCAAAATGAAAAATGTTTATTATTTTTCAAAGTATATTTAGTGATATTTAATTAATTTTTTTGAAAAAGTAAATTAATGTATATACATAATATTTTATTATATATAGGTATAAATACCTAGGTATTTTCAATTTTTATATTTATTGGTTTATTTTTGTGCAATTATCTCAATTTTTTTACAACATAAAATATGGGATATTATTTTTTTTATTTTTATTGTTTATTTACAAGAGTAAAATAAATGGATATGTGTACATGGTATATACAATGGTGAGAGAGAGAAATTAATTCTTTTTATTATTTTATTTTTCTTAATTTTATTTTTATTTTTAGAAATATATACAAATTAATACAAATCTATCTTTAATTTTGTTTTTTTCTGAAAATAAAATATATACATGTAGGGGGAATATATAAGGTGAATGTCCCTATCTCTCTCTACTTGTTTTATTTTGTGGTCAGGCCAATACTTGGCCTTCCCTTGGGTTCAGGTCACTCAATATTTATTCTAAATATTTTCCCTCTTTTTCTTTATTCCTTTATTCTTTTATTTTTGCACAAAAACATGCTAATTATTGCTATTTACACAAAGCATGCAATTTGGTAACTTATTGTATTTACAAACATATACGTGGTGTTTTGCAAGGATTTTTAGCTAAAATAAAAGAATAAAGAGTGATGAATGGGGATTCATCACCTAGTCAACCTGATGCAGACTTATTGCTAATATACATACTCCGACAAGTATTTTATTTTCTATCAAGCTTGTCTACTTCTTTGGAGTTCTTGCATTTTTTTAACTATATACAAGGTGCATAATGTTCATCAGGAGTTTTTCCTCGTGAGCCAGTAGACTATCCCTCTTTTGAAGCATTATTGCAACCCACAGCATCCCGTCCTCAAACGTCAACACCACCATACTGGGTTGAGATGCACTATCCTCCCTAGAAAAGGACGGATGTTTCCACCCGTGTGCTACCCCAAGCAAAAGTATTCTATCGCCTCACCACCTCATCAATGAAGAGCTATTAGATGTTGTTTGTCCAAGTTAGGTCATTGTCTATAAGAATTATGCGTGTGCATGAGATATTCTACTTACACTAATGAAGATGACATGTGAACATAGACATGCATACTCAAAGAATTGAGTCGCTTGACCTGAGAAATCTTAACTCCAGTTAATATAAGTTTCCTCTAAAATTAGGTGGATTAAGGTCAAATCAAGTCCCTCCTCAGTATCTACTCATAACTTTGTTCAAAACCCTTAACTTTTCACATTGCATATGCAAGATATGTAGATGAGATGCAGAGGACATGCTATGTTGATGAATGGAATGCAAGACTCTTTTTCTTTCTTTCTTTCCAGATGCATAGATGATGTGCAAGAGTAATTAAGAAGTCTTTGATTTTGATTTTGAATTTTTTTTTTGAAAATTTGGTATACCTCCTATGATACAAAAGATACAAGAGTATTATTTACAAGAATTTTACAATCCCTTTTTTTATACAAGTATTATACGTATCATACAAGTATACATGTATTATTTTTTTTTCAATTTTTACCCACCCCATAATTATTGCATATTATATACAAAAAATATGCGAAAATACGGGAAAGTACAAGCTATGGGTAAAGTATATATGTAATATATACACACCCCTATACTTAGCGCGTGCTATGTCCTCATAGCATGAAAAACGAGGAAAAAGACATAGCTTGTGCTAAGCGTAGGAGAGCCAAAAGAGCAAAAATGTATAGAAGTTGCTCCGCCCCCCTATACTTAGGCTCTGGTAGCCTAAGTGTAAAAGAAGATTTAAATGGGTCGGACAGTGTCAAGAGGGGAAGTGGATGAGTATGTATATGGCGGGCATTAGTCCCCCCTATACTTAGGCTCTGGTCAGCCTAAGTATAGGACAGGAGCAAGTGTGAGAACTGATGAGATCTAGAGAATATACAGTGAATGATGAAAAGACTCGGGTCACTCTCCCCCCTATACTTAGGATCTGGTCATCCTAAGTATAACCATAAAATGAAATGATATGGAGTCGGGGCGAGTGATTTGTATCACTAGGGAGGGAGGGTTAGAAAGTATATACAAGAAAGAGTAAGAATATACAAGGATTAAGAAGGTTTGTGAAGAACCTTCTTGCGGACGCGAGGAGGTGGATAATATACATATGTGTCACTGTCGGAATTGTCCTCAAATGAATTATAGTGTGGTGTAGGGATCGTCCAACGAGGGTCGACACACGACTGCTTGCTCAGATATGGCTTAAGAACAATCGAATTGAGCTCCCTCGTATAAATCACCTTATTTGAACCAGATGAGGATTCCTCAGAAAATTCCTTATCCGGTATGGTGAAGGGAACTTTCTTAGTCAGTTTTATAGAACTTGAATCATTGAGAGGAAGATGAGAGCGATGCTCCTTGAGAGGTTCGGGGGAACACCTTGAGGAATCAATTCTCGACTTCCTCTCACTAGATAGCCGACTAGAAGAGGGAGAAACCTTGTTTTTATTTGGAGTCAATTTAGTCTTGGTTGTCTCCTTTAAAGGTTCGGGACGTGGTGTGGTGCTGACCATGGGTTCCTCATCAGGCAAGTCACCATATAGATTGTAATAGTCCTGAAGGGTCAGCATACGGCCCGAGAAGATGCTAGTGGTCTCAGTCGGCTTGGCATTATTGGGCTCTTGTGTCGGATCATCAAAATGGCCAAGTCAGTCAACAAAGGTCGTGTCCGACTCAATGATAGCTTCTGGTCGTGAGTCCTCCTTAAAAGTTGTCATGGTGATCATGCTAGCAGTTGATGAAATGGAGGTGTGGGGAGTCTCAGTACCAACGGTCGTCCGGATAGTCGGTCTCTCAGGTGTAGCAGAGATGTGGGACTCATCTACCTCTCGATGGTCACGATTATCAGTGGATGTGCGGGTCATCTTAGAGTAAAATGTATCAATGAATGGGTGAGGTCGGAGTGCTCCCAATGTTAAAAAATTGATCTCTCGAGTCTCGTAATCTTTAGTCGCCTTTGTGAGGCTAAGAACGGCTTCCTGACAATAAAGGGAGACTGGGTGAACTCTCCTCGGTGCTCAATGTCAATGATTGTGATGTCTACCTGGAGTAGAGCACCTTGGAATGTAATGATGACTAAAATATTTCCTCTAGACCGTTTGATGGATCGATCACCCAATTGAATGATCTCTCTCGACTTTCTGATTGGCTGAGTTTGAGATTGTCAAACACAGAGGTCAGGAGTATATTTATCAGAGAGTCATCATCGATTCTTGCATGGGTAAAGATAGTGTCCTTGATTTCATATTCAACCCTACATAATCGCTTCACTCTACAGCTCTTGTTCTTTCTCCCCATCACCAAGAAGGTGGCCATAGACACTATGTGTCTCTCAGTCCTTGTCTCTTAATACCCGACCTCTTGGGCATCAATTTACTCCTTACACATCTCTTGAGGTCAGGGAAGTGGTCTATGGCCTTTGTTAAGGGAAGTTTGAAAATCAATTTCTCATCGAGTGCTTCCCTTAGGGCAGGATCCAATTTTTTAAAGTCATTTCCAAATTTTATGTGATTTTTTGGCTTTTCAATTTTTTGTGGTATTTTTGTTGGATGAATGATCAGACTCTGGATTGGATGGTAAGTGTTTAATAGAAGAGGGGGGTAGAATGGACTCCAACTGTGCAAAATCTGTGAGTTCACTGATGCTTCCTCGATTTTTAACATAAAATCTACTTACTTCCTTTTCCACTTTCATACCCAGACTGGCAGGAATTGAGCGCAATATTTCCATGACATCTCTCAACTAGTGACCAAATCATTTATTTTTCTTAATAAGTTTAGAGATGTCATCCTCCACAAAATTCTCATCACAAATCTTGGGAGAGTTCTGCTCAATTGGAAGATACTGCTGAGATATTGGGGTCTCATACTTAACAGACCTAGACTCTGGCATGTAATGCTGGGTCGAGTATGGACTATCTGTATGGAAGACATTGGTCGGAGCCTCATGATGGAGTCAATAAGGAGGGATATGATAGGTTGAATCTATGAGTCCAATCCTCTGGTTGCGTAAACTCTCTAAATGGTTGGGAAGAGGGCTGGTAATTGTAAGATTGATTACTAAAGTCAATCGAGTCTGGAAAATCATTAGGTGCATGCCTCTCCATTCGGTACATTCGTTGAACCAAGTAATTCTACCAGTCGTCTGTCTCAGTAGTGGCTTGCTCTTCGTATGGTTCATTGAATCCCTCAAGCTCTCGAGAATAAGGACAATATGCCCAATATGAAAGTGGGTCCGGAGTGAAATAAGAAGAAGTGGAGAAGTCAGTCGATGTTCTAACTTCATCATTGGGTTGAGATGGAACGACCACGGGTAAGGGTCTCCCATGGATGGCAAAGGATACATGGAAGAAGGAAAAGGTGAAGATGAATGGTATATGGTCGAGGAGAAATGACCAGAGGTGTATGGGGACCAATATCCCGACATCTTGAAGAGGAAAGGGTGAATGTAAGCAGATTGAGGTAGAAAATGTGCAACTACACAGGATAACACACACTGACAGACACAAAGACAACTGCAAGAGCAAACCTTGAGTTCACACTCAACACGATGAAGGACCCAAAACTGAATCCTATTAGTATGGTTGATCTTAAGTGTGAATTTTCAAGCAAGTAGCAAAGGTTACGTGGCCTATAGGGAAGCTGGCTCAAAGTTGGATGCATCATCCCTGTTAACCTATCGCCCAAGATACCGGCGCCCTTCCTTTCTTCACTCCTATCCCAAGTTGATGGGTTCAAATACCTGCCCCTATCTACCTACAAGTAGGTGGAGGCTGACAAAGCTGGGTCTTCACCCTGAGGGGTTACTAGCAACTTGTCATAAAGCACCGTTGGTTCACCCCTATCTACCTGCGAATAGGCAGAGATTACATGGTGCTAGTCAGTGAACCTGAGAAAATTCAACTCGTGATACTTGCTAGGATCAGTTGGTACGTGATATGGAAGGCGAGAATTTGGGCTCTACCTTAGGGTGTGCACACACTCAAGTACCCTCACTTAGCATGAAAACAAGGTCGGGGTTTATCTTCGGTAAGCAAAATTTCCAATTTTATTTATTTTTTGGTAAATTTTGTTTAGCAATCTCAGTTTTAAGTTACGTTATCACTGAGTTAGTCCAACCACAAAGAACACCTATTGTCCAGTCCCAATTTCCTTTTTACCTAAGTTTGAAAAACCAAGAGAAAGGAGTTAAGAAAAGCCGATACACGATAAAATGATGATGGTATGCTGAGTTAAGAAGACTTAAAATAACCCCGTTTCTTTTATGCAGGATGCAGAACGGAATTGAAAACTTTTTACATTATATGCAATGCAGGAGAGATAAGCCGCTCCTAGATAGGCAGTTCTATTAGTGAGCGAAGCACCGGTTAAATTTGACTAGATCTGCGGTCTAAGTGCATATTTTATGTGTGAAGTGTGGACCTGGAATATTACGAGAACAAGCAAGTCCTAAAGAGGCTCTAAGAGCTGCAAGTGCAAGCCTAATCTAAAAAGCAATCCACACAGCACACGAGGACACGTTCCCACTATCTTTAGACATACGAGAACCCAAACGAGAACCGCTGGAAAGAATGCAAAACTAATGAAAAAAATGACATAATTACAAGACCTCACAGTTACTCAAAATATTCAATTGCAAACTCCTTGAAGTGCCTTCGATTCCTTGTGTTCCTCACACAAAAACAAATTAAAGTCAGATAAATGATGACACAAAATACTCAAAAATAAATGATAGAAAAATATTAACAAGAAAGTCGGGAATCAGACTACCCGGGGATGTAAAATCAAATCCTCAAAATTCTCTAAAAATTAACCTAAGTCGTGCCTCCCCTGGCAACAACGCCATTCTGACTTTGTTAGAACTACCCTTGTTAACTTAATCAAATTAATGGTCAAATTAATAGTTACATTCGTTGTAGTCGGGTACTCAATGCATCATCAAAAATACCACTTTAGTTATAGTTTAATTAATCGAGAGCGGTAGATTTATTTTACTTGGGCAAGCCCAAGGTCGAACTCAGGGAGGCAGTTGTCTCCTTAGGTAAATTTGAAGTGAATTCGGAGGTCAGATTTTCGGAGGATTATTTTTTGTTTTTTAGCATTTTTTTATGCAATAAAGGAAAAACAAATGCAATTTTGGGCCAGTTTTACAAGTTAAATCCGAAATATGATCAAATGAAGTCCAATAATTATGAAACTTGGCATGAAGATGGAATCTATGAAATTTGGCAATACTAAATTTTTTGGAAGTTTATGACACTATGAATTTACTGTGAATAAAATATGAATGCAAGGTGATTTTTGCAAAAGTAATTTTAATAAATACCAAAATACATTATTTTCAGATACCAAAATTATCCAAGATGGATCTAAGTATAATGAATTCAGGAAAATTAATAGACCTAAAAGTCTATTTGAATTGGACCTATTGAAAAGCAATTAATACAATCACCATTTAATTTATTCATGCCTCGTGATGCATGCTAATGCAGTGATTTTTGGGCACAATGTAAAATAAATTTTCTTATATCTAATGTAAATTTTTTAGTGATTTTTAAAGAAACAAGGAATTTACTATGAATTAAAGAGCACACATTGGGCAAAATAAAGAAAGCACCCCCTAATTAATAATATAAAACTCCAGAGATGTCTTAAACACGTGTCACATAAGATAAAGGACAAGTTGGGCTACATCATGCAATTTTTAGAATTGAAAAATTATGCCAAATGGACATCTAAATATGTGTGCAAAGATAGGGACTAAATTACAAATACAAAAAAAACTTCTGAAAATAAGATGTTCTGATAGGGACTTAAATGCAATTACCTATAATCTAAGGGAGGTGAATGCAAATTTCCCACAAAGTCACGCACTCCTCGCATGACACGTCTGGCAAGGACCAAAGTGTAATTTCCAAAACCGTCGGGGCCTCTGTGCAAATTACCCAACCCTCACGTGACAGATACGTGAGGGCTTGGCTCGGAAGGAGTCCGAGGCTCGGGCAGAGGCTCGGATGGATCTTGCGGCTCGGCTTGCTTCGAATCAGCTCCGGGTGCTCCGAGCCTAGGGTCGGGAAAGAGGCTCGGAGCTTGCAACGTGGTGCGATACAGGCCGCTGGATCAAGGTGTATCCAACGGCGGCTGGAGTTGCTGTCATGACGCACCTAGGGACCGTCAGGTCGTGATTCTCCAATGGTGGTGATGAAGTCGACATGGCATGATGCGAGGTGTCAGATCCTTGCGAGATCTGACGGTGGCTGGATGTCGAGGGCTATGGCAACGTGGCAGCGTAAGGGCTATGGAATCCTCCCGATTCAACGATGGCGAGAAGCAGCAGACGTATCTTGATAAGGACCGTTGGATCAAGATGATCGAACGGTATCTGGGCATCGTCTTCTTCGGTCCTCTGGCTCCTGTGGCGGACTTGGTGGGACTCCGACGATGGAGTCCTTGCTCCGCCTCCTTCGTGCGTGGTCGATGAAGCTCGCCAGCGACCCCTGAATGGCTCAGAGTAATCGTGGGAGTGTAAGGGATCTACTGGAGGGTCTGGAATCGGTTGGAGTTGATCGAAGGTCGGTAGAAGTGGAGCTCGAAGCAGCTCCGATGTGGGGTCTTATCAATGAAGATTAAAGTACCTGCAAGGTTATTCTGTGCAAGGGAACATGTGCGGTGTGCTCGTGAGGGGAATGTGACTGCAGTGAGAGGCCTGGAGCGAAGCGAGGGTGGTTCGGTGATGCTCCTCCGCCATGGCGGTTGAGCTTTGGTCGAAGGGGAGTGTGGTGCGTCGTCAGACTGATTGAATAGGTGTGCAAAGATCAAAGCTCCAAGGCATAGCTCAGTGGACGGTCAGTAGAAGGTGAAATCGAACGAGGTGGCAAAATAAATTAAGAGAAAAATAGGGGAAAGAGAGAAGAAGATTGGAAAGGATATGGAGGGGTCTACCAAGGGCTTGGAAGCTCGAGTGAAGCTCTCGGTCATCGCTCGAGGGACGGTAGAGGGCCCGAGCTCAAGCAGCTCATCGGAGGAGCTACAACATGGTGCGGCTACGCCGTAGATCACGCCGGAGGTGAAGACCTATATTCGCTCGATTTTACTCTCAATTGTTGTCACCAATGGGTACCTCTGAGCTCTAGGACTCCTCTTGCAACTGTGGATGGGGTCGAAGGTTGTCAGAGGTGGGGTATTTATAGCAAGAAGGTGGGGGTGACAGTAATGGAAGGCGAGGTTTCGTGGGGGTCGTGGAGCGGCAACAACGGGCTTTATGGAGGTTATGGTGGTTGGCGAGGATAAGAGAGTCATGGGCTACGAGGCGGAGGTGCTAGAGGGTGGAGATGATGACTATGGTGGCGGAGAAAATAGGAAGGGGTTGACGAGCGCGCGGAGTGGGCGACAGGCGCGAGGAAGGCAGCCTGAGGTAGTGGATGGTCTCCAGACCGTTGGATCGAGTGATCCAACGGCCAGAAGAAGGGTGCAAGAGAACGACCCGGATTAGATCGAAGTGGTGTGATCGAAGGGGTAGGGATGCGACACGTGGCGGGTGCAGGTAAAGGAGCTAAGAGACGGCTGGGATGAGATCTAAAGGATCTAATCAAAGGGCTCGGGATAGTGTGGAAGTGTACGGTGAGGATGAAGGATTCTGGAGAAGATCAGAGGACTCACAAGTCAACACGTGGCTTGTTGTGGACGAGGCTCTTACGGATGGAGGAGATGAGATCTGGAGAAGATTGGAGGGTGGAGATCAGTTGCGTGAGTGGGCTCAGATCTGAAGAGAAGGGATGGAACTGGATGGCAGAGAAAAGGGGCATGTGGCACTTTGTGAGCGGGCCGCGTGGCGCAATCAGAGGGCGGCACGTGGCCTGATCTAAATGGTCAGAGAAAAATGTGGAATAAGAGAGAGAAAATGGCCGAAATTGGAAAAACTGAAAACATGGAAGTTGTAGATCTTGATGAGATCTACAAGTTTAATGGTGACCAAAAACGGAGATGGTGTTAAATAAGATACAAAAATATAAGATTACAAATATACATACATATAATGTACAATGGGGTCCTAAAACCCAAGTTTTGCATACGAGCTCCGATTTAAATGAAATTGGTCTCATTTTAAAGGTCTCTGAATATGTATTAATCTAAAAGTGTGACTACCTATATCGGAGGTTGTATGAGATAAATATGTGCATTCTAAGGCCTAAGGTCTCCAACTGGGTTTGGGATTTTATTGGGTAATTTTACAAGTTAGAAATTTTGGCCTTTTAGTTAGTAATATATAGAGTATAGAGTTGGTCTTACTGACTTTATAGTGGGTATAAAGTACAAATAAATAGGTGAGTAATTACAAGCGAAACGGGCTTCTTATTTTATGCAAATATGATTGCTAAAATGCAGATATTACGTATGCATGCATGAATGCTAATTATACAAGATAAGGGGAAATATGCAGCTAATTACTCGGGAACAAGACTCTATTTTCAACTTTTAGAGTGTTGAATTACAGATTCATCAACCCCCTACACTTAAACCTTGCTCGTCACCGAGCAACTAAAATGAAATGTAAAAGTGAAATGATTTTGGGTTCCATAGCATGGTCATGAACAAAAGTTGAAAATGGAGCTTGACTCGACCTTTGGATTAATTGTATGGCGGAACCTTATTGGGATCTGATCTTAAGACCTAACAGACTTCAAGTTACACAAGTATTCTATTCAAGACTCCTCAATAGTCAGGTCAAAACAAATCCTCAAAAGCAAATTTTTGATGACTATGACTCTTACTTGTACTGTGTAAGTGTGAAATGTACTCTCCACATCAGAATTGGCTAAGAAGCAGATCCTCCAACAAGGTAACTCTAATTCCCCAGTCTAGTAACTATTTCCTCGAGGAGCGGGGTATTCCCTTCTAGGTTCAAGTGCGACCGGCTCAAGAGGATGGGGTGGAGAGAAGAATGGATGGTAGCCAGTGTAGTTACCTATCCCGGGATGCTTGACCAGCGTAGCTAAGTCATCCAGCTACAGACTTATTGCTAATATACATACTCCAACATGTATTTCATTTTCTATCTGGCCAGTCTACTTTTTTGGAGTTCTTGCATTTTTTTGAACTATATACAAGGTGAAGCATGTACATCCGGACTTTTTTCTCTTGATCTAGTATACTATCCCTCTTTTGAAGCATTATTGCAACCCACACCATCCCGTCCTCAGACGTCAACACTACTAGACTGGGTTGAGATGCACTACCCTCCCTAGAGGAGGACGGATGTTTCCACCTGTGTGCTACTCCAAGCTAAAGGATTCTACCGCCTCACCACCTCATCAATGAAGATCTACAAGCATGGTGCTTGTCCAAGTTAGGTCACTGTCTATAAGAATCATGTGTGTGCACGAGATATTCTACTTACACTAATCAAGATGACATGTGAAAACAGACCTGCAAACTCATAGAATTAAGTCACTTGACCTGAGAAATCTTAACTCCAAATCCTATAAGGTTCCTCTGAAATTAGATGGATTAAGGTCAAATCAAGTCCCTCCTCAGTATCTACTCATAACTTGGTTCAAAACCCACTAGTTTTTCACCTTGCATATGCAAGATATGCAAATGAGATGTAGATGCCATGTTATGTTGATGAATGGAATGCAAGACTCTTTTTCTTTCTTTCTTTTTAGATGCATAGATGATGTGTAAGAGTAAATAAGAAGCCTTTGACTTTGATTTTGAATTTTTTTTGAAAATTTGTATACCTCCTATGTTACAACAATTTACAAGAGTATTATTTAAAAGAATTTAAAAAACCCTTTTTCTTATGCAAGTATTATACGTATTATACAAGTATATATGTATTAAATATTTTTTCAATTTTTACCCACACCATAATTATTGTATAATATATACAAAAAATGCGTGAAAATACGTGAAAGTATGAGCTATGAGTAAAGTATATATGTAATATATATACACCCCCTATACTTAGCAAGTTCTATATCCTCAGAGCACGAAAAACAAGTAAAAAGACATAGCTTGTGCTAAGCATAGGAGATCCAAAATAGCAAAAATGTACAGAAGTCGCTCCGCCCCCTATACTTTGGCTCTGGCAACCTAAGTGTAGAAGAAGATTGAAAATGGGCCAGACGATGTCAAGAGGGGAAGTGGATGAGTATATATACGGCATGCATCGATCCCCTCTATACTTAGGCTATGGTCAGCCTAAGTATATGACAAGAGTGTGTGTGAGAACTGACGAGATCTAGAGAATATACAATGAAAGATGAAGAGACTCGGGTCACTCTCCTACCCTATATTTAGGGTATGGTCATCCTTAGTATAGCCATAAAATGAAATGATATGGAGCCAGGATGAGTGACTCGAATCACTGGAGAGGGAGGGTTAGAAAGTATATACAAGAAAGAGTGAGAATATACAAGGATTAAGAAGGTTTGTGGAAATCCTTCTTGCGGACGTCAGGAGGTGGATAATATACATATGTGTTGTTATCGGAATCATTCTCAGATGAATAATAGTGTGGTGTAGGGATCATCCAACGAGGGTCGACACACGGCTGCTTGCTCAGATATGGCTTAAGAATAACCAAACTGAGCTCATCTTATAAATCACCTTATCTGGACCATATGAGGACTCCTCAGAAAATTTCTTCTTCGGTATGGTGAAGAGAACTTTCTTAGTCGGTTTTCTAGAACCTGAATCATTGAGATGTGGATAAGAGCGACGCATGTTGAGAGGTTCGGGGGAACACCTCGAGGAATCAATTCTAGACTTCCACTCACAAGATAGCCGACTAGAAGAGGGAGCAACGGTATTTTTATGTGGAGTCAATTTATTCTTAGTTGTCTCCTTTGAAGGTCAGGGACGTGGTGTGGTGATGACCATGGTTTCCTCATCAGACGAGTCACCATATAGATTGTAATAGTTCTGAAGGGTCAGCATACGACTCGGGAAGGTGTTAGTGGTCTCAGTCGGCTTGGCATTATTGGGCTCTTGTGTCGTATCATCAAAATGGCCAAGGCAATCAACAAAAGTCGTGTCCGACTTAATGATAGCTTATGGTCATGAGTCCTCCTTAGAAGCTGTCACGGTGGTGGTGCAAGAAGTTTATGAAGTGGAGGTGTGGGGAGTCTCAGAACCAATAATCGTTCGGATAGTCAGTCTCTCAGGTGTAGCAAAGAGGTAGGACTCATCTCCCTCTTGCTGGTTACGATTGTAAGAGGATGTGCGGGTCACCTTAGAGTAAAGTGTATCAAAGAATGGGTGAGGTCGGAGTGCTCTCAACGCTAAAAAAGCGATCTCCCAACTCACGTAATCTTTAGTCGCCTTAGCTGAGGATAAGAACGGCTTCCCGAGAATAATCGGATACTGGGTGAACTTTCCTCAGTGCTTAATGTTAATGATTGTGAAGTCTACCTGGAGTAGAGCACTTTGGAATGTAACGATGATTGAAATATTTACTCTAGACCATTTTATGGATCGATCAGACAGCTGAACAATCTCTCTCGACTTTCTGATTGGCCTGAGTTTGAGCTTGTCAAACACAGAGGTCAGGAGGATATTAATCGGAGAGTCAAAATCGATTCTAGCATGGGTAAAGATAGTGTCTTTGACTTCACATTCAACCCTAGGCAACCGCTTCACTCTGTGCCTCTTGGTCTTTCTCCCCATCTCCAAGGAGGTGGCCATAGACACTATGTATCTCTCAGTCCTTGTTTTCTTTATACCTGACCTCTTGGGCAGCAATTTACTCCTTACAAATCTCTTGAGGTCAGGGAAGTGATCTATGTCCTTTATTAAGGTAAGTTTGAAAATCAATTTCTCAACAAGTGCTTCCCTTAGGGCAGGATCCAATTTTTTTAAGTCATTTTCAATTTTTATGTGATTTTTTGGCTTTTCAAATTTTTTGGTATTTTTGGTGGATGAATGATCATACTCTAGATTGGTGGGTAAGTTTTTAATGGAAGAGGGGGGTAGAATGGACTCCAGCTGTACAAAATCTGTGAGTTCCCTGATGCTCGCTCGATTTTTAACATCAAATCTACTTACTTTCTTTTCTACTTTCATACCTAGGATGGCAGAAATTGAACGCAATATTTCCATGACATCTCTCAACTCGTTACCAAATGATTCATTTTTCTTAATAAATCTAGAGATGTCATCCTCCACAAAATTCTCATGACAAATCATGGGAGAGTTCTGCTTAATTGGAGGATACTGGTGAGATATTGGGGTCTCATACTTAACATACCTAGACTCTGGCATGTAATGATGGGTCTAGTATGGACTATTTGAATGGCAGACATTGATTGAAGCCTCACATGATAGATTCAATAAAGAGGGAGGTGATAGGTTGAATCGATGAGTCCAATCCTTTGGTTGCATAGACTCTCTAAATGGCTTGGAAGAGGGATAGTAAATGTAAGCTTGAACACTAAAGTCAATCAAGTAAGGAAGATCATTAGGTGCATGCCTCTCCATTAAGTACATTCGATCAACCAAGTAATTCTGCCAGTCGTTAGTCTCAGCAGTGGCTAGCTCTTCATATGGTTCATTGATTCCCGCAAGCTCTCGAGAATAAGGACAATAAGCCCAAGATGGAAGTGGATCTAGAGTGAAATGCGAAGAAGTGGAGAAGTCAATCGATGTTCTGACTTCATCATCGGGTTGAGGTGGAACCGACCACGGGTAAGGGTCTCCCGTGGATGGTAAAGGATACATGGACAAAGGAGAAGTGAAGATGAAAGGTATATGGTCGAGGAGAAATGACCAGAGGTGTATGGGGACCAAGATACCGACATTATGAAGAAGAAAGGATAAATGTAAGCAGATCGCGGTAGAAAATGTGCAACTACACAGGATAACACACACTGACAAACACAAAGACAACTGCAAGAGCAAACCCTGAGTTTGCACTCAACACGATGAAGGACCCTAAACCGAGTCCGATTAGTCTGGTTGATTTTAAGTGTGAATTTTCAAGCAAGTAGCAATGGTTATGTGGCCTATAGGGAAGTCGGCTCAAAGACGGATACATCTTCCCTGTTTAACGTTTCGCCTAAGATACCAGCGTACTTCCTTTCTTCGCTCCGATCGCAAGTTGATGGGTTCAAAGACTTGCCCCTATCTACCTGCAAGCAGGCGGAGGATGACATGGCTGGGACTTCACCCCAAGGGGTTACGAGCAATTTGTCGTGAAGCACCGCTGGTTCACCCCTATATACCTGTGAACAGGCGGAGGTTACTTGGTGCTAGTCAGTGAACCTGAGAAAATTGAACTCATGATATTTGCTAGGATCAGTTGGTACGTGATATGGAAGGCAGGGATATGGGCCCTACCTTATGGTGTGCACACACACTCAAGTACCCTCACTCAACCTGAAAACAAGGTCGGGGTTAATCTCCCGCAAGCAAAATTTCTGATTTTATTGATTTTTTGTCAATTTTGTTTAGCAGCCCCAATTTTAATTTAGGTTATCACTGAGTTAGTCCAACCACAAAGCATGCCTATCGTCCAATCCCAATTTCCTTTTTATAAACACTTGAAAAATGAAGAGGAAGGAGTCGAGAAAAGTCGATGCATGATAACACGATGATGGTATGCTGAGTTGAGAAGACTTACAGTAATACATTTGCTTTTATGCAGGATGCATAACAGAATTGAAAACGTTTTACACTATATGCAATGAAGGCAAGAAAAGCCGCTCCTAGACAGGCAATTCTATTAGCGAGTGAAGCAACGATTGAATTTAACTAGATTTGCGGTCTAAGTGCGTCTTTTATGTGTGATCCTAAAATATTACGAGCACAAGCAAGACCTGAAGAGTCTCTAAGAGTTGCATGTGCAACACTAATCTAAAAATCAATCCACACAGCACACGAGGACACGTTTCCACTATTTTTACATACGCAAGAACCCAAATGGGAACCACTGGAAAGAATGCAAAAATAATGAAAAAATGACACAATTTCAATTCCTCACAGTCACTCAAAATATTCAAATGCAAGCTCCTCGAAGTGCCTTCGACTCCTCGTGTTCCTCGCACAAAAACAATTTGAGGTCAGATAAAGGACGACAGAAAATACTCAAAAAATAAATGACAGAAAAATATTAACAAGAAAGTCGGGAATTGGATACCCAGGGATGTAAAATCAAATCCTCAAAATTACCTAAAGCCTAACCTAAGCCGTGCCTCCCCGACAACGGCATCAATCTGACGTTGTTAGGACTACCCTAGTTAACTTAATCAAATTAATGGTCAAATTAATAGTTACATTCGTTGCAGTCGGGTAATCAATGCATCATCAAAATACCACTTAAATTAATGTTCAATTAATCGAGAAAGGCAAATTTATTTTACTTGGGCAAGCCCAAGGTCGAACTTAGGGAAGCAGTTGTCTCCTTAGGTAAATTTGAAGTGCATTCAGAGGTCAGATTTTCAGAGGATTATTTTTGGTTTTTTTAGAATTTTTTATGCAATAAAGGAAAAACGAATGCTATTTCGAACCAATTTTACAAGTTAAATTAGAAATATGATCAAATGAAATCCAATAATTATGAAACTGCGCCAGATGATGGAATGCTATGAAATTAAGCTACACTAATGTTTTTGAAATTTTCTGACAGTTTATGGATTTACTGTGAATAAAATATGAATGCAAGGTGATTTTTGCAAAACTAATTTTAATAAATACCAAAATATAATATTTTCAGATACAAAAATTATCCTAGATGGATCTAAGTATGATGAATCCATGAAAATTTATAGACCTAAAAGTATATGTGAATTGACCCTATTAAAAATCAATTAAGACAATCACTATTTAATTTATTCAGACTTCGTGATGTGTGTAAATGCAATGATTTTTGGGAACAATGTAAAATAAATTATCTTAAGTTTAATGTGATTTTTTGGTGATTTTTGGAGCAAAAAAGGAATTTACTATGAATTAAAGAGCATACAGTGGGCAAAATATAGAAAATTTCTCCAAATTAATAATATAAAATTCTATAGATGTCACATAAATTAAACACGTGTCACATAAGATAAAGGACAAGTTGGGATACATCAAGAAATTTTTAGAATTGAAAATTTATGCCAAATGGACATCTAAATATGTGTGCAAAGACAGGGACTAATTTGCAAATACAGAAAATAAAACTTCTGAAAAAAATGTGCTGACTGGAACTTAAATGCAATTACCTATAATGCAAGGGAGGGGGGCACAAATTTCCCACAGAATCTTTCCTCCGCCTCCTTTGTGCGTGGTCGATGAAGCTCGTCGGCGACCTATGAATGGCTCAGAGTGATCGTGGGAGAGTAAGGGATCTCCCGGAGGGTCTGGAATCAAATGAAGGTGAAAGTACCTACAAGGTTAGTCTGTGCAAGGGAATATGTGCGGTGTGCTCGTGAGGGGAATGTGACTGCAGTGAGAGGCCTGGAGCGAAACGAGGGTGGTCCAGTGATGGTCCTCTATCATGGCGGCGAACCTTTGGTAGGAGGGGAGTGTGGTGCGTCGTCGAAGCGATTGAATAGATGCGCGAAGATCAGAGCTCCAAGGCGGAGCTCAGTGGACGGTCGGTGGAAGGTGAAATCGAACGAGGTGGCAGAATAAATTAAGAGAAAAGTAGAGGAAAGAGAGAAGAAGATTGGAGAGGATATGGAGGGGTCTACCTTGGGCTTGGAAGATCGAGTGAATCTCCCAGTCATCGCTCGATGAACGGTAGAGGGTCCAAGCTCAAGCAACTCATCGGAGGAGCTGCAGCACGGCGCAGCTATGTCGTGGATCGCGTCGAAGGTGAAGACCTGTCTTCGCTCGATTTTACTCTCAATTGTTGTCACCAATGGGTAGCTCTGAGCTCTAGGGCTCCTCTTGTAATGGCGGATGGGGTCAAAGGTTGCTGGGGGCGGGGTATTTATAGGAAGAAGGTGGGGGTGATAGTAATGGAAGGAGAGGCTTCGGGGGGTCGTGGAGAGGCAACCACGGTCTTTATGGAGGTCATGGTGGTTGGCGAGGATAAGGGAGTCACGGGCTACGAGGCGGAGGTGCTAGAGGGTAAAGATGATGTCTATGGTGGTGGAGAAAGTTGGAAGGGGTCGACGAGCACGCGGAGTTGGCGACGTGCGCGAGGAAGGCAACCCGAGGTAGAAGACGATCTCTGGACTGTTGGATCGAGTGATCCAACGGCCAGAAGAAGGGCGCAATAGAGGGCTCGGATTTGATCGGAGTGGTATGATCTAAGGGGTACGGATGCGACACGTAGTGGGCACGGGTGAAGGCGCTAAGGGACAGCTGGGATGAGATCTGGAGGATCTGATCGAAGGTCTTGGGATAGTGTGGAAGTTTGCAGTGGGGTGAAGTCTTCTGCAGAAGATCGAAGGGCTCACATGAAGGATATGGAATTATCCTCTAGCGCAACACAGAAGCGTGATCGTCGTATCGGATACGACGAAGAACGACTTGTCATACTAGTTGTTATGAGCAGCAGAATTTAAAATTTTTCATGTGATGAAACCACATGATCGAAGAACGATTCACGGATCATTTTATCTATAACCACAACATGTATAATGCAATACCTCTTAAAGCGTGGTTGATCAAGTCTCTAAAGAAAGAGACCTCCTGTCTCAAGTCCGATCGTCGGTGAGACTGCTTGCGAGCGCGGGGATGAACCACGTTGTCCTCGCAATCCAACAAGATGATCCATGCAAGAACGGTTGCTCCTGATCTCGTCGCACGAGCTCGAACGTCTCCTTCGTGAGCGTAGCACACCAAGAAGATGGAGAACTGAAGAACGTCGAAGCGGCGGCGTGGTGGCGAGAGCTTCGACGAATCTCTCCTCTAGGGTTTGGTGGTCAGCCACCAATTAGAGGGAGAGAGGGCTGTCGTGTATGAAGAAAGAGAGAGAGAGAGAGAACTCCAATATTGCATGTAAATAGAGAGCATGCTGACTCTCTATTTATAGGGTTTTAGGATCCATGGATCTCAATCCATGTGACATAATAAATCAATGAATGAAATTGATTTATGTCAATCCAATGGTCAAGATTGTTGTTGGTAAAACCAACAAATTTAGATTAAAATATATTTGACAAAATCAAATATAAATCAATCATAAATCACACCAATAAACAAGGAGAGAATATACATGGAGATTACATTTCCATGTACATTCTAGAGGTGACGGCCACCCATTCCATATAGGAATAGGGTGCCACCCACCTCCTTCCAAGTTGAGAGCAATCTCATGGATTTCCATGAGATTGCATATCTCCTTGAATTTCTCCTTTATTTATTTGCAACAACTTTTGTTGGGTTTTATTCTTCAAAAATAATTCACAATTATATTTGAGAATACTGCAATCTTACCATTAAAAAATTGTGAATCATATTCACAACCCAAAACAACATATAATTTACATTGTCAATTGATTACACAATGTGTATCCAATAAACATAATAATTAATTAAAAAATATAAATTATAATTAGTTCTCTCTAATACATTATAAATCACATTTATAATATATTATGAATAATTGGATATTTTTATCCACATTATTCTTATCCATAATAATTAAGTCACATTTAATTATATTGGATAATTTCTTCACACATCAAGATGATTAAATCACATTTAATTATTATTTCTTCATTGCTTAGATCTTAGGGAATTATTCTTGAACCCTTCAAGAATAATGCGATCTCTCCTCAGATACTTGGAGATAAGGATAGGGCGATGGCATTGTTCCACGTATAGTGACTTGGATGTTGAGATCATGTCTCAAATCCAGATCCCATGGACCTCCCACTAATGCTTAATCAAATCAAGACCATAGACCTAATCTTCTCATTGCATCTGAATCTCATTCAGATTAATATCCAGTTCATGGACTAAGATTAGGTCACTTCTCTAATGAGAGAAGTCACTAAAATCCAAACTTGTTTCATCACTCTCTCGGAATGGAAGCATCATGGTTATACAATCGTTTATGATCACATCACCCTCAGGTATTCCCAATACCTGTACATCCTGCATACTGGAAGACCTATGATCATTCTGAAGATAAACATCACTTTTTTACTATCATCTTCAGTGTTTGATCATTAAGTTTCTCAATCTTTGTCACTGGGAATTGGTATAGATCATATGCTTTCCCAAAGCATATATCATACTTTCAAATTCATGTCATGCTTCCAAAGAACGACGACCATGCATGGAATTTTATCAGTCCCAGTACCTCATGAGTGAGCTCATGTCTCCCGGTTCACAAGTGAACCTGTACGATCCGTTTGAGAGATCGTATTACTCATACGTCCTTACATGCACACCAGCTCGCCGCTGTATAGACCTTGGTTAGGTCATCAACCTATTGGTTTGCCAAATGTACATACTCAGACATATAGCAACACATCTGTCTCCGGTCAGAGGATGCATGCCTATGCTGTGACAGTATTCAACATAGGTCTTTGGTTATCTCGATCTCGTTAAGTCAACCCATTGACTCAACTAACCTGACACCTCCGAATCACTATTCCCATGAATAGGACCTGCATCAAGAGGTCAGTCAGATATCAGTCATCTGAGAGAGGATTGCCGTCTCCTACTCAGGCTGGAGATCATCACTTAATAATCATTTGACGATGCTTGATAAGTCCTCTATCTAACTCCTTAGATATTCATCCAAGCATCAACCTCGATGATTCATCCAATGAATCAACAGTTGTATGATCATCAAGTTGGCCATGGTACATAACCCTTATTGTACAGAGGGACCCTATAGTGCATTCATTCATTTAATCTCAGAAAGGGAGTGAAAAATAATCGATAACTTTCATTGATAATTTATTCATTACAATAACATTTATTGTAGAAATGGTTCTCCCGGGGCTAACATTGATAGCAATCTCCCACTAGCCCTCAGAACCATTCAGGTACAATCCTTAAACCCATACTCATTACATGCTGGTCAAAAACCTTCTGTGTCAGAGGTTTGGTAAGGGGATCAGCAACGTTGTCGGCAGAGGCCACTTGGTGATGATGATGTCACCACGCTTTTGTATCTCCCTAATGATGTGGTATTTCCTTTCCACGTGCTTGCTCATCTGATGCCATCTGGCTTCCTTTGCCTGGGAAATGGCTCCCGTGTTATCGCAGAGTAATGGGATGGGAGTATCAGAGGAAACTACGCCAAGCTCCAGGACGAACTTGTGCAACCACACCCCCTCCTTTGTAGTATCCGATGCGGCAATTTATTCGGCTTCTGTTGTCGAATCCGCAGTACTGTCCTGCTTCTTGCTTTTCCAGCTCACAACACCACCATTCAACAAGAACACAAACCCCTATGTCGACTTTCGATCATTTACATCCGATTGGAAGTCAAGATCTGTATATCCCAAGACTTGGAGATCACCATCTCCATAGACCAAGATGTAATCTTGCGTCCGTCTTAGATATTTGAATATGTTCTTTACTGCATTCCAATGTTGTTCTCCGTAGCAGTATTGGTAACGACTTACCACTCCCACTGCATGGCAGATATCTGGCCTAGTACACATCATGGCATACATTAAGCTTCCTACAGCTGATGCATAAGGACATCGATCCATGGCCTTCTTTTCCTCAACAGTTTGAGTAGCCATTCCTTTAGACAGGTGGATACCATGTCTTAAGGGTAGGAATCCTTTCTTGGAACTATCCATACGGAATCGTTCAAGAATCTTCTTAATGTATCCATGTTGTGACAATCAAAAAATCCTCTTTTCTCGGTTTCTGAACAACTTCAGGCCTAAGATGTAAGTGGCTTCTCCAAGATCTTTCATCTCAAAGGTATGGGATAGCCAAATCTTTACACTGGTCATCATCCCTGTATCATTCCCAATGATAAGGATGTCATCCATGTAAAGTACGATGAACACAATGGCGCTCCCACTAAGCTTCTTGTATACACAAGGTTCATCGGGATTTTGCACAAAATCATAACTCTTTATGGTTTCGTCAAATCTGATGTTCCAGCTACGAGAAGCTTGCTTGAGCCCATAGATGGATTTCTTCAGCTTGCATACTTTGCCATCCTCAGTCATGAAGCCCTGGGGCTGCTCCATGTAGATATCCTCCTCGAGGTATCCATTGAGGAAAGCCATCTTGACGTCCATCTGTCAGATGTCGTAGTCAAGATATGCAACTATAGCTGGCAGTGCCCTGATGGATTTAAGCATAGCCACAAGAGAGAATGTCTCATCGTAATCGATGCCTCCTCTCTGTGTGTAACCCTTGGCCACTAGTCGTGCCTTGAAAGTCTCTACATTCCCATCAGGTCCCCTCTTTCTCTTGAAGATCCATTTACACCCAATGGGTTTTACCCCTTTAGGTGGATCATCTAGGGTCCATACATCATTCTTATACATGGAGTCAATCTCTGACTTAATTGCTAGCATCCATCTATCCATGTCTTGATCCACGAGTGCTTCATCAAATGATGTAGGATCAATGTCAGTCTTACTTGACACAAGGAATCCATACCTTTTAGGTGGTGCAACCACCCTCGAACTCCTTCGAAGAGGTATGGGTGTTTCATCTTTATTTATCTCTTCAATTTTTGGTCTAGGAGGCTCAGAATCCTCTTGGGATTCAAGGAGTTCCTATACTTCATTTTTGTCTTGACCTTTAAGGAAATCATCCTCCAGAAACTTCACATCTCTAGAGACAAAAACCTTTTGGGTCTCAAGGTCATAGATCTTGTATCCAATACCATCTTTAGCACACCCAATGAAGTAACATTCATGAGTGTGAGATTCGCTTACTTGCATCCACATTCTTCTCATGGACCAAGAAACCCCACCCTCAAGTGATTAAAACTAGGTTTGGTTCCATACCAGAGCTCATGAGGAGTCTTAGGAATGGATTTGCTAGGAATCTTATTCAGGATATATATTGCAGTCTCTACTGCATATCCCCAGAAACTAAGAGGTAAATGTGCTTCACTCATCATTGAACAGACCATGTCCATGATGGTCCTGTTGCGTCTTTCAGTAACACCATTAAGTTGGGGAGTTCTAGGAGTAGTGAGATTGGAAATAAGTCCATTCTCCTTAAGGTATTCCTTGAATTCATCTGATAGGTACTCGCCACCTCGATCAGATCGAATCCGCTTAATCTTCCTATCGGTTTGGTTCTCAACCAAAGCCTTGAACTCTTTGAACTTTTCAAAGGTTTTGGATTTATGACATAATAGGAAGATAAACTCGTACCGCGAATGGTCATCAATAAACATCAAATAATATCGATATTCATTTCGAGTCGCGGTATTGAAGGGACCACATACATCTGTATGTATTAGGTCAATAATACCTTCGCATCTTGTAACCTTGTTACGGAAAGGTATCCTAGTCATTTTACCTCGAGTACAATGTTCACAGGTAGCTAAAGATTGAACCTGTAGAAAATCTAAAGGTCCATCCTTTATCAATCTGTTGATCCTATCAACAGACAAATGACCAAGACTTTGATGCCAAATCTTATTCAAATGATTTTTATTTTCCCTGGATCTCTTTGGGTTTTTACTAGTGGTTATAACATTCATGACATTCTCATTAATGCACAATTCATAGAGTCCTCCAGAAGTTAAAATACCCTCTGCATTATATTTATCATAATGATTTATGACTAATTTATTACAGAACAGGAATGAATATCCACTTCTAACTATCTTAGATATAGATATTAAATTCCTTCTAACTTCCGGTGCATAAAGACACTCTTTAAGTACTAGGACTCTACCTCTAGATAATGATAGTCGACACGTCCCGACGGCGACCGCTGCAACACTTGCATCAAATCCCATCAGGATGCCTATCTCCCCTTTCTCAAGATTTCTAGTTTCCTGAAACAAATGCAACAATTGCATACATGAACAGAAGCACCAGAATCTAGAACCCAACTTACTTCTCGTCCGACGAGAAAGCTAGTTTCAATGATGAAAGTAGATTTCATACCTGCTGGGGCTTTTCCTTTGTCTGAGGACTTTAGGTATTCCGAGAAGTTACACCTCCAGTGCCCCGGCTTTTTGCAGTGGTGACAGACGTCGGTTTTCTTCGACGCCATTAGAGTGGATGTATTGGAAGAAGAGCCAACACCTTGTCCCTTCTTCTTTCTCTTCTGGGCGGGGCCCTTCCGAGATCCTTGCTTCCGACCGCGCTTCCCTCTGACCTGTGCAACCATTGCACTGCTAGTGGGACCATCTTTCTTCATTACATCTTCCACAGATTTTAATGTGGCAAGAAGACCAGCGCTTGTCAATTCCAGCTTGTTCATGTGGAATGACACTACAAAGTTATTGAAAGACTTGGGAAACGACAGCAGAATGAAGTCAGCTTGCATGTCTGCATCCATGGTTGCCCCAAGAGTCTCCAGCTCCGACAAGTACCCAAACATTTTGAGTACATGTTCACGGACCGAAGTCCCTTCCTGCATCTTGCAGCGAATGAGGTCTTTCATAACATTGTACCGCTGGGTGCGGTTAATTTCACCAAACATATCCTTAAGATTCTACATTATCTCCTGGCATGTGCTCATCTCCACATGTTGCTTCTGCAGAACATTGGAGAGAGAACCCTGGATATAGCATCTAGCCAAGACATGATCTTCATCACACTTGTCATTATATGCTTTTTCTTCCTTGGATTTAGGGTTCTCATGCTTGTCATCGGAAAGCACATAACTTATGCGCTCCGCAGAGGGAACAAGCTCCAAATTACGGATCCAATCCGAGTAATTTGGGCCGGTCAATTAGTTGACCTCAAGAAGCCTACTAAGTGGGTTCAAAGACTTCATTTTCTGAAATTAAGAATGCACTATATTAGAACATATAATCATATATTCTTATTTATGATATTTGATTAAGGCATTTTAAATCAAATTATTCTTTCTTTGTCAACCTTGAAAGTTTATTCCCTTAATCACTTTCAAAGTAATAGATATACTTACCATTATATCTCAGGCAAGAACTGGGATCTCCTCCTTATCTTTGTCATATCCCAATAATATAAGAACCTATGACTCCAATAAAGAGAAGTGGGAACACATTCTGCCTTGCAAGTCCAACTTGCATCTCCCAATTTGGTCTTTAATACCCGAGCCCACCACCCCTAAGGTGATGTTGACCCGTCATTAATTGAACCAACCATCAATAGGAATACAACTCGTTATGCGCAATCCAATATAGCCCCAATAATATGAGGACCCGATATTGGGGTCACTACGCATACGTCCTTACTATTTTGAAAAGCGACGAGCCGGTCTAGATATACATGCATATAGGAGCTGTCACTTCGGACATGCGTCTCCCACATGCAATCCCTGGCGACGGAACTCTTCCCCTTGATGGGAGACCATGGATGTCACTTATGTGATCCTCCATCTCATATTCAAATTTTAATTAATTATCATTAATCACATTCACATAATTAATTCTTCCAAGGGAAATTATGACTCTATTCATAATAGAGTATCTCAATTGGACATAATCGATTTAATCACGATAAATTAATTATCAATACAATTCAATCAACAAACTTGATTATCTTAGTTGAATATATATGGTAATATCTCAAAATATGTATTAATTTGAATTTTAATAATTAGAAAATACACCTCGATTTTCTCCGACATTATACAGTCCCTACCCATTGTCATGGCCAGTACCCATGAGAGTGGGACGGACCACATACGTTGCAACCCGCAACCCCAATGCTCTCCGACTAGTCACCATATCCACCACGGGAAAGCATAATGTCAGATATATCAATTTATACGTGAGATGTATAGTAATAATCAAAACATTTTTTATTATAAGGAAATTTGCTACACAAATTCCCAATCCTATTCATGCATCAAGTTTGATGATTGTGTTTCCAATTAAGATTTAGATCAAATCAAATCAATTAATTGGTTGAGGCCAAGTCAATTATGTAAATAATCATCTTCCAATATTTCACAAATACTTTTCATGATTATTTCACGAAATTAATAATTAATTTCGCTAACTGACAATCACTTGGTTCTAGATTAGGACTGTAATTTTAGTAGTGACCCCTACTCACTAAAATTAACATATCTCAATCAATTTAAATCCAAATTAGACAAACTCAATTTTCAAACATTGCTAACTTGATTTAGGACAGACGCCAATGGTGTTTCACACATTTCGAGGCGGATCAAAACAGTAATTAATTCTTTAATCATGTTAAGATCTACAGTTCCCGCAACAGTGCATACATGTTCATTAAAACAACCATATCTTGAGCATACGAAATCTGATTTACGCAAACTCAGATCCTATGGTTTCCTTATCTAATGGGAAACAAAATCAAATTAAATAGCTCGTGCTTAAACATTTTAAACATGGCCGAAACTATTTACTAAACAGATCCGCGAAATCAAATGCGATAAAAAATTTCATGACCTTAACGAACCCAAGTCGTCCTCGTTTCGCGAATCATATTCGAAACCGTCAACCTGGCTCTGATACCACTTGAAGAATATGGAATTATCCTCAAGCGCATCACAAAAGCGTGATCGTCGTATCGGATACGATGAAGAATGACTAGTCGTACTAGTTGTTCTGAGCAGCGGAATTTAAAATTTTTCATGTGATGAAACCACATGATCCAAGAACAATTCTCAGATCGTTTCATCTATAACCACAAAAAGTATAATGCAATACCTCTTGAAGCGTGGTTGATCAGGTCTCTAAAGAAAGAGACCTCCTTTCTCAAGTCCGATCGTGAGTGAGACCGCTTGCGAGCGCGGGGATGAACCGCGCTGTCCTCGCAATCCAACAAGATGATCCAAGCTCGGTTGCTCCTGATCTCGTCGCATGAGATCGAACATATCCTTCGTAAGCGTAGCACACCAAGAAGACAGAGAATAGAAGAACGTCAAAGCGGCGGCGCGGTGGCGAGAGCGTCGATGAATCTCTCCGCTAGGGTTTGGTGGTCGGCCACCAATTGGAGGGAGTGAGGGTTGTCGTGTATGAAGAAAGAGAGAGAGAGAGAGAGAGAGAGAACTCCAATATTGCATGTAAATAGAGAGCATGCTATGCCTCTCTATTTATAGGGTTTTAGGATCCATGGATCTCAATCCATGTGACATATAAAATCAATGGATGAGATTGATTTATGTCAATCCAATGGTCAAGATTGTTGTTGGTAAAACCAACAAATTTAGATTAAAATATATTTGACAAAATCAAATATAAATCAATCCCAAATCACACCAATAAACAAGGAGAGAATATACATGGAGATTACATCTCCATGTACAATCTAGAGGTGACAGCCACCCATTCCATATAGGAATAGGGTGTTGCCCACCTCCTTCCAAATTGAGAGCAATCTCATGGATTTCCTTGAATTTCTCCTTTATTTATTTGCAACAACTTTTGTTGGATTTTATTCTTCAAAAATAATTCACAATTATATTTGAGAATATTGCAATCTTACCATTGAAAAATTGCGAATCATATTCACAACCCAAAACAACATATAATTTACATTGTAAATTAATTACACAAAGTGTATCCAATACGCATAATAATTAATTAACAAATACAAATTATAATTAGTTTTCTCTAGTACATTATAAATCACATTTATAATATATTATGAATAATTGGATATTTCTATCCACATTATTCTTATCCATAATAATTAAATCACATTTAATTATATTGGATAATTTCTTTACACATCAAGATGATTAAATCACGTTTAATCATTATCTCTTCATTGCTTAGATCTTATGGAATTATTCTTGAACCCTTCAAGAATAATGCGATCTCTCCTCAGATTCTTGGAGATAAGAACCGGGCGATTGCATTGTTCCACGTATAGTGACTTGGATGTTGAGATCATGTCTCAAATCCAAATCCCATGGACCTCCCACTGATGCTTGATCAAATCAAGACCGTAGACCTAATCTTCTCATTGGATCTGAATCTCATTCAGATTAATGTCCAGTTCATGGACTAAGATTAGGTCACTTCTCTAATGAGAGGAGTCACTAAAATCCAAACCTGTTTCATCACTCCCTCGGAATGGAAGCGTCATGGTTATACAATCGTTTATGATCACATCGCCCTCAGGTATTCCCAATACCTGTACATCCTGCATACTGGAAGACCTATGATCATTCTGAAGATAAAGATCACTTTTTCACTATCAACTTCAGTGTTTGATCATTAAGTTTCTCAATCTTGGTCACTGGGAATTGGTATAGATTATATGCTTTCCCAAAGCATATTTCATACTTTCAAATTCATGTCATGCTTCCAAAGCACGACGACCATGCATGGAATTTGATCAGTCCCAGTACCTCATGAGTGAGCTCATGTCTCCCGGTTCACTAGTGAACTTGTATGATCCCTTTGAGAGATCGTATTACTCATACGTCCGTACATGCACATCAGCTCGCCGGTGTATAGACCTTGGTTAGGTCATCAACCTATTGGTCTGCCAAATGTACATACTCAGATATATAGCAACACATCTGTTTCCGGTCAGAGGATGCATGCCTATGATGTGACAGTATTCAACATAGGTCTTTGGTTATCTCGATCTCGTTAAGTCAACCCATTGACTCAACTAACCTGACACCTCCGAATCACTATTCCCATGTAGAGGACCTGCATCAAGAGGTCAGTCAGATATCAGCCATCTGAGAGAGGATTGCCTTCTCCTACTCAGGCTGGAGATCATCACTTAATAATCATTTGACGATGCTTGATGAGTCCTCTATCCAACTCCTTAGATATTCATCCAAGCATCAGCCTCAATGATTCATCCAATGAATCAGCAGCTGCATGATCATCAAGTTGGCCATGGTACATAACCCATATTGTACAGAGGGACCCTATAGTGCATTCATTCATTTAATCTCAGAAAGGGAGTGAAAAATAATCAATAACTTCCATTGATAATTTATTCATTACAATAAAATTTATTGTAGAAATGGTTCGCCTGGGGCTCACATTGCTAGCACACCAGTCAACACGTGGCTTCACGTGGGCGAGACACTAACGTATGGAGGAGATGCAATATGGAGAAGATCGGAGGGTGGAGATTAGTTGTGCAAGTGGATGGCTCAGATCTAAAGAGAAGGGAAGGGATGGGACGTCGGGGAAAAGGGGCACGTGGTGCTTTGTGAGCGGGCTGCGTGCCGTGACCAGAGGGTGTAACGTTGCCTCATCTAAATGGTCGAAAGAAAAATGTGGAATAAGAGAGAGAAAATGGCCGAATTCGGAAAAACTCAAAACATGAAAGTTGAAAATCTTGATGAGATCTACAAGTTTCATGTTGACAAGTGGAGATGAGGTTAAATAAGATACAAAAATACAAGATAACAAATCTACATACATATAACGTACAGTGGGGTCCCAAAACCCAAGTTTTGCATACGTGCTCCGATTTAATGAAATTGGTCTCATTTTGAAGGTCTATGAATATGTATTAATCTAAAAGTGCGTAGACCTAGATCTGAGGTTGTATCAGATAAATATGTGCATTCTAAGGCCTAAGGTCTCCAAATGGGTTTGGGGTTTTATTGGGTAATTTTACAAGTTATAAATCTTGGCCTTTTAGTTAGTGATATATACAGTATAGAGTTGGTTTTATTGTCTTTAGAGTGGATATAAAATACAAATAAATAGGTGAGTAATTGCAAGTGAAATGGGCTTCTTATTTTATGTAAATATGAATGCTAAAATGCAAATATTACGTATGCATGCATGAATGCAAATTATGCAAGATAAGGGGAAATATGCAGCTAATTACTCAGGAACAAGACTCTATTTTCAACTTTAAGAGTGATGAATTACAGATTCATCACCATGTAGCTATCTCCTCTCTATAGTCACTCACAAATGTAGTGATGCATGTCTTCTTGGGCACCACATGTAATGGACTAAACCACATCGAGTCGGAGATGGGGTAGATAAAATCATCACTCCACCATTTCGATATATCCTTCATAACCACCTCTTGAAGTTTCAGGTTCAGCCGTCACTGGAACTCACGCGATGGCTTAGGGTCCTCTTCAAGATAGATATGTCGAGAGCACAGGGTTGGACTTTATCCCCTGGAGGTCAACTATACTCCATCCTATTGCCTTGCGGTTCCTTTCAAGAACCTCCATCAAATGGGATTCTTGCAAATCTGAATGAGAGAAATCTCGCTGATCATGCAAAACGGGTGAAGATGGCCCTTTTGGTGTATCTATACTCGGTGTCGGCATGGTCTCCACCCATGCTGCTGGCTTCGTGGAAATCAGACAAGGTAATAAATCATCAAACTCTGCCCAGTCTATGTCCGAATCCGAGGGATATGAATCAGAATCACATGATATATATTTTTCCTTGCTCTCCTAAATGCGGTCGACAGCCTCAAAAGTGTCCTCGGCCAAGAGTGTGCTCTCCAAACTCTCTACTACTGAAAGCGGTAAATCTATGTCATCTGAAGGTGAAAGAAGAGCTCGTGAAATGAGATCGGACCAAACAGCTTCATCATCAGTGATAACAATGTTGCACTCCTGGTGGACATCTCGCTCTGCCTCTGTCATCTTCTCTGCATCACTGAACTGCTCCGAGCAAGTTGAATCTCGCGCTCTAATCTCGTCAATCATCTCTATTTGTATACTCTCGCTCTCGAAGTGAAAGTATACCTTCCCACTATCATGCTCGGACACCGCCTTGGCAATGTCCAAGAATGGACGTCCTAGAATGATGGAGGTATCAGTCACACACTCGAGGATCTCCACTTCAAGAACAATGAAGTCCACAGGTAATTTCAGGCCCTGAATTGTGATGACCACGTCCTTCAACAACCCCTTCGGCCTCTTGACAGATCTATCAATAAAATGAAGGACAGTCCTGCTCTATCAAAGAGGACCAAACTCGAATTTATCGAGTAAGGCTGTTAGAAGGAGGTTTATAGAAGAATCGACGTCTAATAGAGCACGATCAAATATCTCCTCATGAATGTGGCATCTGACATAGGGAGCTCATGCATCTGGCCTCTTAGCTGGCAGACGGTTCTGAATAGCGAAGTAAGTGGCATGGATCATCACATGGATCGCTACTAGGTGATTCCTCTTCTCCCTGCATATAGTGGTCTTCTCTCTCAAGTTCCTCTGGAAGAGAGGTATGTGCTCGAGTGCCTCCTGTAGAGTCGGCTGGATATGGAATCTATCAACCATATGTTGGCTGAACTCGATCTTTTTTTGGACTTTCCTTTTTATTCCCCTTTTCCAAGTGTAGATCTTGAGGAAAGGGGATGGTTGGGCCCTCCTCATATAGAGGGATAGGAAGAGGTTCTTGCTACTGATAAGGCATGGAATCCATACAAGTATCATAAATCTTCACATGTGGACTCGAAGCTAAAGAAACCATTGCTTTATTATATTATTTGTTCTTTTTCATAATGTCTAGAGATACAAGAACTGGAGGTGACACAACTAGAATAGAAGTGGTGCACTCAGTACCACGCACTACATATGTCTTCGTGGCATCAACACCCTTCTCTAGCTCAACATCATCTGGTACAGTGGCAATAGTACCACCTACTACATCCGGAGAAACAACAGACTCGGTATCGTTGACTGGATCAACGTCCTCGGTGGCTTCAACACTACCATCATCATCATCATCCTTAGCAGCATAAACACATCTATCCTCCTTGTCTGGCACTCTTGGATCCTCAAGGTATCATCGCTCACTTCACTCTTTATTCTTTTATTTTAGCTAGATATTTTGGAAAATTACCATGAATATAGTTGTATATACAATAATATAACAATAAGCATGTTTCTGATAAATAGCAATAATTAGCATGTATTTGTGCATAAATAAAAGAATAAAGAATAAAAGAAAAAGAGGGAAATATTTTTAGTGACCTGAACCCAAAAGAGAGCCCAACATGGGCCTGATCGCCAAATAAAATTAGTAGAGAGAGATAGGGACATTCAACCTTGTACATATGCCCTTTATGTATATATATAATTTATTTTCCCAAAAATGAAAATAAAAATGCGTTTTTATTACCTTGTATATGTTTCTAAAAAAACAAAAAATGAGAAAAATAAAAACAAAATAATTTGTCACTCTCCACATTGTACATACCATGTGTATATAGGACATATACCTATTTATTTAATACTTGTAAATAACTCATAAAAATAAAATAAAAATTATTTGATATTCCAAATTTTATGTTGTAAATAAATAAAATATAAAATTGTGGTATTTGTACAAAAATAAATAAAATAAAAATTAAAATAAAAGTAAATAAATAGTTTATATATGCACATAATATAATATAATGTATATAACATAATTTATATTTCATAAAAAATAAAAATCTTTAAAAAATAGTTTGAAAATAAACAAACTTTTTTTTGTAAATACATTAAAATAAAAAAAATTCTATTTTTAATTGGATTTATAAATATTTTGACCCTGCTTTATTCTGATTGATTCATGGGGGATTGTTGACCCCCAGTCAACTCTCCCTCCAAGATCCTTTCTTCGCCCGAACCTAATTTGAGCCCCACTTCTCAAATTTTTCTTGATTGGGTTCCTCCATCTATCACCCCGATTCCACCGCCCGTCTCTTCCCCATGGATCAACCACTCTCGCGGATCCCTAGGGAGTGTCGGATTTGCATCGGTTCGCGTGTCCGTGCCCGTTCTTCATCATCACCTGTGACACATATAAAAGTCTTCATTTCAGTGCCTAACTCCTCAGCTCGTGGCGCAAGTCCTCATTCTACCCTAAATACATTCCCCTCGGTGACAGCCTTCGGAAGCACCCCTTGGTGGTCGGATTGAGTGGATGTAGTCGAAGCTCTACACATGTGGTCGAACCTCCGCCGCGTTCGAGCCTCCCCGCCTGCCACAGATGGTCGAGGTGACGACCCATCTCGACTTCACCTCCTAGAGCTCAAGATTGATCTTAGACCATCAGGTATACCTCACTTCAATCCTGGTTTATTTTATCTTTAAAGCTTTCTTTGGACCTGTGCCAGCTCCGACCCGACAGTTGGAGCTCCATTGATCACACTTAGTCGCTCTGATCGACTCCCCATTCCAGCATCATCCTTTCCCCGCAACCTGATTATCTCGATCTTGGCTAACTAAGCCAAGATTAGGCTAGGTTGCTTCCATCGACTTCGCCGGAACCTCCCCTCGTTGTTCTTTGTCGCTTCACTTAGTTGTTCATCCAATAACCTTGGCCGGAGCAAGCCTCCGAGCAGTAGCTTTCATATGCAGGTCAAAGAGTGCACGATTACCCCCAAGCACGCGTCTCATCCACCTCGTCAGAGCTATCCCAGGTCACCATCCCGTCTCGGAGATTCGACCGGTGGATGCTCCATCCACCACCACCACCCGACGCGGAGGAGCGTCGCGAGTCGAACCCCTCTTACTGATAAGTCATTAGATTCCTGGATCTCCACCATTTCTCCGGCGAACTTCGCCAGGGAGGAGTTCTTCCAGCTGCCTTCTCCACTATCAGATCGACCCTCTCCGCCAGGTCGCATCTTAGCTATTCATCTCCGATCCTGACAAACCGTTAGATCTGACATCTAAAGGCCCCGTACGCCCCACGTTTGCCTTCATGTCAGAGTTGTTGGATACGCTACGTGGCAGTGCCAGAGCCACTCGTCTTCAGCCAACCGGAGCACGCCACCTGTCCCCCCCCCCACGTGACCCACACGAACGACTGGTTAATTTGCGCTTTCTTCCCTGTAGTTTCTTTATGTTCTTATTTTGTCTGTTAAATAAATAGTACAATGTGGACTATTTGCATGTGAGCCCCTTTTGTTTTCAGTATTTGCACTTTGGTCCTATTTGTATGGGTGCACGTGCATCGACATGTACCTTTGTGTGACATTTGCATATCTACATGTGCCTTTGTGTGACATTTGCATATCTTACCCTGAAATTAATGGATGTTATGGATTGAATTCATAGTTTTACTATTTACCTCCGTGCCCCTATGAATGATGAGTTTCGACATGTGCTAAAATTCGTGAGTAAATTGCGGGAAGGGTCCTATACTTCTGACGTGTGTTGTTGTTTGGCCCTTGCAAGTTGTTTCTCTTGCATATTAGTCCCTGTGAGCTGTATGGTTTTGATTATCTTGAATAAAATAGCTATATTAGCCCAAATTTCATGAAATTTGGATACGAGGCTCTTGCCACTGTGTAAAAAATTCTGTGAATTTTTGAACTTGTCTTGTTTTCATTTGATATTTTTAAAAATTCAAAAACTCAAAATTTTGCTTCTATTCAGTTTTGGAAATCAACTAAAAATATTAAAAACCCTCTAAAAAATCCAAAAAAATACTGTGTGTTTGTTCTTGTATGTTTTTTCTTTAATCTAATTTTCATCACATTTGGACTTATAAAAACTCTAAAAATTGAAAAAAAACTAAAAAACTTAGAAAAATCAGTAAAAATACTTAAAAGAGCAAAAAATGCAATTTCAGTTTCCGTACTGTAGTTAGTGTTTTATTTATAGTTTACCATAAAATTGTTGTTGGAATTTTATAGTCTGTTTATATATTTTTGAATAGCCTTTTGATTCTGGCTGCATAGTAGTTTTCATTTTTCACCTTGTCTCATTTTTATAAAATAACAAAAAAATCAGAAAAGTCTAAGAAAAATACCAAAAACACTTGAAAACTTATAAAAACCAAAAACAGAATGGTGTAGTTGTCGGGGAGCACGGCTTAGTAGTCGGTTATTTTCTCAGCTTTTTGTCTTTACTTACATTTATCAGCATTTATTTCCGTTCCATTTTTTTATCATATCTTATAATAAATTGTTTGACACATTTCCGTTGTTTATCTTCTTGCGAGGGCCCGACAATCGAGGGTGGCTTTCCTCGAAGAGCCGAAGCACCCACGGGATTCGGAGGCTGGTTGTTTCTGCATCGAGCCGCAGGAGGACGAAGGAGGACCGAAGCAGGAGTGTAGATAGTCGTATATTAGTCGTAGTTTAGATTTTATTTCATGCATATTTGTGTTGTAATAATACAGGGACAGAGACAGACTTCGTAGACTTGGTGTTATCTCGGGGTCTGTTTCGCCGAGCACCGGTGTGCTCGAGGGACCTCACCGAAGATTTTCGCCGGTTTTGTTTTCACCGCTTATATACTGCTTATCTGATTTTCGAGGATTTATCATTAGCCTTAGGATTTTCTCTGATTGCGACATATTTAGTTAAGGCCAAACCCTAATTATCTGCATGTGCCTATAGTTCGATAATTGGAGTTAACTAATTAAATCACCAAGAAAAAGTCGGATTAATTAGGCTCGAGTGGCGGACACCAAGTGGCTCCCAAGATAGGACTCCAGACATAGATTGATTACCTGACTATTGTGCTTATCGTGTAGAATCTGCTTCATCAAAGACCGTTTTCCTCGTGCATCATATAGGTAGTTTAAATTATGTCTTTATTTTATGCACGGATCACTCTGCATGTAGAATGCTGGAGTCAGGTATGCATTTCTTACTCTGCATGCATCATCGTATTTGATCACACATCGGCTTTTTCATCTTCTCCCTCAGTTTTTGGACTTAAATAACCAGGAGAACGAAAAAATTTGTTAGGCATTGTTTGATCTGAAAAATACCTAAAAACAAAAACTATAAAATTGGGATTGCTAAAGACACTTGACCCTAAGAGACACTTCACCTAAAAATTTGTCTTGGGAGAGCAATCCTTCATTGTCTGGTTTGGATGAGAGAGAGAGTGACCCGCACACTAGGCTAGAGCCATATCCGTTTTCTTGACGGACAACCAGCCTTTTATACGGGACAGTCTGTTAGGAGTATTGGATCCCTATCAGCTTGCTTAATCGCTCTGAAAGACTATCTGATCACCTAATAAAAACCGACAAGATAATTTACCGAGCCTTTACGGTCTTTAGCTCCACGTTGAGTAGGTGAATCGAGGGCTAGCTTTCTCATCTTGTATGTTTCCAGATCTCATCCGCATTCACTCTCCAAATAGAGATGGGAGGGAGGTCTCTTAGGCAGCCCTTGACTGCACCGCTTTACAACACTCCAGCCCGCTCATTAGGTTGGTTCGTGAGAGCCGAGACCCGCTCTATGAATCCGAGTTTTATTCTGCCATGTTCCCCCTCGACCACCCTTCTACCAGTCTTGAGGTGCCCAAGTAGAGAACGCAACAGATATCAGATGATTTATCGGCACCTGAGTTTGGGTCTTTTGACTTTGCAGAGATGATGGCCAGCAGCGAGGAGCGCATTGATGGACCCCGTACGAGAGAGGCATATGTATTGGACCAGGGTGCCATCAACAACACCCTGTTAGCCTCTCTGGAGACCATGCAACGTCATATCAGAGACCAAGGGGCTTTCATGGTGGATACGCATCGTGAGATGGAGCAGCTGCGAGCTGACAGAGTTCAGCGTAGAGCTGCAGGAGGAGGAGGAGACATTCCGGATGACAGAGAGCCTGAGGAACCAGTCCAGCCAGTACCACCAGCACGACCAATGCGGGAGTTGCACAACCCCGGATCGATGCTCACACAAATGGATAGTGCTGCCAGTGATTGTGGTGGACTTCAAGTTCCCCCATCAGACAATTCAGCATGTGGATGAGGACACCATCCGGATGATTTCCTTTCCGTTCTCCCTCGTAGACAGAGCAACCAACTTGCTGAAGCATCTCGGGAAATTTGTTACCACATGGGAGCAACTCCAAAACGAGTACTTGAACAAGTACTATCCACTTGGTCGGACGAATGCAGCTAGGGCATTGATCAGCATCTTCTCCATGATCCTCAATGAGTAATTCCACGAGGCATGGGAGAGGTTCAGAGAGCTCACAGACCGAGGCCCACACCATGATATATCCAAGCCCAACCTTGTCCAGAGTTTCTTCTGTGAGCGCACACTGGAGTTGCAGGGGCTCGTCAATGCTTCTTGTGGGGACTCTTATTTTGCCAAGGATGAGGATCAGGTCCGGGCTATCTACGAGGAGATGGCCGAGAACTATACAGCGATGTCCTAGACCCGATTATATACTCAGGGGAAGCCCCACACACCAGTCATGTCCTATCAGAGGATAGCACGAATTGAGGTCGGTCCTTCTAAATCCGCAGCAGCCACAACGTAGGCGGAGTCTACAACTGCTAATATGGGGATTATTAGCAATAAGTTGGACCGGATAGAGATGATCGAGAAGAAGCAGTGCCATGGTATGGCACATATTGATCAGATGGCACAGACGCTGAGCGACCTGAAGACCTAGATCATGTGTCTTCAGGAGGCACAGACGGCTTCTCAGCCTCGTCTCAGGTCATGGGGAGATCTGAGCAGTAGCGACAGTTAGTCCCATCACTCAAGCCAGCCTAGACAGGTCCACCATGTTTAGGCGGAGTCGTACCAGCAGCCGTAGCAGTTTTACCGGCCACCACCATCTCAGGAGACTCATATGGTAGTCTACCTGCCGGATCAGCCCTTGGTAGTTCTTCCCCCACCCACGTACGAGCAAGAGCTGTTGATGCATGTCAATGGGATCTGGTACGACCGACCTCAGCCTGGGGTCCGACGAGACCATCCTGGATTCTGTTGATCGACCGGAGGTACCAGCTCCCAGCATCAGCCTCTAGTTCAGGGTGGCCAGTACGGCCAGCAGCGAGAGCGAGAGCAGCCCCAGTTCCCACCACAGCAGCAGCATCAGGCACATCCATACCAGCAGCATGGTCCTTATCCCTATCAGTAGGGACGGTCTTGGAGGCAGCATCAGCCTCAATAGTATCACTCCCATTACTCCTCTTACCCTCGTCCACTGCAGTAGCCTCAGTTTCAGAGAGGACACCCGTCAGGTTCTCATGGGTCCACCTATGAGAACCCTGCTTTGGATGACTTAGCCCGCCTCACGTTCGAGTAGAAGGCCACCTTTCGACGGGAGATGGACGAGTTTAGACAGGAGACGAGGGCGATTGTAAGAGGTAAGATCGCCATCCCTGCCCAGATCGAGCCCAACCCGAACAACCTGAAGAGGAAGTCTGAGCAGGTAGAGTTTACGTATATTACCACTTATAGTGATTCTCTTGTTGATGTTTCTTCATATAAATTTGATGCTGACTTTGTTACACTTAGGAGCGATAGGATGCCAGCAGGCAGCGCCTCATCTGAGCAATGACCACTCAAAGCTTCAAGAGCGCTAGATGAGGAGGAGAGCAGTGTTTATGCCGCTCGAGATGATGATGATGACGGTGGTGCTGATGCCTCCAAGGACGTTGATCCAGCCGACGGTACTGAGGCCATCGTTTCATCAGATTTAGGAGGAGGTGGTGTTGATGCCACTCGATGTGATGCTGAACGAGAGCGTGGTACAAACGCTGCGAACCAGGATGCCATAGGTGGTACTGAGGCCACCATTTCTGTTCCTGTTGTCCGTCCACCTGTTTATGTATTCAAGGACTATTCCGTGAATAAAGGAAAGGGTTCTTTTTCTTCTACGATTCCATCTGTGATTATTTGTGATGTTTGCATGGATTCATCGATGCCACAGTAGCAGGGACCCATTCCTAGCCCTTCATCTGCGGAGGGCCCAGCCATCCCCTTTCCCCAAGCACATGGCTTGGTTAAGGGGGGGGGGGGAAAGAAAATTCAAAAAAGACCCATCAGTTAGAGTTCTGCCAACAGATGATAGACAGATTCCAGATACAATTGACTCTATAAGAGGTCTTGGAGCATATCCTTCTCTTCAAGAGGAACCCTAGAGAGAGGACCACCATTCGCAGGAAGAGGAGGAACCACCAGTCAGAGATCCATGTGCTCACTCGTACCACCTGCTTTACCATCCAAAACCGTCTGCCAGCCAAGAGGCCAGATGCAGGAGCTCCCTATGTAAGATACCACATAGATGAGCAGTTGTTCGATCAAACTCTATTAGGCAACGGTTCTTCGATTAACCTACTTCCCACATCCTTACTCGATCACTTCGAGTTTGGCTCTCTTAGACAGAGCAGGACGGTCCTTCAGTTTGTTGATCGATCTGTCAAGAGGTTGAAGGGGTTACTGAAGGACATGGTCATCACAATTCAGGGCCTGCAATTCCCTGCGGACTTCGTATTGTTGGACATGGAGATCCCTAAGTCTGTGACCGATACCCCAATCATTCTAGGACGTCTGTTCTTGGACACATCCACGGCAGTGTCCGACCATGATAGCGAGAAGGTATACTTTCGCGTCGAGGGAGAGAGTGTCCAAATAGAGACGATGATGAGACTAGAGCGCGAGATTCAGCTTGCTCAGATGATGAGGCAGTTTGGGCAGACCCCGTTTCACAAGCCATCCTCTCAGATTCACACCCCGCTGATGTGCAGATTCCGGTAGAGGAGAGCTGGGAGAGCACATTCCTGGCAGAGGATATTTTTGATGCAACAGATCGTGTTCTCAAGAGCGAGACAGTTGATTTTTATGATGCAGATTCATATCCCTCGGAGACAGACATTGATTGGGCAGAGTTTGATGATATGATCCCGTGTCTGATTTCCATAGAACCAGCAGCTAGTGTGGAGATGGAGCCGATTCAGAGTACAGATACACCAGCAGAGCAGTCTTCACCAGATCTTGATTTTCAGCGAGAGTTCTCATTTTCCCATGCAGATTTGGTCGCATTCACTCAGACATTTCATAGGCCAGATCCGCCATCTCCCAGTTTCCCAGAGAGGAAGATCTTGCTGCAGTCGCTGAAGTATAGGTTCCTTGCGGGTGAGCATGAGATGCACCCAGTCATTATCTCAACAGATTTGACTGGAGAGCAAGAGTCTCATCTGATGGAGATTCTCGAAAAGAACCGCAAGGTGATAGGATGGAGCATAGCCGATCTCAAAGGGATAAGTCTGGCCTTGTGCTGCCACAATATCAATCTCAAGGAGGATGCGAAGCCGTCGAGTGAGTTCCAGCGGCAGCCGAACCCGAACCTTCGAGATGTTGCCATGAAGGAGATCTCGAAATGGTCAAGCGCCGATTTTATCTACCTCATCTCCGACTCCAAGTGGGTCAGTCCATTATATGTGGTGCCCAAGAAGACGAGCATCACTACAGTTGTGAGTGAGTCTGGAATGGAGATCGCTACCCGGGTACCCACTTCTTGGAGGGTCTGTGTGTACTACAGACGATTGAACCAGGCCACTAAGAAGGATCATTTTTCGCTACCTTTTATTGATCAGATTATAGAGAGGCTAGCACAAAAGAGTCACTATTGTTTTCTTGACGGGTACTCCGGATATAATCAGGTGGCCATTGCGCCAAGGACCAGGAGAAGACCACATTCACCTATCCCTTCGCGACATATGCTTTCAGACGCATGCCTTTTGGTTTATGCAACGCTCCAGCAACATTACAGAGGTGTATGTTGTTCATCTTTTCGGACATGGTGGGTAAGTGCTTGGAGGTCTTTAAGGACGACTTTTCGATCTACGGCGATGGGCTTGATGCTTGTCTTGAGTGCCTAGACCACATCCTATAGCGATGCATTGAGGTCAACCTTGTTTTATCTTGGGAGAAGAGCCACTTCATGGAGACTCAAGGGATGGTGCTTGGCCACATCATCTCAAATAGGGCATGGAGGTTGATCCGGAAGGTGGATATAATTAGAAAACTCAATCCACCGTCCAACTTGCTACAGTTACGATCTTTTTTGGGGCACGTCGATTTCTACCCATGATTCATTCATGATTTCAGTAGGATTGCCAGACCGTTGACTGATTTGTTATCCAAAGACACCGAGCTCATAGTTGATGATAAGTGTTTTGCATCATTTGAGACTCTCAAGAGTCTATTTGTTGAGGCTCCTTTCCTCAAGCCACCAGATTGGTCTCTCCCATTCGAGATCATGACAAATGCCTCCGATTTTTCCGTAGGGGCCGTGTTGGGACAGAGGAGGGATGGATTACCTTTTGCCATTCACTACGCTAGCCGTACATTAGATGTCATGCAGAGGAACTATGTCATAGAGAAGGAAATGCTAGTCGTAGTCTTTTCCCTAGATAAGTTTAGATCATACATCATTGGATCTAGAGTGACTATTTACATTGATCATACCGCCATCAGGTACCTCATGGAAAAGAAGGATGCCAAAGCAAGATTGACTAGATGGATCCTTCTACTCCAGGAGTTTGATATTGAGATTAAGGATAAGCATGGAGTCAAGAATGTGGTGGCGGATCATCTCTCCCGATTAGAGCATCTTGAGGATTCTGAGCGGATTGATCCTATATGTGAGACCTTCCCAGATGAGGTGATCCTTACTATCGCCTCACTCTCATGGTACGCTAACATTGTGAACTATCCTGTTGCTAAGAAAGTTCCACAGGGTTGGCCCAGGTAGAGACTTGAGACCTTCCTAGCGAAGGCCAAGTCTTACCATTGGGAGGATTCCATCCTTTACCACGAAGGAGGGGATAGTGTCTAGCAACGGTGCATTCCTCAGGAGGAGCACCATAGAATCCTCACCTACTGCCACAAGTTGGAGGCAGGAGGTCATCACTCTAGGAGGAGAACGACACAGAAAGTGATCCAATCCGGCCTATGGTGTCCTACTCTCTTCAAGGATTCTGATGAATTCGTGAAGAAGTGTACTAACTGTCAGAGGATGGACACTTGTGGACAGCATGGTATGATGTCGATGCAGCCCATTCACTTCCGTGAGGTTTTTGACGCATGGGGCATTGATTTCATAGGTCCATTCCATAAGAGTCAGAGATTCGAATACATTTTGTTGATCGTTGATTATGTGAGTCGTTGGGTTGAGGCCATCCCCACCTGAACCGCAGATGCCAGGATTGTATGTAGATTTTTGAGGAAGAATATTATTTCAGGGTTCAGGGTACCACGAGTGTTAATATCTGACGGGGGGTCTCTTTTTGTCAACGACAAGGAAAAGGCCCTTACTACCGAGTTCAGTATAGACCATCGAGTAGCCACTCCATACCATCCTCATACCAATGGTCTTGCTGAAATGTCAAATAGGGAGATCAAGACTATATTGCAGATGGTCGTCCGCCCTCACCAAAAGGATTGGACACAACTTTTGGACTCGGTCTTGTAGGCATATAGGACGTCCTTCAAGACTCTTTTGGATACATATCCCTTTCGCCTCGTTTATGGCAAGCCCTTCCATTTACCTGTTGAGTTGAGAGATAAGTCACTTTGGGTTGTTACAGAGATACTTTTGGATCCAGTGAGTATAGGAGACCAGAGGAGGGCAGAATTGGCAGCTCTGGAGGAGCTTAGAGATGAAGCCTTTTCAAGCAGCCTACATTATAAGGAGAGAGTGAAGGAGTGGCATGATTCTCATATCAACCACAAGCAGTTTGAGACAGATTAGAGAGTATGGTTGTTTGATACTAGGCTTCAATTATTTCCAGAGAAGTTACAAAGCAAGTGGAAGGGACCATACCTGATCCGAAAGGTACATGACAATGGAAGCATTGGCATATCTGAGTTGTCTTCTTAATCTACCTTTCGTTTTAACGGGCAGCGGCTCAAACCATATCTAGATCATGAGCCGCTGGTCGTTGACGTCGCCCCTATTCATTTTGCATGAGATGTGGTCTTTGACTCACATCTAATGCATCTCATGCCTGATTATCACTGTCTTCCGCCATGTATAGATCCAGTTGTCCATATCATTCCATTCTTTAGTCCCACACCCCATCTTCATCTTATGATTATGCAATACTTAGGGTGTACTTTACCCTAAGTATAGGGGGGTGTAGGACTCTTGGGTATTCTTTTGATTCATTCTACCTCTGTTTTGCTGCCTATACATAGGGATATATTACCCTAAGTATAGGGGAGGTATACCCTGTACATTCTTCCACTCGGATTTCCCTTCTTGTAGAACTTGCTATTTTTAGGATTACTTAATCCTCGGCATAGGGGGAAACACTGAGTCCTCTTCATTCTATTCTTTGATTCGTCGATGTATTATACCATTCCTTTTCCCTTCCCTATACTATGCACGAGTTATGCCTTCTTCATCGCTCTTGATTCACTCTGAGGACATCGTTTGAGCTGAGTATAAGGGGTGTCATATATATTTTAGCCATAACTCGTACTTTGTGTGAGTGTGTTAATAAATAAAAATGGCTAAAATTCTTCTCCCCAAAAACCATAAAATTTTAATATCTTTCATTGTACATAATATTCTTTATTGCACACACATAGCTATTTACAAAATTATTTTTATACAAATGTTTGTAAAAATCTTTTGTGTGTAAATAGTTTATAAATATTTTAATATCAAAATTATGTATATAGTACAAAATTTTTGTAAAATGTTTAAAAAACAAAAAGTTGCAAAAAAATATGTAAATGTGAGTAAATATTTTGCAAAACTTCTGCATGCATGCATATATCCATGTTTTCAAACATTTTTATTTTGCACATTTTCAAAAATTTTGTATAAATTGCACGTTTGTAAAAATGTGTACAATTTTTTCAACCTTGATCGACATTTAAACTGGCATGTAATTAAATTGGAAAATGGAGCTTGGTTAATACATTAATCCACCTAACTCTAAGAGGAACCTTATTGGGCTTATGGTTAAGACTTTTCAGGTCCACTTGGGACTTAATTCTTTGAGTCCACTAGGCTATGAGCATATGTCATCTTGATGAGCCTAAGTAGAACACTTAACAACGCACACATGACTCTCAGAAACAATGGCCTTACTTGTACCAGCACCTTATACATAGCTCTCCACGGATGTGGTGGTGAGGAGGTAGTTTCCTTTGGCTTGGGGTAGCATATGAGGGTAGTACTTCTAGGCGGAACATCTCTTCTTCTTATAGTGAAGGAAGTGCATCTCAACTTGGTCTGGTGTTGATGATGTATAGAGACAGGAGTTGTGGGTTGCAATAAAGCTTCAAAAGAGTTATAGTCTACTGGCTCAAGAGGAAAAACTCCTTATGTATATATGTTGCACCATGTAGATATGTTGTACATATGCACATCAAAAAAATGTGCAAAGAAAGAAAAACTCCAAAAAAGTAGTGGGTCTGATTGAAAATAAAATACCCACAGAGTTTATATAGCCAAATAAAGCAAAGCTTATGTTACACATGACCATCTCATGAAGCTTGCAGCGGGAGACTTAGCTACACTGGTTGGGCTCCCAAGGATACATGGCTACACTGGTCATGGTCCATTCTCTTCTTCCCCATCTTCATGAGCCGATTGTACTTGAACTTAGAAGGGAATACCCCGCTCCTCGAGGAAAGAGTTGCTAAACTGAGGCATTAGAGTTACCTTGTTAAGGGGGGTTGTCGCTTTGTCATTTTTGAGGTGGGGAGATACATCTCACTTACACAGTACAAGGAAAGATTCATGGTCATTAGAGTTTGTGTATGTAGACTTGTTCGGATCTGGATTGTTGAGGAGTGTTGACCATAGATTGGTGGAACTTAGAGTCTATTGAGTTTTAAGCTTAAGTCCAAATAAGGTTCCGACAAATTAATAATCTAAGGGTCTGGCTGAGCTCCATACTTAGATTTAATGAAGGAAAGTTTAATAATCAATCTTGATTTCCCGTCTTTTCTTTTTCTTTGACTTTTTCACTTCTTTTTCAAATAACTGTTTGCTAAGGGACTTGCAAAAGTAAAGTATATGGGGTGATGAATCCCCACTCATCACGCTTTATTCTTTTATTTTAGCTAGATATTTTTGCAAAATACCATGCATATAGTTGTAAATACAATAAGATAACAATTAGCATGCATCAGTTAAATAGCAATAATTAACATGCATTTGTGCATAAATAAGAGACTAAAAGAAAAGGAGGGAAATATTTAGAATAAATATTGAGTGACCTAAACCCAATATAGGGCCCAACAAGGGCCTCATCGCCAAATAAAATGAGTAGAGAGAGGTAGGGAGATTCAACCTTGTACATATGCGCTCTATGTATATAAATAATTTTTTTTGCAAAAATTAAAAAATGTGTTTTTATTACCTTGTATATATTTATAAAAATAAAAAAATGAGAAAAATAAAATTAAAATAAAAACAAATAAATTTGTATCTCTCCACCTTCTACATACCATGAGTATATAGAACATATACCTATTTATTTAATACTTGTAAATAACTGATAAAAATAAAATAAAAATTATTTTATATTCCAAATTTTATATTGTAAATAAATAAAATATAAAATTGTGGTATTTATACAAAAATAAACAAAATAAAAATTAAAATAAAAACAAATAAATAATTTATATATGCACATAATATAATATAACGTATAATTTATTTTTCATGAAAATAATAAAAATCATTAAAAATAGTTTGAAAATAAACAAACATTTTCTATTTTGTAAGTATTTTAAAATAAAATCATTTTCTATTTTTAATTTAATTTATAAATAAGTTTGACCCTGCTTAATTCAGATTGGTCCACTGGGGATTGTTGACCCCGGTCAACTCCCCCTCCCGGATCCTCTCTTCGCTCGAACCCGGTTTGAGCCCCACTTCTCAAAATTTTCTTGACCGGTTTCCTCCATCTTTTGCTTCGATTCCACCGACTGCCTCTTCCTCGTGGATCAGCCACTATCGTGGATCCCTATGGAGTGTCGGATCTGCATCGGTTCACATGCCCGCGCCCGTTCTTCATCGTCACCTGGGACGCATATAAAAGTCTTTATTTCAGTGCCCATCTCCTCATCTCGCGCCGCAAGCCCTCATTCTACCCTAAAAACCTTCCCCTCGGTGACAGTGTTCGGAAGCACTCCTTGATGGCCGGATTGAGTGGCTTTTGCTGAAGCTCGACGCACGTTGCTGGACCTCCGTCGTGTTCGAGCTTCCCCGCCTGCCGCAGCGTAGTCGAGGCGACGGCCCATCTTGACTTCACCTTTTGGAGCTCATGATCGATCTTAGACCATCAGGTATACCTCCCTTCGATCCTGGTTTGATTTATCTTCAAATCTTTTATTGGACCTCCGCCAGCTCCGACACGACGGTCAGAGCTCCATCGATCACGCCTAGCCCCTCCGATCGACTCCCCGTTAACCATCATCCTTCCCTTGCAGCCTGATCATCCTGATCTTGGCTAACTGAGGCATGATCGGGCTAGGTTCCTTCCGCCTCCTTCGTCGGAACCTGCCCTGATTGTTCCCCATCGCTTCACTTAGTTGTTCATCCAATAACCTTGGCCGGAGCAAGCCTCCGAGCAGTAGCTTTCATCTGCAGGTCAAAGAGTGCACGAGTACCCCCCAACTCGCATCTCATCCACCTCGACGGAGCTATCCCAGGTCACGATCACCGTCTTGGAGATCCGACCAATGGATGCTCCATCCGCCACCACCACTCGACGCAGAGGAGCCTCGCAAGTTGAACCCCTCTTCCTGATCGGTCATTAGATGCCCAGAGCGCCACCAGTTCTCTGGCAAACTTCACCAGTGAGGAGTTCTTCCAGCTGCCTTCTCCACCGTTGGATCGACCCACTCCGCCAGGTCGCATCTTAGCCATTCATCTCCCGAGCCTGACAGGCCATTAGATCTAACATGTAACGGCCTCGTACGCCCCTCGATCGCCTTTACGTTAGAGCCGTTGGATCCGCTACGTGGCAGTGCCAGAGCCACGCGTCTTCAGCCAACCGGAGAATGCCACCTGTCCCCACTCCCCCCCCCACGTGACCCGCACGAGCGGCTGGGTAATTTGCGCTTTCTTCCCTACAGTTTCTTATGTTCTTATTTAGACTATTAAATAACTAGTACACTATGGACTATTTGCATGTGATCCCCTTTTGTTTTTAGTATTTGAACTTTGGTCCTATTTGTATGGGTGCACGTTCATCAACACGTGCCTTTGTGTGACATTTGCTTATCTTACCCTGAAATTAATGGATGTTATGGTTTGAATTCATAGTTTTACTATTTACATCCATGCCCCTGAGAATGCTGAGTTTCGACATGTGCTAAACTTCATGGGTAAATTGAGGGAAGGGTCCTATACTTTTGACGCGTGTTGTTATTTGGACCCTGAAAGTTATTTTTCTTGCATATTAGTCCCTATTTGTTGTATGGCTTTGATTGGCTTGAATAAAATAACTATTTTAGCCCAAATTTCATGAAATTTGGATATATGGCTCCTACCACTGTGTAAATTTTTTTGTGAATTTTCAGACTCATTTTGTTTTCATCTGATATTTTTAAAAATTCAAAAACCCAAAATTTTGCTACTGTTCAGTTTTACAAATCAACTAAAAATATTATAACCCTCTAAAAAATCCAAAAAAATATTGTGTTCTTTTTGTAAGTTTCTGCTTTAATCCAATTTTCATCGCATTTGGACTTATAAAAACTCTAAAAATTGAAAACCTAAAAAACTTAGAAAAATAATAAAAATTCTTAAAAAAATAAAAAAAATTAATTTTAGTTTATATAGTTAAGGTTTTATTTATAGTTTACTATAAAATTGTTGTCGGAATTTTATGGGCTACTGAGATATTTTTGAATAGCCTTTTGGTTCTGGCTGCACATTAGTTTTCATTTTTCACCTTGTCTCAAAAAATCAGAAAAATCTATGAAAAATATACTTGATAATTTATAAAAAAACAAAAATAGAATGAAGTCATTACCGGGGAGTACGGCTTAGTAGTCAGTTTTCTTCTCAGCTTTTTGTCTTTACTTGCATTTATCAGCATTTATTTCCATTCCATTTTTAATCATATTTTATAATAATTGTTGTTTGACACATTTCTGTTGTTTATCTTCTTGCGAGGGCCCGACGATCGAGGGCGGCTTTCCTCGGAGAGCTGAAGCAGTCGCGGGATTCGGAGGGGGCTTGTTTCTACATCGAGTCGTAGGAGGACTGGAGCAAGAGTGTAGATAGACGTAGTTTAGATTTTATTTCCCGCATATTTGTGTTGTAATAATACAGGGATTGAGACAGACTTGTGGACTTGGTGTTATCTCAGGGTCTGTTTCATTGAGCACTGGTGTGCTGAGGGACCTCACCGCAGATTTTCGCCGATTTTGTTTTCACCATTTATTTACTGCTTATCTGATTTTCGAGGATTTAGCCTTAGCCTTAGGATTTTCTCTGATTATGAAGTAATTAGTTAAGGTCAAACCCTAATTATCTACACGTGATAATAGTTCGATAATTGGACTTAACTAATTAAATCACCAAGAAAAAGGTCGGATTAATCATACTCGAGTCCACGTGTCGTGAGGAGTCACATACAGCATGTGCAAGATCCATTGTGTTGGACACCGAGTGGCTCCCAAGATCGGACTCCAAACTTCGCTTGATTACTTGACTATTGTGCTTATCGTGTAGAATATGCTTAGTCTAAGGCTGTTTTCCTCGTGCTTCATATAGGTAGTTTAAATTCTGTCTTTATTTTATGCGCGGATCACTCTGCATGTAGAGAGATGGAGTCAGGTATGCATTTCTTACTCTACATGCATCATCGTCTTTAATTGCGCATCAGCTTTTTCGTCTTCTCCCCCAGTTTTTGAACTTAAATAACCAGGAGAACCGAAAATTTTATTATGTGTTGTTTAATCTGAAAAATACCTAAAATCCAATAACTATAAAATTGGGACTGCTAAAAATTGAAAAACACTAAAAAACTTGGAAAAATCAGTAAAAATTCTTAAAAAATAAAAAAATTGCACTTTTAGTTTCTGTACTTAGGGTTTTATTTATAGTTTACATAAAATTGTTGTTAAAATTTTATAGGCTATTTAGATATTTTTGAATAGCCTTTTCATTCTGGCTACACAATAATTTTCATTTTTCGCCTTGTCTCATTTTTATAAAATCAACAAAAAAATCAGAAAAATCTAAGAAAAATACAAAAAACACTTGAAAATTTATAAAATCCAAAAATATTTTTATTTTAATTTTCGGACCTGTTTTTGTGTAAATAAATAATTGTTTGTGTCCTTTTTTACTTCCTTTACATTTTTTCCTAATATTGAAAAATCCAAAAAAATTACAAAACCTAAAAATACACTAAAAATACTTGTTTTAATCCCGACTACTTCGTAGGTTTTTCCAAACCGTGCTCCTTGTGTTCGACCCAGGTAGTTATACCGGGTAGAATAAAAGAGCGAGATCGTTGTTTTTGACCTGATTTGTTTTATATTTTGATTGGTGGTCTTCCTTATTTCTTAATTGACATAGTCGCCCGAGTGGTTGAGGTTGCAACGACCATTCATACCTTCTTACCTTAGTCGCTCAGGCACACGTCATCAGCTGGCATCCTACTGCTCCTAAGTGACACAAAATCAGCATCAAATTTATATGAAGCAATGTCACCCAATGACTCACTAGGAATGATGGTCTCTGTGAAATGTACCTGCTCAGATTTTCTCTTGAGATTGTTGGGGTTGGGCTCGATATGAGCGGGTATGACAGCCTTTCCCTTGATGAAAGTTCTGCTAGAACTAGTGAGGAGGTTGAGAATATTGTTGAAGTTGTTACAATGTCTCCCTCTACTGTTGTCCCTACTGGTAGGGACGAGGACCCGACTGAAATTGCTGCTGCTATGGCTGTTGGGAGAACTGGGGCTGCTTCTGCTACTGGTCGAACTTTACACCCTGAGCTGGAGGCAACTGCAAGCATGAGGTACCTTTGGTCGACCACCTGAATCCGCGATGATCTCAGTGAATCCTGGGTTGTTGTTGGTCGTACCAAATCCAATTGACTTCCATCAACGGATCTTACTCGTAGGGAGGAGGAGGGAGAACTGTCAGTGGCTGATCCTGCTGAGACACCAACATATAAGTGTCCTGAGATAGCGGTGGCTCAGAGTACTAGTGCTACAACTGCTGGAACGACTCCACCTGGATGTAGTGGACCTGGCGAAATGGGGCAGAGTGTTGTGACGAACTACTACTATTAACATCAACCCGTGACCTGAGATGGGGCTGAGAAGCCATCTATGCCTCCTGGAGATACATGATCTGGGTATTCAGCTCACCCAGTGTCTGTGCCAACTGATCTATCTGAGGCATGCCCTGACACTGCTTCTTCTCGATGATCTCGATGTGGTCCTACTTCTCGCTGATTATCCCCACATCAACGGCCGATGACTCTGCATGTGTTGTGGCTGCTGAAGAAGTGGATGGACTTACATCAACTCATGCTATCCTCTGATAGGATGACATGGGGTGAGGGCTTCCCCTGAGTGTAGAGCTGGGTCTGTAACATCATTGTGTAATTCTCAACCATCTAGTCATTGATGGACCAGACCTGGTGTTTGTCCTTGGCAAAATAGGAGCCCCCACAAGAAGCGTTGACTAGCCCCTACAACTCCGGTGTCATCCCACAAAAGAAGCTCTATAATAATTTGGGCTTGGATATGTTGTGATGTGGACACTGGACGATGAGCTCACGGAAATTATCCCACACCTCATGCAACTGCTCGTAGGTATCACGGTGAAATTGTTGATCAGAGCTCGTGTTACGTTGGATGGCTGAGTGGATAGTACTTGTTCAATTACTCGATCTGAATCTTCTCCCACGAAGTGATGTATCTCCCCAAATGCTTCAGTAGTAGGCTGCTCTGTCTACCAAGGAGAAAGGGAATGCCATCATCTTGATGGTGTCCTCATCCACGAAATGGTCATGGACAGTGTTGTAGATCTTCTCAAACTCCTACAGCTGTAGATACGGCTCCTCGGTGGAAAGCCCATGGAACTTGGGCAAGAGCTGAATGGTTTGAGGAGGACACTTGAAATCACCGAAGATTGCCAGAAGCTGGATCTAGCAATGTGTAAGAGTTGCACTAGGGTTGTGCAACTATCTCATCGATCGTAGCTGCCTGGCTATCTCTGGCTGATCCTCCAGCTCTTCTGGTTGTCCTCTCGCTTCTCCTCAACCTACGGGGATGTCTTCACTGGCTACTCACTGCTGATCTTCTTTGTTAGCTCGCATTTGCCCTAACTCCTGATGAACCTCTACAATAAATGCTCCCTGATCTCAGATTTGACGTTGCAATGTCTCTAGGGAGGCTAACAAGATGTTATTGATGACACTCAGGTCAAGAACATATGTGGCACCCTAGGGCTGTCCATTGGTGCGCTCATCGTTGCTGGCCATCTCTTAGGTCTCTACAAAGGCAAAAGACCCGAACTCAGGTGCCGTCAAATGAATAAATATCTGTGTTGGTCTGTGCTCGGGTACCTCATGACTGGAAGAAAGGTGGTCGAGGGGGACAAAATCGAACTCGGGTTCAGAGAGTTGGTCCAACCTCTACAGATGCTGCCTAGATGAGTGAGTCAGAGTGCTCGAAAGCAGTGCTTCCAGGGACAACCTAAGGTACCTCCGACCCATCATCGTGACCTGGAAGAAGTGCGGATTGGATCTGGAAACAAACAAGATCATCAATCAAACCCCTAAATCACCTACGCAACGCTATGCTAATGACTGTTAGGGTTCCGTCGTTTATCTCATCAATTTTATTTAGGTGATAATTTAGTCTTGCAGAGAAACTAAGCGAGCTGTCAAGAACCTGATGCTCCCAAGAGACTAGCCCAATCCCAAAGCTAGATCTTTCCCAACCAATACAAGTTGCTGACAATTTAACGGCTACCCGATCAACTCGCTTTGCTATGGACATCATGGCCCGCTTTATTGAATACCATAGAGATCCTCACTATAGAATGACTAACCCCAAGACTGGTAGTATAATAAGAGTTCATGTGTGGCTCTAGCCTAGTTTGTAAGTCACTCTCTCGCGTAAGCAAACCAAACAATGAGGGGATGACTCTCCCAAGACAGATTTCTATGTGAGGTCTCATTTAGGATCAAGTTTTTTAGCAGTCCCAATTTTATGGTTTTCTCTTTTTATGGTATTTTTTAATAACAAACAAATGCCTAACGAATTTTTCGATCTCCTGATTATTTTAAGTCCAGAAAGGGGGGAGAAGACGAAAAAGTCGATGTACGATCAAACAATATGATGCATGCGAAGTAAGAGATGCATACATGTCGCCAGCACTCTACATGCAAGGTGATCCGCATATAAATATCAAGACAGAAATGTAAACTAATCTAAATGATGCAAGAAGAAAACAACCTTAGATGAGCAACTTCTAATAATCGCGAAGAACCAGAGTTAGCTAACTAGATCAAGTCCGGGGTTCAATCTTGGGAACCACTCGATGCCCACCACAACAGGTCCTACTAGCATTGTACATGGTACTCACGACACGTGGACTCGAGTTTAATTAATCTAACTTTTATTATGAATTATTAATAAGGTCCAGTTACAAATCTATAATGCAGGCAAGATATTACGGATTAGGCCTTAATTATTTACACCGTAATCAAAGAAATTCCTAAATCTAATGGCCAAATTCTTCAAAAATCAAAGGAAATAAAAATGCAAAGAAAACAAAACCGACGAAAAACTGCAGTGAGGTCCCCTGAGCATGCTGGTGCTCGGCGAAACTGATCCTGATAAGTCAAGTCCGAGAAAGTTTGGGTATCCCAATTTATTACAATAATACTAATGTGTTAGATAAAAACTACTATATGCTAATCTATCTATTGTAACTACTTCAGGTACGAGGGTCCTCCAAGTCGTTCTCGGGCGTTTCGTCAGACAAAAAGCGAAACAGAAATGGGTCAGAAACAATTATTACATATATATAGAGAGGTAAATGGGGCTGCCCCCAGGGAGTAGCCAACTTGGCTACTCCCACCCTTATTTTTCCCTCATTTTAATTTTTTTTGGAAAATAAAAATATGTATATTCATCATTATATCCCTCTCACATTCTATTAAAATTTTGTCAGAAAAAGAGACTCCTACGGCCTCCATCCAAACATGTTCGATTTAAAAAATCTTGCGACCGTTAAAAAATGATGTCTGGATGGAGGGCTTAGGAGTCTCTGTTTCTGACAAAATTTTAATAGAATGTGAGAGGGATATAATGATGAATATACAAATTTTTATTTTCCAAAAAAATAAAAAAATGAGGGAAAAATAGGGGTGGGAGTAGCCAAGTTGGCTACTCCCTGGGGGCAGCCCCATTTTACTCATATATATATATATATATATATATATATATAGGCAAAAAGACTGAAAAGACTACTAAGCCGTGCTCCCTGGCAATGATGCCATTCTAATGAGCGACCTACCGACCAGGGTTAAGTATGAAAAATAATCAAGGGTCGTTATGACCCCAATCAGCAAGTCGGACTCAACAAGAAAAATAAAGATAACATAAATAAGAATATCAAAGCATAAAATCCAATGTTAGTGGTCTCCGCTATTTATTTAACCTGGTATAGCAACCAGGGTCGAATACAAGGAGTATGAGTAAAACCTAAGAAGTAGTCCTAATCAGAGAATAAAAGGAATATTTTAGTGGTTTTTAATTTTGCGATTTTTATATTTTCAAAATAATAAAACAAGACAGAGAAATAAAGTACAAACAAGCTTCAACATTTTTTGTTACGAGTGAAAATGCTCACAAATAGGAAACAAAAATATTTTTATGTTTTTCGAATACTAAGATGTTTTTGGTGATTTTATGGGATTTTTGCAATTTTTAAAAGTTTTTAAAAAAAAATCATAAAAGGGTGAAAATGGAGAATGGGACTAAAAGGCAAATTTAAAAAGCTAAAAGTGCATGATTCCTGATTGTGATTTTATGAGAAAGTAAATTAAACTAGCTACAGACAATAACTATAATTATATTTTTCTAAAATTATTAATGATTTTTATAAGTTTTTGAGTCTTTAATAATTTTTAGTGATTTATGAGGAATTTTCATGCAAAAATGCCACTGAAGACAAAACATATAAAAACACAAACATAGAAACTTTTATGGATTTTTTTTGACAATTATTTTATGTATTTTAGGAAATAGAGAAAGCAATTTTAGGTATTCTAGATTTTTTAGAAATTATCAAATAAAACTAAATTAATTCACAAAAATCGCCATAAATATTACATGTTAACAGGAGCTAACTATAATTTTTGTGGAATTTTTGAGTTAATTAAGTAATTATTTGATTAAAAACAAAGCACACAGAACACGAGGACCTACCTACAATTATACGAAAGTTTCAGGGAAAATATTTACTCATGCAAAAAGTTCCGGGCCACTTATGCGAAACGTCTAATAGAAAAACAAACAAGATACTTTTCACAAGCACATGGGTATAACTGCAAATATCAAAAAACTTATATTTAAAAGAAAATAATTAAAAGATACGGGGGGTATATCATGCAATTACATCGGCTACGAACGTGACACAGCACATGAGTTCAGTCAAACAGAACTAAAATGCAAATATAGAAAAGTGTAAGGGTCTGACTGCAAATTAACCAAACTAATTTAAACTACTTCAAATATTTACATGAGTGATTTATAAATACCAAACATAGGGTTCCTAAGAGTATTTTACCCCTTATTAAGTGGTTATCCAATGGTCGGGAGCGGTCCACTTAAGATCAGATGGTTGTGCTTCACGGACGATGCTTCGGCGATGGAGGGCTCTTATCAGATCATTAGATGGAGCTAACGGTCGAAGATCCCCTGAAACCCGATGACATGGATTAGAACTGGGGGGATCTTCAATCGGACTACAAAGGGATAGTCTGAAAGAACTCGCCTCGGCGAGTTTATTTTGTCCATGGTGCATCACTCTGGCATTCTGTCATGCTACGTAGGTGTGGAGTTGATCGGTGATGTTGTTCCCTAGCTGCAGGAGGGCTCTGATGGACCCAGGACCATGAGAGAGGTCCAGAGGGTGCACGGTCGTCCTGGGACTCTCCTAAACTCCTCAAGATCTCCGGATGAGGTTCGGTAGCATCTAAACCTGTAGGGTACGATGTATACTTAGAAGGGAATCCTCTGGTGTGGGTTAAAATGCCAAAAACATCACAAACCAAAGGGGGATCAGTGGATGGGAAGGACTCTGGTGAGTGAGGGGTTCCACTTGTGTGGGGGCTCCAAACCGAGGGCTGGAGCAATGTGGGAGGTTGTGGAGCGATCGTAGAACTGAAAGGAAGTCGTAGCAGGGCGTATGAAGGTTGGAGTGCAGCGAAATGATGGAATGGGTACGGTGGTCGGATGTGCTATGTTCGGCAATGTTAATAAATTATTCCTGCAAAAATGAACGATATCGAAGGTACCTGGAGCTGGATGAAGTCGCCTGGGGGTTGCAGACGGAGTCCACAGGGGGTAATGGCCTTAATGGACAGCAGTTCTAGAGGCTGGAGCTCCTTGCAGCGGAGCGGAGGCAGAGCTCGCCAGACCTAGGGTTTCTACGCTCGAAAATACCCCTCGCCCTCCCTCTCGCTAGCTATCACTCCGGGAAAGGAGCTCAGGTGCACAGGAGGATGTGGAGTAGCCAAAGGTGCTACAAAAGGGAGGAGGGGGTCAGTATTTATTGGTGCGAGGGTCCGAGAAGATGGAGGCACGGCCCATGAACTGAGGTGCAGATCGAGGAAGAGAACATCGGGTGAGGGTAAGAGATCCGCATCTTCCATCCGGAACAAAGATTTGGGCAAAGAGGAGCTCTGGTCGGGTCTCGAGAAATTGGAGAAGATCAGCTAAAACCCGACTCGACGTAGAAAGGGATCCGAGGGGACCAATTGATTGGAGTTAACGATCCAACATGGTCCAATCAGAGGGGGTGCAGAAAAAGGACAAAATGGAGTACATGACAAAATAGCAAAGAAAAATAAAGAAAATTAAATAAAAAATAATAAATTAGTTTAAATTAAAAAATGAATAAAATGGAAAATATTTATTATTTTCAAGGAATTTTTTATGACTTTTAATTATTTTTCTGAAAAATAAATTAGTCTATATACAGTATATAGTGTTAATAACAAGTATAATATACTACATATTTTGTACTATTATTTTTATTTTGTTATTTTTACACAAATACCATAATTTGGAATTTTATTTATTTTCAACATATTTTTAGGATTAAAAAAATAATTTAATTTTTATGATCTATTTACAAGTATAGAATAAATAGGGAATGTGACCTATATACAAGTATTTTGTACAAGTGAGGGAGGATTTATTTTTATTTTTAATTTTCTGATTTTTATTTTGTTCTTGTTTTATTTTTAGGACTATATAAAATGAGGTAAAAACAATATTTTATTTTTATTTTTTAAAAAAATATTTATTTACATATATAAGTGATATGTACAACATATAGTAGTCCCTATCTTTCTCTCTACTGATATAATTTGGCGATCACGTCAAGGCTTGACTTTCTCTTGGGGTTTGGGTGACTCTGTATTTATTCTAAATACCTCCTTCCTTTTTATTTTCCTTTATTATTTTATTTTAGCACAAATACATGCTAATTATAAAATGTTAACACATGCATGTCGAATGCTAAGTATTTACACCTATTTACATTATGCTTTGCGAAGATAAATAGATAAAATAAAAGAATAAAGAGTGAGAATCAGGGATTCATCACCCCCCTATACTTTACCTTTGTTAGTCCCTTAACGAACACTTATTTGAAAAAGAAGAGAAAAAGAAAGAAGAAAAGAAAAAGATGGAGAATCAAGATTGATTATTAAACTTCTCTTTATTAAATTGAAGAATGGAGTTCAGTCAGACCTTTGTATTATTAGTTTGTCAGATCCTTATTAAGATCTAGGTTTAAGACTCAATAGCCTCTAAGTTCCACCAATCTATGGTCAAGACTCCTTAATAATCCAGATCAGAACAAGTCTACATACACAAACTCTGATGACCATGTATCTTTCCTTATACTGTGTAAGGATATGTAGCTCCCACATCAGAAATGACTGATGACTCCCCATTCATCACTCTTTATTCTTTTATTTTAGCTACATATTTTGGCAAAACATCATGTATATAATTGTAAATACAATAAGTTATCAATAAGCATGCATTTGTTAAATGCCAATAATTAGCATGTATTTATGCAAAAATAAAAGAATAAAGAATGAAAGAAAAAGAGAGAAATATTTAGAATAAATATTGAGTGACCTAATTCCAAGAGAGGGCCCAACATGGGCCTGATCGCCAAATAAAATAAGTAGAGAGAGATAGGGCCACTCAACCTTAGACATATGTCTTCTATGTATATAAATAATTTATTTTCTCAAAAACAAACTAAAAATGTATTTATAGTTCCTTGTATATATTCTTAAAAATAAAACAAAAATTAGAAAAATAAAAATAAAAACAAAAGTAAGTTCTCATTCACCTTGTACATACTATATATATATAGATGTAACATATACCTATTTGTTTAACACTTGTAAATAAACAAAAAAAATAAAATAAAAATTATTTATACTCCAAATTTTATGTTGAAAATAAATAAAATATAAAATTGGGGTATTTGTACAAAAATAAACAACATTAAAAAATAAAATAAAAATAAATAAGTATTTTATACATGTACATAATATAAGATAATGTATATACCTTAAATTATTTTTCAAAAAAAAATAAAAACCACTAAAAAATAATTTGTAAAATAAGGAATATTTTCCATGTTGAACATATTTTTAAATAAAATCATTTTTTATTTTTAAATTATTTTACAAATAATTTTAAACTAAGATTTTTCTGATTGGTCCACGGGGGACTGTTGACCTCGGTCAACTGCCCCACCTGGACCACCTCTTCCGCGGATCCAAGGTTTCTCGTGTTTTCACCCATTTTCCCTCATTGATACGACCATCTTTCACCCCGATTCCACCCCTCCCCTCGTCCCCTTGGATCCCTGAATCCCGCAGATCCCTAGGGAAGAGAGGATGTTCCTTGGTTCGCGCGTCCATACCCGATCTTCATCGCCACTTGGGAAGCCCTATAAAAACTTCATTCCATTACCCAGCTCTGTAGCTCACACTGCAGACCCTCCTTTTGCCATGGAGAGCTTCCCCTTGGTGACAACTTTTGGAAGCAACCTTCGGTGGCCGGCGTGAGAGGATGTAGTCGATACCCGAAGCACGTGGCCGGACCTCTGCCGCGTTCGAGCCTCCCCACCTGCCGCAGCGTAGTCGAGGCGACGACCCCCATCGATGCATCCTCCTGGGGCTCAGGATCGATTTTAGCCCATCAGGTTTACCTTTCGTCGACCCTAGTTCTATTTTATCTTGAATCTTTCATCGGACCTTTGCCGGCTAAGACCCAGTGATCGGAGCTTCATCAACTCTATCCATCCGTTCAGATCTACTCCGCATTCCATCATCATCGTTCCCCTGCATTTTGATCATCCCGATCTTGGATTTCCGAGCCAAGATTGGGCTAAAATCCATTAGGCTTCCCCTACGATGGACACATTAGGTTCTGGATGCACACTGTTTTGCTTTTTTGGATTTGTTTCATTTTTATAAAATCCATTAAAAATCAGAAAAATCTGAGAAAAAACAAAAACATACGAATATTTCTAAAATCCAAAAATATTTTTATTTGAATTTTTTGAATGTTTTTAAGGTATTTAATAATTGTTTGATTGAGGTTCTGTTAGAGTTTTTTGCCTTTTTCTTAATATTGAAAAATCCAAAAAAAAAATAAAACCTAAAAATCCACCAAAAATCCTTCTTTTTGATTTCCGACTACTTCCTAGGTTTACCATTCCGTGCCCCTCGTGTTCGACCCTGGTAGCTATACCAGATAAAATAAATAGCTAGACCGCTATTTGACCTGATTTGTTGATTTTTATACTTGGTTGTCTTTATTTTCTTGATTAAGTCCGCTCCGCGAGGTTGAGGTCGCAACGACCATTCATACCTTCTTACCTTAGTCGCTCGATTTTCGGTCTCATCAGAACGACACCATTGCTGGGGAGAATGGCTTAGTAGCCGGTTTTCTCGTTCTTTTCGGCTTTTATTTTAGCTTGCATTTTTCTATCATTTATTTCCATTCCATTTTAGTATATTTTATAATAATTGTGCTTTGACACAATTCTGTTGTTGATTTTCTTGCGAGGGCCCGACGATCAAGGGAGGCTTTCCTCGGAGAGCCGAAGCACCCGTGGGATTCGGAGGCGGCTTCTTTCTGCATCAAGCCGTAGGAGGATGCGGGAGGACCGGAGCAGGAGTGTAGAGAGCTATAGTTTAGCCGTAGTTTAGTTTTATTTCTCGTACATTAGTGTTGTAATAATACAGGACAGAAGGACTTTGTGGACTTGGTGGTATCTCGGGGTCTATTTCGCCCCGTTGTGCTCGGGGGACCTCACCGCAGATTTTTGCCGGATTTGTTTTCACCGCTTTTACTTACTGCTTATCTGATTTTTGAGGATTTAACCTTAGCCTTAGGATTTTCTCTGATTGTTACATAATTAATTACGACCCTAATTATCTTCATATTCCTACAGATCGATAATAGGAGTTAATTAATTAAATCACAAAGAAAAAGTCAGATTAATTAGGCTCAAGTACACGTGTCATGAGGAGTCACATACAACGCGTGTAGGATTCGTTGTGGCGGAAACCGAGTGGCTCCCAAGATCAAACTCCGGACTTAGCTTGTTTACCTGACTATGGTGCTTATCGTGTAGAAACTACTTAATCTAATGTTGTTTTCCTCGTACATCATATAGGAATTTTAATTTAAGTCTTTATTTTATGCACGGATCACACCCTGCATGTGAAGACCTGAAGTCAGATACGCATTTCTTACTCTGCATGCATCATCGTCTTTGATCGCGCATCGGCTTTTTCGCCTTCTCCTCTAGTTTTTGGACTTAAAATAACCATGAGAAGTGAAAGCTTCATTAGGCATTGTTTGATTGAAAAATATCTAAAAACAAAAACTATAAAATTGGGACTGCTAAACACACTTGACCCTAAAAGACACTTCACTTAAAAATTTGTCTTGGGAGAGTAATCCCCTCATTGTCTGGTTTGGATGAGCGAGAGAGTGACCCGCACACTAGGCTAGAGCCACATCCGATTTCTTTGCAGACTACCGACCTTATATACGGGACAATGTGTTGGGAGTATTGGATTCCTATCAGCTCGCTTAATCGCTCTGAAAGACTGTCTGATCACCTAATAAAAATTGACAAGATAATTGACCGAGCCTTTACGGTCTTCAGCTCCGCATGGAGTAGGTGAATCGAGGGTTTGCTTTCTCATCTTGTGTGTTTCCAGATCTCATCCGCATTCACTCGCCAGATCGAGAAGATGGGCAGGAGGACTCTTAGGTAGCCCTTGGCTACACCGCTTTACAGCACTCCAGCCAACTCATCTAGGTTGGTTCGTAAGAGCCGAGACCCACTCTCCGAACCCGAGTTTATTTCCGTCATGTTCCCCCTCGACCACCCTTCCACTAGTCCTGAGGTGCCTGAGCAAAGACCGCAGCAGATATCAGATGATTTATCGGCACCTGAGTTTGGGTCTTTTGCCTTTGCAAAGACCATAGCCAGCAGCGAGGAGCGGACTGATGGACCCTGCGTTACAGAGACATATGTGTTGGATTAGGGTGCCACTAACACCATCATGTTAGCCTCTCTAGAGACCATGCAGCGTCAGATCAGAGACAAGGGGGTTTCATGGTGGATATGCGCCGTGAGATGGAGCAATTATGAGCTAATAGAGATCACCGCAGAGTCACAGGAGGAGCAGGAGATAATCTAGAGGACCGAGACCCTGAGGAGCCAGTCCAACCAGCACAGCCAACGTGACCGATGAAGGAGTTTCACAACCCCGGTTCGACTCTCACAAACAGATGGATAGTGATGTCGGCGATTGTGGGGGACTTCAAGTTCCCTCCTCAAACGATTCAACTTCTTCCCTACTTCGATGGGCTCGCTACATATGATCCACACCTCCATCTCCACGAGTTTGAGATGATCTGCAGTACTGTCCATGATCGGCATGTGGACGAGGACACCATCCGGATGATTTCCTTTCCATTCTCCCTCGTAGACAGAGCAGCCAACTACCTGAAGCATCTAGGGAGATTTGTAACCACATGGTAACAGCTCCGAACCGAGATCCACTCGGTCCGACAAATGCAGATAGGACCTTGACCAGCAACTTCTCCATGCTCCCCAATGAGAAGTTTTACGAGACATGGCAGAGGTTCAGAGAGCTCACAGACAAGTGCCCACAACACGATATATCCAAGCCCAACCTTGTCCAGAGTTTCTTCTGCATGCTTACACCAGAGTTGCAGGGGCTCGTCAATGCTTCTTGTGGGGGCTCATATTTTGCCAAGGATGAGGATCAGGTTTGTGCCATCTATGAGGAGATGGCCGAGAACTATACTGTAATGTCCCAGACCATATTATACACTCAGGGGAATCCCTACACACTAGTCGTGTCCTATCAGAGGATAGCACGAGTTGAGGCCGGTCCGCAACAGCTGTAGCACAGGCGGAGTCTACGACCGCTGATATGGGGATTATCAACAAAAAGTTGGACCAGATAGAGCTGACCGAGAAGAAGCAGTGCCAGAGTATATCAAAGATTGATCAGATGGTACAGAAGCTGAGAGACCTGAAGACGCAAATCATGTGTCTCCAGGAGGCACAGACGGCTTCTCAGCCCCATCTCAGGTCACAGGCAGATCCGGGCAATAGTGGTAGTTCATCGCAGCACTACAACCAGCCAAGACTGGTCCAACATGTTCAGGAGGAGTCCTAATAGCAACTGCAGCAATTCTACCAGTTACCACCATCTAAGTACCATCAGATGGTGGTCAACGAGCCGGATCAGCCCCTGGCAGTTCTTCCCCCACCCACGTATGAACAGGAGCTGTTGATGGATGTCAACGGGATCTGGTACGACCGACCTCAGCCTAGGATCCATGAGACCATCCTGGATTCCGTTGGTTGATCGGAGGTACTAGCTCCCAACAGCAGTAGCCTCCATTTCAGGGTGGCCAGTACGACCAGCATCGAGAGCAACCCCAGTTCCCACCACAACAGCAACAAGAACATCCATACCAGCAGCATGGTCCTTATACCTATCAGCAGGGACAGTCTTGAAGGCAGCATCAGCCTCCACAATATCACTCCCAGTACCCCTCTCACCCTCCTCCGCAGCAGCAGCCTCGGTTTCAGAGAGGCCACCCGTGAGGTTCTCATGGGCCCACCTATGAGAACCCCATTTTGGATGATTTAGCCTGCCTCATGTCCGAGCAGCAGGCCACCTTTCGACGGGAGATGGACGGGTTTAGACAGGAGATGAGGGAGATTGTGAGAGGGAAGGCTACCATTCCTGCCCAGATTGAGCCGAACCTGAACAACCTGAAGAGGAAGTCTGAGCAGGTAGAGTTTACAGAGATTACCACTCCTAGTGATTCTCTTGGTGATTTTTCTGAATATCATTTTGATGCTGACTTTGTTACACTTAGGAGCGGTAGGATGCCAGTAGGCTGCGCTTCATCTGAGCGATGACGACTCGTAGCTTCAGGAGCGCCAGATGAGGAGGAGAACGGTGCTGATGCTGCTCGAGATGATGATGATGACGGTGGTACTGACGCCACCAAGGATGATGATCCAGTCGGCGATATAGAGGCCATCGTTTCACATCCAGGAGGATGTGGTGTTGATGCCACCCGATATGATGCTGAGCCAGAGCGTTGTATTGACATCGTGAACCAGGATGCGGTAGGTGGTACTGAGGCCACCATTTCTGTTCATGTTGCATTTCCATCTATCTCTGTATCTCAGGACTATTCTGTGAATAAATGAAAGGGTTCTTTTTCTTCTACGAGTCCATCTGTGATTATTGGTGATGTTTGTATGGATTCGTCGATGCTACAGCAGTAGGGACCCGTTCCTAGCCCTCCATCTGAGGAGGGCCCAACCATTCCCTTCCCCCAAGAACATGGCTTGGTTAAGGGGAATAAAAAAGAAAATTCAAAAAAATCTCATCAGTTAGAGTTCAGCAAGCAGATGATAGACAAATTCCAGATATAGCTGACTCTACAGGAGGCCTTGGAGCACATCCCCCTCTACAAGAGGAACCTTTGAAAGAGGACCACCATTCGCAGGAAGAGGAGGAACCACTAGTAAGAGATCCATGTGCTCACTCATGCCACCTGCTCTGCCATCCAGAACCATCTGCCAGCCAAGAGGCCAGATGCAGGAGCTCCCTATGTCAGATGCCACATACATGAGAAGAGGATCGATCGAAATCTATTAGATAGCAGTTCTTAGATTAACCTTCTTCCGCAATCGTCACTCGACCGTTTCGAGTTTGTCCCTCTTAGACAGAGCAGGACGATCCTTCAGTTTGTTGATCGATCTTTTAAGAGGCCGAAGGGGTTACTGAAGGACGTGGTCATCACATTTTAGGGCATGCATTTCCCCGTGGACTTCATAGTGTTGGACATGGAGATCGCTGAGTCTGTGACCAGTACTCCCATCATTCTAGGATGCTCGTTCTTGGCCACATCCAAGGCAGTGTCCGACCATGATAGCGGGAAGGTATACATTCGTGTCGAGGGCGAGAGTATACAAATATAGATGATCGATGAGACTAGAGCGTGAGATTTAGCTGGCTCGAAGCCGCTCAAAGATCCAGAGCATATGATAGAGACAGAGCGAGAAGTCCACTAGGAGTGTGATTTTGTGATCACAGATGATGAGGCAGCATACCAGGTTCCCGATCGAGAGGCAGTTGATTAGTGTGATTCAGATTTAGATCCCTCAGAGTCAGACATTGATTGGGCAGAGTTTGTTGATATGATTCTGTGTCTGATTTCCACAGAGCCAGCAGCTAGGGTGGAGACTGAGTCGATTCAGAGTACAGATACACCAACAGCGCAGTCTTCACCAGATTCTGATTTTCAGCGAGAGTTCTTATTTTCCCATGCAGATTTAGTTGCATTCACTCAGGTATTTCAGAGGCCAGATCCGCCATCTCCCAGTTGCCCAGTGCGGAAGACCTTGCCGCAGTCGTTGAAGTATAGGTTCCTTACGGGTGAGAATGAGATGCACCCAGTCATTATCTCATCAGATTTGACAGGAAAGCAAGAATCTCATCTAATGGAGATTCTTGAAAATAACTGCAAGGCGATAGGATGGAGCGTAGCCAATCTCTAGGGGATAAGTCTGGCCCTGCGCTCCCACCATATCTATCTCGAGGAGGACGTGAAGCGGTCACGTGAGTTCCAGCAGCAGCTGAACCAAATCTCGAGAGGTTGTCATGAAGGAAATTTCGAAATGGTGGAGCGCCGATTTTATCTACCCCATCTCCGACTCCAAGTGGGTCAGTCCATTACATGTGGTGCCCAAAAAGACGGGCATCACTACATATGTGAGTGAGTCTGGAGAGGAGATCACTACCCGGTTACCCACTTCTTGGAGGGTCTGTGTGGACTACAGACAATTGAACCAAACTACCAAGAATGATCATTTCCCGCTGCCTTTTAATGATCAGATTAAAGAGAGGCTAGTAGGGAAGAGTCACTACTGTTTTCTTGACGGGTACTCCGGATACAATCATGTGGCCATTGCGCCAGAGGACCAAGACAAGACTACATTCACATGTCCCTTTGGGACGTATGCTTTCAGATGCTTGCCCTTTGGTCTTTGCAACGCTCCGGCAACAATATAAAGGTGTATGTTGTCCATATTTTCGAACATGGTGGGTGAGTGCTTGGAGGTCTTCATGGATGACTTTTCGGTCTAGGGTGATGGTTTTAATGCTTTACTTGAGTGCCTAGTCCACATCCTACAACGATGCATTGAGGTCGACCTTGAATTATCTTTGGTGAAGAGTCACTTCATGGTGACTCAGGGGATGGTGCTTGGCCATATCATCTCCAACAAGGGCATGGAGGTTGATCAGGTCAAGGTGTATATCATTAGAAAACTCAATTCACCATCCAACTTACGACATATACGGTCTTTTCTGGGGCACGTCGGTTTCTACCGACGATTCATTCATGATTTCAACAGGATTGCCTGACTGTTGACTAATTTGCTGACCAAATACACCGAGTTCATAGTTGAAGATAAGTGTATTACGTCATTTGAGACTCTCATGAGTCTAGTTGTTGAGGATCCTATCCTCCAGCTGCCTGATTGGTCTCTCCCATTGGAGATCATGACGATTTTACCGTAGGGGTCGTGCCGGGACAGAGGAGGGATGAATTGCCTTTTGTCATTCACTACGCTAGTCGTACATTGGATGTCGCACAGCTGTACTACACAGTCACAGGTAAGGAGATGCTAGTTGTAGTCTTTGCTATAGATAAGTTCAGATTATACATCATTGGATCTAGAGTGACGATTTACACCGATCATACCGCCATCAGGTGTCTCATGGGAAAGATGGATGCCAGAGCGAGATTGGCTAGATGGATCCTTCTACTCCAGGAGTTTGATATTGAGATTAAGGATAAATCGAGAGTCAAGAATGTGGTGGCGGATCATCTCTCCCGATTAGAGCATCTTGATGATTCTGAACAGATTGATCCTATATGTGAGACCTTCCCAGATGAGGAGATCCTTGCTATCGCCTCACTCCCGTGGTACACTGACGTTGTCAACTATCTTGTTGCTAAGAAAGTTCCACAAGGTTGGCCCAGACAGAGACTTGAGACCTTCCTAGCGAAGGCCAAGACTTACCATTGGGAGGATCCCATCCTTTACCATGAGGGAGGGGATAGTGTCTGGTGACGGTGCATTCCTCAGGAGTAGCATCATAGCATCCTCACGTACTGCCACAAGCTGGAGGCAGGAGGACATCACTCTGGGAGGAGAACGACACAGAAAGTGCTCCAATCCGGCCTGTGGTGGCCTACTATCTTCAAGGATTCTGATGAATTCGTTAAGAGATGTACTGACTACCAGAGGATGGGCACTTGTGAACAACGCGATATGATGCTGATGCAGCCCATTCACTTCTGTGAGATTTTTTACGCGTGGGGCATCGATTTCATGGGTCCATTCCCTAAGAGTCGGGGATACGAGTACATTCTGTTGGCCATTGATCCTGTGAGTCGCTTAGTTGAGGCCATGCCCGCTCGAACCGCAGATGCTAGGACTGTATGCATATTTTTGAGGAAGAACATCATTTCACAGTTTGGGGTACCTCGGGTGTTGATATATGACGGGGGGTCTCATTTCGTCAACGACAAGGTAAAGGCCATCGCTAGCGAGTTCAGCATAGACCATCGACTAGACACTGCATACCACCCTCAGACCGACGGTCTTGCTGAAGTGTCGAATAGGGACATCAAGACTATATTGCAGAAGGTCATCCGCCCTGACCGAAAGGATTTGTCACAGCTTTTGGACTCGATCTTGTGGGCATATAGGACGTCCTTCAAGACTCCTTTGGGTACATCTCCCTTTCGCCTCGTTTATGGCAAGCCCTGCCATTTACCTGTTGAGGTGAGACATAGGTCACTTTGGGTTGTTACAGAGATACTTTTGGATCCAATGAGTGTAGGAGACCAGAGAAGGGCAGAATTGGCAGCCCCGGAGGAGCTTAGAGATGAAGCCTTTTCAAGAAGCCTACATTATAAGGAGAGAGTGAAGGAGTGGCATGGTTCTCATATCAGCCACAAGTAATTTGAGCCAGATCAGAGAGTATGGTTGTTTGATGCTAGGCTAAGATTATTTCTAGGGAAATTGCAAAGTAAGTGGAAGGGACCATACCTGATCCGAAAGGTACATGACAATGGAAGCATCGACTTATCTGAGTTGTCTTCTGAATCTACCTTTCATGTTAATATGAATCGGCTCAAACCATATCTAGATCATGAGTCGCTGGTCGTTGGCGTCGCCCCTATTCATTTTGCGTGAGATGTGATCTTTGAATCACATCTAATGCCTCTCACGCCTGATTATCACTGTCTTCCACCTTGTATAGATCCAGTTGTCCGTATCATTCCATTCTTTAGTCCCACACACCATCCTCGTCCTATAATTATCCTATACTTAGGGTGTACTTTACCCTAAGTATAGGAGGGTGTTAGACTCTTGGGTATTCTTTTGATTCTTTTTACCTCTGTTTTACTGCCTATACGTAGGGATATTTTACCCTAAGTATAGGTGAGGTAGACCCTGTACATTCTTCCACTCGAGTTTCCCTTCATGTACAACTTGCTATACTAAGGATTATTTGATCCTAAGTATAGGGGGAAATACCGAGTCCTCTTCATTCTATTCTTTGAATCATCATTGTAGTATACTATTCCTTTTCACTTCCCTATACTAAGCACGAGTTATGTCTTCTTCATCGCTCTTGATTCACTCGGAGGACATCGTTCGAGCTAAGTATTGGGGGTGTTGTATATATTTCACATATACTTTATCCATAACTAGTATTTTGTGTGAGTGTGTTAATAAATAAAATGGCTAAAATTCTTTTACCCAAAAACCATAAAAATTTAAAATTTTTCCTTGTACATAAAAATTCCTTCTTGCACATACATAGCTATATATAAAATTTGTTTTTGTACAAATGTTGTAAAAATGATTTTGTGTAAAGTGGTTGTAAATATTTTGATATCAAAATTATGTATATAGTACAAAATTTTTGTAAAATGTTTAAAAAATAAAAAAGTTCGCAAAAATCCCTTGTGTAAATGTTTGTAAATATTTTGCAAAACTCCATGCATTCCTTCATTCAAACATTTTTCAAAAATTTTGCACATTTCCAAAAACCAGCATAAAAACATTTTTGTATATCTGTGTACATTTTTTCTGAATCATGATTGACATTTAAACTATCCTGGAATTAAATTGGAAAATGGAGCTTGGTTAAGACCTTAATCCACCTAATTCTAAGAGGAACCTTATAGGGCTTAGGGTTAAGACTTTTCAGGTCCATTTGGGACTTAATTATTTGATTCCACTAGGTTATGATCATATGTCATCTTGATGAGCCTAAGTAGAACACTTAACAACGCAAACATGACTCTCAGAGACAATGGCTTTACTGGTACCAGCACATTACACATAGCTCTCTACGTATGAGGTTATGAGGAGGCAGTTTCCTTTGGCTTGGGGTAGCATATGAGGGTAGTACTTCTAGGAGGAACCTCTCTTCTTCTTATAGTAAAGAAAGTACGTCTCAACTTGGTCTGGAGGTGCTAAAGTCTAAAGTCAGGAGTTGTGGGTTGCAATAAAGCGTCAAAAGAGGGATAGTCTACTGGCTCAAGAGGAAAAACTCCTTATGTATATATGTTGCGCCATGTAGATATGTTGTACATATGCACATCAAAAAAATGTGTAAAGGAAGAACAACTCCAAAAAAGTGATGGGTCTGATTGAAAATACAATACCCACCGGAGTGTATATAGCCAAATAAAGCAAAAATCTTATGTTACCCATTCCCATCTCATGAAGATTGCAGTAGGGAGACCTAGTTACACTGGTTGGGCTCCCAATGATATGTGGCTACACTGGTCATGATCCATTCTCTTCTTCCTCCTCTTCTTGAGCTGGTTGAACTTGAACTTAGAAGGGAATACCCTGCTCCTTGAGGAAAAGTTGCTAGACTGAGGCATTAGAGTTACCTTGTTAAGGGGGGTTGTCACTTTGTCATTTCTGAGGTGGGGAGCTACATCTCACTTACACAGTACAAGGAAAGATTCATGGTCATTAGAGTTAGTGTATGTAGACTTGTTCTGATTTGGATTATTGAGGAGTCATGACCATAGATTGGTAGAACTTAGAGGCTGTTGAGTTTTAAGCTTAAGTCCAAATAAGGTTCCGACAAATTAATAATCCAAATTTTTACTGAGCTACATACTTCAATTTAATGAAGGAAAGTTTAATAATCAACCTTGATTTCCCTCCTTTTTCTTTTTCTTTCTCTTTTTAACTTCTTTTTCAAATAAGTGTTTGCTAATTGACTAGCAAAAGTAAAGTATAGGGGGGTGATGAATCCCCATTCAACACTCTTTGTTTTTTTATTATAGCTGGATATTTTGTCAAAACATCATCTATATAATTGTAAATACAATAAGTTATCAATAAGCATGCAATTGTTAAATACCAACAATTAGCATGTATTTGTGCAAAAATAAAAGAATAAAGAATGAAAGAAAAAGGGAAATATTTAGAATTAATATTGAGTGACCTAATTCCATGAGAGGGCCCAACATGGGCCTGATCGCCAAATAAAATAAGTAGAGAGAGATAAGGCCACTCAACCTTGTACATATGCCTTCTATGTATATAAATAATATATTTTATCAAAAACAAAATAAAATGTATTTATAGTACCTTGTATATATTTCTAAAAATAAAACAAAAATTAGAGAAATAAAAATAAAAACAAAAGAAATTTCGCACTCACCTTGTACATACTATATGTATAGATGTAACATATACCTATTTGTTTAATACTTGTAAATAAACAACAAAACAAAAAAATAATTTTATACTCCAAACTTTATGTTGAAAATAAATAAAATATAAAATTGGAGTATTTGTACAAAATAAACAAAATAAAAATTAAAGTAAAAATAAATAATTATTGTATACATGTACATAATATAAGATAATGTATATACCTTAATTTATTTTTCAAAAAAAAATAAATAAAAACCACTAAAAATAGTTTGGAAAATAAGGAACATTTTTCATGTTGAATATATTTTTAAATAAAATCATTTTTGATTTTTAAATAAAATCATTTTCGATTTTTAAATTATTTTAAAATAATTTTGACCTCGGATTTTTCTGATTGTTCCATGGGGGACTATTGACCTCGGTCAACTACCCCCCCTAGACCACATCTCCCACGGATCCGAGGTTTCTCCCGATTTCTCCCATTTTTCCCTCATCGATCTGATCATCTTTCACACCGATTCCACCCATCCCCTCTTCCCCTTGGATCCCTGACTCCCGTGGATCCCTAGGAAAGATCAAATCTTCCTTGGTTCATCGCGCCCGTGCCCGATCCTTCATCGCCACCTGGGAATCCCTATAAAACCTTCATTCCATTGCCCAGCTCCGTAGCTCGTAATGCAGACCCTCCTTTTTCCCTAGAGAGCTTCCCCTTGGTGACAGCTTTCGGAAGAAACCTTTGGTGGCCGGAGTGAGAGGCTGTAAAATACGCTCGACGCACACGACTGGACCTCCGCCGCGTTCGAGCCTCCTCGCCTTCCACAGCATGGTCGAGGCGATGACCCCCATCGACGCATCCTCCTGGAGCTCAGAATCGATTTTAGACCATCAAGTATACCTTTCATCGACCCTAGTTCTATTTTATGTCGAATCTTTCATCGAGCCTCTACCGGCTCCGACCTAGTGGTCGGAGCTTCATCAGCCCTATTCATCTACTCCGCAGTCCATCATCAGATTTCCCCTGCATTCTGATCATCCCGATCTTGGATATCCGAGTAAAGATTGGGCTAGTTCCATCCTCCGCCATCGTTAGAACCTCCCCTTACCGTTCCTCGCCGCTTCCATTAGTTTTTCATCCAATAACCTGGGTCGGAGACAACCTCTGAGCAAGAGTTGTCGCCCTGCAGATCGCGTTGCGCGTGCAGACCCCAGAGCACATCATCCAGCTTCACCATAAATCACCTTACAAGTAGAGTGCTGGCGACAGGTACGAATCTCTTACTTTGCATGGATCATAGTGTTTGATCGTGCATTGGCTTTTTCGACTTCTCCCCCTATTACTAGACTTAAATAATCAGGAGATCGTAGGCATTTTCTTGTCGTTGAAAAATACCATAAAAAGAGACAGCCATAAAAATGGGACTACTAAACAAACTTGATCCTAAAAGACAACTCACATAAAAATCTCTCTTGGGAGAGTCATCGCCTCATTGTTTGCTTTGCTTGCACGAGAGAGTGACCCGCACACTAGGCTAGATCCACACCTGAACTCTCGTTAGACTACTGGTCTTGGGGTTAGTCATTCTCCAGTAAGGATCTCTCCAGTATCTGGTAACATGGGCCGTAGTAGAGAGAGTTGATTGGGTAGCTAATAAACGGTCTGCAACTTGTACTTGCTGGAAAAGATCTAGATTTGGGATATGGCCAGTCTTTTGGGAGCATCAGATTACTAACAGCTTGCTTAATCGCTCTGGAAGACTGAATTATCACCTAAATAAAATTGACAAAATAAACGACCAAACCCTTACGGTCATCATCTCAACGTTGCTTAAGTGAATTGGGGGTTTGATTATTGATCTTGTTTGTTTCCTGATCCTGTTTGCGCTTCTTCCAGATCACGATGATGGGTCGGAGGTCCCTTAGGTTGCCCCTGGCAGCACCTCTTTCGAGCACTACAACTCACTCATCTATGCAGGTTCTGGAGAGCCTGGACTTGCTCTCCGAACTGGAATTCGATTATGCTCTATTCCCCCTTGACCACCTTTCTTCCAGTCTCAAGGTTCTTGAGAAGAGACCATCACAGATATTTGTTCATTTGACAGCACATGAGTTCGGGTCTTTTGCCTTTGCAAAGACCCAAGAGATGGCCAACAACGACGGACACACAGATGGACATCCCCAGAGTGTTACATATGTTCTACACCAGGACGCCATCAACAACAACTTGTTAGCCTCCCTAGAGATGATGCAACGTCTAATCCTAGATCAGGGAGCATTTAAAGTAGAGGTCCGTCAGGAGTTAGAGAAGATGCGAGCTAACAGAGAAGAGCATTGGCATGCAACCGGTGGAGACATCCCTGTAGGTGGAGGAGGAGCGGGACGACAACTAGAAGAGCCGAAGGATCATCCAGAGCCAGCTAGGCAGCCACGACCGATGAGACAGTTGCACAACCCTGGTGCAACTCTTACACACCGTTGGATTCAGCTTTCAACAATCCTGGGTGATTTCAGACTTCCTCCCCTAACCATTCAGCTCTTGCCCAAGTTCCATGGGCTTGCCACCAAGGAGCTGCATCTACACCTGCAGGAGTTTGAGATGATCTACAGTACTCTCCACGACCGATTCATGGACAAGGACACCATCAAGAAGATGGATTTCCCTTTCTCATTGGTAGACAAAGTAGCCTACTAGCTAAAGCATTTAGGGAGATACATCACTTTGTGGGAGCAACTTTGGACTGAGTACTTGAATAAGTACTATCCACTCGGTCGGACAAACGCAACACGAGCTCTAATCAACCATTTCTCCATGATCCCCAATGATAGTTCCATGAGGCGTGGGATCGTTTCTATGAGCTCATCGACCAGTGTCCACTTCACGACATATCCAAGCCCAACCTAGTACAGAGCTGGCTGACACTGGAGCTACAAAGGCTAGTCAATGCTTCTTGTGGGAGCTCCTATTTTACTAAGGACGAAGACCAGGTTTGGGCCATCTACGAGGAGATGGTCGATAATTACACAGTGATGTCCCAAACCTACCTCTAAACTCAAGGGAAGCTCCAATCCCATGTCATGTCTTGTCAGAGGATAGCATGAGTTGATGCAGGTCCATCAACTTCTTCAGCAGCCGGATCACAGGAAAAGTCGTCAGCCGCTGACATGGGCATCATCAGTAAGAAGCTAGACGGCATCGAGTTCATCGAGAAGAAGCAGTGTCAGGGCATGACTCAGATAGATCAGTTGGCATAGACACTGAGTGACCTGAAATCCCAGATGATGTGTCTCCGGGAGGCACAGATGGCTTCTCAGCCCCGTCTTAGGTTAAGGGTTGATCCTAGCAATAGCAGTTTGTCACAACACTCTACCCCATTTCACCTTGTCCACCACACGGAGCTGTTCCAGCAGCTGTTGCACCAATACTCTCGGCCACCACCATATCAAGACACTCAGATGGGGATGTATCAGCAGGATTAGCCACGAGCAGTTCTCCCTCCACACCCCTACAAGCAGGTGCCATTGATGGAAGTTAACGGGATTTGGTAATGACCGACAGCATCCTAGGATTTGACGAGACCATCCCGGATTCAGGTGGTCGATAGAAGGTACCTTTTCTCAGCAGCAGCCTCCAGCTTAGGGTGGACAGTTCATCAAGGAACAGTAGCAACCACAGTTCTCCCATCAGCCACAGAAGTAGCACTTTCAGTCAGGTCCTCATCCCTTCCATCAGGGACATCAGTGGAGGCATCTGATGACGAGACTTTCGTGATCCAAGTAAAGGTAATTATATTGGTCATTGCGACTTGAACCTCGAAGCTCAATCAACAAGAAAATCAAGACCACAAATCAATAAATCAATTAATAAAGTCCAATAGCGGTCTCGCTATTTTTATTTAACCTAGTATAGCGACCAAGGTCGAACTCAAGGAGCACGGATTGGCTAAAAGCCTACGAAGTAGTCAGAAATTGAAATAAAGAGAAGAAAATATTTTTGGTGGATTTATGGGTTTGCAAATTTTTTTTTGATTTTAATTATGAAGAAATAAAAACAAAGCCATAAAGTCACAATCAACTAATTATTGAACAACACAAATCAAGTCAGAAAATCAAAATAAAATTATTTTTTGATTTTAATAATTTTTGAAGTGTTTTTGTTGATTTTCTCAGATTTTCATAATATTTAGTTGATTTTATAAAAATAAAATAAGGCTAAAAATGGAAGCTATTGTGCAGCTAGATTTGAAAGGATATACAAAAATAGAAAAATAGCCTCTAAAAATCTAGCAACAATTTATTGAAAATCTACAAGTAAAATTGAACTACAAGAAAAGAAATTGGCATTTTTTAATTTTTTAAAATTTTTAATGATTTTCATGAGAATTTTAGTGTTTCTCAATTTTTAAGTTTTTTATAAGTTCAAATGCAGCAAAAAACGGACTGAAGTAAAAACACAATAAAACACACACAAATTAATTTGTTTAGTATTTTTGGAGACTTTTTAATATTTTTTGTTGGTTTTTAAATTTAGAGAGTAGCAACAATAAGGGTTTTTGAATTTTAAGAATATAAAATGAAAAAAATGTCCCCAAAAATCATTGAATTTTTTACACAGTGGAAGGGGCCAGGTATCCAAATTTCATGAGATTTGGAGTCTATTTGCTATTTTATTCAACCAATAAAACATGCACAGCACACAGGGACCTAAGTGCAAAGTAAGTAAGTTCCGTGGGCTTAATTATAAAACGTTTTGAAAGTGCGAGGGGTCTACTGTAAATTCCACATCAAATTCAGCACATGTCACAATCCAGCCTTCACAGGGGTATGAATGCAAATATATAAAACTATCTAATCAAAGCATAACATTCATAAAACATGAGGGCGTACCCCCTTGATTGGAACTAAGAAAGAAGCACTAGGCGATGCCAAAAGTCCCAAAAAGTCACGTGACGAAGCATGTGCGTCCACAACATAAGGACTAAAGTGAAAATAAGGAAAACAATAGGTGTTAAGATGCAAAAAGTCCCATAGTGATATTTTATTTAATAGACTAAACAATAATGGAAATAAACTACAGGGGGGTATGGCACAAATTACCCAGCCAAAGCACGTGCGTGTCACGTGGAGGGCCACGTGGATGGTGTTGATGGGTTGATGGACATGCGGCTCTGGTCTGGCCTCCTAGTAGATCTGACGGTGGTCCTTCAGGCGCATATGTGGGTGTACGGTGGCCGCTAGATCTAGTATCTAACATCGTGTCAGTAGCAGGCGCTGGACGGTCCTGATGGAATCTGGAGAACGTGCTCGATCCGACGGTGGAGGAGGGTTCCGGATGAACACCTCCTCGACGAAATTCTGCGGATCTATGTAGAAACGAGTCGTCTCTGACTCCCGCGGTTGCGTCGGCTTCCCAAAGAAAGCCGCCTCGGTCCTCAAGCCCAAGAAAGAAAAGGAAACAGAAGTATGTCAAACACAAGTTATTATAAAATTATGCAGATTAAAACAGATGAAAATATATACAAACGTAGACAGAAAAATCGCGAAAGCCGCAAAAAGAAAATGACTACTAAGTCATGCTCCCCAACAACGACGCCATTCTGATGAGCCGAAAAACTGAGAGACTAAGGAAATAGGTATCAAGGGTTGTTGCGACCTCACCCTCTCGAGTCAGACTCAACAAGAAAACAAAGATCACCAATTCGATAAATCAATCAATAAAGTCAAATAACGGTCTCACTATTTTTATTTAACCTTGTATAGCGACCAGGGTCGAACTCAAGGAGCACGGATTGGGTAAAAGCCTACGAAGTAGTCAGAAATCGAAATAAAGAGAAGAAAATATTTTTCGTGGATTTTATGGTTTTTTAAATTTTTTTTTGTGATTTTTAATTATGAAGAAATTATAAAACAAAGCCACAAAGTCATAATCAACTAATTATTTAACAACACAAATAAAGTCAGGAAATTAAAATAAAAATATTTCTGTGTTTTATAATTTTTCAAGTGTTTTGGTGATTTTGTCAAATTTTTATAATTTTAATTTATTTTATAAAAATGAAATAAGGCTAAAATTGGAAGCTATTGTGCATCAAGATTTAAAAGGCTATTCAAAAATATAAAATAGCATCTAAATCTAGTAACAATTTTATGAAAAACCTACAAGTAAAAAAACTGAACTACAGGAAAAGAAATTGCATTTTTTTTATTTTTTTAGAATTTTTAATGATTTTTATGAGTTTTTTAAGGTTTTCAATTTTTAGGTTTTTATAAGGCCAAATGCAGCAAAAATTGGAGTGAAGTAAAAACACAACAAAACACACACAAACTAATTTTTTTTAGAATTTTTGTAGACTTTTTAATTTTTACTTGGTTTTTAAATTTGGACAGTAGCAAAAATAAGGGTTTTTGAATTTTTAAAAATATAAAATGAAAACAAAAATGTCCAAAAATTCATTGAAATTTTTTCACAGTAGCAGGGGCCATGTGTCCAAATTTCATGAGATTTGGATTTGCTTTTATTTTTTATTCAACCAATAAAACATGCATAACAAACAGGAACCTAAGTGTAAAGAAAGTAAGTTCCAGGGGATTAATTATAACATGTTTTCAAAGTACGAGGGGTCTCCTGTAAATTCCACATCAAATTCTACGCATGTCGCAATCCAGCCTTCACAGGGATATAAATGCAAATATATAAAACTATCTAATCAAAGCATAATATTCATAAACCATGATGCCCTACATGCAAAAAGTCCCAGAAAGTCACGTGACGAAGCACGCGCGTCCACAATAGAAGGATTGAAGTGCAAATAAGGAAAACAGTAGGTGCTAATATGCAAAAAGTCCTAGAGTGATATTTTATTTAATAGACTAAACAATAACTAAAAGAAACTGCAGGGGGTTTGGCACAAATTACCCATCCAAAGCACGTACGGGTCACGTGGAGGGCCACATGGCTGGTGTTGATGGGCTGATGGACGTGCGGCTCTGGTCTGGCCTCTTGGCAGATCTGACGGTGGTCCTTCAGGCGTAGACGTGGGTGTACGGTGGACGTTCGATCTCGTATCCAACAGCCCGTTAGTGGCAGGTGCTGGACGGTCCTCATGGAATCTGGAGAACGTGCTTGATCCGATGATGGAGGAGGGTTCGAGATGAACACCTCCTCGGTGAACTTTATCGGAGATCTAGCGGAGATCCGAGCGTCCGGTGGATGATCGGAGAGAGGGGTTCGACTCGCATCGACCCTCCACGTTTGATGGCGATGGCGGATGGAGCTCCCAACGGCTAGATGGTCCGGCAAGGGCAATGGGGCTTGGGCGACTCCGACGAAGGGGATGAAACGCGTTTCGGGGTATGAACTCGCACTTATTGACCTGCAAAGGAAAGCTTTTGCTCGGAGGAGTTCCCCAGCGTAGGTTATTTAATGAGCAGCAAAGGGGAGCGGTGTGGAATCGCAGAGGAGGGTTCCGGCGAAGGCGGTGGAAGGAACCCAGCTCGATCTTGGCTCAGATAGCCAAGAACGAGATTATCAAGGTATGGAAGGAGATTGACGATGGGTCGGCGCGTCGATCTATACGAATGAGAGTGGGTGACTGAGCTGCGGCCACTAGGGCGAAGCGGGATATGGAGAATCGAAAATAAACGGAACTACGGTGGATGAAGTGAATACCTGATGATCTCAAACTGATCCTGAGCTCAAGAGGGTGCGGTGAAGGCGGTCGTCGCCGCGACTGAGCTGCGGCAGGATGGGAGGCTCGTACGTGGTGGCGCTTCGGCCACGTTCGTTGAGCACCAACTACAAGTGCCCAATCCGGTCACCAAAGAGGGGGTCCGGTCGCTGTCACCGAGGGGATTCTCTTTAGGGGTAGGGTTTAGGTCTTGTGGCGCGAGCTGGTGAGCTGGGAATTGAAGATGGGAATTTATAGACATTTAGGTGGCAGGGAAGAACGGGCTTGAGTGCGCAATCCGAGGTAGAATCCACCTCTCCCTAGGGATCCGCGGAGGTGTTCGATCCACGAGGAAGAGAGAGGCACAAGAATTGGGGCGAAAGGTGGTTGGATCCACTCTAGGAAATTAGGAAAAGTCAGGTCAGCGAGCAGATCTGCGGAAGAGGGGTCCGAGGGGGAGAGTTGATCGGGGGTCATCAATCCCTCGTGGACAAATCAGGTAATTCCGGGGTTAAAAAGATTTAAAAATTCAAAATAAATTAGGAAACGATTTTATTTAAAAAAAATACTGAATGAAAAATGTTTATTATTTTTCAAATTAATTTTTAGCGAATTTTATTTATTTTTTAAATTAAATTAATGTATATACACAATATAATATTATGTACAAGTATAAAATACCTATGTATTTTATATTTTAATTTTTAGTAGTATATATTTGTATAATTACCCCAATTTTATATTTTATTTATTTACAACGTAAAATTTAGGATATAAAATAAGTTTTGCTTTATTTTTATTATTTATTTACAAGGGTAAAATAAATAGATGAATTATTGATATATACATGATATGTACAAGGGTAGGAGAGAGAAATGATTTTATTTTTTATGTTATTTTATTTTTTCTCATTTTTATTTTATTATTGGAAAAATATACACATTAATACAAACACAATTTTATTTTTTTTTTATATATAAAAAAATAAAAATATGTACAAATAAGAAGGAAAATGAACATGGTTGAATGGCCCTATCTCTCTCTACTTGTTTTATTTGGCGATCATGCCCATATTGGGCCCTCTCTTGGGTTCAGGTCACTCAATATTTATTCTAAATATCTCCTCCATTTTCTTTATTTCTTTATTCTTTTATTTTTGTACAAAAACATGCTAATAATTGATATTTACACAAAGCATGCAATTTGATACTTTATTATATTTACAAGTATCTACATGGTGTTTTGCAAAGATTTTTAGCTAAAATAAAAGAATAAAGAGTGATGAATGAGGATTCATCAGCAACCACAACAACATCCTCAACAGTATTCTCAGCCTCCCCTCACTAGTTCTAGCAGCAGCCTTCCTTTCAGCGAGGCAACCCATCTGATTCTCATGGGTCGGTCTATGAGAACCCATCCGTTGATGATCTAGCCTGCCTACACGCAGACCAGCAAGCATCCTTTCGGTGGAAGATGGACGAGTTTTGCTAGGAGATGAGGGAAATCATAAAGGGAAAGGCCGCCATACACACTCAGATCGAGCATAACCTGAACAATCTCAAGAGAAAATCTGAGCATGTATAGTTCATAGAGACCACCATTTCTAGTGAGTCATTAGGTGGCATTGCTTCATATACATTTGATGCTGATTTTGTGTCACTTGGGAGTGGTTGGATGCCAACTTCACTAGTTTTACATGATCAGCGAGAGTTCTCTCATTCAAATCTGATTGCCTTCACTCAGACCTTTCAGAGGCCAGATTTGCCAGCTCCCAGTTGTCTTGAACTGAAGCCTTTACCGTATTCACTGAAGTATAGATTCCTTGCGGGTGAGCATAAGATGTAGCCAGTCATTATCTCAGCAGATTTGACTGGGGAGAAAGAATCTCGTTTGATGGAGGTTCTTGAAAGGAACCACAAGGCAATAGGATGGAGTGTAGTTGATCTCCATGGGATAAGTCTGGCCCTGTGCTCTTACCATATCTATCTCGAAGAGGACGCTAAGCCATCACGTGAGTTCCAGCGATGGCTGAACACAAAACTTCGAGAGGAGATTATGAAGGAAATATCAAAATGGTAGAGCATCAATTTTATCTACCCCATCTGCAACTTTAAGTAGGTTAGTCCATTACATGTGGTGCCCAATAAGACAAGCATCACTACGGTTGTGAGTGAGTCTAGAGAGGAGATAGCTACCCGGGTTCCCACTTCTTGGAGGGTCTGTGTGGTCTACAGACGATTGAATCAGGACACCAAGAAGGATCATTTCCCACTACCTTTTATATATAAGATATAGAGATGCTAGCTGGGAAGAGTCATTACTACTTCCTTGACATGTACTCATGACACAATCATGTGGCCATAGAGCCCAAAGACCATGATAAGACGACATTAAATTGTTCAATTGGGACATTTGCTTTCAGACGGATGCCCTTTGTTCTATGTAATGCCTTGGTGACAGTTCAAAGGTGCATGTTGTTCATACTCTCGGATATGGTGGGTGACTGTTTAGAGGTCTTCATGGATGACTTTTTGGTCTACGGTGATGGGTTTGATGCTTGTCTTGATTGTTTAGACCACGTTCTTCAGCGCTGTAGAGAGATCCATCTTGTTTTATCCTGGGAGAGGAGTCACTTCATGGCGACTCAAGGGACAGTGCTTGGTCATATCATCTCTAACAGGGGCATGGAGGTCGATCTGGCCAAGGTGGTTGTCATTAGGAAACTCAATCCACTGTCCAACTTGCGGAAGGTACGTTTTTTTCTGGGGCATGTCCGTTTCTACCGACGTTTTATTGACGACTTCAGTAGTATTTCCTGACCGTTGACTGATCTACTGACAAAAGACACTGAGTTCGTTGTAGATGATAAGTGTCTTGCGTCGTTTGAGACTCGGAAGAATCTAGTTGTTGAGGCTCTTGTACTTCAATCGTCTGATTGGTCTCTCCCATTCGACATCATGACGGATGCCTCTAATTTTGCCGTAGGGGTCATGATTGGACAGAGGAGGGATGGAGTACTATTTGTCATTCACTATACAAGTCGTACATTGGATGTCACACAATAGAACTATATTGTCATAGAGAAAGATATGCAAGCCGTAGTTTTTGCCTTGGACAAATTAAGATCATATATTCTTGGATCCAAAGTGACTATCAATACTAGATCATATTGTCATCCGGTACCTTATGGCAAAGAAGTATGCCAAAGCTCGATTAACCAGATGGATTCTTCTACTCCAAGAGTTTGATATTGAGATTAAGGATAAGCCCGGAGTCAAGAATGTGGTGGCGGATCTTCTCTCCCAATTGGAAAATCTTGAGAAATTTGAGCAGACTGATCCAATTACAGAGATCTTCCCAAATGAGGCGATCCTTGCTATTGCCTCTCTCCCATGGTATGCAGACATTATGAACTATCTTGTTGCCAAGAAAGTTCCACAAGATTGGCCCAGACAGCGACTTGAGACTTTGGTTGCGAAGGCCAAGTCCTACCATTGGGAGGATCATATCTTTTATCATGAAGGAGGTGATAGCATCTAGCATCGGTGCATTCGTCAGGAGGAACACCACAACGTCCTCACTTACTGCCACAAGCTTGAGGCAGGAGGACATCATTCTGGTAGGAGAACATAACAGAAAGTGCTCCAATCTAGCCTATGGATATTTTACCCTAAGTATAGGGGAGGTAGACCTTGTACTTTCTTTCACTCGGTTTTCCATCTGTGTACAGTCTGCTATACTTAGGATTACATGATCCTAAGTATAGAGGGATCACTGACTTCTATTCATTCTATTCTTTGATTCACCATCGCAGTATAGCCTTTCTTTTCACTTCCTTACACTAAGCACGAGTTATGTCTTCTTCATCGCTCTTTGATCTCTTTGAGGACATCATTCGAGCTAACTACAGGAGGGTGTCGTATATATTACATATATACTTTAGCCATAACTTGTACTTTGTGTGAGTGTGTTAATAAATAAAATGGATGAAATCCTTTATCCAAAAATCACAAAAATTTCAAAAATTTTCGTGTACATAATTTTTTTCTTGCACATACATAACTATTTATAAAAACTATCTTTGTATAGATGTTTGTAAAAATGTTTTGCTTGTGAAAAGTCTGTAAATATTTTTGTATCAAAATTTTGTATATAGTACAAAATTTTTGTAAAAATATTTGAAAAATAAAAGTTTGTAAAAACCCCTGTGTAAATGTTTTCAAATAGTTTGCAAAACTTCTACATTCATGAATGCATTCAAACATTTTCTAAAATTTTGCATGTTTTCAAAAACTTTGCATAAAAAGATTCTTGTAAATACTTGTATATTCTTCCTAATCATAGTTGACATTTAAACTAGTCAGGATTTAAATTAGAAAATGGAGCTTGGTTAAGACCTTAATCCACCTAATTATCAGAGGAACCTTATAGGATTGGGGTTAATACTCTTCAGGTCAATTAGTGACTTAATTATTTGAGTCCACTAGGCTATGTTCTCATGTCATCTTGGTGAGCCAAAGTAGAACACTAAACAACACACACATGACTCTCACATACAATGGCTTCACTTGCACCAGCACCTTATACATAGCTCTCTATATTTGAGGAGATGAGGAGGAAGTTTCCTTTGGCTTGGGGTAGCATACGAGTGTAGTACTACTAGGCAAAACATCTCGCTTTCCTTTAGGGAGGGAAGTGCACCTCTACTTGGTCTAACGGTGTTGAGGTCTAAAGATAGGAGTTGCGGGTTACAATAATGCTTCAAAGGAGGGAAATTCTACTGTGTCGAGAATCAAAAGACCTTATATATATGCTAGACCATGTAGATATGTTGTATATATGCACATTCAGTTAAAAAAATGCAAAAAAAGAAGAAAACTCTAAAAAAGTGGAAAAGCCAGATTGAAAATGAAATGTCTGTCAAAGTGTATATAGCCAAATAAAGCCTATCTTATGTTACACCTTCTCATCTCGTGAAGCTTGCAGCGGGAGACCTAGATAAACTGGTTGGGATCCTAATGATACGTGGCTATACTAGTCATGGTCCATTCTCTTCATTCCCCCTCTTCTTGAGCCGGTTTAACTTGAACTTAGAAGGGAATACCTAGCTCCTCGAGGAAAAAGCTGCTAGACTGAGGTATTAGAGTTACCTTGATGAGGGGGTCATTAATGAGACCGAAATCCGAGAGACTAAGGTAAGAAGGTATCAATGGTCGTTGCGACCTCAACCTCTCGGAGCAGACTCAATCAAGAAAACAAAGACGACTGATGACGCGAAATCCGGCACAGTTAAGAAGGGATAAAATAATATCACAATGTTGTCATTGTTCTCAACCGCGTGGTTCGGTCAATCGAGAAAAATTTGTTTTTTAAACCACTTAATATCAAAGATGAATCAATGAAAGCAAATGTAAGTGGGTTTCGCTATTCTTTTTACCTGGTATAGCGACCAGGGTCGAACACAAGGAGCACGATTTAAAAACTAAGTAGCCAAATTTCAGAGTTATTTTTTTAGTGGATTTTGACTTTTATATTTTTTTTGTATTTTTCGGATAAGCACAAAATGCACAAAAACACATACACAACACTCTTTTTATATTTTTCACAAAGGTCAAAAATATACAAAAAAATTCCAAAGAAAATGTTTTTGGGTTTTTTATATATAAAAATATTTTGGTAATTTTTTTCGCAATTTTCTTATGTTTTTGAAATTTTATAAAAAATAAAACAGTGGAAAATAAACAGACTATTTACAGTGAGGAGTATTTTTCAATTTAAAAATTCTTTAAGAGCTCAAAATACCTGAGAATTATTTTTAAGAGACACTACAAAACAATATCTACAAATGGAGACCAAGATCACTATTTTTGGAATTTTCTTTTATTTTCTACAATTTTTTGAAGATTTTTCGTTTTTCGCACTTTTTTTTGAGTTTTGTAAATGCAAAATTCACCAAGATTGGTCAGAAATTAAAAGAGATAAAAATACACCTAAACTTTTTTTTGGATTTTTTAGGCTATATTTCGATTTTTTTATGGATTTTCAAAGTTATGACAAGAAAAAAAGACACTTTTTTATTTTTTAAAAAAATCAAATGGCAATAAAAAGATATGAAAAAATGCAATGCTAAGGCACATAGTAGGAGCATACATGGATTTCCACAAAATTTTTCAGAGCATGATAAACATTTATTCCATCACAAAGATCAAGCAAGTTCAAGTTCTGCAGTACATGGACTAAAATGCAAGTATTTAAAGTTATTGCACCATAAATTAATAGAACTAAAAGATTGAGTTAGAAACACAATTTACCTGGTAAATCACATGCAAGGCACGTGCTTTGAAGTTTGGCATGGATGTCTTTGTAATTTCAGAAAGAACCAGGAGCTTATCCGCAATTTTTTCAAATATCCATTTTTTATTGAACCCTAGGGCTTCTCTCTTGTTCCTTCGTTTCAAAGAGTGTGGAGCAGGGACACAGCCGTCGCCACCACCAAAGGGAGGGCACGCAGGCAGAGATGGCAGAGGGACGTGGGTTGTTGGCGGAGAGAGGTCGCCGCCCACGCGACGGTGGAGGTGCAGCGAGGGAGGCGCAGGCTTCGGGCGACGCGCGGAAGGAGGCGCGCTGGGCTGCTCGCGAGGGCTGCGCACTAGGTGGACGGCCTCACGTGTTGGAGGGGATCGGCGGCGCTCTGGAGTGCAGTAGGTCGCGTGGCTTGCTGCTGGGTGGAGTGACGGCGGCGCGGGCCACGCGTTGGTGGCGACGAGCGAGACCAGCGGTGCGCGGGGGTGCAGGAGCGCGGGCGATGGGCAGGAGGCGCCGTGCTGGAGGATGGTTGGGTCAGCATGGAGGAGATGTCGCGCGGAGGCGAAGCTGACGGGCGGCGGGGGTGACGGCCTGCCGCCTGCGTTTTTTTTTGTATTTTTGCTTTGGTAAACAGAAGACTGGTAATGAAATTTTTTTAATTTTTTTATTTTATTTCCTGCAAAACAACGATTAGAGGGAAAAACAACTTTTTTTATTTTTTTTAACAGAAATTAAACAATGATAAAAAAATTTATTTTTTTTATATTTTTTATGTTTTCCTGCAAAACAAAGATTAGAGAGAAACAACCAAATATATTTTTTTGTTTTATTTTTGTATTTATGCACAAAAATAGAAGATGTGAATGATGAGGATCTTGTGATATGGGAGAATGATCCTAGTCTCCGACCACCGTGCGTGGTCGGAGGTGTATGGTTGCGTGAGATAGACGTGAAATGGAGAGATTGAGAAGATGAGATTAAAAATCGGTTTCGGAGGCGGAAATGTATGGTGGAAAATTTTGAGATTTTTAATCTAAAAACTAATCACTACTCCTATGCAAAATTCTAAGCCTACGATTTACCTACGAAAAATAACGAGAAGTAAAAGTGGATCTCACCTCGGGGTTCGGAAATGCTATGATGGCCTCGACGAGGGCCGACACGTTGTCACCGAACGGCTTAGAGGCTAAGCACCCTTCTTCAACAAGACGATGCTCGAAGATCGGGCTCCTCTCCACCCAAGATTGATCAAGTGTGAATGAGTGAGGAAGGAGCCAATAAAAAGAGAAGAAAAACAAAAGAGGAAGGTCTATACAAACAAGGAAAGTGATTATGGGTTAATTGAATAAAATAATTAAATAATTAAATAATTAAATAATTTCGAAATTCAGATTTAAATTAAATAAATAAATAAAGTAATTTATGGAAATCAATTAACCACCATAGTGGTGGCCAAATATGGTGTGGAATAAAATCATGTATACAAGGCAAGTTATTAAACCAAATAAATCGAATAAATTAAAAAAATTAAATAAATTAAATATAAAATTCGTAATTAAATAAAATAAATTAATTAATGTGAGATAATTAATTCTTTTGTTGAATTTTAAAAAAGGAAGTTAATTATATACATATATTATACACATATAATACAATATACACAGGTATAAATAAGGAAATAATTTTTATAATTTTTTTATAATTTTTTATTTTTTATTTTATTTTTAGTTAAAATAATATCTACAATTATATACATTATGTAGAAAAAAAATATGAATAAAATATATACAGTAAGTATATGGGTAAACTGCACAATATACCCCAGAAAACTGACTTTTTAACCGTAACTCCAAAAAAATACGAAACCACAGCCATTTGAAAGATAATTTAATTTATAGTATAATGTAATGGGTTTGGTTCTATTTGAGCTCGTATGGAGCCGGAATTGGTGTTTCAATGATTTCTTTGCGGCTTTTTCTGACTACGATTATTTGCATTATGTACATTATTTTATTTTACACTTATTTTTTTTATTTACAACACATTTTTATTTACAACTTTTTTTTACAAAAATAATAAGTTCGAGGTCAAATTATGTACAAATAAAATAATGTAAGTTTTGTACAAATATACATGAAAAATATTTACAAGATATTTTTTATTTTTCCGACAGAAGACCCTATCTCCCCCTGCTTTATTCCTGGTCGATCAGGTAAAGTCTTGACCTTCTCTCAGGGTTTGGGTCAGTTTGTATTTATTGCATAAATCCATCCTTTTATTTTTCTTTTCTTCTTTATTCTTTTATTTATGTACAAAAAGTGTTAAAAATGCAATTTTAACGAATGCATGCAAAATGGTAATTTCATGTAATTAGTGGTATTTACAGGTATTTGACTAAGGAAATGATGCTAAAATAAAAGAATAAAAGCGAGGAATCGTGGATTCATCAACGACCACGTATAAAAATCAACAAATCAAGTCAAATAGCGGTCTAGCTATTTATTTTACATGGTATAGCTACTAGGGTCGAACACGAGGAGCACGGAATGGTAAACCTACGAAGTAGTCGGAAATAAAAAACAAGGATTTTTTTGTGGATTTTTAGATTTTAATTTTTTTTTGGATTTTTCAATATTAAAAAAAAGCCTAACAACTCTAACAGAACCTCAATCAAACAATTATTAAATACCTCAAAAACACATATAAAATTAAAATAAAACTATTTTTGGATATTAGAAATATTTAGATGTTTTTGATATTTTTCTTGGATTTTTCTGATTTTTAATGGATTTTTTAAAATGAAACAAGTCCAAAAATGCAAAACAATGTGCAACCAGAACCTAAAGCCACTTTAAAAATACCAAAATGCCTATAAAATTCAAACAACAATTTATTGTAAACTAGAAGTAAAACTCTAATTACAGCAATTGGAAATGCATTTTTTAATTTTTGTGATTTTTTAATGATTTTTCTAAGTTTTTCCATGTTGTTCAATTTTTAGGGTTTTTATAAATCCAAATGCGGCAAAAAATGGACTGAAGCGAAAGGACAACAAAGCACACAACCAATGATTTTTTTTGGATTTTTTAGAGAATGTTTAATATGTTTAATTGATTTTTAAAACTAGACGGGAGAAAACTTTAAATTTTTTGAATTTTTAAAAATATCAAATGAAAACAAAACAAGTCCAAAAATTCAGAAATTTTTACATCATGGTAGGAGCCATGTATCCAAATTTCATGAAGTTTGGATAACGTTTGATATTTATTTCAACCAATCAAAACCATACAACATGCATAACTTATATACAAGAAAAATAATTTCTAGGGACCAAAGATTAACATGTGTCAAAAGTTCAGGGGTTCCTATTGCAATTATTCCATTAATTCAAGAACATGTCCAAAATAGCACGCACAGGAGTATAAGTATAAATAAAGAATGTAAAGATTCATTTTATAACATCCACTAAACCCGAGGGCATACATGTAATTGTTCCAGAAAGACACATGACGATGTTGGTGCAAGCATAAAGGAAGGACCTAAATGCAAATAATAAAAATATAAGGGGCAATAGTGCAAGTAGTCCACAGTGCTATATTTATTTTACAGACTAAATACGAACATAAACTAAATGTAGGGAAAAGGGAGCAAATTACCCAAGCTGGGCATGCGGCTCACGTGGGTGACAGGTGGCCGGCGCTGGTTGGCTGGAAATGAGTGGACTTGACGAAGGCACCTGGCGAATACAACGGCTCTGCTGAAAGGGCGCACATGGGGAGTACGGGCCATTAGATGTCGGATCAAACAGCCTGACAAGAGCATGCGTTGGATGACCCAGAGGCAATCTGGAGGGTGGCATCGATCTGACGGTGGAGGAGGGTCCTAGATGAACACTTGTTGAGCGAGGTTCGTCAGAGAACTGGAGGCACTCTGGTCGTCTAATGATCGATTAGGAAGAGGGGTTCGACTCATGACGCTCCTCCGCGTCGGGTGGCAGTGGCGTATGGAGCATCCACCGGTCAGATCTCCGGGAAGGTGGTGGTGACCTGGGATTTCTAATAATCGCGAAGAACTAGAGTTAGCTAACTAGATAAATTCTAGAGTCCGATCTTGGGAACCACTCGGTGCCCACCACAATGGGTCCTACTAGTGTTGTATGTTATTCCTCACGGCACGTGGACTCGAGTCTAATTAATCTAACTTTTTATTAAAAGTTATGAATTATTAATAAGGTACACTTACGAATCTATAGGTGCAAGCAAGATATTTGGTGTTGGGCCTTAATTATTTACGTTGCAATCAAAGAAATTCCTAAATGTAAGGGCCAAATTCTTCAAGAATCAAAGGAAATAAAAATACGAAGAAAACCAACCGGTGAAAAACCATGGTGAGGTCCCCCAAGCACATCGGTGCTCGACGAAACAGATCCCGATAAGCCAAGTCCAAGAAAGTCTGAGTGTCCCTATTTATAATAATAATATGCTAGAAAATAAAAACTACTCTATGCTAATCTATCTATTATAACTACTCATGTTGTGCTCCTTCTCCTCTACAGGTGCGAGTCTCCTCCAAGTCCATCTCGGGTGGTTCCTAGCACAAAAAGAGAAATAGAAATGGGTCAGAAATAGTTATAACAAATAGATATAAAATATGCAAAATAGCTAAAAAGACTACTAAGTCATTGATGCATCTGTGATTCATCACTCTAAAAAGTCGAAAATAGAGCTTTGTTCCCGAGTAAATAGCTGCATATTTCCACTTATATTGCATAAGTAACATTCATGCATACATTGATAACATTTGCATTTTAGCATTCACATTTGCATTTAATAAGAAGCCAAGATCACTTGTAAAATATCCGCCTATAAAACAACACCTCCCTTATAATATACACACCTTTAGAACATCCAATAAAGCCCCAGAACCCATGAACCATAAAAAGCCCATAGTTCTCTTGTAGTAAATCCAAAATAGGTCTACTCACTTTCAGATGAATACACATCTAGAGACCTTTAAAATGACACTAATTTCATCCAATTCGGAGCTCGCAGGAAGAAATTGGGTTTTTGGGCCTCAATGTATACTATATATGTGTATATTTGTATTCCTGTATTTTTGTATCATATTTGACCTCATATCCGTTTTTGGTCAACATGAAACTTGTAGATCTCATCAAGATATACAACTTTCATGTTTTGAGTTTTTCCAAATTCGGCCTCCTTCTCTCTCTAATCTCATTTCTTCTTGCAGCCACTCACAGTTGGGGCCACGTGGCGCCCTCTGATTGCGCCACGCGGCCCGCTCCCCTTTGCATCATCCACCTGCATTTTTGGCCGTTGGATCTTCTTTTGATCCAATGGTTCAGCCTTCTCCATGCACGTCTATGTTCCCAGCTGTCTGATCTTATCCCATCTAAGATCTGATCCACCCATTCGCGCGTCTCCCACAGCTTGCCACGTGTCACCTTGTGCGCCCTTCGATCGAGCCTTCATCCATCCATCCCATCTGTTATATCCGCACCAACTCTCAACCGCCCGATCAATCCCCAGACTCCATCCTAGCCCTCCATCAGCGCCTATTCGTACTCGCTCCATGTGGCAAGATCCTGACCCTTCGATCATGCCGTCCCTGATTCCATCACAGCCGCTTCTTCTAAACACGCGCCTTGGCCATTCGATCTGCGCCTCTTTCGCATCACATCCGTCCATTCGTGTCGTGCTTATATCACAACACGTGGCTCATCCTCCACCCTCCATCATATCTTCCCCGATCAAATCATATACGCTCCTTAGCGCTTCGATCTGAGCCGTTGGATCGCAAGATCCAACGGCTAGGACTTCGTCTCCTACCTCCGGTCGGCCTCTCTCCCACGATCTCCATTGTGCCGACCCGTCGCCCCCTTTCTATTCTCGGTCCCACTTTAGCCACCCTCTCCGACCGCCAACATTACCACGATGGAGCCCATTCTTCCTTAGACCTCGCCAGCTCCCTCAATCACCACGACTTCCACCAGAATCGAACCACGAAGTCCACGAACTTCGCCTCCCCTCCATCCCTATCGTCACCCTTGCCATATAAATTACCCACCTCCGGCCACATCCACATCCATCCGCCATCACAGAGAGTATCTCCGAGCTCCCACCTTCGAGTTGGTGACAACAATTTGACGTGAGGACGAGCGACGACCGAGATCCATCTCCGGCGAGATCCACGGCCAACTACGCCGTGTCGCTGCTCCTCCAAGGTGTTGCACGAGCTCGGGACTCTACCGACCCTTGAGCGAGGACCTAGAAGCTTCATTGGAGCTTCTGACCCCAGGTAGCCACCTCCACCTTCTCTCTGATCTCCTTCTTAATTTTTCTTCTTTTTTTCTGATTTTATTCTCAATCAGCCCTTCACTTCTCGCTCTGCCAACTATCCTCCGAGCTCCGCAAGGGAGCTCCGATCTTCGTGCTACACTTCGTTCCCTCCAACGACACACTTCATTTCGCACCGATGCCAGCTCCGCCACCTGGGCGGGGCTTGATCACCTATCACCCTCACTCCGCCATAGGCCTCTCATCTCACTCAGCACACCTCCACAAACACACGCACGCATCGGGTATAGCTGTAACCCCTTAGAGGTACATTCATTTCACTGGTCGGAACTTCGTCGGAGCTCCCTTCGAGCTCCTCCACCACCGTGCCCCAAAGCTTCTCCACCACTCCTGTAACCACCGGAGACTCCCCGAAGATTCGATGAATCTTTCCAGCTATTTGGGAGCCTCCGACGAGCTTCACTGACAACTGGAGGATAGGGCAAAGCAATCCCAGCTTTGCCGGAGCCCCGCCTTCTCCTACGCAGGAGGCGGAGGACCGTTGGGGATGACATCCCACAGCCGTTCGATCATCCTGATCGAACGGTCAGAGTCATGCCACGTCGCCGTCATCCGTAGCAGCCCAAGGCCGTTGGATCCCTCTAGATCTAGTGGTCCCCATCTAGCCACGTCGCCAAGCGCCGGAGCAGCAGAGAGCCGTTTGATTTATCACGATCCAGCAGCGATAGATCAGCCACGTCACCGCTTCATCACGCTCTAGGTGCCGTTGGATCGATCTAGATCAGACAATCACTAATCGACCATGTCTCCATCAGCAGGAGCGAGCCCACCGCCGTTGGATCAAGTGATGATCCAACGATCAATGGATGTTGAGGCGTGGTGCATCTGGGTCCGTCAGATTTTTTTATCGATCCAACGACGGTGGGCTCGCTCCTGCTTATGGCGACATGATCGATTAGTGACGTTGTATCTAGATTGATCCAACGACACCTGGAGCGCGATGAAGCAGTGACGTGGCTGATCTATCGCCACTGGATCGTGATAAGTCCAACGTCTCTCTGCTGCTCCAGCGCTTGGCGACGTGGATAGATGGGGACCGCTAGATCTAGAGGGATCCAACGGCCTTGGGCTGCTCTGGATGATGGCGACGTGGCGTGACTCTAACTGTTCGGTCAAGATGATCGAACGGCTGTGGGATGTCGTCCCCAACGGCCCTCCTCCTCCTGTGGAGGAGAAGGCGGGGCTCCGGCGATGCGGAGCTTGCTCCGCCCTGTCCTCCAGTCGTCGGTGAAGCTCGCCGGAGGCTCCGAAATAGCTGGAAAGATTCGTCGAACCTTCGGGGAGTCTCCGGTGGTCGCAGGAGTGGTGGAGAAGCTCTGGGGCACGGTGGCGGAGGAGCTCAAAGGGAGCTCCGACGAAGTTCCGACTAGTGAAATGAATGTACCTGCAAGGGGTTAGAGCTATACCCGAAGCGTGCGTGTGTTCGTGGAGGTGTGCTGAGTGAGATGAGAGGCCTATGGTGGAGTGAGGGTGATAGGTGATCGAGCTCCGCCCAGGTGGCGGAGCTAGCGTCGGTGCGAAATGAAGTGCGTCGTTGGAGGGAACGAAGTGTAGCGCGAAGATCTGAGCTCCCTTGCGGAGCTCAGAGGATAGTTGGCAGAGCGAGAAGTGAAGGGCTGATTGCGAATAAAATCGGAAAAAAAGAAGAAAAATTAAAAAGGAAATAAGAGTGAAGGTGGAGGTGGCTAGTTGGGGTTAGAAGCTCCGATGAAGCTTCTAGTTCCTCGCTCAAGGGTCGGTAGAGTCCCGAGCTCGTGCAGCACCTTGGAGGAGCTGCGACACGGCGGAGTTGGATGTGGATCTCACCGGAGGTGAATCTCGGTCGTCGCTCATCCTCACATCAAATTGCTATCACCAACTCGAATGTGGGAGCTCGGAGATACTCTCTGTGATGGCGGATGGATGTGGAGGTGGCCGGAGGTGGGTAATTTATAGGGCAAGGGTGACCGCAGGGATGGAGGGTAGGTGAAGTTCGTGGACTTCGTGGTTTGATTCTGGTGTAAGTCGTGGTGATTGAAGGAGCTGGTGAGGTCTAAGGAAGAATGGGCTCCATCGTGGTGGTGTTGGCGGTCGGAGAGGGTGGCTGGAGTGGGGCCGAAAATAGAAAGGGGGCGATGGGTCGGCGCAGTGGAGATTGTCGGAGAGAGGCCGACAGGAGGTAGGAGACGAAGTCCTAGCCGTTGGATCTTGCGATCCAACAGCTCAGATCGAAGCGCCAAGGAGCGGATACGATTTGATCGGGGAAAATATGATGGAGGGTGGAGGATGAGCCACGTGTTGTGATATAAGCCCGGCACGAATGGACGGAGGTGATGCGAAAGAGGCACAGATCGAATGGCCAAGGTGCGTGTTTAGAAGAAACGGTTGTGATGGAATCGGGGGCGGCATGATTGAAGGGTCGGGATCTTGCCACGTGGAGCGAGTATGAATATGCATTGACGGAGGGCTAGGATGAAGTCTGGGGATTGATCGGGCGGTTGAGAGTTGGTGCAGAGATAACGGTTGAGATGGATGGATAAAGGCTCGATCGAAGGGCGCACAAGGTGACACGTGGCACGCTGTGGGAGAGGCACGAACGGGTGGATCAGATCCTAGATGGGATAAGATCAGACGACTGGGAACATAAGCGTGCACGGAGAAGGCTGAACCGTTGGATCGAAAGTAGATCCAACGGCCAAAAATGTGGGCGGATGATGCAAAGGGGAGCGGGTCGCGTGGCGCAATCAGAGGGCACCACGTGGCCAGTTGTGAGTGGTTGCGAGAATAAATGAGATTAGAGAAAGAAGGAGGCCGAATTTGGAAAAACTCAAAACATAAAAGTTGTAGATCTTGATGAGATCTACAAGTTTCATGTTGACCAAAAATGGAGATGAGGTCAAATATGATACAAAAATACAGGAATACAAATATACACCTATATAGTATACATTGAGGCCCAAAAATCCTACTTCTTCCTGGAGCTCTGAATTGGATGAAATTAGTCTCATTTTAAAGGTCTCTGGATGTGTATTCATCTGAAAGTGAGTAGACCTATTTTGGAGTTACTACAAGAGAACTATGGGCTTTTTATGGTCCAGGGGTTCTAGGGCTTTATTGGATGTTCTAAAGGTGTATGTATTATAAGGGAGGTATTGTTTTATAGGTGGATATTTTACAAGTGATCTTGGCTTCTTATTAAATGCAAATGTGAATGCTAAAATGCAAATGTCATCAATGTTTGCATGAATGTTACTTATGCAATATAAGTGGAAATATGCAGCTATTTACTCGGGAACAAAGCTCTATTTTCGACTTTTTAGAGTAATGAATCACAGATTCATCAACCCCCTTATACTTAAACCTTGCTCGTCCCCGAGCAACTAAAATGAAATGCAAGAGTGAAATGTGATTGGGTTCCATACCAAGGTCATGAACAAAAGTTGAAAATGGAGCTTGACTCGTCCTTTAGATTAATTGTGTGGCGGAACCTTATTGGGACCTGAACTTAAGACCTAACAGACTTCAAGTTCCACGAGTCTTCTATTCAAGACGCCTCAACAGTCAGGTCTGAACAAATCCTCAAACGTAAATTTCTGATGACTATGATTCTTACTTGTACTATGTAAGTGTAAACTAGCTCTCCACATCAGAAATGGCTCAGAACTAGCCTCCTCTAACAAGGTAACTCAATAACCCAGTCCAGCAACTCTTTCCTCAAGAAGTGGGATATTCCCTTCTAAGTTCAAGTGCGACCAGCTCAAGAGTAGGGGGTAGAGAAAAGAATGGATGGTAGCCAGTGTAGCTACCTATCCCGGGATGCCTGACCAATGTAGCCAAGTCATCCAGCTGCAGACTTCTTGCTAATATACATACTCCGACAGGTATTTTATTTTCACTTGGACCTGTCTGATTTTTTTGGAGTTTTTGCAATTTTTTTGAACTATATACAAGATGCAGCATGTAATCAGGAGTTTTTCCTCTTGAGCCAGTAGACTATCCCTCTTTTGAAGCATTATTGCAACCCACAGCGTACTGTCCTTAGACTTCAACACCACCAGACTAGGTTGAGATGCACTACCCTCCCTACAGGAGGATGGATGTTTCCACCCGTGTGCTACTCCAAGCTAAAGGATTCTACCTCCTTGCCACCTCATCAATGAAGAGCTACGTGCATTGTGCTTGTCCAAGTTAGGTCACTGTCTAAAAGAATCATGCGTGTGTACGATATATTCTACTTAGACTAATCAAGATGACATGTGAACATAGACTTGCGGACTCAAAGAATTAAGTCACTTGACCTGAGAAATCTTAACTCCAGTTCCTATAAGGTTCCTCTGAAGTTAGGTGGATTAAGGTCAAATCCAGTCCATCCTCAATATCTACTCATAACTTGGTTCAGAACCCACTAGCTTTTCACCTTGCATATGCAAGATATGCAGATGAGGTGCAGATGACATGCTATGAAATGATTGGAATGCAAGACTCTTTTTCTTTTCAGATGTAGAGATGATGTGCAAGAGTAAATAAGAAGCCTTTATTTTCAATAATTTTTTTTGTTTTTGACACTCTGATATACCTCCTATGATACAAGTATTTTATGAGTATTATACAGATTATACAAGTGTATTTTACAAAAAAAAAATTCAATTGTTACCCACCCCGTAATTATTGCATACTATATACAAAAAATACGCGAAAATACGTGAAAGTACGAGTTATGGGTAAAGTATATATGTAATGTATAAACGCCCCCCTATACTTAGCGTGTGCTATGTCCTCAGAGCACGAAAAGTGACTAAAAAGACATAGCTCGGGCTAAGCGTAGGAGAGCGAAAATTACAAAAAAGTATAGAAGTCGTTCCTCCCCCTATACTTAGGCTCTGGCAGCCTAAGTGTGGAAGAAGATCAAAAATGGGGCAGAGGAGGGGAAGAGGGGAAATATACAAGGTGGGCATCGCCCCCCCCCCCCCCCCTATACTTTGGCTTTGGTCAGCCCAAGTATAGGACAGGAACGAGTATGAGAACCGATGTGATCTGGAGGATTTACAGAGAACAGACTCAGGTGGCTCATCCCCCTATACTTAGGATCTGGTCATCCTAAGTATAGTCCAAGATAGAGATAGATGAATCTGGGATGAGTTACTAGAGTCGTGAGAGGAGAAAGGATAGAATGTACAGGAATGATGGTATATACAAGTGAGTCGGTCTGAATCTTTCAAGATGCTGCTGATGGCTGGAGCTCACTGCTGCAAGGTCTCCTGTGCGGCTCGAGGTGTATCTGTTGAATCTGTCTCGCGCATAAACACAATATCCTCAACACGGACTAACTGCTCATCGGATTCGACGAAGTGTTTCAACAGTTGTCCATTCACAAGGGATGTCGGTGCGTCATCTACGAGATCTGAAATCTCGACATCATGCACCGCTCGGGCAATGAATGGGCCCGTCTACTTGGATTTCAAATTGCCTTGGAAGGTATTCAGCCTTGCATTAAACAACCATACCTTCTGTCCAGGAACAAAGGTCTTTCGTCTGATATATCTATCATGCCAACGCTTTACCTTGTCCTTGTACACCAAACTGTTGTCATATGCGCGGTTTCTGACTTCCACAAGCTCATTCAGATCCATTTCTCTCTGCTTCTGCCCAAGGTGTGTGTTTCAATTGACCTTCTTAATTGCCCATTCTGATTTATGCACTAATTCTGCGGGCAAATGGCACGACTTTCCAAATACCATTCGGAATGGGGAGGTTCCTAGCGGTGTCTTGTAAGCTGTCCTATACGCCCATAGGACCTGATCCAAGATCTGAGACCAGTCCTTCCTGTCTGGGCGGAAAAGCTTTTGCAATATAGTCTTCACCTCCCGATTCGACACCTCCGCCATACCATTAGTTTGTGGGTGGTAAGGGCTAGCGACACGGTGTTTTATGCCGTAGTCCTTCAGGAGTTTCTTCACCTCCCGATTTACAAAGTGGCTACCCCCATCTGATATCATCATTTTGGGAATCCCGAACCTAGAGATGATATGATCTCTGATGAATTTACAGACAGATCTATTGTCTGCGGCTCGGGTTGGGATAGCTTCGACCCACCTGGATAGATAATCTACCGCAAGAAGGATGTATTCAAACCCGTGGCTAACAGGGAATGGGCCCATGAAGTCGATGCCTCAGGCGTCAAAGACATCACAAATGATGACATGATGCATTGGCATCTCATCCTTGGGACCAACGGTTCCTCCCATTCTCTGGCATACTGGACATGACTTCGCAAAGGTGATGGCATCGTGAAACAGAGTCAGCCAGTAAAAGCCTCACTGAAGTACCTTCCATGTGGTCCTCTTCCCGGAGTGGTGTCCTCCTGCCTCCAAGCTGTAGCATAAAGTTAAGTCGGTCGATGTGGCTCTTAGGCCAACCCTTGGGAACCTTCTTGGAGACAAGATAATTCACGATGTTGGCATACCATGGGAGTGAGTCGACAACAAAAATCGACTCGTCAGGGAAGGAGTCTCGAATCGGTGAATCCTCGGAAGTATTAAGATCTTCGAGACGAGAAAGATGATCGGCTACTGATGAATCTCCATTTCATCACCTTTATTCTATCATTTTGGCCTTAAAAACACCAGCAAATGCATATAAATAGCATTTTTTGTACATATTAGCATTCATTATTTATTGTAATAAATGTACATAGAATAAAGTTTTTAATGCCAAAATTATAGAATAAAGGGAAGAAAAGAAAAAGGAATAAAATATTGCAAATATTTTATGACCCGAACCCCGAGACCAAGGCCAGCATGGAATTGGTCGACAATGAATAAAGTAGGGGGAGATAAGGGCCAATTATACAATAAATACCTCATTTATTTATTCATCCATTTATGCATTTTGACACCTATTTTTTACAGAATTATTTATTCATCAAATAAAGAAACTTTGTACATGAAAGTTGTAGATAAAAATGTAAATAAAAATACAAAATTGAGTTTGTGTAAAAATAACACTCAGTGTACATTGTATACCCAGAATAAAAAGCCAAAATCTCAACTTCACAGACCCATATCTTGTACATAAAAACTCCAAATCACCCAAACTCACTTTGATTGTATATAGAATTCCATGAACTATTTCATAAAATTGGTTTCATAATTTTTGGAGTCCATCTGTGGAAGTTAGGTTTTTGGCCCCCCGTACATAATACTGATTTAAATATTCATTTTATTCAATTTCTATTATTCTCACAAATTTATATTTTTTGAATTTTGTAAATAATGTATATAATACATGTACATGTTGAAATTACAAGAAAACTAAAAAGAATTTGCAAAATAAAATAAGTCTAAAATTCATAGACAAAATACCTATGCTACCTATATGTATATAAATAAAAAGAGATTTTATTGTTTTATTCTTTATTCATCTATATTTTTATGGTAATGTACATTTTATACATAACTTACTAAAAATACAAAACCAAAACAAAAACAAAATAAATTCATTAAATAAACAAAATATATATGATATATAGGTAAAATACCTATAAGTATACTTACATATACACATACCTATTTATTTAAAAATATAAATAAACTCCTAAAAATTAAATAAAAATACCTTTATACTTACAAAAATAAATTATAAATTTATAAAATAAGACAATAAAATAATAAAAGAAAATAAACAAATTAAAAATAAAATATACCAAAAATACATGTAAAATACATACATATACATATTATCTTAATAAAACCGTAATAAAATACTTCAAAAAAATAAATAAAAATCATAAATAAATACTACATTAATTTATAAACATTTTTATTTTATGAATAAAACCTAATTAATTCATTTAATATGTTAAATAAATTAGTCAAGATCGGTCCGATATGGACCAATCAGGGGCCAGGGAGTGTTGACTTCTGGTCAACTCCCCCTACACCTCTGATTTTTGTCAGACCTGTCGCATCCCCTGATTTCCTCCATTTTTCCCGCGCGACATGATGCTCCATCACCGTCGAATCCTTCATGGATTTTGTTCTCTGATTATCCACGAATCCCGTCGAGATCTTGGATCCATTGTACATACCACAGATTCTTTAATAATCGTCGGCCACTGGGGGTCTTCAGAAATGTTTATAAATAAAAGCTTCCTCCTTCTCGGCCGAATTTGGCCAATTTCACCCCCCTTTATGAGCTTGAATCAGCTCCTGGTGGAGCCCTCGTGACAGGAGGCGCTTCCCAGCACCTCGATTCGGTCCATGGAGGAGGAAAATTTTGTCGCGGTGGAGCTCCGGCGTCCGCCCTGCTCCCTGGAGGCCCCCAGGTATAAGATCTGCCCTTTTATGCATTTTTAGTTAGCTTTTAGTGTTAGCTTTCCATTCCAGTTATTAGATTATGTTTTAGTCAATGCCCTTAGCTTAAAAATCAAAACTCGAAGTTCGCCGGAGCTCCGCTCCGGCGACTTCTCCACCATCGTCTCGACTGTTTCCGCCCGCCATTCGCATCCCATTTCGTTCCTCGTCGCATTCTCCATCGAACACACACCTCAGATCAACCCAGGAGCCCCTCCGCCCATCTTCATCTTGCATCGCAGCTTCAAAACCTCGGGTCGAGGAGATAGCTCTCTCGCCCGCAGTTCTTCCTGTGCAGGTACATCGAGGAATCGAGCCCAATTGGGCTTGCATTGAACCTGGAAGAGGTTCCTGGGGGACCCCTTCTTCTCCAACCTCGCTCCATCGACTCGGACCCCCAGGAGCCATGAAAGCACCATCAGTCGACGCGGAACCTTCCCAGCTACGTTCAGAGAGCTTCAGATACGCAGGAGGTGCCCGGAGGAGCCCGTGCTACTCGATCAAATCTCGCCAGCCCCGAGCTTCTTCCCCGTTCTTCCAGGGAGCTTCAGCACCGTCGGATCAGGAGGCGAGGCCCAGATTGAAGGAGAACCGTCCGATGAAGCCACGTGCCAACCATCAGATCAGCCCGGATCGTCTAATCCAGGCCCTTCATCGCCGAACCGGTATCCACCGTCGGATGCGTGACGCGTGGATAAGTGGCGCCTCCAGTGCCGTTGATGACACGCCTTATTTAGGGGTAATTTGCACATCTAGCCCCTGTCATTATTGTATTTAATTTTTAATCTTGTAAAATATATAGCACGTTGTAAATAAAATGTAAATTTTGCTGATAGGACCCTGAACTTTTTGGAATTGCATTTAGGTCCTTCCGCGCCTCACGTGCAATCCCACGTGAGGCGCGTGAAATTTTCACTTTAGCCCTGGTGATTTTTGTATATTGTAAAATAGTTTTAAAAAAATCAAAATAAATGTTTATTTCAGTAGGGATTTTTGCACCTGTGTCCTTGCCGTTTATTTTATTTGCAAAAATGCCCCTGCCAGGCTGTTTGCTTTTTGTGTCTTTTATCTATTTATTAAAAATATCTATGTAGCTCCTAAAAATCCACAAAAATTAGGTTAGATGTTTCATGCCTCATACTTTCACGCCCGCATCTTATTTTGCATTTTTTGCATTTAACCTAATTATTAAAAATGAAAAAGGAGCTCTTTTATACTATTTAAATTATAAAATACAAAAAAATATAAAATGTTTTTGAAAAAAATACAAAAAAATTTTATATATGGTATTTATATATATTGAGTCCAGAAATTAAAAAAAAAACCTAAAAACAAGAAAAAGAAAAATAAAAAAATCAGAAAGCTCCAAAATCCAAAAAAAATAGAAAAACCCTTAAAAATCCCAAAAATATATTTTTCTCTTTTATAATTATCTATATATTATTATTAATGTATTAAAATTAATTGGGGTAATTTTGGAAATTATTTCATATTTTTAAAACCCAAATTAATTTCGGCTAGTTAATTAAGTCCATATTGTGGACATTTTTGGAATTAAAAATAATGAAAAAAATATACAAAAGTATAATAAGAAAAGCAAAAAAAATATTATATGTAATATATATTGAGTATTTATATAAATATCTAACCTTATATTACTTCTTTCTCTCCTCATATATATATATATATATATATATATATATCTTTATATATATAACCATATTATATAATTAAAAATAAAAAAAATCGAAAATATAAAAACAAAATAAAAATTATAAAAACAAAAAAAATAAATATAATATAAAAATATATAAAAAATTCAAAACCCACAAAAACAATAAACAATTAGACATGAACAAAGGATTGATTAAATCATTCATCTCATACATTCCCTTCGCCTCCCAGTGTTCGACCTCTACCTGTACTTACACCTATACACATTTGCATGTAGAGTTATAATAAATTTTAACTCCACATTTTTGGATATTCATTGCATATATTATTGTGGGTTAATTGTTGATCGATCTGAGGATTATTGAGCGGTCACCGCATCGACTATTGATCCGCCTTGTGGATTAATACGACCCTTAATTTTCCTCGGTCATCAAATGGCGCCGTTGCCGGGGAGGCAACGGATTTTGTATGATTTTGTGAGCTTATTTGTTCATTTATTTAATTCTTTTCTCATGTCCATATATTTATTTATTTGTGTGATTTTTATTTTTATTTGATATTATTTGATTAACTGCTCTGACCATCTCTTTTCTTTGACTTTGATGCGAGGGACCGCCGAGCGAAGGAGGACCTCCTAGGAGGACCTATGCACCCCAGCAAGGCGGAGTTGGCCTTTCTAGGCCAAGCCAACAGGAGAGAGCATCAAAGGGAGAAGAAAGAGAATTTTTGAAGACAGTCCCTATTTTCATGCATATTATTTCATTATGTATATTCATGTGAGAGAGTGACACTTAGAATTTTGTAATAACACAAGACTCTCACAGGTACACTCCGACTCCCGAGGTCCATTGCCTGAGGGATTGTTCCCTTGGGGGCCTCGACGGTTTTGACGCTCTTTCTTTTTATTTTATTATTTTGTGTGAATGAGCCCTAGCTTAGGAATTGCTTGCCGATAGATTAAGGTCCAAACACCCTAATATATTTGCATGTACCTATAGTGCATTTTGGATCTAGGCAAATCTAAACAGTCGGTTCATTTATCTCTTAACCCCTGTGCCGTGAGCGAGCCCCATCAAGCGCTACTCCTGAACTCGAGCGTGTCGAGAAGAGGAGGGGTGAGCCATGACCGGACTCTTAGGTTAAGGATAAGTGACCGACTTGTGGTGCTTCACGATAATAGCAGTTACTATCCTAGGCCGATTTCTTCGGCTTGCATTTGCATATAGCATAGGTTTCAATTCTGTTATGCATCCCGCATGGAGGGAGCTGGGAAGCACTGTTAGTCTTCTTACTTAGCATGCATCACCGATTTCCGACTTGCATGGCTTTTCCGACCTTCTCCCTCTGATTTTGCCATTTAGGATGCTCAATGGAAATTGGAACCCCGATAGGCACGTGCATTGAAAATACCCAAAAACAAGTGATAACTAAAATAAAAACGGGACTGCTAACTCTATTGACCTTATAATAAAAAATGGATTCCTTGTCTTGGGGAGAGCAACCCCCTCATTGTATGTGTCCTAAGTGCTCACGTACATGCTAAGGAGTAGAGCCCAAATCCTATCAAGCCTCCTAAGTGTTTGTACAACTTTGTGAATCTCACCTAACTCTAAAAACCAAAAAGATAAATGACCGTCACCTGACGGTCTTCACTGTGTCGAGTAGGTGAATTGGGGGTTTTGCCTTGTGTATTGATTGTGACTAGGAGTCCGTTGTGTTTCTCATCCATTATTAGAGTAATCGGTCCCATCGTGTGAGTCGTGCATTTTTCATCTTTGAGTCTCTCCACCTCTCTTATACATATATCTCTTCATTTGCATTAAGTCGTGATATTGGCGCTTGAGCTCAATCATTCTTCACCAAGTCCTTTGTTTGTCTCTTCTTGATCACTTCCCTCGTATTCTCTGTATCATCCCTATCTCCTTCGGTTCAAGGAGAGCCTGCTCTTCGGACCACCATTTTGACGGTGTTCCCGCCTTGTGCGGAATACCCAATTTTGTATATGTCTCGATCTTCTCACCCGCCCTCCCCGTCCCCTCTGTTTCACTCTTCTACCATCGTGATATTGGCACGTAGCCTCAATCAGCTTCTCCACACCATTGTGTACCCTTCTTACCCATCTTCTTTGTGTACCCCATATCACCTCTCCCTGTTACCCGGAATGTTGTGCATATGGATGAGGCCCGCATCGAGGATTATGTATAAAGATTATTTGAGTAAGACGGGCCAATGAGGTTGAGGATGCTGAGATTGATTTGGTGGATTTGACTGTGGATACATGCATACGAGTGCATTGAGGATTTTTGTGATGCATGATTATTAGGTTTGATTATTTATTGAGGATTTAGATCTCGCACACCGAATTGAGGATGTGATGTGCTTCGGTGATTTGAGGATGATATCATGATATTTTTACGGATCTATCTATTTTGAGGTTTCGGCCAGTCTTGATTTGGATTTTTGGACGTACTATCTTGATATATGCTTCATGATGACGGTACTCCAACCCTCATGATATCTCATCTCTTAGATTGACCCATCCTTGATCTCCTGACGCTTTGATCCACCCTGGTACTTAGAGGATTACTGATGATATGATTGTGCGAGCTCAGCTTGTTGGATCGACTTGAGGGATGTTTTTGATTGACTTAATTATTTGCCCCCTCACATGATCTTATGCCCTCCATTAGATTGATGGTTTCGCATTATTTTGAGGACCTGAGACTCTATGCCAGCATTCCCAAGACCTTTATCGATCTAGTTCTCATTTGTCCCCGATGACTATCTGCAGGAAAATGCGGCAATTTCTAGGAGTGCGGTTTCATACACTACTTGGGTCGCCATTTTGATGGGACCCGGAACCGAGTCAGAAGACATGCTTGTTTGGTCTCCCCCTGTGATTGTGTGCCCGATCTGTCGGCACATGAGGCCAACTGTCATATATCTCTCCTTGACGGTCCTTGCAAGGCAGAGCTCCACTTTTCTGATTATTCCATACCTAGTTCTTAGCTCTCCGAGGGTTATCTGCGAGAGGCTATGACACAGTATAGACTCTCTGGTCTCTTCCGCTGATAGACGGTCTGTCGTTTATAATGACCAGACTCTCTGTGATGGACCTGGCTCCTTTGAGCCTTTCTCTCTCCTTGACGACCCTCGCAAGGTAGAGACACATTCGGACTATTCCTTGCCTAGATCGCAGTTCTCTCCGAGGATTATCTGCGAGAGACTGCGACACTCTCTTTACGCTCGATTTCCACTGCTGACTGTGTCTCCGATCTGCGGAGCACGGAATCGAGTCGTCTGATCTACTTGATTTGTGGTCCCATTTTGAGTTGCCTAGCCAATCTGCGGATAATGGGACCCATCTGATTACACTCCTTTGAGTCTTCTCGCCTTGCCGGTCCTCGCGAGGTCGAGCTTCTGATATCTGTTATTTTCATGCCTAGCTAGCAGCACGTTCCCCGAGGGTTGTCTGCAGGACGCTGCCACATTCTTTAGACTTTCTGGTCTCTTCTGCTGGTAGCTGATATGTTGCCTACCGAGACCATACCTGATGATCCGTCTGATGGATCACTGACGCCTTTGCGTCCGCTCGCCTTGACGACCCTTGCAAGGTCGAGTCTCCTTCTGATTATTCGATGATTAGCATGTACCACTCTCCGAGGGTTATCTATGAGAGGGTACATCATTTTCTTGGTACTCGATTTCACTTCTGGTGTCTCCTATCTGATGGAGCACGAAGCCGAGTCTTCTGAGCTGTGTACTTGGTCCCCTCTCTGATTGTGTATCCGATCTACGGATCACGGGACCAAGTCTTCTGATCATGGTCAGATTCCTGGCTCCTTTGAGCCCGCTCACCTTGACGATCCTCGCAGGGTTGAGCCATGTCTTACGGCATTAGGTGTGTCTCCAACGATCTTCCGACCTTATGACCACCGCATGCCACGATATCTCCTATTCTCTATCTTCCATATCTTCTCGAGACTCTGATTGATCGGAGGAATCTGTACTACTCCTTCTTCCTCCCGGTCTTACGGTATCGGCTCTGTTTCCTCATGCTGACCCTATGTGCCGATTGACTACTTCATGCTACCGATATCCTTACTTTCGATCCATTTTTACTTCGGTAGCCGACACCCACTTGCCTGCACATCCGGGTGTCCTTTCACCTACAGACTGCGTCCTCGTTCTCACAGGGAGACGACGACGAGAGTACGGTTTCACTTGTCGGATACCGTCCTGTACTTCCCAGTTCTTCATCACTTGTATATATGTGTTGTATATTCTATTCTCCCGCATGTTACGTGTGCCCTAGATCTATCGCCATATCTTTGTGTCTATACTTAGGACGTACTTTATCCTAAGTATAGGGGGCACACGTCGCGTTGTTCTTTCGTTGTTCAGTTTTGTCACTCCTGTTGTTGCATATACTTAGGGATATCTCACCCTAAGTATAGGGGGAGTGATGCGTATATTCTCCATGATCTTTTCGTCTATCTGTATATGTCTCTCTTTTTTTCTGTTCTTCTTTGCCTTGTATATCTTCTGTACCTAAATAAAAGGTGCCGCCCCTTGAAGACAATCTTCTATACTTAGGACGTACTTTGTCCTAAGTATAGGGGGGTGCACTCCTGATTTGTTAAATCTTTGAACTGTTTATTCCCACCCATGGCCCTCCCTACCTTGTGTACAGTCTGCTATACTTAGGATTATTTGATCCTAAGTATAGGGGGACGATCATTTTCTTATTCATTTATCTCGTTATTCTTTCATTTATTCTTTTAGTCGTCGTAGTATAGACTTTTCTATACTTAGTACGAGTTATGTCTTCTCTTTCTTCCGATCTATGAGGACATAGCTCAAGCTAAGTATAGGGTGGTCGTATATACTATGTATATACTTCATCCATAACTCGTAATTTCGTATAATTATGATACAATTCATTAATTAATAAGGCTTCTTATTCCTCAGATTCTTTTCGTACATACTGATTAATAAATCAGGTTAAAAATATATTTGCAAAATGATTTAAAAAATGGTGTGAACTGTTTGGAAAACTTTTTGTGAAATATTTTCAACCTTTGTAAAAATATTTTGATTGCAAAAATTCTTTTCTTTGTGTGAAATAAAGGATTTGAAACCTATTTGCAAATGATTTTGAAAATGATTGTAAAAATATTTTGAAAAACAAATTGTATATAGTGTTTGCAAAATCTTTGCAAAATGGCTTTCAAATGTTTGTAAATATTTGCAAAAATTATTTTGTACTATAGTTTTCAAAATGATTTTTCAAATAAATTTGAGGAATAAAAGCAACATAATAAATAAAATGAAATAAAATACAATAAATTCTTTATCAATTGTAGATACACCTCAATAAACAACTTTTGTTAAAACTAGTAAAATTCTTTAAATCTTGTAAAATAAAGCGGCACGCCCATGTATATAGTTATATATATTCTATTCTTTGCGTGCCAAAATTCTGTTATTTGTAAATTCTTTGTGTAAAAATTTCTCTCCTTGTTTTCAAATTCTTTCAAAAATTGCATTATTCTTTGCATATTTGTAAATAGCATTTGCATAACATTCATATTCTTCTATTGAGCTTGATGATTGAACTAATCCAATAAAGTCAAGGATTGGAGCTTGGTTGGACCTTACTGCACCTAACTGCACTGGAACCTTATGGGAACTAGGTTTAAGGTACTTCAGGTCTATTCAGACTTAATTCTTTGAGAAATCAGGGCTAGGTTCAAGTCACCTCATTGGACTAACTAGAACTTTTCGAAACACACGTATGACTCTTGTCGGTCGTGACCTAACTTGGACACTTGCACCTTTCACTTGGCTCAACTCAGTTGGAGTGGTGAGGGGGGTTGGATTTGCCAGTCTGAGACGCACACGGGTGGAAACATTCATCCTCGTCTAGGGAGGGAAGTACACCCCAACCTGGTCCAGTTTCAATGAAGTCGAATGACAGGAGAGTGTGGGTTGCAATAAAGCTTCAAAAGAGGGATAGTCTACTGGCTCAAGAGGAAAAATTCTTGTATATATGCTGCACCATGTAGATATGTTGTACAGATGCACTTGAAAAAAAAAGAAAAAAAAGAGAAAAAAAACTCCAAAAAAGTGGTGGGTCGGATTGAAAATTTAATAACCCCACTGGAGTGTATATAGTTCAATAAAGCAAAAGCTTATGGTATCCATGTTACATCTCATGAAGCTTGCAGCGGGAGACTTAGCTACACTGGTTGAGCTCCTAAAATTCTATACCTCTTATTCCCCCTCTTCTTGAGTCAGTTGCCACTTGAACTTAGAAGGGAATACCCCGCTCCTAGACGGTAGAGGGCTGGATAAGGGAATCATTGGGTTGTCATTCTAGAGAAGCTAGTCTCTTTGTCATTTCAGTTGGGGAGAGCCACTATCACTTACACTGTACAAGTCAGCTTCATAGTCATAAGGGTTTGCGTATGATGTAGGCTAGTTCTGACCTGGCTATTGAAGTAATTTGAACCAAGTTCTGTGACTATCGAAGGCTGTTGTGTTTTAAATTTGGTTCTCGACCAGGTTCCACACACATTCTCACACCAAGGTCTAACCTGAGCTCCAAAATTTGATTTTGTACAGATAAGTTTAATAGTCATGACCAATTCAATTATTCTTTGAATTCTTTATTTTTGCTTTTTCTTTTCTTCTTATTTTTTGTTCTTTTTATACTTATTGCATAAGTATTTGCTAGGGACACAATATTTGCTAGGGACTAGCAAAGGCAAGTATAGGGGGTGATGAATCTCCATTTCATCACCTTTATTATATCATTTTGGCCTTAAAAACCCCATCAAATGCATATAAATAGCATTAATTTGTACATATTAGCCTTCATTATTTATTGTATTAAATGTACATAGAATAAAGTTTTTAATGCCAAAATTATAGAATAAAGGGAAGAAAAGAAAAAGGAATAAAATATTGCAAATATTTTATGACCCGAACCCCGAGACCAAGGTCAGCATTGAATTGGTCGACAAGGAATAAAGTAGGGGGAGATAAGGGCCAAATATACAATAAGTACCTCATTTATTTATTCATCCATTTATGCATTTTTGACACCTATTTTGTACATAATTATCTATTCATCAAATAAAGAAACTTTGTACATGAAAGTTGTACATAATAATGTAAATAAAAATACAAAATTGAGTTTGTGTAAAAATAACACTCAGTGTACATTGTATACCCAGAATAAAAAGCCAAAATCTCAACTTCACATACCCATATCTTGTACATAAAAACTCCAAATCACCCAAACTCACATTTGATTGTATATAGCATTCCATGAACTATTCTATAAAATTGGTTTCATAATTTTTGGAGTCCATCTGTGGAAGTTAGGTTTTTGGCCCCCCCTTGTACATAATACTGATTAAAATATTCCTTTTATTCAATGTCTATTATTCTTACAAATTTATATTTTTAGAATTTTGTAAATAATGTATATAATACATGTACATGTTGAAATTACAAGAAAACAAAAAAGAATTTGCAAAATAAAATAAGTCTATAAAATTCATAGACAAAATACCTATGCTACCTATATGTATATAAATAAAAAGAGATTTTATTGTTTTATTCTTTATTCATCTATATTTTTATGGTAATGTACATTTTATATATAACTTACTAAAAATACAAAACCAAAACAAAAACAAAATAAATTCATTAAATAAACAAAATGTATATGATATATAGGTAAAATACCTATAAGTATACTTACATATACACATACCTATTTATTTAAAAATATAAATAAACTCCTAAAAATTAAAAAAAAATACCTTTATACTCACAAAAATAAATTATAAATTTATAAAATAAGCCAATAAAATAATAAAAGAAAATAAATAAATTAAAAATAAAATATACCAAAAATACATGTAAAATACATACATATACATATTATTTTAATAAAACCGTAATAAAATACTTCAAAAAAATAAATAAAAATCATAAATAAATACTACATTAATTTATAAACATTTTTTATTTTATGAATAAAACCTAATTAATTCACTTAATACGTTAAATAAATTAGTCAAGATCGGTCCGATATGGACCAATCAGGGGCCAGGGAGTGTTGACCTCTGGTCAACTCCCCCTGCGCCTCTGATTTTTGTCAGACCTGTCGCATCCCCTGATTTCCTCCATTTTTCCCGCGCGACATGATGCTCCGTCACCGTCAAATCCTTCATGGATTTTGTTCTCTGATTATCCACGAATCCCGTCGAGATCTTGGATCCATTGTACATACCACAGATTCTTTAATAATCGCCGGTCACTAGGGGTCTTCAGGAATGTTTATAAATAAAAGCTTCCTCCTTCTCGGCCGAATTTGGCCAATTTCACCCCCCTCTATGATCTTGAATCAGCTCCTGGTGGAGCCCTCGTGACAGGAGGCGCTTCCCAGCACCTCGATTCGGTCCATGGAGGAGGAAAATTTTGTCGCGGTGGAGCTCCGACGTCCGCCCTGCTCCCTGGAGGCCCCCAGGTATAAGAGCTGCCCTTTTATGCAATTTTAGTTAGCTTTTAGTGTTAGCTTTCCATTCCAGTTATTAGATTAGGTTTTAGTCAATGCCCTTAGCTTAAAAATCAAAACTCGAAGTTCGCCGGAGCTCCGCTCCGGCGACTTCTCCACCATCGTCTCGACTGTTTCCGCCCGCCATTCGCATCCCATCTCGTTCCTCGTCGCATTCTCCATCAAACGCACACCTCAGATCAACCCTGGACCCTTCGTCTTGGCGAATCGGGGTTCCTCCTCCGCCGTTCGCCGGAGCCCCTCTACCCATCTTCATCTTGCATCGCAGCTTCAAAACCCCGGGTCGAGGAGATAGCTCTCTCGCCCGCGGTTCTTTCTGTGCAAGTACATCGAGGAATCGAGCCTAACTGGGCTTGCATTGAACCTGGAAGAGGTTCCTGGGGAACCCTTTCTTCTCCAACCTCGCTCCATCGACTCGGACCCCCAGGAGCCATGAAAGCACCATCAGTCGACGCGGAAGCTTCCCAGCTACGTTCAGAGAGCTTCAGATACGCGGGAGGTGCCCGGAGGAGCCCGTGCTACTCGATCAGAGCTCGCCAGCCCCGAGCTTCTTCCCCGTTCTTCGAGGGAGCTTCAGCGCCGTCGGATCAGGAGGCGAGGCCCAGATTGAAGGAGAACCGTCCGATGAAGCCACGTGCCAGCCGTCAGATCAGCCCGGATCGTCTAATCCAGGCCCTTCATCGCCGAACCGGTATCCACCGTCGGATGCGTGACTCGTGGATAAGTGGTGCCTCCAACGCCGTTGGATGACACGCCTTATTTAGGGGTAATTTGCACATCTAGCCCCTGTCATTTTTGTATTTAATTTTTAATCTTGTAAAATATATAGCACGCTGTAAATAAAATGTAAATTTTACTGATAGGACCCTGAACTTTTTGGAATTGCATTTAGGTCCTTCCGCACCTCACGTGCAGTCCCACGTGAGGCGCGTGAAATTTTCACTTTAGCCCTAGCGATTTTTGTATATTGTAAAATAGTTTTTAAAAAATCAAAATAAATGTTTATTTCAGTAGGGATTTTTTCACCTGTGTCCTTGTCATTTATTTTATTTGCAAAAATGCCCCTGCCAGGCTGTTTGCTGTTTATGTCTTTTATCTATTTATTAAAAATATCTAAGTAGCTCCTAAAAATCCACAAAAAATAGGTTAGATGTTTCATGCCTCATACTTTCACGCCCGCATCTTATTTTGCATTTTTTGCATTTAACCTAATTATTAAAAATGAAAAAGGAGCTCTTTTTATATTGTTTAAATTATAAAATACAAAAAAATATAAAATATTTTTGAAAAAAATTACAAAAAAATTTATATATGGTATTTATATATATTGAGTCCAGAAATTAAAAAAACCTAAAAACAAGAAAAAGAAAAATAAAAAAATCAGAAAGCTCCAAAATCCAACATAAAATAGAAAAACCCTTAAAAATCCCAAAAATATATTTTTCTCTTTTATAATTATCTATATATTATTATTAATGTATTAAAATTAATTTGGGTAATTTTGGGAATTATTTCATATTTTTAAAACCCAAATTAATTTTGGCTAGTTAATTAAGTCCATATTGTGGACATTTTTGGAATTAAAAATAACGAAAAAAAATATACAAAAATATAATAAGAAAAGCAAAAAAATATTATATGTAATATATACATTGAGTATTTATTTAAATATCTAACCTTATATTACTTCTTTCTCTCCTCATATATATATATATATATATATATATATATATATATCTTTATATATAACCATATTATATAATTAAAAATAAAAAAATCGAAAATATAAAAACAAAATAAAATTATAAAAACAAAAAAAAAGAAATATAATATAAAAAATATATAAAAAATTCAAAACCCACAAAAACAATAAACAATTGGACATGAACAAAGGATTGATTAAATCATTCATCTCATACATTCCCTTCGCCTCCGAGTGTCCAACCTCTACCTGTACTTACACCTATACACATTTGCATGTAGAGTTATAATAAATTTTAACTCCACATTTTTGGATATTCATTGCATATATTATTGTCGGTTAATTGTTGATCGATCTGAGGATTATTGAGCGGTCACCGCATCGACTATTGATCCGCCTTGTGGATTAATACGACCCTTAATTTTCCTCGGTCATCAAATTTTCATCACCTTTATTCTATCATTTTGGCCTTAAAAACCCCAGCAAATGCATATAAGTAGCATTAATTTGTACATATTACCATTCATTATTTATTGTATTAAATGTACATAGAATAAAGTTTTTAATGCCAAAATTATAGAATAGAGGGAAGAAAAGAAAAAGGAATAAAATATTGCAAATATTTTATGACCCGAACCCCGAGACCAAGGCCAGCATGGAATTGGTCGACAAGGAATAAAGTAGGGGGAGATAAGGGCCAATTATACAATAAATACCTCATTTATTTATTCATCCATTTATGCATTTTTGACACCTATTTTGTACATAATTATTTATTCATCAAATAAAGAAACTTTGTACATGAAAGTTGTAGGTAATAATGTAAATAAAAATACAAAATTGAGTTTGTGTAAAAACAACACTCAGTGTACATTGTATACCCAGAATAAAAAGCCAAAATCTCAACATCACAGACCCATATCTTGTACATAAAAACTCCAAATCACCCAAACTCACCTTTGATTGTATATAACATTCCATGAACTATTTTATAAATATAGTTTCATAATTTTTGGAGTCCATCTGTGGAAGTTAGGTTTTTGGCCCCCCCTTGTACATAATACTGATTTAAATATTCATTTTATTCAATGTCTATTATTCTCACAAATTTATATTTTTATAATTTTGTAAATAATGTATATAATACATGTACATGTTGAAATTACAAGAAAACCAAAAAGAATTTGCAAAATAAAATAAATCTGTAAAATTCATAGACAAAATACCTATGCTACCTATATGTATATAAATAAAAAGAGATTTTATTCTTTTATTCTTTATTCATCTATATTTTTATGGTAATGTACATTTTATACATAACTTACTAAAAATACAAAACCAAAACAAAAACAAAATAAATTCATTAAATAAACAAAATGTATATGATATATAGGTAAAATACCTATAAGTATACTTACATATACACATACCTATTTACTTAAAAATATAAATAAACTCCTAAAAATTAAATAAAAATACCTTTATACTCACAAAAATAAAATATAAATTTATAAAATAAGCCAATAAAATAATAAAAGAAAATAAACGAATTAAAAATAAAATATACCAAAAATACATGTAAAATACATACATATACATATTATTTTAATAAAACCGTAATAAAATACTTCAAAAAAATAAATAAAAACTACATTAATTTATAAACAATTTATATTTTATGAATAAAACCTAATTAATTCATTTAATACGTTAAATAAATTAGTCAAGATCGGTCCGATATGGACCAATCAGGGGCCAGGGAGTGTTGACCTATAGTCAACTCCCCCTGCACCTCTGATTTTTGTCAGACCTGTCGCATCCCCTGATTTCCTCCATTTTTCTCGCGCGACATGATGCTCCGTCACCGTCGAATCCTTCATGGATTTTGTTCTCTGATTATCCGCGAATCCCGCCGAGATCTTGGATCCATTGTACATACCACAGATTCTTTAATAATCGCCGGTCACTGTGGGTCTTCAGGAATGTTTATAAATAAAAGCTTCCTCCTTCTCGGCCGAATTTGGCCAATTTCACCCCCTTTTATGAGCTTGAATCAGCTCCTGGTGGAGCCCTTGTGACAGGAGGCGCTTCCCAGCACCTCGATTCGGTCCATGGAGGTGGAAAATTTTGTCGCGGTGGCGCTCCGGCGGCCACCCTGCTCCCTGGAGGCCCCCAGGTATAAGAGCTGTGCATTTTATCTTTCTAGGTAGCTTTTACTTCCAGCATTTCATTCCTGCAATTAGTTTCATATTTTGCATCTTAGTTTAGCGTAGTTCAGTGATTTCGTAGTTCGCCGGAGCTCTGCTCCGGCGAGCTTTTCATCTTGTTTCCGACTGTGCCCCAACACCATTTCACCTTCATTTCGTTCCCTTACGCCTTCTCCACCTTCCTGCCACCTTGTCCAATCGGATTCGCACTTGGATCTGCTAATCGATGCTCATCTCTTCCGCATCGCCGGAGCATCGCCGCCCTCACCCATTCCCTATGCTAACAGCTTCAGTTTTGGGCCGAGGAGCACCGCCTCGAGCCGAGCTTCATTCCTGTGCAGGTCAGGTGAGTTGAGGAGCACCAAGAGTCGATTCGCTCGCGGGTGGAGGTACCTGGAGCCGCATTTCTTCACCGAGCTCGTGGCGCCGCTCCAGGGCACCTGCGGCCGACCTACCACCTCCAGCGGAGAGAGCCAACCTACAGGAAGCTTTTGGGACACTGTGGAGCAGCGAAGGTCGACGGAGACGCGAGTTCTCACTGGAGGAAGCTCGCCCAGGCGAGCGTTCTTCCCCGTTCTTCCAGCCGTCGTCTCCGCCGTTGGATGAAGAGCAGGTCCCAGTTTCAATCACAGCCGTCCGATGGAGCAGAGCATCCACCGTAGATCTCAGCCCTGAGATCTAATCCGCACCACTCATCGGCGAAGCGTCGTCGGCCCACGTGGAGGCGCCACATGTATTAGTGAACGCAGATCAGCCGTCCATCAGCGCCCACGTTGGGGGTAATTTTCACATTCAGCCCCCCGCCTTTTTGTATTTATAGTTTAATATCTAAAATAAAAAGTCAAGTTGTAAATAAATTGTATAATTTGCAATTGGGCCCCCTGATGTTTTTATATTTACACTTTAGTCCCTCTGCGCCTCACGTGCAGCACCCACGTGAGGCGCGTGAAAATTGCAAGTAAACCCTGCCGTGTTTCTAGAAATTACAAAATGGACCTGAAAATAAAAGTTCACGTGTATTTTTATTGTGATTTTTGCATGTATGCCCCTGTCAACTATTTTAATTGCAAAAATACCCCTACCAGGCCATTTATTTTTGAATGCTTTGTCTATTTATTTTGTGCTTCCTATTAAATTGAAAAATCTTGCAAAAATAGACTTAAGCTCCTGTTTGGTTGTGCTTACACGCTATATGTTTAGTTTTCCATTTTGTTGCATTTTTGCATTTATTAAAAATCAAAAACATGTCTTTTATTCACTGTCTAACTTATACAATCCTAAAAAATATGAAAATGCCTCGAAAAATTCCAAAAAAATTCCCTATGGTGCATTTTGACCTATTTTAGTGTCAGTCCAAAAATCCCTAAAAATATCAAAAGGAAAACCTTAAAAATCCAAAAATACCCAAAAACGTCAAAAAAATATAAAAACTCAAAGAAAAATCAGAAAAATATGAACTCAGTCCCTATTTCTGCTATATTTTATTATCTTTATTAGAAAAACAGTGTGGAAAATTTTTGAGGCTGATTGCTATTTTTAATGTCTATTTTTATCACAGCCAGACCCTATTCCACTGTTTGCTCCTATTTTGCTATTAAAAATACAAAAAAAATGTTTTCAAAAATGCCCAAAATTCACAAAAACAGTAAAAAGTCATGAAAATCCTAAAAAGACTTTATCCCTGAATTTTGACTATTTTTTAGTATTTTTGTAAATATTATAGTATCCCTTATATATATATACATGTACTCCTTAAAAAAAAGAAAAATAATATATATATATATATCACTACTTATATGTATTTCTATATATGTATTTATTAATCCTAAAATCTAAAAAAATAATAATAAATAAATAAATAACAAAATTCAAAAACCCACAAAAATAGATTGTGCACTTGGATGACTCTGAGATACATGTAGGCTACTGCATTTTTGTATTGCTCTCTGTGGTTCGACCTCTACATGCTTGTCACTGTACATTTTATGGTAGAGTAAATAAAGATTAATTCACACTTCTTTTTGAGCTTAATTGATACATTCTTTCATTGTGGGATAATTGCTGTATAACTTGGGTTTTCTACGAGCGGTCGCCTCGGTGACAACTTGTTTATATTATTCATGGTGACCCCCGTGGAAAATCATCGTTATCAGCTACTACAATCTTCTTTCCAGGTTTATCACGAATATCCAAATAAAATTCCTGCATAACTAAAATCCATCGAAGAAGACGCGCCTTCGCATCCTTCTTCTCCATCAAATATCGTAGAGCCGTGTGGTCAGTGAACACGATAACCTTGGATCCAATTAAATGAGATCTGAACTTGTCCAAGGCAAACACTACCGTAAGCATCTCCTTTTCCGTAACTGTATAGTTACGCTGAGTGGTATCAAGCACTTTGCTTGCGTAGTGTATGTCAAACAGGACGCCATCCCTTCTCTGTCCTAACACAGCCTCAACAGCAAAATCTGAGGCATCCGTCATGATCTCAAAAGATAGAGACCAATCTGGGGCTTGTAGGATAGATGCGTTCATGATCATTCCTTGTAATAGCTTAAAGGCCTCAAGACATTTGTGATCAACAACAAACTCCATGTCTTTGCCTAAAAGCACAGTTAGCGGTCGGGCAATCTTAGAAAAATCCTTAATGAATCTCCGATAAAATCCAACATGCCCGAGGAACGACCGCAACTGCTGGACGTTGGTTGGTGGTTGAAGTCGTCTGATCACATCCACCTTGGCAGGGTCAACCTCCATTCCTCTCTTGGAGATGACGTGCCCCAACACAATGCCCTCCGTCACCATGACGTGACTTTTCTCTATGGAGAGCACCAGATTAACCTCACAACAGCGTTTGAGGACTCGGTCCAGATTCCTAAGACAGGAATCGAAGGAATCACCGTGGACCGAGAAGTCGTCCATGAAGACTTCCAGGAATTCACCGACCATTTCGGAGAATACAGCAATCATCGCACATTTGAAAAGTACCCGGAGCATTGCATAACCCAAAGGGCATGCGTCTGAAAGCATAGGTACCAAAGGGGCATGTAAACGTGGTCTTCTCCTGGTCCTCTGGAGCTATGGCTACTTGATTGTAGTCCGAGAACCTATCCAAGAAACAGAAGAATTCTTTCCCTGCTAGTCTCTCTAGGATCTGATCAATGAATGTTAGGGAGAAATGATCCTTCTTCGTCACGGCATTCAAGCGTCTGTAATCAACACAGACGCGCCACGACGTGGGCACTCACGTCACGATCTCCTCTCCGTCCTCATTGACGTTCGTTTGAATTCCCAACTTTTTCGGGACCACATGGATCGGGGCCACCCATGTCGATTCGGAGATGGGATAAATGAAACACGCGTTGCACCATTTTTCTATCTCCTTCTTCACTAGCTCTCGTAAATTTGGATTCAAACGACGTTGGAATTCACGAGAGGGTTTGGCTTCATTCTCCAAGTAGATATGGTGCGAACACATAGCGGGATTTATCCCGTGGAGATCGAAAATGCTCCAGTCTATCGCCTTGCGGTTTTTCTAAAAGATCTCTAGCAAGCGAGATTCCTGCTCCTCGGTCAATTGCGAACTGATGATGACCAGATATTTCTTCTCCTGACCAGCAAGGAAGGCATATTTCAGTGTTGTGAGTAAAGGTTTGAGCTCAGGTAAGGTGTGATCATCTAAGAAATCTGGCTCAATCGAATCTGGCTCAGTGTTGGAAGTGGCTGGATCTTTCTTTGTAATTGCTGCCACCAAATTATTTGGCTCTGGAGTCGGATCGTCAAAGGTCTCCATGCAATTGGCGAAAGCCACGTCCGACTCGTCATCCTCATCTTCTGATTGTCCTAAAGTGGGAAGGACTGACAAGCCCAGCTGGGCTTCTAAGTCATCGAAGATGTAGGGGGATGTAGGTTCTGAGTTGTACTCATCTCTGAGGATCTCGCAAACTGACTCATGCATTGGATCTTCTCCGGAAGGGAGGGACTCATCGATGTCGGTTGGGTTCTGTCTCCATGGCCCAACTATGTCTACATGGTCGCGGTCTGCTTCAGATGAAGAGTACTCGGTGCTGGACTCGAAATCTGGTCTCTGCCATCTGGTATGCTTCATCTCAAGTTCATCATCTCCGCCTGGAGTTTGGAACTGGATCTTCCTGATCTTGTAATCAAACAAGGCCCTCGCTGTCCTGAGGAAGGGCCTGCCTAAGATGATCAGGGAGTCTCTCCATTTACGAGGGGTTTCCATATCTAGGACAGTGAAGTCCGCCATGTATTCCTGCCCCTCGACTTTGATCACAACATTCCTCAATTCTCCTTGGGACCTCTTGGTTGATTTATCAGCGAACTACAAGAGGGCACTAGATTTCCTAAGAGGTCCGAGATTAAGCCGCTCATAGAGGGCTGTAGGCATTAGGTTAATTGAGGAACCATTGTCCAGGAGAGTGCGTGCAAACGCGATGTCATCAACATGACTCACTACATAGTGTGCACCCATGTCTCTTCGTTTCCTAGGAAACGAGTTCTTTATTGCACAAGTCGTGGCTACTGACAGAACGTGTTTCTCAACACGGCTTTTGGTCTTCCTGCTAACCCTAGTAGGTGTGCATATCACTTTAAGATATTTCTGAAATGCAGGAGTCATTTCCACGTACTTGTCAAAGGGGATTGTGACCGTGATATTTTTGTTGCAGAACTCTGCCATCTCAGGGTCATCTTTTTGGATTTTTTTGAATTTCTTCTTTCCACCCGTAAGAGCTCGGGGCAAAGGGATTATTGACTCTAACTCATGTTCTGAAACTGAAATTTTTTCATTGAAAGCTGGAACTAAGATCTGTACACGACTCAGACTCTGAAAAAGACTCGGACTCTGAAACATACTTGAACTCTGACTCGTACTAAACGAAATATGCTGGGGCGAAACTAGTGATGCATCTTCCGCTTCTTCTGGACGATCCTCCTCAGATGGAGGTGCGGGCTCTTCCTCAGTTTCGTCGGACTCACAAATGATGCGGGTTTGCTGCTTCGAGGACTCAAAAGTCCTCTTCTTCTGCCGGTGGTGGTGATGATGGTTCTTCTCCTCTTCTTCCTCCAAGTTAATCCTCAAGTATAGACTTGGTGGCTCCTTCCTTCGGTGCTCGTGCCTGATCAGGTACGATCACGGTCCTTCCGCTCCTGAGGGACATATGATTTACATTATCATACGAAAGGATCTCATGTTCAGATAAAGACTTATCTAAATAGTATACCTGATCACGAGGTCGGTTCTGGCCTTGATTTAGGTTGTTCGGATTGGCCTGAACCTGAGCGGGAATTGGGGTCTTTGGCGCAATTTGTTGGTCCTGAGTACGAGAATCGCGATTCAGATCGGTTCTCATATCCAGATAGTCATTCTGGATCTGTTGGACCCTATCAGACAGGGTCTAGATCGCCAAGGTGAAGGACTCCAATTCGGTGGGATGAGCTGGCTGGGGATGCTGACTTTTAGGCGAGGTTCTATATTGGCCCTGCTAGCCATGCCTATATCGCTGATGCTGATGGGACGGACCCTCTGGCATGCACACTGCTGCTGCTGGTGCTGCTGAGGTTGGTACCCTTGTTCGGGCCTGGACTGAACAAAGCATGGTGCAGGGATGGACCTGGTTTCTTGGTAAGCTGGGAATGGTCGGTGCGACTGACCATTACCCCTCTCCTACTGTCTGACGATGGGGTCACGGCTATACCAAAGCCCATTGATCTCGAACACCTGTGGAGGCTCCTCGTATCTGGTCTCCACTTGTGGGGGTCCATTCTGGTCCTGCAGGGTGTGTCTGATCGCAGTGACTCTGAGGCCCTGGTGCATGTTCCTGTACAAGATGGACTCGATGTACAGGTACAGGTGGTGCAGAAGGGGCAGGTAGCTTTATCTTAGCTACCTTCTCATAAAGTTCCTCCACTTGCTTCGGTAGACGTGAGATATACTGAAGGTCAGTGACTCTCTTGTGGATCTGCTCGACCATGGTTAACTTATCAGCAGTCATCCCCATGCTGGGAATGAGGTCCTCTGTCAGATCTGCTACAGTCCTCCGGGTTGTCTCATTAGATAAGATTGAGGGAGACAACTGATAGCCTCTGGTGGCCTGCGACCTGTCGGTTTCCACCATCAGCTCTAGTATCTTCCGTACACCATTCTCATTTTTATTCAGATAGCTTCCTCCACAGGCGGCACTTACTAACCCCTGATCTCTGGGGTTAAACCACAGAACAAGGTCTGGACTAAGATCACCTTAGAAATGTCGTGGCAGGGACATTTCTGAACTAGGTCATTACACCTATCCCAGACATCATGGAATGGTTCACTGGGTCCCTGGGAGAAACTGGCGATCTTTGTTCTCATTTGGTTAGTCCTACTGAGAGGGTAGAACTTCTTCAGGAATAAGTCCTTGAAATGCATCCAGGTTGTGCATCTCACCCCTAGGTTCTTCAGCCAATGTGCTGCCTTATCTCCTAAGGCAAAAGGGGTGGCCTTCAGTCGAATGTAATCTTGCCCAACCCTAGGATGGGTAAGATTGTTGCAAACCAGCTCAAAGTCTCAGAGGAAGGCATATGGTTCTTCATGGGCATTTCCGTTGAACTTCAGTAGCAGGCTAAGGAAGTGGGGTTTGAGTTCAAATGCTTCGGCGGGAACCGCTGGTGCCAACCAACTTTGTATTTCATTCTCTGCTAGGTTATAGGCATCAACCATTGGTCGGTGGATTCCTCCTGCCGCAACGATTTGTCCCATTCTTGTTGTAAGATCCGCATTCATTTGTTCCGCTTGGGCGAGGCGAGCTAATACTTGCTAGAGTGGATCATCTTGGTTTCTCTCATCTGGGAGTTGTTATGGTGGCATCTTGTCCTCTAGTCCTGGGAAATGGAAATGATCTAGATTAGAGGGTGACTCAAGGAAGGGTTTCTTACCGAGGTGATGGTCTTCCTCGATAAGCTCAGAGGATAGGAGAGGGTTGGTTTGAGAGTAAACACCCTGGGTCTGAGGGATCCAGAACTCAAGAGGGTCATGAGTCCTGGGTGGTCCAAGGTGCGCTTGGGCCTGTGAAGATGATTTTCGTCGGGGGCTCTGATGAATCTCGATTCATCATTCTTTATTCTATCATTTTGGCCTTAAAAACCCCAACAAATGTATGTAAATAGCATTATTTTGTACATAATAGCATTCATGATTCATTGTATTAATTGCACATAGAATAAGGTTTTTAATGCCAAAATTATGGAATAAAGAGAAGAAAAGAAAAAGGAATAAAATATTGCAAATATTTTATGACCAGAACCCCGAGATCAAGGCCAGCATGGAATTGGTCGACAAGGAATAAAGTAGGGGGAGATAAGGGCCAGTATACAATAAATACCTCATTTATTTATTCATTTAACTATGCATTTTCGACACCTATTTTGTATATAATTAATTATTCTTCAAATAAAAATACTTTGTACATGAAAGCTGTAGATAATAATGTGAATAAAAATACAAAATTGAGTTTGTGCAAAAATAATACTCAGTGTACATTTTATACCGTGAATAAAAAGCCAAAATCTCAACTTCACAGACCCATATCTTGCAAATAAAAACTCCAAATCACCCAAACTCACCTTTAATTGTATATAGCTTTCCAAGAACTATTCAATAAATATGGTTTCATGATTTTTGGAGTTCATCTGTGAAAGTTAGGTTTTTGGCCCCTATTGTACAATATACCCAAATAAATATTCAATTTATTAATCATTCAGTATTTCTATAAATTTATATTTTTATAATTCTGTAAATAATATATATAATATATGTACATATTGAAATTAACAGAAAACCAAAAAGAATTTGTAAAATAAAATAAGCTTATGTAATACATAGGCAAAATACCTATGTTAAGTATGTACATAAATAAAAGGGGATTTAATTCTTTTATTCTTTATTCATATATATTTCTATAATAATGTAAATATTACTTATAATTTATTAAAAATACAAATACAAAATAAAAACAAATAAAATACATTAAATAAATAAAATGTATATAATATATAGGTAAAATACCTATAAGTATACCTACAAACAACATACACCTATTTATTTAAATATGTAAATAAACTCATAAAATTAAATAAAAATATGTTTACACTCAAAAAAATAAATCATAAATTTATAAAACAAGAAAATAAATTAATAAAATAATATATACAAGATAAAAATAAATTATACAAAAATACACATAAATACACTTATAAATACATTATCAAAATAAACCCATAATAAAATACACCAAAAAATAAAAAAAAATCATATTAAAATACGACATAAAATAATAAACATTTTTTATTTTATACTCGAAAATTAATAAAATCATTTACTATTTTAAATAAATTTTTTCTTTAATAAAACTACTGTTCTGTCTTGTAGCGGGCTGAGGTGGACCAATCAGGTCTCTCCGCGAGTTGACCCCAGTCAACTTGACCTTCAGCCGCCTGACTTGACGTGAACCATCTTTTCCCCGATATTCTTGCATTTTTCCCGCTCGTTACAGTAATCAATCGACATCAATCACTTCACGAGATTTACTCCCCCTTCATTGATGACCCACGCCGACACCCAAGATCGCTTGTACATAGATCATATTCGTATATATTCCCCGGTCAATAAGGGTGCTCCGCCTGTTCTTAAATAAAGAGCCTTCGTCTCCTCCGCAAAATTTGGTCAGCCTTTAGCCAATTCCTTCCTCGCATTTGGTCCCGGTGGTGTTCCTTGTGATAGGAGGAACCCGCTGGCGCTTTGAATCGGTCTGAGAGGCAGAGGTTGCACCCAAGGCCGCCGCTCCGGCGAGGCCTCTGCTCCCTGGTGTTTCGCCAGGTACGAGCTACGCCTTTACCCATTTTTAGTTAGGTTTTAGTTTTAGCTTTTTATTCGTGTCATTAGATTAGTCACTAGCCCTTAGGTGTAGCGTTAAATCGTCCACCCATAGTTCGCCGGAGCTCCGCTCCGGCCAACAACTCCACCTCCATTTTACGTGCTAACAGCTTCAGCCTTGGGCCGAGGAACTCCCCTCGAGCCGTGTGCGTATTTTCCTGCAGGTCAGGTGCGTCGATAAGCACTAGGAGATGCAATCAAGAGTCACCGGAGGTTCCTGGGCCCCCTCGACTTCTCCGACATCGTGGTGGCGCTCCATGGTGTCTCCACCCGATCCGAGACCTCCAGCAGCTAGATCCATCTATGAGGAACGTGCAGGGATCCTTGGGAGCAGCAAAGAGCGACGGGGGAGGGAGATATCGCCGGAGGAAGTTCGCACAGGCGAACCTTCCTCCCTGTTCTTCCTGATGCCCTCCCCGCCGTTGGATGAAGATGGAGCCCCAGACCTGATCAGAGACGTCCGATCTTCCAGAGCCACAGCCGTTGGATCACGTGAGTGATCTAATCCCATACGTCAGATGGCGAAGCGGTATCGACCGCTGGATGTGCGACGCGTGTCAAGTGGAGAATGAAGAACCGTTGTATCACCCACACTTTGGGGGTAATTTGCAAATCCAACCCCCTCACCACTCCAGCTGAGTTGAGCCATGTGAAAGGTGCAGGTGTCCAAGTTAGGTCACGGTCGACAAGAGTCATGCATGTGTCTCGAAAAGTTCTAGTTAGTCCACTGAGGTGACTTGAACCCAGTCCTACTTTCTCAAAGAGTTAAGTCTGAATAGACCTGAAATACCTTAAACCTATTTCCCACAAGGTTCCAGTGCAGTTAGGTGCAGTAAGGTCCAACCAAGCTCCAATCTTCGACTTTATTGGACTAGCTCAATCAATACTCAATCAAAGAATATAAATGCTATATCAAATGCTATTTACAAATATGCAAAGAATAATGCAATTTTTCAAAGAATTTGAAAACAATGAGAAAAAATTTTTACACAAAGAATTTTTGTAAATAAAAGAATTTTGGCACTCAAAGTATAAAATATGTACAACTATTTACACGGGCGTGCCGCGTTGTTTTATAGGGCTTAGAGAATTTACAGGTTTTAACAAAGTGATTTATTTAGGTGTATACACAATTGATAAAGAATTTAATGTATTTTATTTGTGATTTATTTTATTTTATTTTATTTATTAATTATGATGCCTTTATTCCTCAAATTTATTTGAGAAATCATTTTGAAAACTATAGTACAAAATAATTTTTGCAAATATTTACAAACATTTAAAAGCTATTTTGCAAAGATTTTTGCAGACACTATATATACATTTTCACAATATTTTTACAAAAATGTTTTCACAATCATTTGCAAATAGGTTTTCAAATCCTTTATTTCACACAAATAGAAAAATTTTGCAATCAAAATATTTTTACAAATGAAAATATTTCACAAAAAGTTTTCCAAACAGTTCACACTATTTTTCAAATCATTTTGCAAAAGTATTTTTAACCTGATTTATTAATCAGTATGTACAAAAAGAATCTGAAGAATAAGAAGCATTATTAATTAATTTTCAATGAATTATATCTTATTTTTAGCCATATTTATTAATAATTATACGAAAGTACGAGTTATGGCTAAAGTATATACAGAGTATATACGACCCCTGATGAATCCACGATTCATCGCCTTTATTCTTTTATTTTAGCCTCTTTTCCTTAATCAAATACCTGTAAATAACCACTAATTTCATAAAATTACCATTTTTCATGCATTTGTTAAATATGCAGTTTTAACAATTTTTGTATATAAATAAAAGAATAAAGAAGAAAAGAAAAAGAAAAGGATGTAGTTATGAAATAAATACAGACTGACCCAAACCCCGAGAGAAGTTCAAGACTTGACCTGATCGACCAGGAATAAAGTAGGGGGAGATAGGGTCGTTTGTCAGAAAAATCAAAAATATCTTATAAATACTTTTCATGTATATTTGTACAAAACTTACATTATTTTACTTGTACATAATTTGACCTCAAACTAATTATTTTTGTAAATAAAAGTTGTAAATAAAATTGTGTTGTAAATAATAAAAATATTTGTAAAATAAAATATTGTATATATTGCAAATAATTACACCCAGAAAAAGCCACAAAGTGATAATTGAAACATCAATTCCAGCTCCGTACGAGCTCAAATAGAATGAAACCACTTCCATTGTACTATAAATTAAATTATCTTTCAAATGCTTGTGGTTTCATATTTTTTGGAGTTACGGTTAAAAAATCAGTTTTCTGGGTGTTTTGTACAGTTTTCCCATATACTTGTTGTATATATTTTATTCATATTTATTTTTTATATAATTTATATATTTGTAAATATTACTTTCATTAAAAATAAAAAAATTAAAAAAAAAGATAAAATTTTAAAAAAATCTTTTATAAGAATATTTCCTTATTTGTACCTATGTATATTGTATTATATGTGTATAATATATGTATACAATTAATTTCCCTAAATAAAAATTACCAAAAAAATTAATTATCTCACATTAATTAATTTAATTTATTTAATTACGAAAATCATATGTAATTATTTAATTTATTGGATTTATTTGAATTCATTTGATTTGATAACTTACCTTTTATGTAAAGATTTGATTTTGTGCCTTAAATAGCCACCATTAAGGTTATTAATTGATTTTTGGGAATTATTAATTTATTTATTTTAATTAATCGTTTTTAATTATTTATTTATTTTATTTATTCAATTATTTTATTTAATTAACCAATAAACACTTTCCTCATTTGTGAATATCTTCCATTTTTGATTTTCTTTTCTTTTTAATGGGCTCCTCCTCCCTCATTCACACTTGATCGATCTTTGGCGGAGAGGAGCCCGGTTTCCGAGAGGTTTCTTGTTGAAGAGGGTCCTAGCCTCCGATCTGGTCGGTGACAGCGATTTAAGTTTCGTCGAGGCCATTATGGCGTGTCCGAACCCCAAGGTGAGATCCACTTTATTTACTGTCTTATCCTAGATAAATTGTAGATTTAATTTTAGCGTAGGTGTAGTGATTAGATCTTAAAAAACATAAAAAAATCCATCACACTTTGTTCCGCTTCCGACACCGAATTTTTCATCTCACATCTTGATCATCACATTTCACATTCTACCTCACGCAACCTTTCACCTCCGACCACGCACGGTGGTCAGATACTTGGATCCCTCTCCCCCATCGCCGAGATCCGCTCATTCATCGTTCCTATTTTTGTGTATAAAAAAAATAAAAAATAATTTTTCTTGTTTATGTCACAGTTATTTTTGCAGGAAGAATTAAAAAAAAGAAAATAAATTTTTTATCTTTCTACTTTATCTAATCTTTGTTGTGCAGGAATAAATAACTAAATAAAAAAATTTGTTGTTATTGTTTTTATCCCTAAACATTGTTTTGCAGAAAAATAAAAAAATTTACTTTTTTGTTCATCTCTAACATTTTGTTTTGTAGGAAAATCAAAATAAAAAAACCATATATAAAAAAATAAATTCTTTCCCTTTTTCTATTTCTATTTACAATTCCGGTTTAAAAAAATAAAAAAGACTTTCTTTTTTTCTACTGTTCCTGTACATACAATGAAATAAAAAAATTAAAAAATTAAAAAAAATAACAAGCAACGGCAGGGTCGTCACCCCCTGCCGCCCCGCTCCAGCCATCACCGCCCCCCTCAACGGGTGGCCTCCGCCCCCCTGCGCGCGGTCCGCCCTCCAGCAGCCCGCGCCGCACCAGGCCGATCTCCTCCTCCAGGCCGGCGATGCCCCCATCCGCGCCTCGGGCCGACCTCGCACCTGCCGTCTTGTGTCGACGCACGGCGCCGCCCTCCGCAACGCCTGGACCGCCTCGCACCGACTCTGCGCCTCCGCCCATCGAGCCTCCTTCTTCAGCCCCGCGCTCCAGTGCGGCGCTCTGGCCACGCGCGTGCGCCCCTCCAGGCGCACCGCGCCTCCTCTCTACCGCCCCCGCCCAGCGGCCTCTCGCCGTCGCCGCGCGCGGCGCCGCGTGCCTCCTCCTTCAGCCCGCCGAGCCCCTTCCTGGCCGCGCCCCACCTTCGATGCGCTGCAGGTCGCCCGCGTTCCCCTCCAGGGTCGAGGTCGTGCCCACGCACACGGCCGTCGCCCTCCTCCGCGGCCTTACGCCGTTCAGCTCCCTATCCAGCCGCCACGTCCTTGTTGATGGCGGCGGCTTCCTATTGCCTGTCCCTGTGAACAAAGATAAGATACGAAGAAGAAAACCCTAGGGGAGAGGTTAATAAAAAAGGGGATAATTGTGGACATCCCTTTAAAAGTTTCAGAAATTTCAAAGACGCCCTTGTCAACTCCAAAGCATGTGCATTGCACATGCTTAATGGGTAAATTACAAGCTTTCTCCTGCATTTAATTATGTTATCTTTTCAAGTATAACTTTGAGGAATTACATTCCAGTCCCTGTGTTTTCAGACCTTGAATTGCTTGCTATTTTTGAATGGAATAAATATTTCTTTGTATGCAGAAATTCTGAGAAAATTCACGTATGCTCCTTCTGTGTTCTTAATCATTGTATGAATTTTTCAACAATTTTTGTTGTCATCTGTTATTTTTAAAAAAATAAAAAACATCTTTTTGTCTGTCTGAAATTCGAAAATTCATAAAAATTCACAAAATAGTCTAAAAAATCCACAAAAATTAGTGTAGCGTATTTTTGTGTCTTCTAATTCTGGCCAGTTTTTGTGCATTTTTCTTTTATAAAATTCCAAAAAAATTACAAAATACAAAAAACCATTAAAAAATTGACTTCTGAAATTTGACTATAGAGTTTTTAAATCGTGCTCCTTGTGTTCGTCCCTGGTCACTATACCAGGTAAAAAGAATAGCGAAAGCCGCTTACATTTGCTTTCATTGATTTATCTTATTTGAAGTGGTTTCATTAATTTTCTCGTTGACCGATTCCTGTGGTTGAGAACGACGACACTTTGATATTATTTATTCCTCTCTTAACCGCGTGGATTTCGTGTCATCAGAATGGCGCCGTTGCCGGGGAGCACGGCTTTGTAGTCATTTTTCCATTTTGTCTCTCTATATTATAATTGTTTTCTGACCTTCTCTCTTTGATTTTTGTGCGAGGTATCACTTGGATGACTTGGAATTTCTTTTTTTTGAGAACCCGCACAGGAGGAAGAGTAGAGACAAGAAGAAGAATATCATTTTATTTGAGAGAATAATTATTTCTTGTAATAATTTAGGACTTTGAACTTCTGGACTTGGACTTTTCTCGGGGTCTGTTTCGCCAAGTGCCGGTGTACTTGGGGGACCTCACCGCTGTTTTCCGTGTTTTTGATTTCACGCCATAACTTGCTATCTTGATTCGCGCGGATTTGGCCCCTAGACGTAGGATTTTTGTTGATTGTGACGTAAAATTTCTAAGGCCCAACACCTAATAGAATATCTGTTCCTATAGAACGTAATTGGACCTTACTAAAATTCACTGAAAAAGTTAGTTTAATTGGATTTGAGACCACATGTCGTGAGGAGTCACATACAGTGCTGGCAGGACCCGTTGTGGCGGGCACCGAGTGACTCTCAAGATCGGACTCAAAACTCGATTCAGTTAGCTAACTATTGTTCTTCACGATCAATAGAAGATGCTTGTCTAAGGTCGATTTCTTCGTGCATCATATAGTTAGTTTATGATCTGTCTTTAATTTTCTGCACGGATCATATTGCATGTAGAGTGCTGGAGTAAGGTACACATTTTCTATCTCTGCATGCATCATTGTGTTTGACCGTGCATTGGCTTTTTTTCGACTTCCTCCCCCTGTTTTTGGACTCAAATCAATCAAAGAGGAAATCAAAAAGCTCGTTAGGCGTTATTTTCTGAAAAAAAAATCCAAAAAAATAGAAAAACCAAAAATTAAAAAAATGGGACTGCTAATTGAACTTGACCTCTAAAATTAAACGTAACCAATTCCTCATTGTATTGGGAGAGCAACCCCCTCATTGTCTGCGTTTTTAATTGCTCGCGTACACACTAAGGAGTAGTGCCTAAATCCTATTCAAGTCTCCTAAGTGTTTGTATAACTTTTGTTTGGCCACCTAACTCTTAAAATTGACAAGATAAAGACCGAACTCTCACGATCAGAATTGTGTTGAGTTGGTGAACTGGGGGTTTGCTTTGGGTTTTGAATGTCTTTGGTGTGAGTCGGTTACGAGCATTCTTTAAATCATTAGTAGTCACCTTCTGCCTCTATCCCACCCTCCCTCCCTTCATTTCCCTCTAGTCATGATGGGTCACATTCCATTCCAACCCGATTTCGCGGCTTCTTATCTTCATGCCCATCATTCCCGTCCACTCTCTTGGGAGGTCGGAACTCCGCCCGATTTCTCATTTTCTCCCTACCCACCCTCCCATTTGGGATATGTTGTGAGTGAAACCCGAGGATACCAGATTGACCAAATACGTGACCCGGGCGTTCACCTTGTTGAGATGAGAGTGCATCCCATAGACAATCATAGGGTGCGGTTACATGCTTTACATGACTTCTATCCTAGGATGATGGATGAAAACCATGATCAAGAAGCACGATCTGCTTCTACTTTGAGACCATTCATTTTGGATTTGGAGTTCATTGATCTACTGCCAAAATTTTCTGGGGAATTGCACGAGGAACCCTATTTGCATATCGATGAGTTTGAGGATTTTTTGTGGATCACGATCATATTCTGATATCACTTCTGAGGACTTGATGTTAATCACCTTCCCATTCACACTTCAGAGTAGAGCCAAGACTTGGCACAGATGATTAGGAAGGAAAATTGCTACGTGGTGAGATTTACGATCGTTGTTTTTGCAGAAATTTTACCCCCGACTTAGAGCCAAAATGATGCGGTCTTGTATTCGTGATTTTTCAGTTAACCCCCAGAAGCCATTAATAGATACATGGTTGAGGTTACGAGAACTTTTGAGGCGATTTCCAGATCACGGATTTTCGATGACTGGCCTTATCCATATTGCCATGAGGGGGAGGACCGCAGAGCAGATTGCATATGTCATTACCTCGTATGGTGGTTCACACCACAGTCCTGACCTGGATTTAATTGAGACCATCTTGGATTCACTTTCAGATACTCCATATTCACAAGATGATTTATTCAGGACAACACATGAGGGAGAGATGACAACAGTTGAGTGTGTGACGCATCATTGTGATTCAAACATCACACACCGATCAGAGGATATGGATGCTGATACTTCTCATTTGATGGATGTGTTGCCTATTGTTGTGAGTTCTCAGAGCCGGATATTGGTTGAGGAGCAAATGAATTTACAGTCAGATTTTGAACAAGTCCCGCTCTTTCACATAGAAAATTCTTCGATTCTAGATCTGCTAGGATCCCAAGAGATACATGAGGAGCCCACATTTCAGCCATCCTTCAAGTCATTCCAGTATCCATACACAGTTGATTCAGTGTCTTGTCTTCTGGAGATCTTCTCAGATTCGGGGATATACTTGGATCCATCTCAGCAACGCAAGCTTGATGAGAGACCGATTTTTCATTCGACAGACCTTGATAGTCCCGTATTTGAGCCTTGTGTCCTCCCATTTGATGAGGTCGATATATTTTTGGTGGACATGACATTTGACAGCATTGATCCCTAATTTCCTGATGATTTGGCATTACTCCCCGAGGGTTATCTACGGGAGGATGTCACGGACCCTGTGTACTCGGTTTCACTTTCTGAGAGTGCATCCGATCTGTCGGATCACGAGACCGAGTCTTCTGATATATGTGATAATGAGTTTGATGATTCTCTCCTCGACGACCCTCGCGAGGATGAGCCGATCTTTGAGGTATTCGATGATTTCACTGATTTGTCCACATTATATACATCGGATATCAGCCTTTATATTGAATCTCCTGATCATAACCTTCCATATCTATTCGAGACGGTGATTGACGTGGAGGATTCTCTGACAGATCCTTCCTTCTCCACGTTCGACTTCTTCGGCTCTGCCCTTTCACTCCATACAGATCTTGAGCCGACGATTTCTTTTGTGCTACCGGAGCCTGACTTCATCTGCACATATCTTTACCCGGTAGCAAACACCCGCCTGACTGTTTATCTGGGTGTTATCATTTACTCTCTTGACTCTGTTGACCTCGTTGTTGTTCTCCCACCGAGACTGCAACGACAGTACGGTACTCGCCTGACAGATGTCGTCCTGAACCTCGATACGGCGTTGTCCTAGCATTTGCGCCCAGCTAGGGGCGTAAACTCTAGCGCTTGTTGAGAGGCACCTCAACAATGATCACATCTGTATAGATCCATCTGTCCATATCATACATCCATTCTTTCTCAAACCCCTTATTCATCTCCTGATCATTCCATACTTAGGGTATACTTTACCCTAAGTATAGGGGGGTGTCAGACTTGTGATTATTCTTTTAATTCTTTATACCTCTGTTTTGCTGCCTATACTTAGGGATATTTTACCCTAAGTATAGGGGAGGTAGACTTTATATATTCATCTCCTCAGTTTTCCCCTTGTGTACAGTCTTCTATACTTAGGATTACTTGATCCTAAGTATAGGGGGATCACCAACTTTTATTGATTTTATTCTTTTATTCGTCATTGTAGTATACTATTCTTCTCACTTTTCTATACGAAGCACGAGTTATGTCTTTATTTCCAGCTCTTTGATCACTATGAGGACATAGTTCGAGCTAAGTATAGGGGGGTGTCGTATATATTGTATATATACTTTAGCCATAACTCGTACTTTCATATTTTTAATATGGCTAATATACTGTGTAAATACTAAAAAAAAGCAATAAAGAGATACAGAAAGTTCCTCAAAATTTTTCTTGTACATACTGACTAATAAATCAGGTTAAAATATTTTGGAAAATATTTTGAAAATCTATTTGAAAAATATTTTGAAAATCATTTGAAAAATGTTTGAAAAATATTTTCAACCTTTGTAAAAAGTTTGCGCCTTGTAAAAATTTTTCTCTTTGAGTGAAAAAAAAGATTTTGTAAAACTATTTGCAAATGTTTGGAAAAATGGTTGAAAAATTATTTTGAAAAATTTATATATACTGTTTGAAAAATGTTTGCAAAATATTTTCATATGATTGTAAATGATTGTAAAATTGTGTGAAAAAATATTTTGGACTATAGTTTTGAAAATTATTTGTAAAATTATTTTCAAATAAATTTGAGGAATATATGCATCACAAAAGAATTAATTAATTAAAAAAAGAAATAAAAAAACTAAAAAAAACAAACTATGTATATGCTTGTATAAATTACTCAAGTTGTAAATCCTGTCTCATGACTCTTGTAAATAATTGACTCACTCCTTTGTAAATAGGTGTATATAATCCCTAACCTTTATCTTTTTTTAAAAAAAAATTGTATAGACTTGTCGAAATCTCTGACTATTTGCAAAAAAAACCTTTTGCATGTGCATCATTTTTCAAAAATCCATAAAAAATTCAAAATTTTGAAAGTGATTTCACAAAAAGATTTTTTATAATTGCATCAAAAAAAAAGATTTTTATTTTTCTTTGCATTGTACATATTTTCTTGCATTGACATGTGCATTTTTCAGGATAGTCTTGATAATTAAACTAAGTCTGAATAAATTTGAAGAATGGAGCTTAGTTGGACTTTAATCCACTTAATTTCAGAGGAACCTTATAAGATGTAGAGTTAAGACTTTTCAGGTCCTAGTGACTTAATTCTTTCGGTCCACACGACTATGTTCACATGTCATCTTGATGAGTCTAAGTAGAATATTTAATAACACACGCATGATTCTTTCAGACCGTGGCTTACCTGGGACAATGCACTTTACATGTAGCTCTTCATGGAGGAGGTGGTGAGGAGGCAGTTTCCTTTGGCTTGGGGTAGCATATGAGGGTAGTACTTCTAGGCAGAACCTCTCTTCTTCTTCTAGTGAAGGAAGTGCGTCTCAACTTGGTCTAGTGGTGATGAAGTCTAAAGACAGAAGTTGTGGGTTGCAATAAAGCTTCAAAAGAGGGATAGTCTACTGGCTCAAGAGGAAAATTTCTTGTATATATGTTGCACCATGTTGATATGTTGTACAGATGCACTTGAAAAAAAAAGCAAAAAGCAAAAAGAACTCCAAAAAAATGGCGGGTCTAATAGAAAATGATAATCCCACCGGAGTATGTATATAGTGCATATAAGCAAAAGCTTAAAGACTCATGGATTCCATCTCATGAAGCTTGCAGCGGGAGACTTAGCTACACTAGTTGAGCTCCCAAAATTCTATACCTCTTATTCCCCCTCTTCCTGAGCCGGTTGCACTTGAACTTAGAAGGGAATACCCCGCTTCTCGAGGAAAGAGTTGCTAGATCGAGGGATTAGAGTTACCTTGTTGAGAGAGGCTGTTTCTTTGTTACTTCTGAGATGAGGAGCTATATTCACTTACATCGTACAAGTAAGATTTTATAGTCATAAGAATTTGTGTATGTAGACTTGTTCTGATCTGACTGTTGAGGAGACCTGAATAGGAGTATTGTGGAACTTAGAGTCTGTTAGGTTTTAAATCCATATCCCATTAAAGTTCCGACACACTAATAATCCAAAGGTCCGACATAGCTCCAGACTACATTTTTATGAAGATAAGTTTAAAAGTCAACATTATTCTAACTTCTTTCCTTTTTCTTTTCTTTATTTTTGTTTTTACTTATTTTTCAAATAAGTGTTTGCTAAGGTACTAGCAAAGGTAAAGTATAGTGGAACGATGAATCCACAATTCATCGCCTTTATTCTTTTATTTTAGCCTCTTTTCCTTAATCAAATACCTGTAAATAACCACTAATTTCATAAAATTACCATTTTGCATGCATTTGTTAAATATGCACTTTTAACACTTTTTGTATATAAATAAAAGAATAAAGAAGAAAAGAAAAAGAAAATGATGTAGTTATGAAATAAATACAGACTGACCCAAACCCCGAGAGAAGGTCAAGACTTGACCTGATCGACCAGGAATAATGTAGGGGGAGATAGGGTCGTTTGTCAGAAAAATCAAAAATATCTTGTAAATACTTTTCATGTATATTTGTACAAAACTTACATTATTTTACTTGTACATAATTTGACCTCAAACTAATTATTTTGTAAATAAAAGTTGTAAATAAAATTGTGTTGTAAATAATAAAATTATTTGTAAAATAAAATATTATATATATTGCAAATAATTACACCCAGAAAAAGCCACAAAGCGATAATTGAAACATCAATTCCAGCTCCATACAAGCTCAAATAGAATGAAACCCACTTCCATTATATTATAAATTAAATTATCTTTCAAATGCATGTGGTTTCATATTTTTTGGAGTTACCGTTAAAAAATCGGTTTTCTGGTGTGTTTTGTACAGTTTTCCCATATACTTGTTGTATATAATTTTTTCATATTTATTTTTATATAATGTATATATTTGAAAATATTACTTTCATTAAAAATAAAAAAAATAAAAAAAAGATAAAATTTTAGAAAAATCTTTTATAAAAATATTTCCTTATTTGTACCTATGTATATTGTATTATATGTGTATAATATATGTATACAATTAATTTCCCTAAATAAAAATTACCAAAACAATTAATTATCTCACATTAATTAATTTAATTTATTTAATTACGAAAATCATATGTAATTATTTAATTTATTGGATTTATTTGAATTCATTTGATTTGATAACTTACCTTTTATGTAAAGATTTGATTTTGTGCCTTAAATAGCCACCATTAAGGTGATTAATTGATTTTTGGGAATTATTTAATTTATTTATTTTAATTAATTACGAAATTCGTTTTTAATTATTTATTTATTTTATTTATTCAATTATTTTATTTAATTAACCAATAAACACTTTCCTCATTTGTGAATATCTTCCATTTTTGATTTTCTTCTCTTTTTAATGGGCTCCTCCTCCCTTATTCACACTTGATCGATCTTTGGCAGAGAGGAGCCCGGTTTCCGAGAGGTTTCTTGTTGAAGAGGGTCCTAGCCTCCGATCCGGTCGGTGACAGTGTTTAAGTTTCGTCGAGGCCATCATGGCGTGTTCGAACCCCAAGGTGAGATCCACTTTATTTACTGTCTTATCCTAGATAAATCGTAGGTTTAATTTTAGCGTAGGTGTAGTGATTAGATCTTAAAAAACATAAAAAATCCATCACACTTTGTTCCGCTTCCGACACCGAATTTTTCATCTCACATCTTGATCATCACATTTCACATTCTACCTCACGCAACCTTTCACCTCCGACCACGCACGGTGGTCGGAGTCTTGGATCCCTCTCCCGCATCGCCGAGATCCGCTCATTCATCGTTCCTATTTTTGTGTATAAAAAAATATAAAATAATTTTTCTTGTTTATGTCACAGTTATTTTTGCAGGAAGAATTAAAAAAAAGAAAATAAATTTTTTATCTTTCTACTTTATCTAATCTTTGTTGTGCAGGAATAAATAACAAAATAAAAAATTTGTTGTTATTGTTTTTATCCCTAACCATTGTTTTGCAGGAAAATTAAAAAAATTTACTTTTTTGTTCATCTCTAACATTTTGTTTTGCAGGAAAATCAAAATAATAAAACCATATATAAAAAAATAAATTCTTTCCCTTTTTCTATTTCTATTTACAATTCCGGTTTAAAAAAATGAAAAAAACTTTCTTTTTTCTACTGTTCCTGTACATACAATGAAATAAAAAAAATTAAAAAAAAAAAAAACTAGCAGCGGCAGGGTCGTCACCCCCTGCTGCCCCGCTCCAGCCATCACCGCCCCCCTCAACGGGCGGCCTCCGCCCCCCTGCGTGCGGTCCGCCGTCCAGCAGACCGCGCTGCACCAGGCCGATCTCCTCCTCCAGGCCGGCGGTGCCCCCATCCGCGCCTCGGGCCGACCTCGCACCGGCCGTCTTGCGTCGACGCACGGCGCCGCCCTCCCCAACGCCTGGACCGCCCCGCACCGACTCCGCGCCTCCGCCCATCGAGCCTCCTTCTTCAGCTCCGCGCTCTAGTGCGACGCTCCGGCCGCGCGTGTGCGCCCCTCCAGGCGCACCGCGCCTCCTCTCCACCGCCTCCGCCCAGCGGCCTCCCGCCGTCACCGCGTGTGGCGCTGCGCGCCTCCTCCTTCAGCCCGCCGAGCCCCTTCCTGGCCGCGCCTCACCGTCGACGCGCGGCAGGTCGCATGTGTTCCCCTCCAGGGCCAAGGTCGTGCCCACCGCACGCAGCCATCACCCTCCTCCGCGGCCACACGTCGTTCAGCGCCCCATCCAGTCGCCACGTCCTTGTTGAGGGCGGCGGCTTCCTATTGCATGTCCCTGTGAACAAAGATAAGATACGAAGAAGAAAACCCTAGGGGAGAGGTTAATAAAAAAGGGGATAATTGTGGACATCCCTTTAAAAGTTTCAGAAATTTCAAAGACACCCTTGTTAACTCCAAAGCATGTGCATTGCACATGCTTAATGGGTAAATTACAAGCTTTCTCCTGCATTTAATTCTATTATCTTTTCAAGCTATAACTTTGAGTAATTACATTCCAGTCCTTGTGTTTTCAGACCTTGAATTGCATGCTATTTTTGAATGGAATAAATATTTCTTTGTATGCAGAAATTCTGAGAAAATTCACGTATGCTCCTTCTGTGGTCTTAATCATTGTATGAATTTTTCATCAATTTTTGTTGTCATCTGTTATTTTTAAAAAAATAAAAAACAACATCTTTTTGTCTGTCTGAAATTCGCAAATTCATAAAAATTCACAAAATAGTCTAAAAATTCCACAAAAATTAGTGTAGTGTATTTTTGTGTCTTCTAATTTCTGGCCAGTTTTTGTGCATTTTTCTTTTATAAAATTCCAAAAAAAATTACAAAATACAAAAAACCATTAAAAAAATTGACTTCTGAAATTTGACTATAGAGTTTTTAAATCGTGCTCCTTGTGTTCGACCCTGGTCGCTATACCAGGTAAAAAGAATAGAGAAAAATCGCTTACATTGTTTTCTTGATTCATTTTTTTAAGTGGTTTAAAATATAAATTTTTCCGATTGACCGCGCTTGGTGATTTGGGTCACAATGACCATTGTTAATTACATACTTAACCCGAGTTGTCAGGCGCGTCATCAACCCCCCTATACTTAGCATGAGCTATGTCCTCATAGATCGACAAAGAAAAGAGAAGACATAACCCGTACTGAGTATAGACAAGTCTAAAGAATATAGCAATAAGAAATGATGGAAATTGAAGTTGACCGTCCCCCCTACACTTAGGATCAAGTAATCCTAAGTATAGCAGACTGTACACAAAGCAGGGAGGGACAAGGGTGGGAATAGACATATCAAAGAATTAACAAATCAGGGGTGCACCCCCCTGTACACAAAGTACGTCCTAAGTATAGAAGACTGTCTACAAGGGGCGACACCTTTTATTTAGATACAGAAGATAGAAAAGGAAAAGAAGAAAAGAAGAAAAGAGAGATATATATAGATAGACGAAAAGATCGAGGAGAATATACGCATCACTCCCCCTATACTTAGGGTGAGATATCCCTAAGTATAGGTAACAACAGGAGTGACGAAACTGAACGACGAAAGAACAACGCGGTGTGTACCCCGCTATACTTAGGACTGTTGGAAATGTGAGCCCACGGCGAGCCATTATGCGATAAATGTTATTGCAATTCACTCCTTAATCTGAAATGAAGAATACATAATTTGCATAATAGGTCCCTTAGTACAATTAGGGTTATGTACCATGGCCATCTTAATGATCATACAGCTGTTGATTCAATTATTAAATCATAGAGGCTGGTGCTTAGATGAATATCCAATGAGTTAGATCGAGGACTCATCAAGCACCGTCAAATGATTGTTAAGAGATGATCTCTAGCCTGAGTAGGAGATGGCAATCCTATCTCAGTTAGGCTGATATCTGATCGACCTCTTGATGCAGGTCCTCTGCATAGGAATAGAGATTCAGAGGTGTCAGATGAGTTAGGTCAAAGAGTTGGCTTAACGAGATCGAGATAACCAAAGTCCTATATCATATGCTGTCATGATATAGGCACACATCCTCCTATATCACAAACTTCCAATGGCATGATTGAAATGTTCACAAAATAAATTGGATTTATTTTTGTGAAATAATTTGCAACAAAAGTTGTTGCAAATATTGGAGAGAATCATGAGATAATGTAATCTCATGTAATAGGAAAAAGGAAGCTCCCTTCCTAATGAGGAGAGGGGACAACCACAATTCCATAAGGAATGTGGTGGTCGTCCACCCTCCTTATGGAAGGAGGCTTGCCTCCTTTCCTATTTCTCTAATGGATATTGATTTAATATAAAATCAAATTATATTTATTATATATTTGATTTTTTTATTAAATTAATTGTTGTTGTCTTTTTAGCAACAAATCATGACCATTGAAAGAAACACAAATTAATGTAGACCATTGGATTTGTGATGACACATGGATTGAGATCCATGGATCCCAAAACCCTATAAAAGGAGATGCACCCCATTGCTCTTCTTTGCACATAAGTGAGACAACAAGTCTCTCTCTCTCTCTTTCTTTTCTCTTTCTCTCCCTCTCATGACTGTCCACCATGGATGCAATGGAGAGGATCTCCATCACCGCAGCATCATCGTTATGTTGCCCTATCGTCTGCTCGTGGATCTTCATCTCCTTCGGTGCGCCTCGCTCGTGAAGAAGACGACGGATCTCGTGTATCGAGATTAGGAGATCCGCCGCTTGGATCATCAACAGGGATTGCGAGAAGCACGCGGTTCATCCCCGTGCTCGCAAGCGTCTCCTCCGTCGGATCAGACTTGAGACAGGAGATCTCTTCGTTTAGAGACTCGATCGCAACCACGCTTCAAGAGGTAACCCTAATATTTGTTTGTGGTTTAGACGAAACGATCCGAGAAGTGTTCTTGGATCATGTGGTTTCGTCACATGAAATTTTTTCAAAATTCCGCTGCATCGAGCAACTAGTCCGACTAGTCGCTCCTTGTCGTATTCGATACGACGCACATGCTTCCGTGATGCGCTTGAGGATCTAACCATATCCTTCAAGGACAAGGTACGTCCTAAGTGTAGACACAAAGATATGACGATAGATGCAGGGCACACATAACATGCGGGAGAAAAAGGAACGGAATAAACAACACATATATACAAGTGGTAAAGAACTGGTGAAGTACAGGACGGTATCTGACAATTGAATACCTTACTTGCATCATTGTCTCCCTGCGAGAAAGAGGATGCAATCATAAGTTGAAAAGACACCCGGATATGCAGTCAGGTGGGTGTCGGCTACCGGGGACAAACAGATCAGAAAGTAAAGATATCGGATGCGGTAGCAGGAAGCAGTCAATTGGCTTACAGGGTCAGCATGAGGAAACAGAGCCGATACTATAAGACCGAGAGGAAGAAGGAACAATACAGAGTTCTCCGGTCAATCAAAGTCTTAGAAAGATATGGAAATGTAAGGAACATGAGACATCGTGGCATTCAGTGGTCATGAGGTCGAAAGATCAGAGGAGACACACCGAATACCGCAAGACATGGCTCCACCCTGCGAGGGTCGTCAAGGTGAGCAGTCTCAAAGGAGCCGGGAGTTAGACCATAATCAGAAGACTTGGTCCCGTGATCCGCAGATCGGACACACAATCAGAGAGGGGACCAAGTACACAACTCAGAAGACTCGGCTTCGTGCTCCAACAGACAGGAGACACCAGAAATGAAACTGAGTACCTAGAAAATGATGTACCCTCCTGCAGATAACCCTCGGGGAGTAGTACATGCTCATCATCAAATAATCAAAAGAAGACTCGACCTTGCGAGGGTCGTCAAGGCGAGCGGACGCAAAGGCGTTAGTGATCCATTAGACGGATCATCAGTATCAGTCTCGGTAGTCGACATATCAGCTACCAGCAGAAGAGACCGGATAATCTAAAGAATGTGGCAGCGTCCCGTATACAACCCTCGGGGAACAGGCTGCCAGCTAGGCATGGGAATAGCAGATATCAGGATCTCAATCTTGCGAGGACCGTCAAGGCGAGTAGACTCAAAGGAGTCTAATAAAATGGGTCCCATGATCTGCAAATCGGATAGGCAACTCAGGATGGGACCAAGACCATATATATCAGATGACTCGATTTCGTGCTCCGCATATCAGAGACAAAGTCGGCAAGGGGAATCGAGCGTAAAGTGAGTGTCGCATTCTCCCGCAGATAGTCCTCGGGGAGTAATGCAAACTAAGCAGTGAAGTCTCAAACCATTTCTCTACCTTGCGAGGGTCGTCAAGGAGTGAGAAGGCTCAAAGGAGATGGATCCATCTGACGAACCCACATAATGGCCTCAGTAGTCGACACGTCAGCTACCAACAGAGGAGACCAATCAGATCGGAAATGTGTCGTAGTCTCCCGCAGATAACCCTCAGGGAGCTACGATCTAGTCAAGGAATAATCAGAAAAGATCTCATCCTTGCGAGGACCGTCAAGGAGAGCGGACTAAAAGGAGTCTGAGCAAATCGGTCTCATGCCCCAACAGATCGGGCGCATAATCAGAAAGGGAGACCGAATAAACAGATCAGACGAATCGGCTTCGTGCTCCAACAAACCGGAGACACCAGCAATGAGTGAAGTCGATCGTAAAGAAAGTGTCACATCCTTTCGCAGACAGTCCTCGGGAAGTGATGTGTGCTATATAGTGAATAATCAGAGTACATCTCGTCCTTGAGAGAGTAGTCAAGGAGAGAAAGAGGCTCAAAGGAGCCGGATCCATCAGACGGATCCACAGAGAGTCTGGTCTCGCCAGACGGCAGACTGTCTATCAGCGGAAGAGACCAGAGTGGGCTATAATGTGTCATAGCCTCTCACAGATAACCCTCGGAGAGCTATGAACTAGGCAGTGAGCAAATGGAATATCAAGGCTCATCCTTGCGAGGACGGTCAAGGAGAGCCCTCAGACAGTTGGCCCCATGTGCCGACAGATCGGGCACATAATCACAGAGGGAGGCCAGTCAAGCATATCATCTGACTCGGTTCCGGGTCCCATCAAAATGGCGACCCAAGCAGTGAATGAAACCGCAGTTCAAGAAATTGTCGCATCCTCCCGCAGATAGTCCTCGGGGAGTAATGCGATCTAGATCAATGTAGGTCATGGGAATGCTGACATAGAGTCTCAGGTCCTCGAAATAATGTGAATCCATCAATCTACTGGAGGGCATAAGATCAAGTGGAGGGAGCAAATAATCAGATCAATCACAAAACTTCCCTCGGGTCAGTCAAATCTGCCTGAGATGGCATGAAAGATAATCATGAATCCCCAAAGTGCCATCGGTGGATAGTAGACCCAGGGAGATCAAGGGTGGGTCAATCTAGAAGATGAGACATCATGGGGGCTCTGGGCACCGTCATCATGAAGCATATGTCAAGATAGTCCATCCAAAATCCAAATCAAGACGGGCCGAAACCTCAAAATAGATAGATCAGTAGAAACATCATGATATCATCCTCAAATTCTTGAAGCACATCACATCCTCAATCCGGTGTGCGAGATCTAAATCCTCACTACAGAATCACACCCGGTCATCATGCATCATAGAAGAATTCCTCAATAAGCTCTGAGGCACAAGTCTCAACTCAGATCCACCAATAGTAGTAATTTCAGTATCCTCAACATCATGCCCGACTTACACCAATGATCCACGCAAAGTCAAAATCCTCGATGCGGGCCTTATCGATGTGCACAGCATTCCCAGGTAATAAAAAGGTGATACGAGGGACACAAGGAAGGTGGAGAAGAAGGGTAACATCATGGAGAGGAGAAGCTGATTGAGCGATGTGCCAACATCACGGGTGGTAGAAGAATGATACAGAGGGGACGAGGAGGACGGGCGAGAAGATCGGGACAAAGACAAGATTGGGTGTCTCACACAAGGCAGGAACACAGTCAAAATTGTGGTCCGGAGAGCATGATCTCTTCGAACCGGAGAAGGTGGGGATGGTACGGTGGATACGAGGAAGATGGTGAAGAAGAGGGAATCGACGGACTTGGCAAAGAATGATTGAGCTCAAGCACCAATATCACGACTCGATGCAGATGAGGAGATATATATAAGAGGGGTAGAGAGACTCAAAGATGAAAAATGCATGACTCACACGATGGGACCGGTTACTCAAATAGTGAATGAAAGACACAACGGACTCAAAGTCACAATCAATACAGAAGGCAAACCCCCAATTCACCTACTCGACATAGTGAAGATCGTCAAGTAACGGTCATTTATCTTTTTGATTTTAGAGTTAGGTGAGAATCACAAAGTTGTACAAACACTTAGGAGGCTTGATGGGATTTGGGCTCTACTCCTTAGTGTGTACGTAAGCAATTTAAAATGCATCCAATGAGGGGGTTGCTCTCCCCAAGACAAGGTAGTCATTATGTTTTATTTTTAGGTCCAATAGAGTAAACAGTCCCAATTTTATTTCTATTATCACTTTTTTATGGGTATTTTCAATGTACGTGCCTATCGAGGTTCCAATTTCCATTTAGCATCCTAGATTGGCAAAAATAGAGGGAGAAGGTTGGAAAAGCAATGCAAGTCGGAAATCGAAAGAAGACTTACAGCGCTTCCCTGCTCTCTCCATGTGGGATGCAGAACAGAATTTGAAACCTATGCTATATGCGAATGCAAGACGAAGAAATCGCTCTAGGATAGTAACTGCTATTATCGTGAAGCACCACAAGTTAGTCACTTATCCTTAACCTAAGGGACCGGTCTTGGCTTACACCTCCTCTTCTCGACACACTCGAGTTCAGGAGTAGCGCTTGGTGGGGCTCGCTCGCGGCACACGGGTTAAGAGATAAATGAACAAACTGTTTGAATTTGACTAGATCCAAAACGCACTATAGGTACATGCAATTATATTAGGGTCTTTGGACCTTAATCTATTGGCAAGCAATTCCTAAACTAGGGCTCATTCACACGAAATAATAAAAATAAAATAAAAAGAAAAAAAAGCGTCAAAATCGTCGAGGCCCCCAAGGGAACAATCCCTCGGGCAATGGACCTCGGGAGTCGGAGTGTCTGGGAGTCTTATATTATTACATGTCAAGTGTCGATCTCTCACATAAATATACATGATAAAATAAAATGCAACAATGAGACTGCCATCCAAAATTCTCCTCCATCTGTCTTTGATGCTCTCTCCTGTTGGCTGGTGTAGAAGAGCCAACTCCGCCTCACTCGGGTGCATAGGACTTCCTAAGACTTCCTCCTTTGCTTGGCGGTCCCTCGCATCAAATACAAATAAAAGAGATGGGCCAGAACAGTCAATCAATAATCTCACTAATAATCAAATAAAGAAATGAACATTGGACATTAGCAAAGAATTAAATAAATAAATGATCAACCATACAAAATCCGTTGCCTCCCCGGCAACGACGCCATTTGTTTGGATTTGCCAGTCTGAGACGCACACGGATGGAAACATTCGTCCTCGTCTAGGGAGGGAAGTGCACCCCAACCTGGTCCAATTTCAATGAAGTCGAATGACAGGAGAGTATGGGTTGCAATAAAGCTTCAAAAGAGGGATAGTCTTCTGGCTCAAGAGGAAAAAGTCCTTATGTAAATGCTGCTGTAAATAGTATGTTGAAAAAAAAAACTCCAAAAAAAAGTAGACAGGCTTGTAAATAAAAATAAAAGTATCTGTCGGAGTATGTATAAGTATTATATAGAAAATAAGCAAGCTTGAGCATCAAAGTTATACCATGTGAGCCTGTAGCTGGATGACTTGACTACACTGGTCTTGCATCCCAGGATAGGTAGCTACACTGGCTACCGTCCATTCTCTTCTTCACCTCCTCCTCTTGAGTTGGATGCCACTTGAACTTAGAAGGGAATACCTCGCTCCTCGACGATAGAGGGCTCGATTGGGGAATCATTGGGTTGTCATTCTGGAGAAGTCAGTTCCTTTGTCATTTCAGTTGGGGAGAGCCACTATCACTTACACTGTACAAGTCAGCATCACAGTCATAAGGGTTTGCGTATGATATAGGCTAGTTCTGACCTGCCTATTGAGGTGATTTGAACCAAGTTCTGTGACTCTCGAAGACTGTTGTGTTTTAAATTTGGTTCCCGATTAGGTTCCGCACACATTTTCACACCAAGGTCTAACCTGAGCTCCAAACTTTGATTTTGTACAGATGAGTTTAATAATCATGATCTATTCAATTTATTCTTTATTCTTTATTTTTTCTTTTTCTTTTATTCTTATTCTTTGTTCTGTTTATATTTATTGCATAAGTATTTGCTAGGTACTAGCAAAGGCAAGTATAGGGGGATGATGAATCTCGATTCATCATTCTTTATTCTATCATTTTGGCCTTAAAAACCCCAGCAAATGTATGTAAATAGCATCAATTTGTACATAATAGCATTCATGATTCATTGTATTAATTGTACATAGAATAAGGTTTTTAATGCCAAAATTATAGAATAAAGAGAAGAAAAGAAACAGGAATAAAATATTGCAAATATTTTATGACCCGAACCCCGAGACCAAGGCCAGCATGGAATTGGTCGACAAGGAATAAAGTAGGGGGAGATAAGGGCCAGTATACAATAAATACCTCATTTATTTATGCATTTAACTATGCATTTTCGACACCTATTTTGTATATAAATATTTATTCATCAAATAAAAATACTTTGTACATGAAAGCTATAGATAATAATGTGAATAAAAATACAAAATTGAGTTTGTGTAAAAATACTACTCAGTGTACATTTTATACCCTGAATAAAAAGCCAAAATCTCAACTTCACATACCCATATCTTGCAAATAAAAACTCCAAATCACCCAGACTCACCTTTAATTGTATATATCTTTCTAAGAACTATTCAATAAAATTAGTTTCATGATTTTTGGAGTTCATCTGTGAAAGTTAGATTTTTGGCCCCTATTGTATAATATACTCGAATAAAATATTCAATTTATTCATCATCCAGTATTTCTATAAATTTATATTTTTAGAATTTTGTAAATAATATATGTAATACATGTACATATTGAAATTAACAGAAAACCAAAAAGAATTTGTAAAATAAAATAAGCTTATGTAATACATAGGTAAAATACCTATGTTAAGTATGTACATAAATAAAAGGGGATTTAATTCTTTTATTCTTTATTCATCCATATTTTTATAATAATGTAAATATTACTTATAATTTACTAAAAATACAAATCCAAAATAAAAACAAATAAAATACATTAAATCAATAAAATGTATATAATATATAGGTAAAATACCTATAAGTATACCGACAAACAACATACACCTATTTATTTAAATATGTAAATAAACTCATAAAAATAAACAAAAATACGTTTACACTCACAAAAATAATTCATAAATTTATAAAATAAGAAAATAAATTAATAAAATTATATATACAAGATAAAAATAAATTATACAAAAATACACATAAATACACTTATAAATACATTATCAAAATAAACCCATAATAAAATACACCAAAAAATAAAAAAATCGTATTAAAATACGACATAAAATAATAAACATTTTTTATTTTATACTCAAAAATTAATAAAATCATTTACTATTTTAAATAATTTTTTTTCTTTAATAAAACTATTGTTCTGTCTTGTAGCGGGCTGAGGTGGACCAATCAGGTCTCTCCGCGAGTTGACCCCAGTCAACTTGACCTCCAGCCGCCTGACTTGACGTGAACCATCTTTTCCCCGATATTCTTGCATTTTTCCCACTCGTTAAAGTAATCAATCGACATCAATCACTTTACGAGATTTACTCCCCCTTCATTGATGACCCACAACGACACCCAAGATCGCTTGTACATAGATCATATTCTTCTATATTCCCCGGCCAATAAGGGTGCTCCGCCTGTTCTTAAATAAAGAGCCTTCACCTCCTCCGCAAAATTTGGTCAGCCTTTAGCCAATCCCTTCCTCGCATTTGGTCCTGGTGGTGTTCCTTGTGACCGGAGGAACCCGCTGGCGCTTTGAATCAGTCTGAGAGGCGGAGGTTGCACCCTAGGCCGCCGCTCCGGCGAGGCCTCTGCTCCCTGGTGTTTCGCCAGGTACGAGCTGCGCCTTTACCCATTTTTAGTTAGGTTTTAGTTTTATCTTTTTATTCGTGTCATTAGATTAGTCACTAGCCCTTAGGTGTAGCGTTAAATCGTCCACCCGTAGTTCGCCGGAGCTTCGCTCCGGCTAACAACTCCACCTCCATTTTACATGCTAACAGCTTCAGCCTTGGGCTGAGGAACTCCCCTCGAGCCGTGTGAGTATTTTCCTGCAGGTAAGGTGCGTTGATAAGCACCAGGAGACGCAATCAAGAGTCACCGGAGGTACCTGGGCCCCCTCGACTTCTCTGACGTCGTGGTGGCGCTCCATGGTGTCTCTACCCGATCCGAGACCTCTAGCAGCTAGATCCACCTGTGAGGAACGTGCTGGGATCCTTGGGAGCAACAAAGAGCGGCGGGGGAGGGAGATATTGCCAGAGGAAGTTCGCCCAGGCGAACCTTCCTCCCTGTTCTTCCTGATGCCCTCCCCGTCGTTGGATGAAGATGGAGCCCCAGACCTGATCAGAGACGTCCGATCTTCCAGAGCTGCAGCCGTTGGATCACGTGAGTGATCTAATCCCAGACATCAGATGGCGAAGCGGTATCGACCGCTGGATGTGCGACGTGTGTCAAGTGGAGAACGAAGAACCGTTGTATCGCGTACACTTTGGGGGTAATTTGCAAATCCAACCCCCTCACCGCTCCAGCTGAGTTGAGCCAAGTGAAAGGTGCAAGTGTCCAAGTTAGGTCACGGTCGACAAGAGTCATGCGTGTGTCTCGAAAAGTTCTAGTTAGTCCACTGAGGTGACTTGAACCCAGCCCTGCTTTCTCAAATAATTAAATCTGAATAGACCTGAAGTACCTTAAACCTATTTCCCACAAGGTTCCAGTGCAGTTAGATGCAGTAAGGTCCAACCAAGCTCCAATCTTCGACTTTATTGAACTATTTCAATCAATACTCAATCAAAGAATATAAATGCTATGCAAATGCTATTTACAAATATGCAAAGAATAATGCAATTTTTTCAAAGAATTTGAAAACAAAGAGAAAAAATTTTTACACAAAGAATTTTTGTAAATAAAAGAATTTTGGCACTCAAAGTATAAAATATGTACAACTATTTACATGGGCGTGCCACGTTATTTTATAGGGCTTAGAGAATTTACAGGTTTTAACAAAGTGATTTATTTAGGTGTATACACAATTGATAAAGAATTTAATGTATTTTATTTGTGATTTATTTTATTTTATTTATTTACTATGATGCTTTTATTCCTCAAATTTATTTGAGAAATCATTTTGAAAACTATAGTACAAAATAATTTTTGCAAATATTTACAAACATTTGAAAGCTATTTTGCAAAGATTTTTGCAGACACTATATATACATTTTCACAATATTTTTACAAAAATTTTTTCACAATCATTTGCAGATAGGTTTTCAAATCCTTTATTTCACACAAATAGAAAAATTTTGCAATCAAAAAATTTTTACAAAGGTTGAAAATATTTCACAAAAATTTTTCCAAACAGTTCACACCATTTTTCAAATCATTTTGCAAAAGTATTTTTAACCTCATTTATTAATCAGTATGTACAAAAAGAATCTGAGGAATAAGAAGTATTATTAATTAATTTTCAATGAATTATATCTTATTTTTAGCCATATTTATTAATAATTATACGAAAGTACGAGTTATGGATAAAGTATATACAGAGTATATACGACCCCCCTATACTTAGCATGAGCTATGTCCTCATCGATCGACAAAGAAAAGAGAAGACATAACCCGTACTGAGTATAGACAAGTCTAAAGAATATAGAAATAAGAAATGAAAGAAAATTGATGTTGACTGTCCCCCCTATACTTAAGATCAAGTAATCCTAAGTATAGCAGACTGTACACAAAGCAGGGAGGGTCAAGGGTGGGAATAGACATATCAAAGAATTAACTAATCAGGGGTGCACCCTCCTATACTTAGGACAATGTACGTCCTAAGTATAGAAGACTGTCTACAAGGGGCGACGTTTTTTATTTAGATACAGAAGATAGAAAAGGAAAAGAAGAAAAGAAGAAAAGAGAGATATATACAGATAGACGAAAAGATCGAGGAGAATATACGCATCACTCCCCCTATACTTAGGGTGAGATATCCCTAAGTATAGGTAACAACAGGAGTGACGAAACTGAACGACAAAAAAACAACGCGGTGTGTACCCCCCTATACTTAGGACAAGGTACGTCCTAAGTGTAGACACAAAGATATGACGATAGATCCAGGGCACACATAACATGCGGGAGAAAAAGGAACGGAATAAACAACACATATGTACAAGTGCTGAAGAACTGGTGAAGTACAGGATGGTATCTGACAATTGAATACCGTACTCGCATCATTGTCTCCCTGCGAGAACGAGGATGCAATCAGAAGGTGAAAAGACACCCGGATATGCAGTCAGGTGGGTGTCGGCTACCGGGGACAAACAGTTGAGAAAGTAAAGATATCGGATGCGGTAGCAGGAAGCAGTCAATCGGCTTACAAGGTCAGCATGAGGAAACAAAGCCGATACTATAAGACCGAGAGGAAGAAGGAACAGTACAGAGTTCTCCGGTCAATCAAAGTCTCAGAAAGATATGGAAATGTAAGGAACATGAGACATCGTGGCATTCTGTGGTCATGAGGTCGAAAGATCAGAGGAGACACACCTAATACCGAAAGACATGGCTCCACCCTACCAGGGTCGTCAAGGTGAGCAGTCTCAAAGGAGCCGGGAGTCAGACCATAATCAGAAGACTTGGTCCCGTGATCCGCAGATCGGATACACAATCAGAGAGGGGACCAAGTACACAACTCAAAAGACTCGGCTTCGTGCTCCAACAGACAGGAGACACCAGAAATGAAACCGAGTACCTAGAAAATGATGTACCCTCCCGCAGATAACCCTCGGGGAGTAGTACATGCTCATCATCGAATAATCAGAAGAAGACTCGACCTTGCGAGGGTCGTCAAGGCGAGCGGACGCAAAGGCGTCAGTGATCCATTAGACGGATCATCAGTATCAATCTCGGTAGTCGACGTATCGACTACCAGCAGAAGAGACCGGATAATATAAAGAATGTGGCAGCGTCCTGCAGATAACCCTCGGGGAACAGGCTGCCAGCTAGGCATGGGAATAGCAGATATCAGGAGCTCAACCTTGCGAGGACCGTCAAGGCGAGTAGACTCAAAGGAGTCTAATCAAATGGGTCCCATGATCTGCAAATCGGATAGGCAACTCAGGATGGGACCAAAACCATATACAACATATGACTCGATTCCGTGCTCTGCAGATCGGAGACACAGTCGGCAAGGGGAATCAAGCGTAAAGTGAGTGTCGCATTCTCCCGCAGATAGTCCTCGGGGAGTAATGCAAACTAAGCAGTGAAGTCTCAAACCATTTCTCTACCTTGCGAGAGTCGACAAGGAGAGAGAAGGCTCAAAGGAGCCGGATCCATCAGAAGGACCCACATAATGGCCTCAGTAGTCGACACGTCGACTACCAACAGAGGAGACCAATCAGATCAGAAATGTGTCGTAGTCTCCCGCAGATAACCCTCGGGGAGCTACGATCTAGTCAAGGAATAATCAGAAAAGATCTCATCCTTGCGAGGACCGTCAAGGAGAGCAGACTCAAAGGAGTCTGAGCAAATTGGTCTCATGCCCTAACAGATCGGGCGCATAATCAGAAAGGGAGACCGAATAAACAGATCAGACGAATCGGCTTCGTGCTCCAACAGACCGGAGACACCAGCAATGAGTGAAGTCGATCGTAAAGAAAGTGTCACATCCTTCCGCAGACAGTCCTCGGGAAGTGATGTGTGCTATATAGTGAATAATCAGAGTACATCTCGTCCTTGCGAGGGTCGTCAAGGAGAGAAAGAGGCTCAAAGGAGCCGGATCCATCAGACGGATCAACAGAGAGTCTGGTCTCGCCAGACAGCAGACCGTCTATCAGCGGAAGAGACCAGAGTGGGCTATAATGTGTCATAGCCTCTCGCAGATAACCCTCGGAGAGCTATGAACTAGGCAGTGAGCAAATGGAATATCAAGGCTCATCCTTGCGAGGACCGTCAAGGAGAAACCTCAGACAGTTGGCCCCATGTGTCGACAGATCGGGTACACAATCACAGAGGGAGGCCAGTCAAGCATATTATCTGACTCGGTTCCGGGTCCCATCAAAATGGCAACCCAAGCAGTGAATGAAACCGCAGACCAAGAAATTGTCGCATCCTCCTGCAGATAGTCCTCGGGGAGTAATGCGAGCTAGATCAATGTAGGTCACGGGAATGCTGGCATAGAGTCTCAGGTCCTCGAAATAATGTGAATCCATCAATCTACTGGAGGGCATAAGATCAAGTGGAGGGAGCAAATAATCATATCAATCACAAAACTTCCCTCGGGTCAGTCAAATTTGCCTGAGATGGCATGAAAGATAATCATGAATCCCCAAAGTGCCATCGGTGGAAAGTAGACCTAGGGAGATCAAGGGTGGGTCAATCTAGAAGATGAGACATCATGGGGGCTCTGGGCACCGTCATCATGAAGCATATGTCAAGATAGTCCATCCAAAATCCAAATCAAGACGGGTCGAAACCTCAAAATAGATAGATCAGTAGAAACATCATGATATCATCCTCAAATTCCTAAAGCACATCACATCCTCAATCCGGTGTGCAAGATCTAAATCCTCGTTACAGAATCACACCCAGTCATCATGCATCATAGAAGAATTCCTCAATAAGCTCTGAGGCACAAGTCTCAACTCAGATCCACCAATAGTAGTAATTTCAGTATCCTCAACATCATGCCCGACTTACACCAATGATCCACGCAAAGTCAAAATCCTCGATGCGGGCCTTATCGATGTGCACAGCATTCTCGGGTAATAAAAAGTGATACGGGGGACACAAGGAAGGTGGAGAAGAAGGGTAACACCATGGAGTGGAGATGTTGTTTGAGCAATGTGCCAACATCACGGGTGGTAGAAGAATGATACAGAGGGGACGAGGAGGGCGGGCGAGAAGATCGGGACAAAGACAAGATTGGGTGTCTCACACAAGGCAGGAACACCATCAAAATTGTGGTCCAAAGAGCATGATCTCCTCGAACCGGAGAAGATGGGGATGGTACGGTGGATACGAGGAAGATGGTGAAGAAGAGGGAAACGACGGACTTGGCGAAGAATGATTGAGCTCAAGCGCCAATATCACGACTCGATGCAGATGAGGAGATATATATATATATATATATATATATATAGAGGGGAAGAGAGACTCAAAGATGAAAAATGCATGACTCACACGATGGGACCGGTTACTCAAATAGTGAATGAAAAACACAACGGACTCAAAGTCACAATCAATACACAAGGCAAGCCCCCAATTCACCACTCGACACAGTGAAGACCGTCAAGTGACAGTCATTTATCTTTTCGATTTTAGAGTTAGGTGAGAATCACAAAGTAGTACAAACACTTAGGAGGCTTGATGGGATTTGGGCTCTACTCCTTAGTGTGTACGTAAGTAATTTAAAATGCATCCAATGAGGGGGTTGCTCTCCCCAAGACAAGGTAGTCATTATGTTTTATTTTTAGGTCCAATAAAGTTAACAGACCCAATTTTATTTCTATTATCACTTTTTTGTGGGTATTTTAAATGTACGTGCCTATCGAGGTTCCAATTTCCATTTAGCATCCTAGATTGGCAAAAACAGAGGGAGAAGGTCGGAAAAGCCATGCAAGTCGGAAATCGATGATGCATGCTAAGTAAGAAGACTTACAGCGCTTCCCAGCTCTCTCCATGCGGGATGCAGAACAGAATTTGAAACCTATGCTATATGCGAATGCAAGCCGAAGAAATCGCCCTAGGATAGTAACTGCTATTATCGTGAAGCACCACAAGTTGGTCACTTATCCTTAACCTAAGGGTCCGATCTTGGCTTACCCCTCCTCTTCTCGACACACTCGAGTTCAGGAGTAGCGCTTGATGGGGCTCGCTCGTGGCACACGGGTTAAGAGATAAATGAACAGACTGTTTAAATTTGACTAGATCCAAAACGCACTATAGGTACATGCAATTATATTAGGGGCTTTGGACCTTAATCTATTGGCAAGCAATTCCTAAACTAGGGCTCATTCACACAAAATAATAAAAATAAAATAAAAAGAAAAAAAGCGTCAAAACCGTCGAGGCCCCCAAGGGAACAATCCCTCGGGCAATGGACCTCGGGAGTCGGAGTGTCTGGGAGTCTTGTATTATTACATGTCAAGTGTTGATCTCTCACATAAATATACATGATAAAATAAAATGCAACAATGAGACTGCCATCCAAAATTCTCCTCCATCTGTCTTTGATGCTCTCTCCTGTTTGCTGGTGTAGAAGAGCCAACTCTGCCTCACTCGGGTGCATAGGACTTCCTAAGACTTCCTCCTTTGCTTGGCGGTCCCTCGCATCAAATACAAATAAAAGAGATGGGTCAGAACAGTCAATCAATAATCTCACTAATAATCAAATAAAGAAATGAACATTGGACATGAGCAAAGAATTAAATAAATAAATGATCAACCATACAAAATCCGTTGCCTCCCCGGCAACGGCGCCATTTGTTTGGATTTGCCAGTCTGAGACGCACACGGATGGAAACATTCGTCCTCGTCTAGGGAGGGAAGTGCACCCCAACCTGGTCCAATTTCAATGAAGTCGAATGACAGGAGAGTATGGGTTGCAATAAAGCTTCAAAAGAGGGATAGTCTTCTGGCTCAAGAGGAAAAAGTCCTTATGTAGATGCTGCTGTAAATAGTATGTTGAAAAAAAAAACTCCAAAAAAAAAGTAGACAGGCTTGTAAATAAAAATAAAAGTATCTGTCGGAGTATGTATATGTATTGTATAGAAAATAAGCAAGCTTGAGCATCAAAGTTATACCATGTGAGCCTGTAGCTGGATGACTTGACTACACTGGTCTTGCATCCCAGGATAGGTAGCTACACTTGCTACCGTCCATTCTCTTCTTCACCTCCTCCTCTTGAGTTGGATGCCACTTGAACTTAGAAGGGAATACCCCGCTCCTCGATGATAGAGGGCTCGATTGGGGAATCATTGGGTTGTCATTCTGGAGAAGTCAGTTCCTTTGTCATTTCAGTTGGGGAGAGCCACTATCACTTACACTGTACAAGTCAGCTTCATAGTCATAAGGGTTTGCGTATGATATAGGCTAGTTCTGACTTGGCTATTGAGGTGATTTGAACCAAGTTCTGTGACTCTCGAAGGCTGTTGTGTTTTAAATTTGGTTCCCGGTTAGGTTCCGCACACATTTTCACACAAAGGTCTAACCTGAGCTCCAAACTTTGATTTTGTACAGATGAGTTTAATAATCATGATCTATTCAATTTATTCTTTATTCTTTATTTTTGCTTTTTCTTTTCATCTTATTCTTTATTCTTTTTATACTTATTGCATAAGTATTTGCTAGGTACTAGCAAAGGCAAGTATAGGGGGATGATGAATCTCGATTCATCATTCTTTATTCTATCATTTTGGCCTTAAAAACCCCAGCAAATGTATGTAAATAGCATCAATTTGTACATAATAGCATTCATGATTCATTGTATTAATTGTACATAGAATAAGGTTTTTAATGCCAAAATTATAGAATAATGAGAGGAAAAGAAAAAGGAATAAAATATTGCAAATATTTTATGACCCGAACCCCGAGACCAAGGCCAGCATGGAATTGGTCGACAAGGAATAAAGTAGGGGGAGATAAGGGCCAGTATACAATAAATACCTCATTTATTTATTCATTTAACTATGCATTTTCGACACCTATTTTGTATATAATTATTTATTCATCAAATAAAAATACTTCGTACATGAAAGCTGTAGATAATAATGCGAATACAAATACAAAATTGAGTTTGTGTAAAAATAATACTCAGTGTACATTTTATACCCTGAATAAAAAGCCAAAATCTCAACTTCACAGACCCATATCTTGCAAATAAAAACTCCAAATCACCCAAACTCACTTTAATTGTATATAGCTTTCCAAGAACTATTCAATAAAATTGGTTTCATGATTTTTGGAGTTCATCTGTGAAAGTTAGGTTTTTGGCCCCTATTGTACAATATACCCGAATAGAATATTCAATTTATTCATCACTCAGTATTTCTATAAATTTATATTTTTAGAATTTTGTAAATAATATATATAATACATGTACATATTGAAATTAACAGAAAACCAAAAAGAATTTGTAAAATAAAATAAGCTTATGTAATACATAGGCAAAATACCTATGTTAAGTATATGCATAAATAAAAGGGGATTTAGTTCTTTTATTCTTTATTCATCTATATTTTTATAATAATGTAAATATTACTTATAATTAATTAAAAATACAAATCCAAAATAAAAACAAATAAAATACATTAAATAAATAAAATGTATATAATATATAGGTAAAATACCTATAAGTATACCTACAAACAACATACACCTATTTATATAAATATGAAAATAAACTCATAAAATTAAACAAAAATATTCTAACACTCATAAAAAATAAATCATAAATTTATAAAATAAGAAAATAAATTAATAAAATAATATATACAAGATAAAAATAAATTATACAAAAATACACATAAATACACTTATAATTACATTATCAAAATAAACCCATAATAAAATACACAAAAAAATAAATAAAATCGTATTAAAATACGACATAAAATAATAAATTTTTTTTATTTTATACTCAAAAATTAATAAAATCATTTACTATTTTAAATAATTTTTTTCTTTAATAAAACTACTGTTCTGTCTTGCAGCGGGCTGAGGTGGACCAATCAGGTCCCTCCGCGAGTTGACCCCAGTCAACTTGACCTCCAGCTGCCTGACATGACGTGAACCATCTTTTCCCCGATATTCTTACATTTTTCCCGCTCGTTACAGTAATCAATCGACAACAATCACTTCACGAGATTTACTCCCCCTTCATTGATGACCCACGCCGACACCCAAGATCGCTTGTACATAGATCATATTCGTCTATATTCCCCGGTCAATAAGGATGCTCCGCCTGTTCTTAAATAAAGAGCCTTCGCCTCCTCTGCAAAATTTGGTCAGCCTTTAGCCAATCCCTTCCTCGCATTTGGTCCCGGTGGTGTTCCTTTTGACAGGAGGAACCCGCTGGCGCTTTGAATCGGTCTGAGAGGCGGAGGTTGCACCCACGGTCGCCACTCCAGCGAGGCCTCTGCTCCCTGGTGTTTCGCCAGGTACGAGCTACGCCTTTACCCATTTTTAGTTAGGTTTTAGTTTTAGCTTTTTATTCGTGTCATTAGATTAGTCACTAGCCCTTAGGCGTAGCGTTAAATTGTCCACCCGTAGTTCGCCGGAGCTCCGCTCTGGCAAACAACTCCACCTCCATTTTACGTGCTAACAGCTTCAGCCTTGGGCCGAGGAATCCCCTCGAGCCGTGTGAGTATTTTCCTGCAGGTCAGGTGCGTCGATAAGCACCAGGAGATGCAATCAAGAGTCACCGGAGGTACCTGGGCCCCCTCGACTTCTCTGACGTCGTGGTGGCGCTCCATGGTGTCTCCACCCGATCCGAGACCTCCAGCAGCTAGATCCACCTGTGAGGAACGTGCTGGGATCCTTGGGAGCAGCAAAGAGCGGCGGGGGAGGGTGATATCGCCGGAGGAAGTTTGCCCAGGCGAACCTTCCTCCCTGTTCTTCCTGATGCCCTCCCCGACGTTGGATGAAGATGGAGCCCCAGACCTGATCAGAGACGTCCGATCTTCTAGAGCCGCAGTCGTTGGATCACGTGAGTGATCTAATCCCAGATGTCAGATGGCGAAGCGGTATCGATCGCTGGATGTGCAACGCGTGTCAAGTGGAGAACGAAGAACCGTTGGATCGCGCACACTTTGGGGGTAATTTGCATATCCAACCCACGCACTTTTTGTATTTAATTTTTAATACTGTAAAAAAATAGCACGTTGTAAATAAAATGTCATTTTTGCTAAAGGGCCCCTGAGTTTCTGAGAATTACAAATAGGTCTTTTCGCGCCTCACGTGCAGTCCCACGTGAGGCGCGTGAAAATTGCACTCAAACCCTGGCGGGTTTTTGTATATTGTAAAATAGCCCCAAAAGTTTAAATAAATGTTTATTTCTGTAGGTATTTTTGCACCCATGCCCCTGGTACTTATTTTATTTGCAAAAATGCCCCTGTCAGGCTGTATTATTTTTGTGTCTTTTATCTATTTATTAAAAATACCTATTGAGCTCCTAAAAATACAGAAAAATTAGGATAAATGCTTCATGTAATGTTATTCCACGTCCATATTTTATTTTACATTTTTTTTCATTTTTCCTAATTACTAAAAATGAAAAAGGAACCCTTTTTACACTGTTTAAATTATAAAATACAAAAAAATTATAAAATGTTTTTGAAAAATCCCAAAAATATTACATATGGTATATTTATATATATATTGAGTCCAGAAAATGAAAAACCCTAAAAATAGAAAAAGAAAATATACAAATTTCAAGAAGCTCCAAAATCCTAAAAAATATAAAAAACCCTTTAAAAATACCAAAAATATGTTTTCCTATTTTATAATTATGTATATATTATTATTTATGTATTAAAATTAATTTGGGTTATTTTTGGACTTATTTCATATTTTAAAACCCAAATTATTTGCGGCCTATTTAATTAGTCCCTTATTAGGGACATTTTTGAATTGAAAATACATAAAAAATAGCAAAATTCCAAAAAAATAACATAAAAATTAGAAAAATACAAAAAGCCTAAAAAAATATTATACTTAATATATTGAGTGTATATATATATATGTATATATGTCTACATATCCATATACTATATTTCTCTCTCTTCTTATATATATATATATATATATATATATATTTCTTTATATATATATTATATAATTAAAAATATATAAAAAGTACAAAATATAAAAACACAATAAAAATTATAAAAACAAAAATAAAAAAATTATATAAAATCAAAAACCCACAAAAACAATAAGGAATTGGACATGAATCATTGAATTGAATAATTGCACAATCATTTTCACCATACAACCTTTCGCCTCCCAGTGTTCGACCTCTACCTGTGCTTACACCTATACACATTGCATGTAGAGTTATAATAAATTTTAACTCCACATTTTTGAGATTTAATTGCGTATATTTCATTGTGGGTTAATTGTTGTTTTATTCTGGATTTTGTGTGGTCAACTCAGCGACTGGGTTCCAGCCTTGTGAGGAACTTAAGACCACCGATTTCCGGAGTAAATAGGCTCAAAGAGAGATTGGCAAATAATGTGTCGATATCCCCCCAGTCATTCATCTTGAAGTGGCTAGAAGAATTGGGAGTTCTAAGTAAAGATAGGATTTTACTCCTACCTAAAGCAAGCAATTCAATCCAAGACCCTGGGTTCACACTCAACTTAGTGAAGGACTCGAAGTCGAGTCCAATTAATCTTGTTAATTTTAAGTGTGATTTTTCAAGCAAGATAGAAAGGATTTATGTGGCCTATAGGGAAGTCGGCTCAGAGCCGGATGCGTCTTCCCTGTTTAACCTGTCGTAATTCTGATGAGCGACCTACCGATCAGGGTTAAATTTGAAAAATAAGTAAGGGTCGTTGTGACCCCAATCAGAAAGTTGGACTCAATAAGAAAAATAATGACCACATAAATAATACAATCAAATCATAAAATCCAAGGTTAGCATACTCCGCTTTTTATTTAACTTGGTACAGTGATTAGGGTCGAACATAAGGAGCACGAGTGAAACCTACGAAGTAGTCCTAATCGGAGAACAAAAAGGCATATTTTGTGTTTTTAATTTTGAAATTTTTTTATATTTTCAGAATAATATAACAAGACAATGAAATAAAGGACAAAGAAGCTTCAACAATTTTTATTACGAGTCAAAAATGCTCACAATAGGAAACAAAATTATTTTTATGTTTTCAAATATTCAGATATTGTTGGTGATTTTATGGAATTTTTCCAATTTTAAATGATTTTATAAAAATCAAATAAGGGAGAAAATGGAGAACAGTGTATAACCTGGACTAAAAGGCACATTTAAATGCTAAAAGTGCCTTAATGTCCTTGTTGTGATTTTTTGAGAAAGAAAATTAAACTAGCTACAAATAGCAAGTGGAATTTTATTTTCTTTATTTTTCTAGAAATTTTAATAATTTTTATAAGCTTTTGAGTCTTTTGTAATTTTTAGGGTTTTTATGAGGAATTTTCAAGCAAAAATGCTATTGAAGACACAACATATAAAAACACACATAGAAATTTTTATGAATTTTTTGACAATTTTTCGAATTTTTATGTATTTCATGAAATAAACAAACAATTTTTATGTATTTTTGATTTTTAGAAAATATAAAATAAAAAATAATTAATTAATAAAATTTTCATAAATATTACATGTTAGCAGGAACCAACTGTAGTTTTTTAGAATTTTTGGAGTTAATTTAGTAAATAATTAATTAAAAACAAAGCACAGAGAACACATGGACCTACTTGCAATTATACGAAAGTTTCACGGCAAATATTAACTCATGCAAAAAGTTCCAGGACCCTTATGCAAAAAATCCAATAAAAATGCACATGCTGAATATTCACACGCACAAGGGTATAACTAGAAATATCTGAAAACATCTGTTCAAAACATAACAATCAAAAGGTAGGGGGGTATATCATGAAAATAGACCAGCTACGCACGTGATACAATACGTGAGTTCAGTTAAACAGGATTAAAATGCAAATATAGAAAAGTGCAAGGGTATGACTACAAATTAACCAAACTAATTGCAAATATTTACATGATTGATTTATAAAGACCAAACATAGGGGCGATAAGAGTATTTTACTCCTTATTAAGCGGTGGTTCAACAGTCGAGAGCTGTCCACTTAAGATCGGACGGTTGTGCTTCACAGAAAGCACTTCGGCGATGGAGGGATTCTGATCAGATCTTCAGATGGATCTAACAATCAGACATTCCCAGAAACAGGATGGCATGGATTGGAACTGGGGGGAACCTTCGATCGGACGACGGAGGGATAGTCTAGAAGAACTTTCCTTCGGTAAGTCTCTTTCGTCGATGCTGTGTCACTCCAACGTTCTCTCGAGCTACGGAGGTGGGGAATTGATCATGAGGTCACTCACAGTTGCAGGATGGCTCCGATGGACCTAGGACCAGGAGAGAGGTACATGGGGTGCATGGTCATCCTAGGGCTCTATGAAACTCCTCGAGACCTCCATATGAGGTCTGGTAGCATCTAAACCTGCAAGGTACGATGTATGCCTGGAAGGGATCCTTTCGGCGAGGGCTGGAATGCTAAAAACATCACAAATCAAAGGGGGTCGATGGACAAGTAGGTCTCTGATGAGTGAGGGGTTCGACCTGTGTGGGGGCTCCAAACCAAGAGTTGGAGCGACGTGGGAGGTTGTAGAGCAGTCATAGAATCAAAAGGAAGTCAGAGAAGGGCGTATGCAGGTCGGAGTGCGGCGAAATGATAGAATGGGTACGGTGGTCGGATGTGCTATGTTCGACGAAGTAAATGAATGATTCACGTGAAAATAAATGATATTGAAGGTACTTGGAGGTGGCCGAAGTCACTTGGGGGTTGCAGACGGAGTACACAGGGGGTAATGGACTCAATGCACAGTGGTTCCAGAGGCTGCAGATCCTTGCGACGGAGCAGAGACAGTGCTCGTCGGACCTAGGGTTTCCACGCTTGAAAAGAACCCCTCTCCCTCCCTCTCTCTTGCTGTCACTCTAGAAAAGGAGGTTGGGTGCACAGGAGGAGGCACAACCAAATGTGCTGCAAAAGGGAGGAGGGGGTCAATAATTAAAAGCGTGAGGGTCCGCGAAGATGGAGGCGCGACCCGTAAACTAAGTTGCGAATTGAAGAAGAGATCATCAGACAAGGGTAAGGGATCTATACCTTCAATCCGGAAAGAAGATTTGGGCGAAGTGGAGCTCGGGTCGGGTCTAGAGAAATTAGAGAAGATCTGCCAAAAACCCGATTCGACACAGAAAGGGATCCGAGGGACCAATTGACTGGAGTCAACAATCCAACATGGCCCACTCAGAGGGGGCATAGAAAAAGGATAGAATAGACTACAAGACAAAATTAATAAGAGAAATAAAGATAATTAAATTAAAAATAATAAACAATTTTAAATAAAACAAATTAATAAAATGAAAAATGTTCATTATTTTCAAGGAGTTTTTCTATGCTTTTTAATTTTTTTATGAAAAATAAATTAGGCTATATACAACATATAGTGTTATATAAACATATAATATACCTATGTATTCTGTACAATTATTTTTATTTTTTTTATTTTTACACAAATACCCAAATTTTGTATTTTATTTATTTTCAACATATTTTTAGGATTACAAATAATTTTATTTTATTTTTATGATCTATTTACATGTATAGAATAAATAGGGAATTTGACCTATATACATGCATTTTGTAAAGTGAGAGAGAATTTTATTTTTATTTTTAATTATTTTTTTGATTTTCATGTTATTCTTGTTTTATTTTTAGGACTATATACATAGAGGTAAAAAGTATATTTTATTTTTATTTTCTCAAAAATATTTATTTACCTATATAGTTGATATATACACCATAGCATAGGCTCTATCTCTCTCTACTTATTTAATTTGGCGACTTTTATTTTGCACAAATACATGCTAATTATACAATGTTAACATGTGCATGTTCAATGCTAATTTATTGTATTTACAGCTATTTACATGATGTTTTGCCAAGATAAATATCTAAAATAAAAGAATAAAGAGTAAGAATCATAGATTCATCAGTATCACATGAAGAGGAGACGGACGAGAGCTCCAATTTGAGCATCATTGGGAGACACCTGTTAAAAGTGGACATTATCGAGAAATGATCACATGATCTTGTGAAACTGTCTATGATCGAACAACAAAAGAATCTGGACAAACACGACTACATCACCAAGCAACTAGAGCTATTAGTTAGCACAATTAATTCATGTCAATTTGCGATCCCATCAGTCGTGACTTCTGTTTATCTGAAGGAGCATTCACAATTGCATAGTCCAAGGCATCATTCATTACTTTAGCATGCATATTACGTGAAAGCGTCTGATTAGGCACCACGATAGTAACCGCAACATCATATGGTTTTCTACCATCGTGAGTCACAAACATAGTATGTCGAGCTATTTTTTCACCTCTACCAAAAATTAAGGAGGTGAATGGCATTTGGAATAATGATGCATAACTGACCCATCCTGGCGGACATCAGTATGGTTAGTCCTCTGCCAGTCGGTTGTACCACCAATCTCATGGTGGTAAATTTATCCAAAATCAGCCTCAGCTCCACAAGTATCCAAACAATGCACCTACGTAGATACATAACTACTAACAACTAGTATACCTCCTATAACAATTGTATAATCAATACCCGACTTCTCAGTATAACCAGGATCCCTCTCCTCCTCAACAATATCAATAGTATTTACCTTAGCATTTTTGTTCGAGTTACCAGCCGCAACCGTAACATCACTATCAGTCTCAACATGGCTGAAGACACGAAAATCCGAGCGACTAAGGTAAAGGTATCAAAAATGGTCGTTGCGACCTCGATCGCTCAGATGTGTCAATCAAGAAAAATGAACCACTAATAGAGATAAAACAGATAAAACACAAAATAGCGGTCCTGCTATTGGATTAACCTGGTATAGCGACCAGGGTCGAACTCAAGGAGCATGGATTGGCCTCTCGGCCTACGAAGTAGTCAACAAAGAGATAAAATAAAAGTAGAAAATATTTTTGGTGGTTTTTGAATATTTTATATTTTTTTGGAATATTTTTTTTTGTTTATTAAGAAAATGAGAAAAGCAACCAAGCACACACTTCAACAAATTATTAAATGCACTAAAAGTCAACCAAAAATTCTAACAAAAATGTTTTTATGTGTTTTATATTTTTTTAATGTTTTTAGTGAATTTTTGAGAATTTTTTGATCTTTATTCAATTTTCTAAAAATCAAACAGTAGCTAAAAGAGATGGTACTGTCCAGCCAAGCCAAAAAGCCATAGATAAAATATCTAAGAGCTCCAAAATGGCCTGGAGGTAATTTTCCTACAAAGAAGACAAAATGAGGAAAATTTAGGCACCAATTTTATTATTTTTGGATTTTTAATGTATTTACTAGAATTTTTATAGATTTTTGAGTGTTTTTAAGTTTTTAGTGATTTTCAGTAATGAAAATAGCCAAAATTGGCTAGAAAATCAAACTAAGCAAGACAAACAGTAGCTAATTTTTGTGGAACTGTTAAGTGAGTTTTACTATTTTTTTGGGGTTTTTGAATTTAGACAGTAACAAAATTAAAGGTTTTTAAATTTTTAAAAATATCAAACGAAATAAAAAATGTCCTCAAAAATCCTCAAAAATTTTACACCATGGCAGGAGCCATGTGTCCAATTTTCGTTGGATTTGGAGGTGATTTGCTATTTTATTCAAAAATAAAGAAGGGGTACTGTGCATAGGGACCAATGTGCAAATACCCAAAGTTCTGGGGGCTCTGGTGCAAAATACCCAGCAAAACACATGCCAAGCGCGTGCCTGGGGCACTCAGGGACCCAAATGTAATAAAAATAAGTCCCGAGGACTTATTGGTAACACGTACCAAAAGTCCAGGGGCTTATCTGCAAAATACCCAAAATATAATGCACATGTGGAAATAAATCACGCACAGGGGTATAAGTGCAAATAAGTAAAAGATTTCATTCATTCAAGAACAACCAGAACTACAAGGGTATATCTTGCAAATAAACCAGACAAACACGTGACGAAGCACGTGGCATACAACGCACAGGGGTATAAATGCAAGGAAAATAAAGTACGGGGTCCTCTATGCAAATGTACCAAAACATAAACAACTACACTAAATATTTACAGGACTAAAGTGAAATAAAAGAAGCAAGGGGGCCTAAGGGTAAATTACCCTTTATTATGCGGAAGGGCTGGATGGCTGCCACGTGGCTGATCGAGCGGTCGAGGGCAGGTGGCACTCCAGCGCTGGTGTCCTCGGGCTGATCCAACGGTAACGGCCGAGCCACGTGTCGATCTAACGGCTGGGATCAGATCTCCTCTGATCGGACGCTATCTGCTGCTCCAAGAACGGACGGTCCGGATGGCGCCTGGAGCAGGAGGCTGATCCGACGGCGATGGAGGATGCTGGAAGAACAGGTGCCCGGCGAGAGTCGCCGGGATCGGGCGTGCGCTATGCTCCTCCTTGGAGCACTCTGATGGTCGGAGAAGAAAGCTGGAGTGCTCCTGCGTCTGCTGCGATGCTCCGATGATCGAGCCAAGCTCCGAGGAGCTCGTGCGAGGTCGGCGGAGCTGGGCCTCCTGGCCTGAATGACCGAAGCCCTCAGATAGGCTCGGTAGCACCTGCAAAATAGCTCAGGAGACTCGCGGGTCGAGGGCAAACTGCCCCGACCCGGTTAGGCGAAGTGGGGGTGAACGGTGGGTCGAAGCGGCGAGCTCCAGCGAAGGTGGTAGACGGAGGAGATCGGTTCCCAGCTCCTGTGCGAGCTGGGTTGGCTGGAGGGGTGAAGAAGGTACGCGGGGAGATGGCGAAGGTGAAGGTCGATTCCGATGATCGATAGGGGTGACGGAGTGGTCGGAATCAGAGATATACGACGGCGGCGCGATTTGGGCGTAAACGGAAATTAAAGGAAAAGGCGGAGCTAAATGGGTACCTGGGTGAACGGAGAGACTGGGGAGGAGCTGCTGAAGCTCCTGGTCGTCGCCTCAAGGATCGTCTCGCTCCGAGGCTCGGAGCTCACGCTGGTGGCGGAGCTGCGGCGGCTGTGCTCGCCGGATCGATGGTTCCTCCTCCTTTACTCGCTTCAACAGGTGGAGGCGCAAGCTGTCACTCTCGCGGTCTCTATGGAGCTCACAGGAGAAGAAGGCGAATGGCCAAAGATGGAGCAATCGAGTGGCGGAGCTGCAACTATATACGGCTAGGGGTCCGAGAAAGATGGGTCCGGGCAAGCTCAGGAGCGCGCGGATCCCGAGGGAGCGGCTCCGGCGAGGATGTCGGATGAACGATTAAGGATTCGGACCTGGGGTTTAGGGAAATGGGTGTTTGGATCAAGCGGGTATAATTTTGAGAAATCGGGTCGGGCGCTTGCATCCGAAGAAGGTGGTCCTGGGGGGGGTAGTTGACCGGGCGGTCAACATCCCCAAGACCCAATGGAAATCGGCCACGTGGCTGGATCTTAAAATGAAAAATAAAGGTAGCTAGGGGCCGAATTTGCAAAAACTCAAAACACAAAATATTTTTATTTTATTTTTTTTCTATTTTTTAGTGATTTTTAATTAATTTTTGGAAATAAAAATAAGCTATATACATTGTATGTACTATATAGGTATATGTACATAATTAGGGTTTTTGATTTTTGATTTTTAAATTATTATTTTTGTATAATTTTATCCCTGTTTTATATTTTATTTATTTATATGATAAAATAAGGAATAAAAGGGTGTTTTATTTTATTTTTATTATTTATATACATTGGTAAAATAAATACATATATACATTTATATACATGGTATGTGTACAATGTCTTTTTGTATTTTTAATTTTGCTGTTTTTATTTTGTTTTGATTTTAATTGTTTTTATTTTATTTATTTACAATATATAATATAGTTTATTTACAAAAATTATAAAAGTTAATTTTATATATTTACAAGGCTAAATAAATAGGTATGTGAGTCTATGTACAAAGTGACTATACAAGAAATGTTTTTGTTTTCTTTTTAATTTTTAAATTTTTCTTTTGATTTTATATTTATAAATATATACAAGTATTTACAAGAAAAATTTTGGTGAGGAAAATATTTTTATTTATTTACATAAATATGTACACACATGAGCCCCTATCTCCCTCTACTTTGGCTTTTATGCGGTCAGGCCCATGCTGAGCCCTCCCTTGGGCTAGGTTGCTCAATATTTATTCTAAATATTTCCCTCTTTTTCTTTTTAATCTTTATTCTTTTATTTTTGCACAAAAACATGCTAATTATAGGTTTTTACACAATGCATGCTTTTGGTAATTATTTGTATTTACATGAATATACATGCATTTGCAAAGGTTTTTGTAGCTAAAATATAAGAATAAAGAGTGATGAATGGGTATTCATCACCCCCCTATACTTAACTTTTGCTAGTCCCTTAGCAAACACTTATTTGAAAAAGAAGTGAAAAAGAAAGAAAGAAAAAAGAAAAAGAGGGGAATGTACCTGGATCAATGTTGAATATTAAACTTTCCTTCATTAAATTGAATTATGGAGCTTGATCAGATCTTTGGATTATTAATGTGTCGGAACCTTATTTAGACTTAGGCTTAAAACTCAATAGTCTCTAAGTTCCACCAGTCTATGGACAAGACTCCTCAATAAACCAGATCAGAACAAGTCTACATACACAAACTCTAATGACTATGAATCTTGCCATGCAGTGTAAGTGATATGTAGATCCCCACCTCAGAAGTAACAAAGAAACAACCTCCCTCAACCTGGTAACTCTAATGCCTCGGTCTAGCAACTCTTTCCTCGAGAAGCGGGGTATTCCCTTCTAAGTTCAAGTGCAACCGGCTTAAGAAGAGGGGGAAGAAGTATAGACTTTTGGAAGCTCAGCCAGTGTAGCTAAGCCTCCTGCTGCAAGCTTCAGGAGATGTAACATGATACCATAAGCTTTTGCTTTATTTGACTATATACACTCCGGTGGGGTTATTAAATTTTCAATCCGACCCACCACTTTTTTTGGAGTTCTTTTTGCATTTTGCATTTTTTTAAGTGCTTCTATACAACATATCTACATGGTGCAGCATATATACAAGAAATTTTCCTCTTGAGTCAGTAGACTATCCCTCTTTTGAAGCTTTATTGCAACCCACAGCTTCTGTCTTTAGCCTTCATCACCACTAGACCAAGTTGAGACGCACTTCCTTCACTAGAAGAAGAAGAGAGGTTCCGCCTAGAAGTACTACCCTCATATGCTACCCCAAGCCAAAGGAAACTGCCTCCTCACCACCTCATCCGTGGAGAGCCATGTGTAAAGTGCTGGTGCAAGTCAAGCCATTGTCTCTAAGAGTCATGCGTGTGTTGTTAAGTGCTCTACTTAGGCTCATCAAGATGACATATGCTCATAGCCTAGTGGACTCAAAGAATTAAGTCCTTATGGACCTGAAAAGCCTTAACCCTAAGCCCTATAAGGTTCCTCTTAGAGTTAAGTGGATTAAGATCTTATCCGAGCTCCATTTCTCAATTTAATTCCAGGCTTAGTTTAAATGTCAACTCTCATCCAGAAAAAACTATATACATATATGTACAAAGATGCTATTTACAAATATTTACAATCGTGCAAAATTTTTGAAAAATGTTTTGAAATCATGGATGAATGTATGCATGAAGTGCAAGTTTTTTGCAAAAGTATTTACAAACATTTACACAAGATTTTTGCAAACTTTTGATTTTCAAAACATTTTGGAAAACTTTTGTACTATATACATAATTTTGATAAGAAAATATTTACACAAACTTTACACAAAAGATGTTTTTAAAAATATTTTTACAAAAATAATTTTGTACACTAGCTATGTATGTGCAAAATGAAAAAAAATTTAATTTTTGTGATTTTTAGCCATTTTATTTATTAACACACTCACACAAAGTACGAGTTATGGCTAAAGTATATATGAAATATATACACACCCCCCTATACTTAGCTCGAACGATGTCCTCAGAGTGATCAAGAGCGATGAAGAAGACATAACTTGTGCTTAGTAAAAGGGAAGTGAAAAGGAATGGCTAAGTACAGAAATGAATAAATGAATAGAATGAGAGGGACTCGGTGGTTTCCCCCTACACTTAAGATTAACTAATCCTAAGTATAGCAAGCTGTACATGAAGGGAAATCCGAGTGAAGAAGATATAGAGTCTCCCCCCCTATAATTAGGGTGAAATATCCCTAAGTATAGGCAGCAAAACGGGAGCAGAAAGAATGAAAAGAATACCCACAGATCCTACATCCCCCCTATACTTAGGGTAAAGTACACCCTAAGTATAGCATAATCATAAGATGAGAAAAGGGATGTGGGACTAAAGAATGGAATGATATGGACAACTGGATCTATACAAGTCGGAAGAACGGTGATAATCAGGCGTGTGATGCAAAAGATGTGAGTCAAAGACCACATCTCACGCAAAATGAATCGGGGCAAGATCAGCGACTCGCGGCTCATGATCTAGAAATGGCTTGAGCCGCTGGCCGTTCACTCGAAAGGTACTCTCAACAGACAACTCGGATATATCAATGCTACCGTTGTCGTGTACCTTTCTGACCAAGTAGGGTCCCTTCCATTTGCTCTGCAGCTTCCCTGGAAACAAACGAAGCCTCGCATCAAACAGCCATACTCTCTGTCCAATCTCAAAATGCTTGTGGCTGATATGAGAATCATGCCACTCCTTCACTCTCTCCTTATACTGTAGGCTGTTTGAGAAAGTTGTATCTCTAAGCTCCTCCAGGGCAGCTAACTCTGCCCTCCTCTGGTCTCCTACACCATCTGGATCCATAAGAATATCTGTAGCTGCCCAAAGTGACTTGTGCCTCAACTGAACAGGTAAATGGCACGGCTTGCTATACATGAGGTGAAAGGGAGAAGTGCCCAATGGTGTCTTGAAAGAAGTCCTATATGCCCACAAGACCGAGTCCAAAAGCTGTGACCAATCCTTTCGGTCAGGGCGGACGACTTTCTGCAAAATAGTCTTGATCTCGTTGTTCGAGACCTCGGCTAGACCATTCGTCTGTGGATGGTAAGGTGTAGCAACACGATGGTCTATACTGAACTCGCTAGCAAGGGCCTTCACCTGGTCGTTGATAAAATGAGACCCCCCATCAGAAATCAGAACTCGTGGAACCCCGAACCGCGTGATGATGTGCTTCCTCAAAAATCTGCAAACTGTCCTCGCATCAGCGGATCGGGTGGGGATGGCCTCAACCCAACGACTAACATAATCTACGGCCAACAGAATGTACTCAAATCCCTGACTCTTAGGGAATGGACCCATGAAATCGATGCCCCATGCGTCAAAAACCTCACAGAAGTGAATGGGTTTCATCAGCATCATATCACGCTGTCCACAAGTGCCCATCCTCTGACAGTCAGTACACCTCTTCACGAACTCATCAGAGTCCTTGAAGAGGGTAGGCCACCACAAGCCGGATTGGAGCACTTTTTGTGCCGTTCTCCTCCCAGAATGATGTCCTCATGCCTCAAGCTTGTGGCAGTAAGTGAGGACGCTATGGTGTTCCTACTGAGGAATACACCGACGCCAGACGCTATCCCCTCCTTCGTGGTAAAGGATGGGATCCTCCCAGTGGTAGGACTTGGCCTTCGCAAGGAAGGTCTCAAGCCTCTGCCTGGGCCAATCTTGCGGGACTTTCCCAGCAACGAGAAAGTTCACAATATCGGCATACCACGGGAGTGAGGCGATAGCAAGGATCGCCTCATCTGGGAAGGTATCTCGAATGGGATCAATCTGCTCAAACTCCTCAGGTTGCTCTAAACGGGAGAGATGATCCGCCACCACATTCTTGACTCCAGGCTTATCCTTAATCTCAATGTCGAACTCCTGGAGTAGAAGGATCCATCTAGTCAATCTGGCCTTGGCATCCTTCTTTGCCATGAGGTACCTGATGGCGGTGTGATCTGTGTACAAAGTTACTCTAGATCCAATGATATAAGATCAAAACTTATCTAGGGAGAACACTACGGCTAGCATCTCCTTCTCTGTGACCGTGTAATTCCGCTGGGCGGAATCCAATGTGCGGCTAGCGTAGTGGATAGCAAACGGAACTCCATCCCTCCTCTGTCCCAGCACTGCCCCCACGGCAAAATCGGAGGCGTCCGTCATGATCTCGAATGGGAGAGACCAATCAGGCGGGTGGAGGATAGGAGCCTCAATCACGCACTACTGGAGAGTCGCAAAGGATGAAAGACAATCGACAAGGAACTCGGTGTCTTTCATCAAGAGGTCATACAACGGTCGGGCAATCCTGCTGAAATCCTGAATAAATCTCCTATAAAATCCAACGTGCCCCAGGAATGACCGTAGCTGTCTCAAATTGGACGGCGGTGCGAGTTTTCTAATGACATCAACCTTGGCCGGATCAACCTCCATGCCCTTGTTGGAGATGATGTGGCCAAGCACCGTCCCTTGAGTCACCATGAAGTGACTCTTCTCCCAAGATAGAACCAAATGGTACTCAATACATCGCTGAAGTACTCGGTCTAGGCAGTCAAGACATGAGTCGAATCCGTCGCCGTAGATAGAGAAATCGTCCATGAAGACCTCCAAACACTCCCCTACCATGTCCGAAAAGATCGACAGCATGCACCTCTGAAAAGTCGCAGGGGCATTGCATAGCCCAAATGGCATGCGTCGAAAGGCATATGTACCAAAGGGACAGGTAAAGGTGGTCTTCTCCTGATCCTCAGGAGCGATGGCCACCTGGTTGTAGCCCGAGTACCCATCCAGGAAGCAATAATGGCTCTTCCCTACCAGTCTCTCAATGATCTGATCAATAAAAGGCAGGGGGAAATGGTCCTTCTTGGTGGCCTGGTTAAGTCTCCTGTAGTCAACACAGACCCTCCAAGAGGTCGGTACTCGTGTAGCAATCTCCTCTCCCGACTCACTGATCACAGTCGTGATGCCCGTCTTCTTAGGCACCACATGCGAGGGGCTAACCCACTTGGAGTCGGAAATGGGATAAATAAAATCTGCACTCCACCATTTTGATATTTCCTTCATCCCAACCTCTCTCAGGTTGGGGTTCAGCCGCCGCTGGAACTCACGCGACGGCTTCGCCCCTCCTCGAGATAGATATGGTGGGAGCACACTGATGGACTAATCCCATGGAGATCTGCTACGATCCATCCGATTGTCTTGCGGTTCTTTTCAAGAACCCCCATCAAACGAGATTCCTGCTCTCCAGTCAGATCGACAGAGATGATGACTGGGTACATCTCAGGCTCGCCCACAAGGAACCGATACTTCAGCGAAGTAGGGAGCGGCTTCAGCTCTGGACAGCTGGGCGCTGGCAATTCTGGCTTCGGAAGAAAATGTGTCAATGCTGCTAAGTCTGCCAAATCTGCCTGGGAGAAAGAAAGCGAACTCTCACAAACTGGATCTGGAGAAGGCTGCTCAACTGTGCTGTCTCTGATCTGCTCTGCATCTACCTTCTCCTCATCTGTAGGCTCAGGTGGACTCAAGTCTGGCATCTGATCGTTGCAGTCTGCCCAATCAGACTCTGAATCCGAGGGATCTGCATCAAACGTGGTGGCATCAGTACCACCGTAACACAAGGTGGCCTCAGCACCACCATCACTGAAATCCGTGTCGCGATCAAGGACCGGCTCTACTGCCTCTGTGCTATCCTGAACTAGGGTTGTGCTCTCCAGACTCTCCTCTGCTATCATCTCGGCATCAGCTGTATCTGAAAATGAGAGGATGGCTTGTGCTGCAGTATCTGCCCATGCTGCCTCGTCATCAGTGATCACAAAATCACAGTCCCGGTGGATGTCTGGCTCGGCGTCTGTCAGCTGCTCTGAATCGGTGCTGGCCTCTGAGCGTGCTCTCTCTCTAGCTCTGTAGTCCTAGACCGTCTCTATTTGTGTACTCTCGCCCTCGACGCGAAAGTACACCTTCCCGCTATCATGATCAGTCACTGCCTTAGCTGTGGCCAAGAACGGACGACCAAGGATGATGGGGGTATCGGCCACTGAATCAGGGATCTCCATGTCCAACACTACGAAGTCCACGGGGAATTTCAGGCCCTGAATCGTGACGATAACATCTCGCAACAACCCCTTCGGTCTCTTGACAGATCGATCAGCGAACTGAAGGATTGTCCTGCTCTGTCGAAGAGTGCCCAACTCGAAGCGATCGAGAAGGGCTGCCGGAAGGAGGTTGATCGACGATCCGCTATCCAATAGAGTCTGGTCGAACCTCTGCTCACTAATCTGACATCTGACATACGGTGCCCCTGAATCTGGCCTCTTGGCCGGCAGACGGTTCTGGATCGCGAAACACGTGGCTTTCGTCAGCACATGAATCTCTGAAGTGTGGTTCCTCCTCCTCCTCCTGACTGTGGTCCTGTCTCTCAAAGATCGCTGAAGAAGGGGGATGTGCTGCAAAGCCTCCTGGAGGGTCAGCTGGATGTGGAATCTATCGATCATGCTCTGACTGAACTCCTCCTGCTCTCTCTTTTTTTGGATCATTTTCTTTTTTCTTCCTCTTCCCCATCTGAAGGGCTCTAGGGAAGGGGATCAAAGGGTCCTTCTCAAATGAAGGACTAGGAAAAGGTCTAGACGGCTCGACGGCTGGATCCGCACATACATCACTCACCACAGTGGGACCAGAAGAAACTAAACCTTTTCCTTTATTCATAATAGAATTCTGAGATACAGTAACATGAGGAAAGACAACATCTCTATCGAAACGAACACGGGCGGCCTCAGTACCACCTCTGGCTGGCTCTGCTGCTGGACATCTTGCGGCATCAGTACCGCGGGCTGGCTTGGCTAAACTGGTGGCATCAGCACCACCTCCTCGAACTGGTGAAGCGGCAGCCTCAGTACCGTCGGTGGAATCAGCATCCTTGGTGGCATCAGTACCACCATCATCATCATGTGCGGCCTCAGTACCGCTCTCCTCCTCCTCATCTGGCGCCCTGGGTGGATCCTCGAGTCGTCGCTCAGATGAGGCGTCACCGCCTGCCGGTGTCCTACCGCTCCTAAGTGTAACAAAATCAACATCAAATAGATCCGAAGATGTATCATCAAATGGGTCACTAGGAGTGGCAAGCTCAGTGTGTACTACCTGCTCAGACTTCCTCTAGAGGTTGTTCGGATTTGGCTTGATCTGTGCAGGGATGGTGGCCTTCCCTCTCACCAGGTCCCGCATCTCCTGGCAGAACTCGTCCATCTCCCGTCTAAATGTAGCCTGCTGGTCCGTAAGGAGGCGGGCTATGTCATCCAAGGCGGGGCCCTCACGGGAGCCCGACGGGTAGCCTCTCTAGTGCTGAGGCTGCTGAAACTGCTGCTGAGGGGGGTAGGAGGAAGGATGATGCTGATATGCTGGGTGAGCCTGCGGCTCACATCTCCAAGACTGTCCCTGCTGCTGATAGGGACGAGGAACGAAGGATGACTGCTGCTGTGGCTGGTGGGCTGGGGGCTGCTGCTGCGGCTGGTGATCTCTCTGCTGGGCGTACTGCCCTCCCTGTCCAGATGGCTGCTGCTAGGGCTTGGCACCTCCACTCCCCCACCTGAATCTGGGATGGTCTCGGCGGATCCCAGGCTGGGGGCGGTCGTACCAAATCCCGTTGACATCCATCAACGGCTCTGCATCGGTGGGGGCTGGCGGGAGTACTGCCAGAGGCTGATCCGGCTGGTAGACCACCATCTGCATGTCTGGAGATGGTGGGGACTGGTAGGTGGGTTGCGGCTGCTGGTACGGCTCCGCCTGTACAAGATGAACCTGTCTAGGCTGCTGTAGGGAGCTGGAGCTCTAGGACGAGCTGTTGCTGCAGCCGGAGTCGCCTCGCGACTGAAGACGGGGCTGTGAAGCCGTCTGTGCCTCCTGGAGACACATGAGCTGGGTCTTCATGTCGCTCAGAGTCTGTGCCATCTGCTCCATCTGCGTGATACCCTGGCACTGCTTCTTCTCGATCAGCTCCATCCGGTCCAACTTCTCGCTGATAATACCCATATCCGCAGTGGACGACTCTGCCTGTGCTGCTGCAACTGCGGATGAACTGGATGGACCGGCGTCGACCCGTGCTATCCTCTGGTACTGCACGGATCCTAGCTGTTGCTGTGGTCTCTGTGTGTACAACTGGGTCTGGGACATCACCATGTAGTTTTCGGCCATCTCCTCGAAGATGGCCCAGACCTGGTCGTGATCCTTGGCGAAATAGGACCCGCCGCAAGAAGCATTCACCAGGCCCTGGAGCTCTGGTGTCAACCCGCTGAAGAAGCTCTGAACTAGGTTCGGCTTGGAAATGTCGTGGTGCGGGCATCTGTCTGTGAGCTCTCGGAACCTCTCCCATGCCTCATGAAATTGCTCGTTGGGGAGCATGGAGAAGTTGCTGATCAGGGCCCTCGTTGCATTCGTCCGCCCGAGTGGATAGTACTTGTTCAAGTACTCGGTGCGGAGCTGCTCCCAGGTGTAGACAAACTTCCCCAGATGCTTCAGCCAGGTGGCTGCTCTATCTGCTAGTGAAAAGGGGAAGGCGATCATCCGAATCGTATCCTGGTCCACATGGCGGTCGTGGACAGTACTGCAAATCATCAAGAACTCCTGGAGGTGGAGATGGGGCTCCTCGGTGGCAAGTCCGTGAAAACGGGGAAGCATCTGCAGGGTGTTCGGGGGGAACTTGAAGTCCCCCATGATAGCAGGCACCACTACCCAATGATGCATCAGTGTAGATCCGGGGTTGTGCAACTCCCGCATCGGTCTCGGTGGTCCTCCTACCGCAGCGGCTGCCGCTGCGGCGGCTGTGGCTACTGCGGCTCGTGCCTCTGCATCTGGTCCGTCCTCAGGCTCGCTCTGATCTCTCTCTGCTCTGAGTCGCTCCAACTCTCTCCTCATCTCAATCATGAAAGCTCCCTGATCCCGTAACTGCTGCTGGACCGTCTCTAATGAGGCGATCAGGGTGGAGTTGATCGCTCCCTGGTCCAGGACAAAATGCTGATCTCCTCGTGGACCTCCTGGGTGATCCTCAGAACTGCCGGCCATGACGTCTGCAAAATCAAATGAGCCCAGCTCAGGTGCTGTCAAATCTGCTAATCTCTCCTCGGGCTCATGTCTCTCAGTACCAAAAGAAAGGGGATCGAGGGGGAACAGGGTGGAGTCGTACTCGGGCTCGGAGAGCTGGTCTCGGCTCTCGCGGGCCAACCTAGATGATCGGGTAGACGTGCCCGAAAGCAGTGCAGCCAGAGGCTGCCTAAGAGAGCGTCTACCCATCATCTTGATCTGGCGAGTAGGGCGGATGAGATCTGGAGAAACTATGATCACAAAACAAACCCCTGGTTCACCAACGCAACGCGAGCTGAAGACCGTGAAAGTTCGGTCAAATTGTCTTGTCGATTTTATTAGGTGAACACACAAAATATCAGAGCGCTTACGTGACCTGTTAGGATACCCGATGCTACCCCAACCGACTGGCCCGCACGGAAGAGTCGGTAATCAGTCGGAACTAGCACCGGAGGGCTCTACCTAGGGTGCGGGTCACTCTCTCATGCATCCAAACCATACTATGAGGGGGTTGCTCTCCCCAAGACAAAATTTTTAGGGTTAGCGTCTTTTAAGATCAATAGTGTTAACCAGTACCAATTTTATGGTTTTTCTTTTTAATATTTTTCAAATAAAAACAAACGGCCTAACGAATTTTTCGATTCTCCTGATTATTTAATCCAAAACAGGGGGGAGAAGACGAAAAAACCGATGCGCGATGAAATCAATGATGCATGCTGAGTCAGAAATGCGTACCTTGTCTCCAGCACTCTACATGCAAGTGATCCGCGCAGAATTTAAAGACTGAAAATAAACTACCTAAATGATGCAGGCGGAAAACCGAGGCCCTAAACAGTAGTGCTACTCGAAAGAACGACTAGCCGACCACCAGCCTCCAATCCAAAGGGTCCGGTCTAGACCCACCCCTCCTCTTCTTGACAGGTCGAGTTCAGGAGTAGCGCTTGACGGGGTGGGCTCGCGGCGTGTAGGCTCGGAGGTGATGGAACGGCTATTTTCTTATTATTTTTATTATAGGTCCAATTACCGCACTATAGGAACATGCAATTATATTAGGGTGTTTGGATCCTATGAGTTACGTCACAATCAAGCAGAAAATCCTACGACTAGGGGCTCGATCAAAAACCACGTAAACATCGGAAAAGGCAGTAAGAAAAGAAAAAGAAAACCGCGTCAAAAGCCACGAAAAACTCCTAAGGGTCCCCCGAGCACACCGGTGCTCGGCGAAACAGACCCGCTAAGTGTTTAAGCAAAGTCCAAGTCCAGTCTCTGGGTCTCCCTGTATTATTACAACAATAATGATTAAATAAAACCTAATCTAACCTCACCCACTCAACTCTCTCTCTCGCTCTCTCCTGCGGCTCTGTGCAGAAGGGAGCCGCCTTCGAGTCTCACGGTTGCGTCGGCTTCTCGAAGCACACGCTTCAACAAATTATTAAATGCACTAAAGTCAACCAAAAATTCTAACAAAAATGTTTTTATGTGTTTTATATTTTTTTAATGTTTTTGGTGAATTTTTGAGAATTTTCTGATCTTTATTCAATTTTCTAAAAATCAAACAGTAGCTAAAAGAGATGGTACTGTCCAGCCAAGCCAAAAAGCCCTAGATAAAATATCTAAGAGCTCCAAAATGGCCTGGAGGTAATTTTCCTACAAAGAAGACAAAATGAGGAAAATTTAGGCACCAATTTTATTATTTTTGGATTTTTATTGTATTTATTAGAATTTTTATAAATTTTTGAGTGTTTTTAAGTTTTTAGTGATTTTCAGTAATGAAAAATAGCCAAATATGGCTAGAAAATCAAACTAAGCAAGACAAACAGTAGCTTATTTTTGTGGAATTTTTAAGTGAGTTTTAATATTTTTTGGGGGTTTTTGAAGTTAGACAGTAACAAAATTAAAGGTTTTTGAATTTTTAAAAATATCAAACGAAATCAAAAATGTCCTCAAAAATCCACAAAAATTTTACACCATGGCAGGAGCCATGTGTCCAATTTTCGTTGGATTTGGAGGTGATTTGCTATTTTATTTAAAAATAAAGAAGGGGCAATGTGCACAGGGACCAAAGTGCAAATACCCAAAGTTCTGGGGGGTCTGGTGCAAAATACCCAGCAAAACACGTGCCAAGCGCATGCCTGGGGCACTCAGGGACCCAAATGTAATAAAAATAAGTCCCGAGGACTTATTGGTAACACGTACCAAAAGTCCAGGGGCTTATCTGCAAAATACCCAAAATATAACGCACATGTGGAAATAAATCACGCACAGGGGTATAAGTGCAAATAAGTAAAAGATTTCATTCATTCAAGAACAACCAGAACTACAAGGGTATATCTTGCAAATAAACCAGACAAACACGTGACGAAGCACGTGGCATACAACGCACAGGGGTATAAATGCAAGGAAAATAAAGTACGGGGTCCTCTATGCGAATGTACCAAAACATAAACAACTACACTAAATATTTACAGGACTAAAGCGAAATAAAAGAAGCAAGGGGGCCTAAGGGTATATTACCCTTTATTATGCGGAAGGGCTGGATGGCTGCCACGTGGCTGATCGAGCGGTCAAGGGCAGGTGGCACTCCAGCGCTGGTGTCCTCGGGCTGATCCAACAGTAACGGCCGAGCCACGTGTCGATCTAACGGCTGGGATCAGATCTCCTCTGATCGGACGCTATCTGCTGCTCCAAGAACGGACGGTCCGGATGGCGCCTGGAGCAGGAGGCTGATCCGACGGCGATGGAGGATGCTGGAAGAACAGGTGCCCGGCGAGACTCGTCGGGCTCGGGCGTGTGCTATGCTCCTCCTTGGAGCACTCTGATGGTCGGAGAAGAAAGCTGGAGTGCTCCTGCGTCTGCTGCGATGCTCCGATAATCGAGCCAAGCTCCGAGGAGCTTGGGCGAGGTCGGCGGAGCTGGGCCTCCTGGCCTGAATGACCGAAGCCCTCAGATAGGCTCGGTAGCACCTGCAAAATAGCTCAGGAGACTCGCGGGTCGAAGGCAAACTGCCCCGACCCGGTTAGGCGAAGTGGGGGTGAACGGTGGGTCGAAGCGGCGAGCTCCGGCGAAGGTGGTAGACGGAGGAGCTCGGTTCCCAGCTCTTGTGCGAGCTGGGTTGGCTGGAGGGGTAAAGAAGGTGCGCAGGGAGATGGCGAAGGCGAAGGTCGATTCCGATGATCGATAGGGGTGACGGAGTGGTCGGAATCAGAGATATACGATGGTGGCGCGATTTGGGCGTAAACGGAAATTAAAGGAAAAGGCTGAGCTAAATGGGTACCTGGGTGAACGGAGAGACTGGGGAGGAGCTGCTGAAGCTCCTGGTCGTCGCCTCAAGGATCGTCTCGCTTCGAGGCTCGGAGCTCACGCTGGTGGCGGAGCTGCGGCGGCTGTGCTCGCCGGATCGATGGTTCCTCCTCCTTTCCTCGCTTCAACAGGTGGAGGCGCAAGCTGTCACTCTCACGGTCTCTATGGAGCTCACAGGAGAAGAAGGCGAATGGCCAAAGGTGGAGCAATCGAGTGGCGGAGCTGCAGCTATATACGGCTAGGGGTCCGAGAAAGATGGGTCCGGGCAAGCTCAGGAGCGCGCAGATCCCGAGGGAGCGGCTCCGGCGAGGATGTCGGATGAACGATTAAGGATTCGGACCCGGGGTTTAGGGAAATGGGTGTCGGATCAAGCGGGTATAATTTTGAGAAATCGGGTCGGGCGCTTGCATCCGAAGAAGGTGGTCCTGGGGGGGGGGTAGTTGACCGGGCGGTCAACATTCCCAGGACCCAATGGAAATCGGCCACGTGGCTGGATCTTAAAATGAAAAATAAAGGTAGCTAGGGGCCGAATTTGCAAAAACTCAAAACACAAAATATTTTTATTTTATTTTTTTTCTATTTTTTAGTGATTTTTAATTAATTTTTGGAAATAAAAATAAGCTATATACATAGTATGTACTATATAGGTATATGTACATAATTAGGGTTTTTGATTTTTGATTTTTAAATTATTATTTTTGTATAATTTTATCCCTATTTTATATTTTATTTATTTATATGATAAAATAAGGAATAAAAGGGTGTTTTTATTTTATTTTTATTATTTTTATACATAGGTAAAATAAATACATATATACATTTATATACATGGTATGTGTTTAATGTCTTTTTGTATTTTTAATTTTGCTGTTTTTATTTTGTTTTGATTTTAATTGTTTTTATTTTATTTATTTACAATATATAATATAGTTTATTTACAAAAATTATAAAAGTTAATTTTATATATTTACAAGGCTAAATAAATAGGTATGTGAGTCTATGTACAAAGTGACTATACAAGAAATGTTTTTGTTTTCTTTTTAATTTTTAAATTTTTCTTTTGATTTTATATTTATAAATATATACAAGTATTTACAAGCAAAATTTTTGTGAGGAAAATATTTTTATTTATTTACATAAATATGTACACACATGAGCCCCTATCTCCCTCTACTTTGGCTTTTATGCGGTCAGGCCCATGCTGAGCCCTCCCTTGGGCTAGGTTGCTCAATATTTATTCTAAATATTTCCCTCTTTTTATTTTTAATCTTTATTCTTTTATTTTTGCACAAAAACATGCTAATTATAGGTTTTTACACAATGCATGCTTTTGGTAATTATTTGTATTTACATGAATATACATGCATTTGCAAAGGTTTTTGTAGCTAAAATATAAGAATAAAGAGTGATGAATGGGCATCATCAATGGCCAACATTTTGAATCCTTTGTGGTTGCACCTTTCAATCCATCTCTTGATTGTCTGGATTAATTGGTGAATGTGCTTAGTTAGATGAGCCATAAGATCAACTACTTCACTACCACCAAGACGATCATTCCAATGTAAGTTGAGGTGAACATCAACATTTTCAAATGCAAAGAACAGGTAGTTCACAATGTGTCTCCCTTCCACATCGAGTCAGGTATTAATGATCCTTTTATATTATCTAACAATGTAGCTTTAGGAGTGGTAGGACTTTGAAGCTATCTGACATCACAAAGGGGAAGAATAAAGCTTCACATGGTGAATTACCATCTTCCGCATCAGCTGATCCAACAACATGACATGATGAAGGAGGAGGAGGAGGAGGAGCTGCATCAGATCACTATAAAATATAAAAATTGAAGAAAATACAACACTGTAAAAATAGAAAAACAGCAAGGATGAGCTGAGCAAGACAAGGAGATGCTAGCATTAGTAGTAGACCCCTTGTCAATCGATACCCTTGAATTTCATGTTTTTAATTTTACTCCTATTTTGAATGATCGCATGCCTTCTAGTAATTAATTTTTAAAGGATAATTATGTGTAACTAAGATAAATAATTTGATTCTTTAAATATTTATTTTCCTGATTCTAGAAAAACTCTAAAAAACTGGAAAATTAAAAAATGCATTGTCTGATCCTACTATCGTAAATATTTTACAGAATATTTCTCTTAAGATATTGTTATTGAAAGCCATGGAATACATTAATAGTGTCAAGAAAAGACTCAAGAAGGCATGTACATCATAGAGTTGTCTTCATAAAAATAAAAGGAGCATATTACAGAAGCACATCTTGACCATGTCTACTGTGAATGCGATCAAAGACCTCTAGTAATGAAGAGAGACAACAGAGCACCTTTGATTAGATGTAGAATTTTTATCAGATTTTTGAGCGAACTTTCTTGATAGGAATTCCCCCATTAACCTCATTCCCACATCATTCTTCATGGAATTCAGTCTGCATCCACATAAACCCACACTCATGATACTTCAGTTTGTCGATCGATGTATTAGCCCACCAAGAGGTTTATTGAAAGAAGTTATCGTAATTGTAGATGACATGAAATTTACAAAGGTCTACATTGTCTTGTACATGGATTCCCCTGCACCGTTACTCCTGACTACAAATATTCTTGGTTGTTTTTTTCTTCGAATAGCAGATCTGTTGTTGATTATGGGTGTAGAAATGTAGCGTTCAACCATTGCTGTAAAAAAAGTCATAATGGATATGATCATCGAGACAAAAGCGATAGAGAGCACATCTAAATGAAGAGTACAAGAACTGAGTTCAGAAGACTTTGATATTGTTGAGCAAATCAAAGATCTACATTTATCTTTTAATGTTACTGAGACACAAGAAATCCTCTTCCTAAAGGAGGACTTGGAAAGCGTAATCAACATTTGTTCCTTTGCTGATGTGGAGACTAATAGTGAAATAATCAAATTATTTAAAGAAGGTTCTTGTCAAATAGAACAAGAAGAAATCATTACAAATATGTTTGATATCTTATTATCTAATCCAAGAGTGATAGAGGTGGGATCACCATATTGTCCACAAATCGTGAACCAACTATTCCAGTTTCAAAAATCACTGTGAAGCCGACTTAGAATTTACATAAATTATAATTGCTTAAAATAGATCTGAAGTATGATTTCCTTCTAGGTGAACCCAATATGTATTAGGTCATTATCAATAGCAGATTTACCATGGATCAAGAATCTCGCTTGCTAGGGATTCTATAGAAAAACTATAAGGCTATTGGTTGGAGTGTTTCGAATCTCCGGGGGATAAATAAAGCTATGTGTTCACACCATATTCTCTTAGAGGATGATTGTAAACCATCCCGTGAGTTTTAGTGTAGTTTACTTGATAATATTTGGGATGTAGTCATGAAAGAGATAATGAAATGGTGTAAGGATGCCATTATTTATCCAATCTCTAACTCGAAATGGGTTAACCCATTGCATTTAGTTTGGAAGAAATCCATGCTCATCAATAATCCACACTATGTGTGACAATGGGAGTCTACTCATATCAGAATCTTCACCTGACACACAACCCTTTGTCATGAACGGAGTTTTGAAAGCCATACATAGAGCTAGATACATTCTTATTTGTTGTTAATTGTATTGAAGTTAATCTCATGATGAGATCAATGACAAAACTAGATCAGAAATGTGTGCACAAAAATCACAAACATATCTTTTATTTTCTTCTTTTCTTCTTTTCATTTTCTTTTTTCTTTTCTTTCGAAAAGATGTTCATTCCTTTCATCATTGTTATACTTTGGAGGTGCTTTTTCCTAAGTATAGGAGGGATCATCACCCCGAGTTATTCATTTATTGAAACCTCAAATGTCTCCTCAACTCTTAATATTCTATCTATAGCTAGGGATATTTTACCTTAAGTATAGGGGGATAGGTCGAGCTAATTATTTTGTATATTTCCACCCTTAACCATTTTTGTTGTGTGCACAACTTGTTATACTGAGGATTATTCAGTCCTAAGTATAATGGGTACGGTCCACTTCCCATTTGTTCACTCTTTCATAGTTGTAGCATAGACTGTTCTATACTTAGTATGAGTTATGTCTTCTCTTTTTCTCTCTGATCTATGAGAACATAGCTCAAGATAAGTATAGGAGGGCCATATATAAATTGCATATATATTAGCCATAACTCACATTTTTGTATTTTTAAATAATATGGCTAGTTAATAAAATTAAAACACACATTTGTATATAGTGATGAATAAATCAATTAAAATGTTTTGCAAAATATTTGAAAATGGTTTAAAAATCTCATTAAAAAATGTTTGAAAACTATTTGGAGACTATTTGGTAAAATGTTTTCAACCTTTGAAAAAATGTTTTGTTTGTAAAAATTCATTTTCTTAATTTGAATAAAATATTTTGAAAATATATTTGAAAATGATTTGGAAAATGATTGCAAAAATAGTTTGAAATATATATACACTATTTGAAAAATCTTTGCAAAATGATTTCAAGTATAAAAAATGTGTGAAAACAAATTGTCAAGTTATTCTTTCAAAATAAAGTTTTGAAAATGTTTGAGAAAATATTTTCAAATTATTTTGAGAATCATGTACACCATTTAAGCAAATAAGAATCTTTCACAAACATTGCATATACAAACCTGTAAATTCATTAACCTAAATTCTTGTAAACTAAAAAGATGCACTCCTGTGTAAATATTTACGCATAAATATTTGCCAAAACTTTTTATTCTTAAAATTCACTAAAACTTTGCAAAAATATAAATTTCAAAAAAAATAAAAAAACTTTTTTTTTAAAATGGCATAAAAATTCTAAATCTTTTGCAGAAATCCATAACAAGTTCAAAATTAGAAAACTACATCATAAAAATATTTTCCTTGCATGTACATAGAATGTGCATTTTTCAGATTGACGTTTGTAATTGAACTAGTCTAAGTAAAATCTAAAGATTTGAGCTTGTTGGACCTTAATCCACTTAATCACAGGAACCTTATAGGAACTGAAACTAAAACACTTCATATCTACTAGACTTAATTCTTTGAGACCACAAGACTTGGTTCAGTATCGTCTTGGCTGCCTGGTAGAATATTTCAAAACATGGACATAAGTGTTGTTGATAATGACCAAGCTTCCACACCTACACCTTTCACTTTGCTCAACTCAATTGAAATGGTAGAGTATTGGATTTACCGGCATGAGACACAAGTCGATGGAAGCATAAGAAGTCACACATTTGTGTCCCCCAAGTTGATCCAGTAGCCATGAGGTCTAACGATAAAAGTTATAGGTTGTGATAATGCTTCAAAATAGGTATAGTCCACTAGCTCAAGAGGAAAAAGTCCATATGTAAATGCTATTGTATATAATATTAAAAAATGGAAAAATGAAAAACTCCAAAAAATCGGCAAAATTAAGAGAAAAGTCATTTCTCGTTGGAATTTGTATATACTTGCATAGTCAATAAGAAATCTTGATCTTCAATGTCAAACCCATGTGAGCCGACAGTCGGATGACTGGGCTACACATGTCAAGCATCCTAGGATAGGTAGCTACATTGGCTAAAGTCCATTCTTCTCTCCATCTCCTCTTCTTAAGCAGGTTGTACTTGAACTTATAAGGGAATACCCCACATCTCAAGGAAAGAGTTGTTGGATTGGGGAATTAGGGTCACCTTGTTGGAGAAGACCGACTTTTACCACTTCAACCGAGAGGAGCTACATATCACTGATACTGTACAAGATAGACTCAAAGTCATAAGGGACTGTGTATGACATTGACTTGTTCTTACCTACCTTTTGAGTATACTTGGGCAGAGTCTTTCAAGCCTTAGTGATTTTGTGTTTCAAATCCTCTTCCCAATAATGTTCCGGCCAAACTTAACTTCCAAGGAGCCAACTAGGCTCCAAAATTTAATTTTACAAAGATATGTTTGAAAGTTAAAATCCATCCAAGTTCTTTATTTTTCTTTTCTTTATTTTCTTTTCTGCACTTATAGCATAAGTGTTTTATAGGGACTACCAAAGGCAAGTATAGCGGGGTGATAAATCTCCATTTCACCACCTTTATTCATTCATTTTGGCCTTTAAACCCTAGCTAAATGCATGTAAATAATATTTTTTGAATAAATTAACATCTATTGTTTATTATGTAAATATTGCATAAAAGACTGTATTTAAAGCCAAAATAAAAGAATAAATAAAAGGAAATGATAGGAAATAAAATAAAATGCCAAGATTATTTTATTACTCTAAACCATGAGTTCTAAGCATCATGATGACTGGGTCGACAAGGAACAAAGTAGGGGGAGATAAAGATAGATAATAAAAGAAATCTCAATTCATAAATGCCAAATAATTCACTTTAGGAACTATTTTATTCTTTATTATTCATTCTTCAAATCAATAAACTTTGTACATGAAAGTTGTAGATAAAAATACATAAAAAATAGAAAATTTGTTTCACATAAAAAATACACAAAGAATATTCTACACTATGAATAAAATCCTGAAATCTGAACTTCCCAGACATGTATCACCTCCATATGAACTCAAAATGCATCAAAATCAGATTTAATTGTATATAACTTTTAATAAGCTATTAAATGAAGTGGTTTCATTCAGTTTGGAGTTAAGATGTAAAAGTTAGATTTTGGACCCTTATTGTACATTATACCTAAATAAATATTCATTTTATTTATTCTTTATATTTTCATTATTTTAAATTTTTATAATTTTGTAAATATTCTTCATAGTATATGTATATAATTAAAGCAAATAAAATCATTAAGAAGAACCTAAAATAAACCATTTTTTCTATACACAGATGAATACGCTATATATATATACATATATGATTATTACCCATATTTGATTAAACATACAAATAAACTTAGAAAAATACAATAAAAATATTTTTTATTGTATTAAAATAAGTTATTACGATATAAATTATGTATATAAAATAATAAAATCCAAAATACAAAATAAAAATTATATATAATATAGGTAATTATACCTATATCTATACTTATAAAAAGTAACCCATAATAAGTTACGTTGTAAAATAAAAAAAAATCATTATAAAATACCACATAAAATAATGAACATCTTTTTATTTTAATCAAAAATTAAATAAAATGTTGTTTTATTTCTGTTTATTTCTTCTTTTTATTTTCATTTTTGTCTTTTTGTGGAGGACGTGGCCTAATCAGGGCTCGTCATCTGCTAACCATGATCAACTCTCTAACCGAGGCTCTAGTGTGCATCAAACCTCGTTTGACCATGCCTTCCTCAAGTTATCATGCCTATTCCTTGCATCCATTTGAATCAATCTCTTCTTGACTTTTGATCCTCAACCCTCAGGCTTTCATGCGAGTATGATTTCTTGGTTAAAGAACCTCAAAATCAAGTGCACTCCCCTTATGAAGAAGCCCATGTAAATAGGATCTAATATACCTTCCTTCGCTCGTTGATCCCTCTTCTACCTACCAAACACTAACCCTAGGGCAAATTGATCTTCTTGGTGATAGCAGGAGCATGTTCACTGTGGGAAAAGAAGGTACTGATTTGAGGTCGATGCGAGCTCAACCGACTAGATCTGTTGTCAACACCGTTATAGGTCCTCCCGAGGTCGGATGAACTTAATTTCGTGCATTTTTCATTCATGGGCTTAGTTGTATCATTGGGTAGGTCTTAGTTTATTTTGGTTTAAATTTTTACTCGAAAAAACAAAAATTCAAACTTCGTCAGAGTGGAGCTCCAATGAACCTCCTCACAGTATGTGATCGTCCTCCTCCTCATGTATCACATCCTTCTCCTTCCCTTCTTCTGTTACTCTCCCTAGGTACTTGCGCTCCTCTTGATCTTGCTCAGATTAGGGAAATCCTCTTACCCTCTCCACCTCATCACTAGCGAGCTCTGCTTCACTTCACCTGCACTCATCCCTGCACACGTGGGGGTATTTTGCACTCCTAAACCACCCCCATCCCCCGCATTTTGTTTTTTGTTGTAATGCGCAAACGTTTTTCTGTAGTGTAATTTTTTGTGTAAAATTTGCATTTTACCCCTGAACTTTCTATATTTATACTTAGTCCAGTCCACGTCATCTCACATATGTGTGAACAGAAGACGACTAAGCTTTTTGCACCTAAGCCCTTAGGGTTTATTTATTTATTTTTGTCCATATCTTTTTATTAATAATGTAATATTTTCCTGGATAAATGGCATCCCTCCAAATATGTATAATATATTGAATATATATGAGAAAGTTGCACATTTATTCATATTCGTATTTGAGATGTTCCATATTAGTCTATAAACTTTAAATATTCCTATAAATGCCCCTTCCAGATTGCAGTTTCTTTTTATAGTTTTTTTATTGAAAATAGATTCAGACCTCTAAAAATTCTTAGAAAAATACCATAAGTACTTGATATATATAGTATGATATATATATATATAGTACATATATTTTTGGTTACATATTTAAGGTGTATTTTCAATCTATTAAAAATAAAAAAGAGATATTTTTCCCTATCTAGCTTATAAAAATCAATAAAATACAAAATCAATTTGAAAAATCATAAGAAATTATATTTTTGTTATCAGTTTATTTAACATCTACAGACCTAAAATACCAAAAAAATAAAAAAAGGAAAATACTAAAACTTTAAAAGTTCTGAAATAAAAAAATAAAACATATTCTAAAATATCTAAAATTATTTATTTTTGCTTCTGAATTTTATCTATTATATTTGTTATACATAAAAATAGTTTTGAAAACTTTTGAGGCTTTTAGTTATTTTGAAAGTCTAAAATAGTTTGACCCATTTACATTACTCACTATTTTGCCTTATCAATTCAATTAAAAATACAAAAATAGTGAAAATTATAATAAAAATACTAAAATAGAGACAAATATACAAATGAGAAAAATATTTTATTTTGTAATTTTTTAGTACTTATCGATGTATTTATAAATATAAAAGCTATCTATATATATTATAATTACTATAAAAAAATAAAAAATAGCAACATTTAAAAAGAAAAAATATAAAATGAAAAATATATTTTAAAAAAATTAAAAATTAAAAATTATTTAAAACCAAATAAAAATTCAAAACACCCTAGGAAGCCCAAAAATATTTATTGTCTATTTTAGCCAATTTTGTTGTCTAGCCCACGTTCTCACCTTGTTCGACACCCTATTGTACTTGTCCACTATACATTTTATTGTAGGGTTATAATAAATTTGATTCAAACTTTCTTGCATTCATTTTTATATACAATGTGTGGTTGATCTTTGAAAACTCTGAGTTTTCTAAGTGTTCGCCTCATCGATAATATATCACTGCTCTCTGTAAGGATGCTATTAATATTTTCTTCATTTCTTTCTCTTTTGTTCTTTATACTTTTATTTTGGTGTAAATAAGTGATAGATATACACTATTAAAAAAGATTAGATTGTCAATTAATTGGAATTAGTTATTATTTACAAGTGTTTTTCCATTGATTTTAAGATAAAATAAAAGAATAAATATTTTGAATCATGGATTCATCAGTCCCTATCGATGGGACCTAGAAGCTGAATAAAGGTACATACATGTGCGATGACCTTCTTTGAAGGTTCTGTTCTTGTCAAAGAAGTGATTGACGACCGGAGCTTGAAGATATCCATGATCGAAGCAACCCTTTTGTTGTGTTCTTTCGAGTTCTTAGATCTGACCTCCCAGTCGTAAAATTGAAGGTGCAACCTAGATCAAATTTGGTTGCTCATTTTATACAAAACAATATATAAAGGTGGAGCACAGGATCGATCCATGTGGCACCATCTCCTCCGTTCGATCATGCATCCGTTGGGCAATTATTGAAATAGCCCTGATGACTTTTGTATTTACAGCTAACTCCTGTAAATATTTGTGTACATTTAAAACTTTTTGTAATATTTGCAAAGGACCCTCGTGTTTCATGATCACTGCATATAGGTCCTCGTGCCTTACGTATTGAGCAACGTGAGGTGCTATGTTATTTTAAACTAAGCCCTCGTGGCTTTTGGTTACTTCTATTTAATATTAAAAGTTATAATAATAATGCAAAATATTAGGGATATTTTTCATGAAGAAACTTGGAATTTATTTTAACTACACAAATATCCCTTCTATGCTTGTATTTTATTTCTTGTTTCTTTATTTTTATTTTAGCTCTCATGTGATTTAAATGCTAGGAAAATTTTAGTAAATTCATATCACCTTTCTTGTATATGCGCAGACATTTATTTAGGAATTTATTTGATGTTCATATTTTCTAAAATTTTAAAAAGAGCTATTTAAACCTTCTATGCATATGAAAATCCAAAAAATATAAAATCAACTTTAAAATCTCCAAAAAATTCATATTGGCATATTATTATATATTCTATTTCCAGACCAAAAATCACAAAAATTATAAAAGTAAATCTTAAAAATCACAAAACCCTAAAAACCTAAAAAAATAATAAATTTCTTTAACATTCCAAAAAAATAATTTCTAATTTCTTATTTTTTATGTTATATAGCGCATATTAGAAATAGTTCTACAAAATTTTAGACTTATTCTCAACATTTAAAATCCAAAATAATTCAGCCTATATATTATATTCATTATTATGATATACTAAATACATTTAAAATAAATAGCAATTAGAAAAAATAAATATAAAAAATTTTATTTTCCGAATTTTTAATATATATATTTGTATATATTGAAATATATAGAACCTTATATATACTATATATACCTTATAATAATTATATGCTACATATTATTATTTTAAAATATCTGTAATATATTTAAAACCTTAAAAAATAAAAAATTATTTTTTTTAATATATATATATATAATATCCTATATCCTATTTATAATATAAAAATTCTTTTTATTATTGCATGTATATATATGATATCTTTAAAATTAAAAAAAAATAAAAACTAAACTTTAAAAAATATAAAAAGAATTAAAAAACAATAAAAATAAAATATAATAAAAAACATATCAAATAGAAAAATATAAATAATTAATATTGATTTTTATTAATTAATAATAATTATACTTATCCCTCGTTCTCTTAGGGCATGTTTGGTTGCTGGGTTGGACTGGGTTAGGTTGGGGTACACCGGTGTACCCCTCCTTCCAATCCTCCTCACAATCTACTATTCACAGGGGTACATTTTACTATTCATAGGGGTACCCCAACCCAACCCAGTCCAACCCAGCAACCAAACAGGCCCTTAGGGGTTCAACCCCTACACTTGCTTGTTATAAATATTTATTTATATTCTATAATAAATTTCACCCCATATTTTATTCATTATTTAACCTATATCGTGGATTGATTGTTTGCATGATCTGATTGTTCATGTGCCAAAAGCCAAGAGGGGATTGATACAACGATTATCAGATCCAACTTGTCGGACACCTCCTCCAAGACCAGACAATATACACCTATGTTAGTCAACCGAAAGATTTCACCAAGTAGTAGAACCACCCGGGAGCCGCACCTTCAGAAAGCACATGAATTTGACACAACGATCACTTTAACTATGTCTATTCTGAGAAGGAACTCCTCTACTCCCTTGATTGGATCAACACATAGCACCAAGACTTATGCTTGATAAATCTTCGCACATCAAAGTTCCTCTGAAGATGCTTGCTTGTTGTAGGAGCATCAACTTTTTCATCAACCATGCATAATATGGAGACAAGGGAGCCTTGTCTTCTGCCCGCAATGGATAAAAAACAAGAAACCCAAGATTTTAGCACATATTTGTAGAAGAGCTCTTGAGCAAATCCGAACCCATCCTCTCTCCAACCATTGATCAAAGTGTTTAGATGAAGGAGGTTAGGTCGAAGGGTTTCAGGGAGGAGGAGGATGGAGGCAGAGGGGCTGGATGGAGGAAATCAGAGTGGAGGGTCTAGGGGAGGAGAATTAAAGGGGATGACAATGGACTATATTGAACCTATGACATGGACCTCAATGTCTCCCTCTTTTCCATTCCCTCCTTCGAGGCCCTCGAACCCATCTAGATCTAATATGCCCTCCCCTCCTCCATGCTCTTCCACTACCTCCATGCCTACAAGATGTCCAAGCTCACTTGAAGTTCTTGGTGGGGATTGTATAGCCTCATGTTGCCAGTGTGAGAGACAAGATTTCCACTGTGGTTATAGTCATCTCCTCCTTGGGAGTGATGGTTGTACCTCGGATCGACCATACACGGAGGGGGCTGGGTCAGCTGCTAATATTAGGATTTTCGTGTAGGAAACAAGGGGAAAGGGTAGGGGACCGTATTATGTAGTTATACCCCTTTTTACCTCACCATAGTGTGAAAAAACCATGGTTAGGTTCAACTTATTGATAGTTAAAGACACGGAGAGGCACAAGTGATAGAACAATAAGAAGTCAGGGCACAACTAAATTCCAAAAAAGAGTGGGGCATAAATGATATTGCAATATCTCAGAGGGTAACAACTGAAAAAAATTCTAATAATTATATAATAAAACCCACATAAAAATTAGAAAAATAATATATATACACAATATTATTCATTAATAATATATAATAATAACTGCCCTACCATTTTGCTGCTTAGAGTTCGACACTCTACACTACTTACACCTATACAAACATTTTCTAGAGTTATAATGAATTTTAACTCACACACTTTATAACTTTATTTATCATATTGTGGGTTAATTGTTGGTTTAATCGAGGTTGGTGGCACAACGATTCCTTGTCTAGCTTGTTAGACATGAGATCGGCTCGATCAATTCACGAGCAAGGATCTATGGGCTAAGAGGCAGTCTCATATAGATAGTTTCTATTGGACATGGAACTCCCAAAAGGTGAGGCATGTAAAGGTTTCCTCAGGCTGAACGAAAATTAGCACTTGATTGCAAAAACCGACTGTTACTGGCAACATATTAAATATTGTTATATTCCTTGTAATTTTTTTAACATGATATAATTTAACATGATTAATATTTTTATTATACAAATGTTATAGCCTTACAACAAAATCTATGTAAACATATAATGAATATTATAATACTTATCATTATATCTTTCATAATTAAATATATAGCAATGAATATTATTCGATACTTGATTGTTTAAATTCATAAAGAATGTCATAGTCTTTGTTATATGCCTACCAAAGAATCATATAACACCGCTTACTCGTTGAATTTTTCTTCTAATTATTGTTGCATTAGCAATGATTAATGTAAATTCCAACGAATAAGTCAATAAATAACGCATCGTTATGTGAACCTTTAGCAAATAATATGTCATTTTTTGCTAATTACAAGAACAAAAGATAATTTGAAAATAAATAATATTCAATATTATCTTTAATATTGGAAGATATGACAATGAAAATTCCAATTATTTGTTGGTTTTGGTCAATTTTGTTTCGATATAGCTACAATGATCAGAAAATTCATTATTACTTGTAAGCAAGTTGTGATACAAATCAATTTTGTAGCATTTATATGGATTAAACCCTAATATTGTCTAATGGATATCATCTTGGGCAATGGTTGATTCCAATGGACTGAATATTCGTCCTGAAGTAAATGAACCTACTCTTGCCAATCAACCACGTAGACCATGCGGTATATTATGTGGGTTGAAATAGGGATGATATCAAATCCTTCAGGTTGAATTGGTTAGAGACACGCGCATAAATAGTTCTGTACTCAAGACGTCAAGGCGGCACGTTTACAAAATAAAGTCTATCCTATATTGTTAAAATAGACTCTCTTCACGAGTCCTGAATTCAACCTTCTACTTTGACAGCCCGGTTAAAACAAAAGCATTTACTTTCACCCCTTCAATTCCATGAAAACAGCATTGCCCACTCTCCTCCACGGCACTCAATTCCACACATCCAATTATTGGGAGCAACCAAAGCACACACACGAAGCTCCCTCCCAATTATCTCCTCATATGCATGCAGGTACTGGTCCACAGGAGCTGCGCCCTGGCAATATATATGCAAATTCCAGGTGGTCCTCATCCCAGCATCGGTCCCGGATCCCAGGGTGGTGCTCGGAAAGCGATTCTCCTAACCTGCGTGCCGATTAATGTCTGCGGCACCACATTCAGACAAGAAGAAGGGGTGAGAGGGAAGGAGCTGCCCATTGAGACAATATGAGAAGGACGCCCAGTGGTCCTCCAGTGTATACTGCAAGACTTCTTCAAGAACCCCACGTATATATGTGAATTGGAGGTGATGAAGGACCTTGTGTATGGATGCATCACTCACACCTGGATCCTTGGACAGCAAACACCACTTCTCATGTAACATAGGGCAGTGTCTGATATTGTATCCAACGTTCTCATTGGAGGCACAGGCACACAGCACCGTGATGTAATCACAAGGGAGGGATTAGGATTGGGGACCAAATGATGGAAGGCTTTTGGTGTGTGCATGTGTGTGTGCATGCATGCACGCTCTCAATCTCCACGCGGCCACGTGAAGCCACCGGACACTTTGCCTAACCCCTATAATTTCCGGAAACCCTAGAAACCTTTGCAAGTATGTATATATTTAGCCCGTGCTGTTCATCCTGAGCTCCACAGTGTAATTAAAATGCCTCTGTACGGTGAGGTGAGAGAGAGAGAGAGAGAGAGCATGTATGATGATTCCCCCATATACCGTGGAAATTAGGGTTGGTAGGAGGTTGATTCGTATGGGTTGGAGGGAATTGTGGGTGAAAGGACCAACTTGCTTGTAGGGATTAAAGGTGGAGTTGGAATAGGTTCATTGTTTGAAGACCCACTTGTTTGGTGGGATTTTAGAGGGTTTTGACCGGGATATGGAGGATTGTACCAAGAATTTTCTTGCTTTTAGAATATGAGAAAAAGACAGGGCATCTTGCATGTGCTTCCTTTCGTTTTTTTGTTTGAAAATGTTGGTGAAGGTACTTGGGAAGAAAGGATAATATCAAAGCTGATGTGATGTTAAACGATGGTACATACATCAAGTAAATATAGTCAAAAAAAATTTCACCCGAAACTATCGTACTTTTAAGGGTTTTTATCACTAGTGTCTTTTTAACTTCTACAATATTAGTTATGCCCTTCCATTTTTTGTAATATCAGTTGAGCTCCTATTCTCTTACAAAACTCGCAGTTCTACCTTTTTGTAATACCAGTTATACATAGCTTTACTTTAACAGAAGAGTAGAACTTTGATTTTCACGAGAAGGTAAGGGCATAACTGATCTTCCAAAAAAAGAGGGGGATAACTGATTAATCACCAATTTATCACCTTAATTCTTTCATTTCGACTTAGATATTAATAAAACACATGCAAATAACATTAATTATCATCTTTTAACAATCCAACTTCATTTGTAAATATTGTATGTATAGCACTTATTTGTTCAAAATAAAATAATAAAGAAGAAAAGAAAAATAAATAAAAAGAATGTTGTATACATGAAATAAATATAGACTGATCCAAAACCCTGAGATCAGGTCGAGCATTGGCAAGGTTGACAAGGAATAATGTAGGGGGAGATATGGTCATAAATTTATTAAAATCTTAGAAAACCAATTCAAATTGTCCATATTCATCATTATTCATTATGTAAATATCTTCAGCTTTTTATTTATCATTAATTCAACGAAAAATAGAAATATTTCTTCTGAAAAATTATATAAATAAAAATATGTTTCAATAAAAAATATTTATAGAAAATTCTATATACAGAATAGAAGAGGCAACACTCTTAAAAAAGTCATAAAGCCAACATTGAAAGTTTAATATCTACTCCATATAAGCTCAAAATAAATCAAACTCACTTTCAATGTGTTCAAAATAAAATAAATGTAGATTTATAAATTTTGATGTTAAGATGTGAAAGTAGGATTTTTTGGAGTATGATTGAACCTTCATATATATTTATACAACTATTTATTTAATTCTTTACATTTTAGCACAAATTATATTTTTATTATTTTGTACATATTTTATAATATTTATAAAAAATATGAATAAAATTTAACAAGCCAAAATAAATAAAAATAAATTATTATACTTAGTATATAGGTATAATGTACCTATATTGTACATATTACTATTTATGTAACTAATTAAATAATGAATTTAAAATATAATAACAATATATTTATAATCCGTATAAATTATATTAAACTAATAAAATAGAAAAAATAAATTATTTATGAAAATAAATATTTAAAAGTTAATAAAATATTGTATATAAGTAATTTATACCTGTATATTATACTATTTAACCAATTAAATTAAAATTGTTTATATAATTAAAACTCATCATTGAATTATTTATTAAGATATTTACAAAATTTATTTACTTTTTTACTTATTCAATTAAATTTAGTACTTATTAATTAATTATTCAACCGAGCTTCCCTCCTTCCCATAAACCTCCATCGACCTGGGAACACCAGACCATTCCCGAATTACTTGGTTGTTTAACTGTTCCTCCTCACCCTCTCCTCCTTCTTCTCTAATCTCTCTTCCTATTTATAGAAACCCATCCCTTTAGTATAAGAGGATCCACCATTTTTTTCACCTATCTTTTGAGATGTGAACTCCTTTGATGGTCGTCAATAAACCTTGAGGCGGTCTTGTTGTAGTAAGGGTTCGGAGAAGAACCAAATGAGATAAACACCATCGTGAGCTCTGCTCTGCCATGCTCAACCTCTCCTGCCATTAGGATCTAGGTCATCACCTTGAGGTTATCAACCTATGTTCATAAGTTGACTACATCGTCTATCACGTACATTCCAAGTTAAGTTGTATTCATTCATTTCCTATTCTATTTCTCTTATCTTTCTCCACTTTTCTCCCTGATCTCTTCATTTGATACCTTGATTGTCTTTCTTCCATTTCTCTTCTTTTATCTGTTCCTTCTCTTTTATATAATCCGATCATCAAGATCATCATCACACTTAAGAACCCTCGATTTCATATTCCATCCTCCAGCCCTAAACGACTTAGATCAATTAGGATATGAGATCAGATCCTCCTAGTCCACATTTAGTAGTGGATCATCATTGATGAATCCCCATTCATCACTCTTTATTCTTTTATTTTAGCTATTTTTCTTGGCAAAATACCATGCATATAGTTGTAAATGCAATAAGTTACCAAAAAGCATGCATTTGTTAAATTGCAATAATTAGCATGTTTTATGCAAAAATAAAAGAATAAAGAATAAAAGTAAAAGAATGAGATATTTAGAATAAATATCAAGTGACCCGAACCCAAGGGAGGGCCAAGCAGTGCCTGACCGCAAAATAAAACAAGTAGAGAGATAGGGCCATTCATCCATGCGTGTATTCCTTATTACTTGTACATATATTTTATTTTATTTTCAAAAAAATAAATATAAAAGTGTATTTCTATATATCTCTAAAAATAAAATAATAATCAGAAAAATAAATTTAGGATAAAAACAAAATAATTTCTCTCTCTACCTTGTAGATATACCATGTATATATGTAACATATACATATTTATTTCACCCTTGTAAATAATCAATAAAAATAAAATAAAATTATTTTGTAATCCAAATTTTATGTTGTAAATAAATAAAATATGAAATCGGGGTATTTGTACAAAAATAAACAAAATACAAATTAAGCCAAAAATAAATAAGTATTTTATATATGTACATAATATTATATATTGTATATAACATAATTTATTTTTCAAAAAAAAAATAAATAAAAATACTAAAAAATAGGTTGAAATAAATACATATTTTTTATGTTGAAAATATTTTTAAATAACATCATTTTTTATTTTTAAATGATTTTACAAATAATTATGACTTTTGATTTTTTTGATTGGTCCACGGGGGACTGTTGACCTCGATCAACTGCCCCCCCGGACCGGTCTGCTTCGCTGATTCGTCTTTTCGCCTGTTCTCTCAAAATTTTCCCGACTTGATTTGTTCACCACTAATCCCGATTCGACGCTCCGATTATTCAGGAAGGATCCATGACCCTCGCCCGTCGATTCCCTTAGGTATCCATTCCACGATCCGCACGCTCGAGCTCCATCTTTCTTGAACCTCATCGAGTATATAACCTTCACGAGCCACACCTTTCATCGCATCTTTGTCCATCCCTCTCATCTCCAAGGACCTCCTCCTCTTCGTCTGAGTGACAGATGATGTGAGAGAGAGTTGCAGCGAGGTTTTGATTGCCGGAAGCCTCAGATCCGATGAGCTCTTCACCGTGCTCTGCCACCCGGTGAGCTTGAGCCTCTGGAAGCATCATTCCATCGAGGCGAAGATCCCAGGAGGTAGCTGACTGATGAATCCACGATTCATCATCTCAATATCTTGATGTTAGCAAAATCCCTGAGTAAAATCCCAAATAAATGTACATAAATTCATTATATTAACAAAATGTCTCTTGTAAATAAAACACACTAATTATTGGATATTAGATTGTATAAAATAAATTAACAATGAAAAGCAGCAAAATCAAAGGAGATTCTCACATGTAAATAGCCCAAAACTTCATGTATTTTTAATAATTTCATTTCAACTCCTTTTTGGCTAATTCTTCCTCCAACTTGTTCATAACAATGTATATAAAAATAAAAAATACAAAACAAATTTTATCTCAAATAAATGCTCCTAGATCCCAAAGAGAAAAAGCCGTAAAGACCAACTTCCAAGCCAAAGTCCCGCTCTGTATGAACACCAAATTCATCAAACTCACTTTTAAAGTTCAAGTTAGAAAATTATCTATCCAATGGAAGTGGTTTCATTAAAATCGGAGCTCATTTGCAAAAGTTGAGTTTCAGGACCTAGATGTACATTGTATATTATGTATATATTCATTCTTTCTTCATTTTTTATTTTACCTTTCCTAATTACTAAAAAACAAAAAAATAATGGTTGTATTGTATTTTGATTATACTATTTTACTGTATTTTTCCGTTGTAAATATCTCTTATTAAAAAGATAAAAAATACATATTAGAAAAGCAAACAAAAAACATACATGTATGTATTCCCTTGTAAATTCTCCACTATTTTTTCCTTCTTTATATATTTTGTTGTATTTAAAGTAGCCTACTTTATTTCATTTTATTTATTTATTTATTTATTTTACATTCTGCACAATAACCACCATTCAACTCATTCTACCACCAACCTCCATTCAACCCCACTATTTTTTAAACCTCCCATTCAACATCATTAATAAAATAACCTCCCCACCATTTTAATAACCTCTCATTTCATCCTCTTCATATACATCCCATCCTCCTCAACACTTGATCCATCTTTATGTGAGGAGAGCCTAGTTCCCAGAGTTGAATCGGTGACAGCGATGCAACCACGGTCGAGCGATGACAACCATCTCTCCGGTGAGATCCGTTGGTTTTTTGGCCAACATCACAGCCGCAACCGCACACTGCTCGAGCTCATCACGCGCCGGCGATTCGAGCAAAGATCGTGCTCTCATGAACACATCATAGGCGATCGTTTCCACCGTAGGTATTTTTCGTCTTAGTTTGTCATCATTGTTGTTTTGTTTGCAATTTTTTATCATATCACTACCATTACATCCCCATTTGTTTATTTCAACATCATCACCATCAACCGATCTTATTATTGTTTATCATATTCCCCGTTTAAACAAAATTAAAAAAAATGAAAAACAAAAATTTTAAAAAAATAATTAGAACAACAGTAAAAATTTTCAAAAAATAAATAAAAATATAAATAAAAAGGTTGCAACGGGCCGCCCGTCGCCCCCCTTCATCCGCTGCTCGTAGCCGCGGCCCCCACGGCGCGCCGCCGTCAACCGTCATGCGTGCGGTGCAGCTGGCCGCGACTTCCCTCCCGTGCCGCTGCTGGTGCCGCCCCGCCCCCACAATCCATTTGGGTTCTCCCATCGTGTGCCCAGGAAGAAGAAGGTTCTACTTTTCTTTCTCATTTTTTTAATGTAAAAACTACATTGTATATATTTCATTTTCCGTAATTGCATAATAGTCCATGTGCATAAATTGCATTGTAATTTTGTTTTCCGAATTTGCACAAAGATCTCTGCGTTTTGCTTATTAATCTGGACCTCAATTTTATATCTTTTTATTCAATGAAAAATGTCATTGTGTTGAGCAACTTATTCTCTGTCATCTGAATATTTATTTATATTTTTGTGAGATATTGTGAATTAATTAAAAATATTCAACAAAAATATTGCATATTTTACCCAAATTGAACTCTTAAATTTATATCTCACACACAGTTGTTCTGAAAACTCAACAAAAATTAGACTTGATGCCATGAAATGTGATTGAGATACTATCCAAATTTCATCCAAAATGGAGTTGTCTTGTGCTTGAAATAAATTGTACATTGATTTTATTATTTGATTTTTAATTAAATCCACGTACATCATTTTTCTAGATTCCATATGAAAATACCTTTTTGGGATAATTCACACTTTGATTAATTTGACATTGTGGATTAATTAGGAATTAATTACTCACCGTCGCTCTATTTTCACTAAAAAATACATAAAAAATCATATATTGTCAAAAAATTCCAAAAATATTATTGTAACTTTCTTGCATCATGTTTATGTTCCGATAAAATTGTCATAATTTTTGCTTACTGTTTGTGTGAAAAATTATGAAAATACCCATAAAAAGTGTGTATTTTTCATTGTTGCATTTTAATTTCTAAAATTCCAAAAAAAGTATCTTGCATTCATCACTGGATTATGATTCTAGGAAAAATATAATTTGGCTAAATTAGACTTATTTTCTATTCAAATTAATTTGTCTAAGTTATATGCTTTCTTAGTGTACTAATTCAGCCGCATTTGCATTCGCATTTGTTGTTGCATTAAAAAAATAAAAAAACCACATTTGGAAATCAAGATCTAAATTTTCAAATTAAACCCAATGTTGTTCCTTTGCCTGCCTGTGTTCTAGCCCGGACTTGCCCGGGATATAAATTAGGCCGAGACACTCTTCACGGAAATTTTCTCTCGGTTCTGACTAAATCGTTAAGTACACGTACTACAATGTGATCAGAATTAAACGTCATATTTAGCGACTCGTCCCTGACCTCCAGCACAAACGCCAACATCCATGAGGTAGCCTCGATTGCCTTTCATCTGCTTTAGATTCCAAATTTTAGAATCCGATCGACCGAGCTTCGCCGCCTTATCTTTTGTGATTGAACTATCGATTCCCCATTCTGACAACCCACCATCTTCGCGAGACCTCTCTCCACCTTGTCATTCCCCCTGGTTCGCCTAGGAACATGGTTTAGGTCCTCCTCCACCGTCGCATGGCTGGAGGACCCCGCTCCGCCTTACCCTTCCACCCATTTCTCCCGCAACCGGGTCGAGGCAATTTGCCCTCGACCCAACAGTCTTCTTGTGCAGGTTTGAACGCCAGAGGGACTCATCTAGAGGTCCAGCATCAAAGCACAACCGCTCCAGGTCCTTGACGTCACCAGGGCACTCCAGGTGTCCTTGGCCTCATATGAGTCGACCATCTGCTGCGGATCGACATCAGCTTCATTTCTCCCATCTTAGCAGCTCCGGAGGACTTCTCAGCAGCTCGCATCGATCGAGCGAAGCTCGCCGGTGGAGTGTTCTTTGCAGTTCATCCAAGGATCTCCTCCGTCGTCATATCGAGCCCCCGCACAAGTTCTAATCTCTGATGTTCACGTCTGGGGAGCTCTCATCCATTGGATCCAGCTGAGGATAGAATCTCGTCCGTGCATCGCCGAAGGGGTATCGCCCGCTCTCAGCCGTTCGATCTCAAGTGAAGACCCCTTGGCCGTTAGATCTATAACAAAGGGTAATTTACACTTAGGCCCTCTTTGCTCTTTATATTTTAGTTTAGTCCCGTAACTATGTTTAGCCATTGTTTTTATTCTGGATAAATTGCATTTAGGACCTTGTGTTTATTTTATTTGCAATTCAGTCCCTCTTTGTGTGTTACACGTGGTCTGTCACGTGCTTTCTGGCATATTTGCACAATTTCTCCTAAACATCATGGTTGTTACTGTTTGAACTTTTATAAATAGGAATTACATTTATGCCCCTACTTGTTTGATTCATGTGCCACCCTCGTGCGATTTGGGATATTTTGCATATTTGGCCCCATACTTTTTACGTGTGTTACTGTTTGGCCCCTTGAACTTATTTTCTTTACACTTAAGTCCCTATGTGCTGCTTATCTTTGATTGGTTGAATAAAATAGCAAACTTAGCCCAAATTTCATGAAATTTGGAAACGTGGCTCCTGCCACGATGCAAAAAAAATTCTCTGAATTTTTGGGCCCATTTTGTTTTCATTTCTATTTTTAAAAATTCAAAAACCTAAAAAATTTGCTACTCTCTAAATTGGAAAATCAACTAAAAAATCAAAAAATAATAATGTTAGCTTGTTTTGTTGTGTTTTTTATTCTATCTAAGTTTTTCAGAAAAATCATAAAAAATTTTCAAAAAACCAAAAAAAATGCAATTTCAGTTTCTGTAGTTTGCATTTTATTTCCAATTACTCATAAAATTGTTGCTTGAATTTTATAGGGTATTTGTATATTTTAAAATAGCCTTTCGATTCTAGATGCACAATACCTTTGCTTTTTACCCTTGTTTCATTTTTATAATATCAACTAAAAATAAGAAAAATCCAAGAAAAATATTAAAAATATCTATAAAATCCAAAATTATTTTTATTTGAATTTTCTGACTTGTTTGGTATGTTCAATAATTGTTGGTTTGTGTCTATTTCCATTCCTTTACATATTTTTCTTAATTTTAAAATCACAAAAAAAATTAAAAATATAAAAATCCACACGAAAAATCCATATTTTTGAATATCGGCTACTTTGTAGGTTTTTCCATCTCGTGCTCCTTGTGTTCGACCCAGGTAGTTATACCAAGTAAAATAAAATAGCGAGACCGTTGTTTTTGACCTGATTGTTTGATTTTACATTTAGTGGTCTTGATTGTTTCTTGATTGATCCCTATCTGAGGGGTTGAGGTCGCAATGACCATTGATACCTTCTCACCTTAGTCGCTCGGATTTCGCGGTCATCAGAATGGCACCGTTGCTGGGGAGCACGGCTTAGTAGTCGGTTTTCTTTTTCGGCCTTTTATCTTTACTTAAATTTTCTAGCATTCATTTTTATTCCATTTTTATCACAATTTATAATAATCTTTGGACTGACACGTTTCTGTTTGATCTTTTTGCGAGGGCCCGACGATCGAGGATGGCTTTCTTCGGGAAGCCGACGCACCTGCAGGATTCGGAGGCGGCTCTTTTCTGCATAGAGCCCCAGGAGAGCGCGGGAGAGGAGAACATGAGTATTGGGAGTTAGTTTAGGTTTAGCTTAGATTTTATTTCCTGCATTATACTATTGTAATAATACAGGGACAGACTCAGACTCTCAGAGACTCTTGGTATTTAGCGGGGTCTGTTTCGCCGAGTGTGCTCGAGGAATCACATACAGCGCGTGCAGGATCCGTTGTGATGGACACCAAGTGGCTCCCAAGATCGGACTCTGGACTTAGCTTGATTACCCGAATACCGTGCTTCTCGTGTAGAACTGCTTCGTCTAAGGCTGATTTCCTCGTGCATCATATAGGTAGTTTAATTTCAGTCTTTACTTTTATGCACAGATCACTCTGCATATAGAGAACTGGTGGCAGGTACGCGTTTCTTAGTCTGCATGCATCATTGTATTTGATCGTCGGCTTTTTCGCCTTCTCCCCCGGTTTTTGGACTCAAATAAACAGGAGAACTGAAAAATTCGTTAGGCATTGTTTGATCTGAAAAATATCTAAAAAACAAAAACTATAAAATTGGGACTTCTAAACACACTTGACCATAAAAAGACACCTTACCTAAAAATCTGTTTTGAGAGAGTAATCCCCTCACTGTCTGGTTTGGATGAGTGAGAGAGTGACCCGCATACTAGGCAAGAGCCACATCCGATTTCTGAGCAGATTACTGGCCTTTTATACGAGACAGTCTGTCGGGAGTATTGGATTCCTATCAGCTCACTTAATCGCTCTGAAAGACAGATTGATCACCTAATAAAAATTTACAAGATAATTGATCGAACCTTTACGATATTCAGCTCAGCGTTGAGTAGGTGAATCGGGGGTTTGCTTTCTCATCTAGTGTGTTTCCAGATCTCGTCCGCATTCACTCACCAGATCGAGATGATGGGCAGGAGGTTTCTTAGGCAGCCCTTGGTTGCACCGCTTTACGGCACTCCAGCCCGCTGATGAGTTCGAAATCACTGCGTTAAATGGATGTATTTATCGTTGTTCACTTAAAAAAATAATGATTTGTCGTTCGTTGTAGGCGGCGATCTGAATCGGTCAAAAAAATAACCACACAAAATATTCGTCAATTTTAATCAATGTGATTTTATGTTTATTTTACTTGGGCAAGTCCCAATGTCGAACACAATGAGGTAAAGGAACAACCTAGAATTATGTCTATCAAAATTCATGTGTGGTTTTCGAGGCGGTCTTTTTTTGTAGTTTTTAATGCAATAAAGGATGCAAAATGCAATTTTGGCATATTTTAGTGATTAAAATGTAAAAATCGATCAAACGATGTCCAAAAAATACGAAACTTGGCCACGATGCAAAATATGATTTAATGAGTGCAGTGTAATTTTTTGGAATTTTTAGACGTGATATGAATTTTTATGAATTTTTAAATGCAAATAAAATGAATTTCAATATTTAAATAAAATAAATATTATACCTAATTCTTTTCAAGGACAAAACTATCTAAGATCTATCACTAGGTGATTGATCTCAGAAAAATCCTAAACCTCAAAAATACTAGTTTCAATACCTATTAAAAATCAAACACTAAAATATGCAAAATGATTTTTATAAGGCAAACTATGCATGCAAATGCAAATCTTTTTGGGCACAATGTCAAGCACAATTAAATCTACAATATGTGATTTTCGGGAAATTTTAGAGCAACAGTTAATCAGGAAAAAATTTCAGAGCATGAAATGGACAAAGTTTGCAATTTTCCACAAAATAATTAATTATTAATTAACCAATGATCACAAAAATATCCACAATATATCAAACTGTAGAGAATTAAATGCCAAACATTAGTCTTTTTTTGGATAAATAAAATAAGGTACAGTAGTTATGTGAAATAAAGGGGAAAGGCAGGGGTACAGATGCAATAAATATAAATTAATAAAATGCAGGAGCCAAGATTTAATTACTAGAAATATGGGGGGTTGATGAATACCCATTCATCACTCTTTATTCTTTTATTTTAGCTACAAAACCTTTGCCAAACACATGTACATTCATGTAAATACAAATAATTATCAAATTGCATGCATTATATAAAATTAAATAATTAGCATGTTTTTGTGCATAAATAAAAGAATAAAGAGACAAAAGAAAAAGAGGGACATATTTAGAATAAATATTGAGCAACCTAATCCCAAGGGAGGGCTGACCACATAAAAGCCCAAGTAGAGAGAGATAAGGAAGCTCATGTGTATAAATATAACTGTAAATAAAATAAAAACATTTTCCTCTTATAATAATAATAAAAATAAGATTGTAAATACTTGTAAATATTTGTAAATACAAAATAAATATAAAAATAAGAAAATTATAAAGAAAATAAAAATACCCATCCTTGTGTATATCCACCATGTACAGAAACCCACTTCTATATTTATTGTACCTTATAAATAAATAAATCAAAATCCCTTAAAACTTGTATATATTCTATATTTTATGTTGTAAATAAATCAAATAAAAACCATAAAAACAAAAATTAAAATAAAAATAACAAAAATAAAAACCAAAAGAAACATTGTATATATACCATGTATATAAACGTATATAAGCTATTTATTTTACCCTTGTAAATAAATAATAAAAATGAAATAAAAATACCTTTTTATTCCTAATTTTATGCTATAAACAAATAAAATATAAAATGGGAATAAAAATGTACAAAAATAATTAATTAAAAATCAAAAATTAAAAATCAATATTGTATATACCTATGTATATAGTACTATATTGTAAATACCTAATTTATATTTCAACAAAAATAATTAAAAATCACAAAAAAATAGTTTAAAATAAAAGTAACATTTTTCATGTTTTAAGTTTTCCTTAAATCGGTCATTTTCTATTTTAAAATAAATTTCCAATTATTTTCCACGTGCCACATTCTATTGGGCCACGGGGGATGTTGACCCCCGGTCGACTTCCCCCCTTGGACCACAGGCCGGTGGATCCTGTGCCCGAACCCGATTTCTCCTATTTTTAGCATCACGATCCGATCGCCAAATCCGTGAACCTCGGGCTCCATTTGCTCCCCGATCATCCCTGATCCACGCCCGGCAGGGGTTCTTGGGATCCGCGCTCTGATCTTCACGCCCGACTCCCATCTAGCCGGACCCCTAGACCTATATAGTTTGAGCTCCGCCAGCTTCTTCAGGTATCTTTGGCTCAACTCATTCCACCCTAGGACCTCCATAGCCACCGCCTGAGTGACAGCTCGCGATTGGCTGTGTTGCAGCAAGGAGGGAGCGACCGGACCATTGATCTAGCGACTTTGCGCCGCCGTGCGCCACCCAGACGTGGTGCTCGAGCCTCGGGCATCGACGACCCTCGAGGCTAGGACCTAGAGCTTCATCGGCTCATTCCTAGTCGACCTCGACCAGTAGGTAGCCTTCTTCCCTTCTCTCTTTAGCTAATTTTGATTTATGCCCAAATTTATCCATCGCCGACGAACCTCGATTCCGACCACCCTCTCCCACCTCTTGACCATCGGACTCGACCACCATCTTCGCGCTTCTCCCACGTTCCTTCTGCACCCAGCCATCCAACCCAATTCACACAAGAATTGGGATACGAGCCCCACCGCCGTCGCATCGCCGGAGCTCGCCCATATCGCCGCACCGTTCACCTCCACCACCTCTAACCGGGTCGAGGCACTTTGCCCTTGACCCAGGAGTCTGTTACGTTGCTTTGCAGGTCAAGAAGAGCCCATCTGAGGGCTTGACGTTCATACGCAGCAGCTCCCGCTCCGTCGTGGTCGCCTGAGCTCTTCGAAGCTCCGTTGTGCCATCGGAGGAGCCTGATCGACGCGGGAGGCCCAGGCATTTCTTCTCCGATCATCTGTAGCTCCCGAGGAGGACCATTGTGCATGTATTGGGCCGGCGAAGTTCGCCGGCCGCCTGTTCTTCGTGATTCCTCCAGGACCGTCCGTTGCGCATCCACTCTCCCGATCTTCCGAGGACCGTCTGATCAGGGGCTAAGAGGAGGCCCATTAACCACCATCCGATCGACGCGTGGCCCCCTCTCAGCCCTCCATCTAGCGGAAGGCATTCAGCGCCTCACGACCGTCAGATCCAGCACGTGGCACCATCCTAGCCATCCGCTTAATAAAAGGGTAAATTACCCTTTAGGCCCTTCTCTTTCTACATCTAATATTTAGTCCTGTAAATACGTTCTGAAGTTCTTTTATTTTTGTAAATATTGCATAGAGGACCCTGTCATTTGTTTGATTTGCATTTTTACCCCTGTCAATGATGGACATGTGCGTCGACACGTGAGTTTTTGGTGAAATTGCATGATTTGCCCTGTGTTTTTCGTGTGTTATTGCCTGCATCTTTTAAAATAGGAATGACAAATATGCCCTTCCAGGCCTAAGTCACATGTATCGTGCGTGGGCCTCGGGGACTTTTACACTTTGAGCCCCTGGGTTTCCTTGCGTGTTATCAAAAGGCCCCAGAACTTTATTTTAATTGCAGATAGGTCCCTGTGCACTGTGCCTTGTTGTTTGATTTTAATAAAATAGCAAAACTACTCCAAATATGATGAAAATTGGATATGTGGCTCCTGCCACTGTGTAAAAGTTTCTCTAATTTCTGGAGACATTTCTAACTCTTTTTAGTATTTTTAAAAATTCAAAAACATGCATTTTTCTTACTGTCCAGTTCTAAAAATCACAAAAAATATTAAAACAACCTTAAAAATTACAAAAAAATTAGATATTGTTTGTTTTGTTGTGTTTGATTTTCTGACCAAGTTTGGTCATTTTTGGAATTATAATAAATATTATAAAAAATGAAAAATAATGAAAATCTTATAAAAATTCTAACAAATAATTAAAATACAAAAATAATGAATCCAGTTCCTAATTTTTCCTTGTATTTCATACTTTACAGGAAAATTACCTCCAGGCTATTTAAGGCCATTTTATATTTTATTTTGTCCTTAGAAGCTCGGCTGGACAGCAACATTTGTTTTCTATCTTGTTTCATTTTTATAAAATCATATAAAAATCAGAAAATTGTCAAAAATTCACCAAAAACTTAAAAAAATATAAAAAACATAAAAATATTTTTGTTTGAATTTTTGGATTAATTGTGAGTGTTTAAATAATTTGTCCAAGTAGCTTGTTTTATTACTTTCCTATTTTCTTTATTAATTTAAAAATCCAAAAAAAATATAAAAAAATATTAAAACCCACCAAAAATACTTTTCTTTTTATTTGATTTCCTTTTTGACTACTTCGTAGCTGCGAGGCCATTACATGCTCCCTGGTGTAGATGACCCTGGACGCTATACCAGGCTAATCTAATAGCCAGGGCCACTATTGATTTCTTGTGATTTATATCTTGTGTTTGGTGGTCTGTTCCTTCATTTTTCTTGTTGAGCTGAGTTTCGAGTGACTAAGGTCGCAACGACCTTCGCTAGATTTTATTCACCTTGGTTCATTCGTTAAATTTTGGCTCATTAGAATGGCGCCGTTGCCGGGGAGCACGACTTAGTAGTCATAGTTGATTTTTCCACGGCTTTCTTTTCGCGGCTTTTTGTATAGATTTTTGTATATATATGTGACTTGTTCATATATAAATCTGGTATGATCACTTTTGTTTGTGTTCTTGCAAGGGCCCGAGGATCGAGGCGGCTTCTTCGGAAGCCGACGCAACCACGAGAGTCGAAGGCGTCTCTCTTCTCTACAGAGCCGCATGAGAGTACAAGGAGCAAGCAGGAGTGCGGGAGTCGCGGAATAGCCGCGAAGTAGTATAGATTAGCTTAGATTTTATTTCCAGTACTATTTGAATTATTATTGTAATAATACAGGGACCAGAGACAAAGACACTTAGACTTTCGGGGTCTGTTTCGCCGAGCATCGGCATGCTTGGGGGACCCCTCGGTTTTACGCAGCTTTTTCGCGGTTTTGTTTTCTTTACTGCCTTATTCGGTTTCTCGCGGTTTTTCGAGCCCCTAGCTTTAGGATTTTCTGCTCGATTGTGACGTAATTCATAGGATCCAAACACCGTAATACATTTGCCTGTTCCTATAGTTCGGTAATTGGACCTATAATAAAAGATTAATAAAATAGTTGATTCACCACCATCGAGCCTACGCGCCGCGAGCCCACCCTGTCAAGCGCTACTCCTGAACTCGACCTGTCGAGAAGAGGAGGGGTGGGTCTAGACCGGACTCTCTGGATTGGAGGCTAGTGGTCAGCTGGTTGTTCTTTCGAGTAGCACTACTGTTTAGGGACTCGGTTTTCCGCTTGCACCATTTAGGTAGTTTACTTTCTGTCTTTCAATTCTGCGCATATCATTTTGCATGTAGACTCCTGGAGTCAGGTACGCATTTCTTACTCTGCATGCATCATTGATTTCATCGCGCATCGACTTTTTCGTCTTCTCCCCCTGTTTTGGACTTAATAACCAGGAGAACCGAAAAATTCGTTAGGCGATTTGTTTGATTATTGAAAAACACCTAAAAAGAAAAACAATAAAATTTGAGACTGCTAACTTTATCGACCCTAAAAGACGCTCATCGAAAAATTTGTCTTGGGGAGAGCAACCCCCTCATTGTCTAGTTTGCTTGTGCGAGAGAGTGATCACGAACACTAGGTAAGGCCCTCCGATATTCTTCTCGACTGATTACTGGCTCTTTCTGTACGGGACAGTCGGTTGAGAAAATATTGGGTAACCCAACATGTCACGTAATCGCTCTGCTATCCTGACTGATCACCAAAATAAAATTGACAACATAATTGACCGAGCCTTTACGGTCTTCAGCTCGCGTTGCGTTGGTGAATCGGGGGTTTGCTTGTGATCATAGTTGTTGCCAGATCCCATCCGTACTACTCTCCAGATTATGATGATGGGTAGGAGGTCTCTTAGGCAGCCTCTGGTTGCACCGCTTTTTAGCACTCCAGCCCATTCATCTAGGTCGGTTCGTGAGAGCTCAGACCCGCTCTCCGAACCTGAGTAGGACTCCACCCTGTTCCCCTGGACCACCATTCTTCTGAGACCGAGATACCAGTGCCAGAGGAGAGACAGACAAATGATTTATTGGCACCTGAGTTTGGACGTTTTGATTTTTCAGAGACTATGGCCGGCAACAGTGACGATCACACCAAAGGTCCCCGAGGAGAGCAGACTTATGTCCTGGACCAGGGTGCGATTAAATCCACCCTGATCGCCTCCCTAGACTCTGTTCGGCAACAGTTGAGGGATCAGGGAGCTTTTATGATAGAGATGAGACGTGAGTTGGAGCATATGAGAGCCTACCGCGAGCAGCGCTGCCCAAGGGGTGGACCCGACGATGCGGCAACTACCGTAGCAGCCGCAGCAGCCGCCGCCGCAGTAGGAGCAGCAGGACCTCCGAGACCGATACGGGAGTTACACAACCCCGGATCGACTTTGACGCATCGTTGGGTGGTGCTTCCAGCGATCGTGGGGGACTTCAAGTTCCCCCCGAACACCTTGCAGCTTCTACCCCGGTTCCATGGGCTGGCTACTAAGGAGCCCCATCTCCACCTTCAGGAGTTTGAGATGATATGTAGCACTGTCCACGATCGTCAGGTGGACCAGGATACCATACGGATGATTGCCTTTCCCTTCGCCTTGGCAGACAGAGCAACCACCTGGCTGAAGCACTTGGGGAAGTTCGTCTACACCTGGGAGCAGCTCTGCGCCGAGTACTTGCATAAGTACTATCCACTCGGGTGGACGAACGCCGCTAGAGCCCTGATCAGCAACTTCTCCATGCTCCCCAACGAGCAATTCCACGAGGCATGGGAGAGGTTCAGAGAGCTGACTGATAGATGCCCGCACCATGACATTTCCAAGCCGAACCTTGTTCAGAGCTTTTTCAGCGGGCTGACACCAGAGCTTCAGGGCTTGGTGAACGCTTCTTGTGGCGGGTCTTACTTCACCAAGGATCACGATCAGGTCTGGGACATCTACGAGGAGATGGCCGAGAACTATATGGTGATGTCCCAGACCCGATTGTATACACAGGGCAGACCCTAGCAGCAACAGACCGTGCAGTACAAGAGGATAGCACGGGTCGACGTCGGTCCATCCAGTTCGTCAGCGGTAGCAGCAGCACAGGCCGAGTCCACAACTGCAGACATGGGGATCATCAACGAGAAGCTGGACCAGATGGAGATCATAGAGAAGAAGCAGTGCTAGGGCATCACGCAGATGGAGCAGATGGCACAGACTCTGAGTGACCTGAAGACACGGCTCATGTGTCTCCAGGAGGCACAGATGGCTGCACAGCCTCGTCTTCAGGCACGAGGCGATCCGAGTAGCAGCAACAGCTCGTCCCAGCGCTCCAGCTCCCACCAGCAGCCTAGACAGGTCCATCTTGTACAGGCGGAGCCGTACCAGCAGCCGCAGCTCACCTACCGGGCACCACCATCTGCTGACACTCAGATGGTGGTATACCAGTCGGATCAGCCTCTGGCAGTACTCCCGCCAGACCCTTACGATTCAGAGCCGTTGATGGATGTCAACGGGATTTGGTACGACTCCCCCCAGCCCGATATCCGACGAGACCATCCCGGATTCCGTTGGGCGGCCGGAGGTGCCTAGCCCCAGCAGCAACCATCAGGACAGGGTGGCCAGTACAACCATCAGAGGGATCACCTGCAGCAGCAGCCCCAAGCATACACTCAGCAGCAGCAACAACAGTCACCGTCGTATGGTCCTTGTCCCCATCAACAGGGACAGTCTTGGAGGCCACAGCAGCCTCATCAACAGTATCATCCTCAAGCATACCCCTCTCACCCACAACAACACTAGCAGCAGCAGCCTCACTACCAGAGAGGCTACCCGTCGGGTTCTCATGAGCCATCCTATGAGAACCCCGCCTTGGATGACATAGCCCTCCTTCTCACAGATCAGCAGGCTACTTTTTGACAGGAGATGGATGAGTTCCGCCAGGAGGTGCGGGACATCGTGAGAGGGAAGGACGCCATCCCTGCCCAGATGGAGCCCAATACGAATAACCTCAAGAGGAAATCTGAGCAGGTAGTTTGCACTGAGTATGCCACTCCGAGTGATACTTTTGGTGATATGTCTGCATATCTTTTTGATACTGATTTGTCACACTTAGGAGCGGTAGGATGCCAGCAGGCGGCGCCTCATCTGAGCTACACCACGAGGATACTTCCAGAGCACTAGACGAGGAGGAGAGTGGTACTGAGGCCGCTGGAGATGATAACGGTGGTACTGACGCCACCACGGATGCTGATCCCACCGGCGGTACTGAGGATGCCATTGCACCAGTTGGAGGAGGTGGTACTGAGGCCACCCATGTTGCCGAGCCAGAGCACGGTACTGAGGCCGCGATTCCTCCAGCCGAGGGTGGTGCTGATGCCACCAGTTCTTCTGAGATTCCTATTGTTTTTCCTGTTACTGATGTATCTCGGAACACTTCTGTGAATAAAGGAAAGGGTTTATTTTCTTCTGGTCCCACTGTGGTGCATAATGTATGTGTGGATCTGGGCGTCGAGCCATCTAGACCCTTTACTAGTCCTTCATCTGAGAAGGACCCTATCATCCCCTTCCATAGAGCCCTTCAGATGGGGAAGGGGAAGAAAAATGAAAATCCAAAAAAGAGACAGCAGGAAGAGTTCAGCCAACAGATGATAGATCGGTTTCACATACAACTAACTCTTCAAGAGGCTTTGCAGCACATCCCTCTTCTTCAACGTTCCCTTAGAGACAGGACTACAGCCAGGAGAAAGAGGAGGAACCACCATTCAGGGAGTCATGTGCTGACGAGAGCCATTGTTTCGCGATCCAGAACCGTCTGCCGACCAAGAGGCCAGATTCAGGAGCCCCATATGTCAGATGCCATATCAGAGAGCAGAGGTTTGACCGTACTCTATTAGACAGTGGATCGTCGATCAACCTACTTCCAGCAGCCCTTCTCGACCGTTTCGTGTTGGGCACTCTTCGACAGAGTAGGACAGTCCTTCAGTTTGCTGATCGATCTGTCAAGAGGCTGAAGGGCTTACTTAGAGACATTGTCATCACGGTTTAGGGCCTGCAATTCCCCGTGGACTTCGTAGTGTTGGACATGGAGATCCCCGAGTCAGTGACCGATACCCCCATCATTCTAGGTCGCCCGTTCTTGGCCACAGCCAAGGCAGTGACCGACCATGATAGCGGGAAGGTATACTTTCGCGTCAAGGGCGAAAGTGTACAAATAGAGCCGGTCGAGGACAGCAGAACCAGAGACAGATCATGCTCAGAGACTACTTCAGACACAGAGCAGATGATAGATGTAGGGCCAGACATCCACCAGGACTACGACTTTGTGATTACAGATGATGAGGCAGTTTGGGCAGATCCTGACGCACATGCCATCCTCTCACTTTCCGATTCCGCTGATGCAGAGATGACAGCAGAGGAGCACTTGGAGAGTGCATTCCTGGTCCATGATACTTTTGAGTCAGCAGAGCCGGTTCTCGACCGCGATACTTATTTGTTTTGTGAGGATGGTGGTACTGAGGCCACCTTAGATGATACAGATCCCTCGTAGTCAGATTTTGACTGGGCATATTTTGATGAGTATATACCAGATCTGACTTCTTCTGAGCCTACATTCAGGGAGGAGGTAGATGCCGAGCAGAGCAGAGACAGTCTAGCAAGGCAGCCTTCTCCAGATCCAGTTTGTGAGAGAGTTCTCATTCTCCCGGGCAAATTTGGCAGCATACACGCGGATTCTTCAGAAGCCAGAATTGCCATCACCCAGTTGTCTAGAGCTGAAGCCACTTCCTGCGTCGCTGAAGTATAGGTTCCTTGCGGGTGAGCATGAGATGTATCCAGTCATTATCTCAACCAATTTGACTAGAGAGCAGGAATCTCGTTTGATGGGGGTTCTTGAAAAGAACCGCAAGGCGATAGGATGGAGCATAGCAGATCTCCAGGGGATAAGTCCGGCCTTGTGCTCCCACCATATCTATCTCGAGGATGAGGCAAAGCCGTCGCGTGAGTTCCAGCGACGGCTGAACCTGAATTTGAGAGAGGTTGTCATGAAGGAGATATCGAAATGGTGGAGTGTCGATTTTATCTACCCCCTCTCCGACTCCAAGTGGGTCAGCCCTTTGCATGTGGTGCCCAAGAAGACGGGCATCACTACAGTAGTCAGCGAGTCTGGAGAGGAGATTGTTACACGAGTGCCCACTTCTTGGTGAGTCTGTGTGGATTACAGACGACTCAACCAGGCCACCAAGAAGGATCATTTCCCCCTACCGTTCATAGATCAGATCATTGAGAGACTGGCAGGGAAGAGCCACTATTGTTTTCTGGATGGGTACTCGGGCTACAACCAGGTGGCCATCGCTCCTGAGGACCAGGACAAGACTACCTTTACCTGTCCCTTCGGCACATACGCCTTCCAACTCATGCCATTTGGGCTATGCAACGCCCCTGTGACTTTTCAAAGATGCATGCTGTCGATCTTTTCGGACATGGTAGGAGAGTGCTTGGAGGTCTTCATGGATGATTTCTAGGTCTACGGCTACGGATTCGACTCCTGTCTTGACTGCCTAGACCGAGTCCTTCAGCGATGTATAGAGGTTCACTTGGTGCTATCTTGGGAGAAGAGTCACTTTATGGTGACTCAAGGGACGGTACTTGGCCATATCATCTCCAACAGGGGCATGGAGGTTGACCCGGCCAAGGTAGATGTCATTAGAAAACTCGCACCGCCGTCCAATTTGCGGCAGTTACGGTCATTCCTGGGGCATGTCGGTTTCCACCGACGATTCATTCATGATTTCAGTAGGATTGCCCGGCCGTTGACTGACCTGCTGACGAAAGACACCGAGTTCCTTGTCGAAGACAAGTGTCTTTCGTCCTTCAAGACTCTCAAGAGATGTATTGTTGAGGCTCCTGTCCTTCCGCCGCCTGATTGGTCTCTCCCATTCGAGATCATGACGGATGCCTCCGATTTTGCCGTGGGGGCTGTGCTAGGACAGAGGAGGGACGGAGTTCCATTTGCCATCCCCTACGCTAGCCGCACATTGGATTCCGCGTTGCGGAACTACACAGTCACAGAGAAGGAGATGCTAGCCGTAGTATTCGCCCTAGATAAGTTAAGATCATACATTATTGGATCTAGAGTGACCTTATATACTGATCATACCGCCATCAGGTACCTCATGGCAAAGAAGGATGCCAACGTCAGACAGACTAGATGGATCCTTCTACTCCAGGAGTTTGACATAAACATTAAGGATAAGCCTGGAGTCAAGAATGTGGTGGCAGATCATTTCTCCCGATTGGAGTATCTTGAGGATTCTGAGCAGATTGACCCTATTTGTGAGACCTTTCCAGATGAGGCGATCCTTGCTATCGCCTCGCTCCCATGGTATGCCGATATTGTGAACTATCTTGTCGCCAAGAAAGTTCCACAAGATTGGCCCAGGCAGAAACTTGAGACCTTCCTCGCGAAGGCCAAGTTTTACCATTGAGAGGATCCCATCCTTTACCATGAGGGAGGGGATAGTATCTGGCGTAGGTGCATTCCTCGGGAGGAGCATCATAGCGTCCTTACTTACTGCCACAAGCTGGAGGCAGGAGGACATCACTCAGGGAGGAAAACGACATAGAAAGTGCTCCAAGCCGGCCTATGGTGGCCTACTCTCTTCAAGGACTCTGATGAGTTCGTGAAGAGATGTACTGACTGTCATAGGATGGGCACTTGTGGACAGCGTGATATGATGCCGGTGCAGCCCATACACTTCTGTGAGGTTTTTGATGCATGGGGCATCGATTTCATGGGTCTATTCCCTAAGAGTCAGGGATTTGAGTACATTTTGTTGGCTGTCGATTATGTGAGTCGTTGGGTTGAGGCTATCCCCGCCCGAACCGCAGATGCCAGGATAGTTTGTAGATTTTTGAGGAAGCACATCATTACACGGTTCGGGGTACCTTGAGTATTGATATCAGATGGGGGGTCTCATTTCGTCAACGACCAGGTGAAGGCCCTTGCTAGCGAGTTCGGCATAGACCATCGAGTTGCCACTCCATACCATCCACAGAGGAGAGTATGGCTGTTTAATGCTAGGCTTCGTCTATTTCCAGGGAAGCTACAGAGCAAATAACAGGGACCTTATCTAGTGAGAAAGGTACACGACAATGGGAGTATTGATATATTTGAGTTGTCTTCTGAGAGTACCTTTCGAGTGAACGGCCAGCGGCTCAAGCCATATCAAGATCATGAGCTGCGGGTCGTTGATGTTGCCCCTATTCACTTTGCGTGAGATGTGGTCTCTTGACTCACATCTATTGCATCTCACGCCTGATTATCACTGTTCTTCCAACCTGTATAGATCTAGTTGTCCATATCACTCTATTTTTTAGTCCCACATCCCTTCTCTCATCTTATGATTATGCTATACTTAGGGTGTACTTTACCCTAAGTATAGGGGGGGATGTAGGACCTTCGGGTATTCTTTTGATTCTTTCTACCCCTGTTTTGCTGCCTATACTTAGGGATATTTCACCCTAAGTATAGGGGGGGAGGACATGTACATCCTTCACTCGGATTTCCCTTCATGTACAGCTTGCTATACTTAGGATTACTTGATCCTAAGTATAGGGGGAAAACACCGAGTTCTCCTCATTCTATTCTTTCATTCATCTCTGTATCTAGCCATTCCTTTTCACTTCCTTATACTAAGCACGAGTTATGTCTTCTTCATCGCTCTTGATCACTCTGAGGACATCGTTCGAGCTAAGTATAGGGGGGTGTGTATATATTTCATATATACTTTAGCCATAACTCATACTTTGTGTGAGTGCGTGAATGAATAAAAATGGCTAAAATCCCATAAAATTTAAAAATTTTCTCCCTTGTATATAAAATTCATTTTGCACATACCTATTTAGTTATACAAATTATTTTTGTAAAAATTAATTTCAATAACTTTTTGTGTAAAGATTGTGTAAATATGTGTATATCAAAATTATGTATATAGTACAAAATTTTTCCAAAATGTTTTGAAAATCAAAAAGTTTGCAAAAACCTTGTGTAAATGTTTGTAAATATTTTGCAAACCTTGCATTCATCATACATCCATGGTTTCAAAACATTTTTCAAAATTTTGCATATGTGTAAATATTTGTAAATAGCATCTTTGTAAATATTTGTATAGTTTTTCCTAGATTATAGTTGACATTTAAACTAGCCTGGAAATAAATTGGGAAATGGAGCTTGATTAAGATCTTAATCCACCTAATTCTAAGAGGAACCTTATAGGGCTTAGGGTTAAGGCTTTTCAGGTCCATTGGAACTTAATTCTTTGAGTCCACTAGGCTATAAGCATATGTCATCTTGATGAGCCTAAGTAGAGCACTTAACAACACACGCATGACTCTCAGAGGCAATGGCTTGACTTGCACCAACACTTTACACATAGCTCTCAACGGATGAGGTGGTGAGGAGGCAGTTTCCTTTGGCTTGGGATAGAATATGAGGGTAGTACTTCTAGGCAGAACCTCTCTTCTTCTTTTAGTGAAGGAAGTGCACCTCAACTTGGTCTAGTGGTGATGAAGTCTAAAGACAGAAGCTGTGGGTTGCAATAAAGCTTCAAAAGAGGGATAGTCTACTGGCTCAAGAGGAAAAAAAACTCCTTGTATATATGCTGCACCATGTAGATATGTTGTACAGTTTCACATGAAAAAAAGTGCAAAAAGAAAAGAACTCCAAAAAAGTGGTGGGTCAGATTGAAAATTTAATAACCCCACCGGAGTGTATATAGTCAAATAAAGCAAAAGCTTATGGTATACATGTTACATCTCATGAAGCTTGCAGCGGGAGACTCAGCTACACTGGTTGAGCTCCCAAGGATACGTGGCTACACTGGCCATGGTCCATTCTTCATCTTCTCCCCCTTCTTCTTGAGTCGGTTGCACTTGAACTTAGAAGGGAATACCCCGCTTCTCGAGGAAAGAGTTGCTAGACCGAGGCATTAGAGTTACCAGGCTGGGGGAGGTTGTTTCTTTGTTACTTCTGAGGTGTGGAGCTACATATCACTTACACCGCATGGAAAGATTCATGGTCATTAGAGTTTGTGCATGTAGACTTGTTCTGATTTGGTTTATTGAGGAGTCTTGTCCATAGATTGCTGGAACTTACAGGTTGTTGAGTTTTAAGCTTAAGTCCAAATAAGGTTCCGACACATTAATAATCCAAAGATCTGATCGAGCTCCATATTTCAATTTAATGAAGGCAAGTTTAATAATCAGCCTTAATCCATGTATATTCTCCTCTTTTTCTTGTTCTTTCTCTTTTTCACTTCTTTTTCAAATAAGTGTTTGCTAAGGGACTAGCAAAGTTAAGTATAGGGGGGGTGATGAATACCCATTCATCACTCTTTATTCTTTTATTTTAGCTACAAAACCTTTGCCAAACACATGTACATTCATGTAAATACAAATAATTATCAAAATTGCATGCATTATATAAAATTAAATAATTAGCATGTTTTTGTGCATAAATAAAATAATAAAGAGACAAAAGAAAAAGAGGGAGATTTTTAGAATAAATATTGAGCAACCTAATCCCAAGGGAGGGCTCGGCAGGGGCCTGACCGCATAAAAGCCCAAGTAGAGAGAGACAAGGAAGCTCATGTGTGTAAATATACCTGTAAATAAAATATAAAATTTTCCTATTGTAATAATAATATAAATAAGATTGTAAATACTTGTAAATATTTATAAATACAAAATCAATATAAAAACAAGAAAATTAAAAAGAAAATAAAAATACCCATCCTTGTATATATCCACCATGTACATAAACCCACTTCTATATTTATTGTACCTTATAAATAAATAAATCAAAATCCCATAAAACTTGTATATATTCTATATTTCATGTTGTAAATAAATCAAATAAAAACTACAAAAACAAAAATTAAAATAAAAATAACAAAAATAAAAACCAAAAGAAACATTGTATATATACCATGTATATAAACATATATAAGCTATTTATTTTACCCTTGTAAATAAATAATAAAAATGAAATAAAAATAGCTTTTTATTCCTAATTTTATGCTATAAACAAATAAAATATAAAATGGTAATAAAAATGTACAAAAATAATTAATTAAAAATTAAAAATTAAAAATCAATGGTATATACCTATGTATATAGTACTATATTGTAAATACGTAATTTATATTCAAAAAAATAATTAAAAATCACATAAAATAGATTAAAATAAAAGGAACATTTTTCATGTTTTATGTTTTCCTTAAATCGGCCATTTTCTATTTTAAAATGAATTTCCAATTATTTTCCACGTGGCCACATTCTATTCGGCGACGGGGGATGTTGACCCCCCGGTCAACTTCCCCCCTTGGACCACAGACCACCGGATCCTGTGCCCGAACCCGATTTCTCCTCTTTTTAGCGTCACGATCCGATCGCCAAATCCATGAACCCCGGTCTCCATTTGCTCCTCGATCATCCCTGATCCACGCCCGGCAGGGGTTCTTGGGATACGCGCTCCGATCTTCACGCCCAACTCCCATCTAGCCGGACCCCTAGACCTATATAGTCTGAGCTCCGCCAGATTCTTCAGGTATCTTTGGCTCATCTCATTCCACCCTAGGACCTCCATAGCCACCGCCTGAGTAACAGCTCGCGATTGGCTGTGTTGCAGCGAGGAGGGAGCGACCAGACCATTGATCCGGTGACTTTGCGTCGCCGTGCACCGCCCAGACGTGGTGCTCGAGCCTCGGGCATCGACGACCCTCGAGGCTAGGACCTAGAGCTTCATAGGCTCATTCCCAGTCGACCTCGACCAGTAGGTAGCCTTCTTCCCTTCTCTCTTTAGCTAATTTTGATTTACGCCCAAATCTATCCATCGCCGACGAACCTCGATTTCAACCACCCTCGCCCACCTCTTGACCATCGGACTCGACCACCATCTTCGCGCTTCACCCACGCACCTTCTGCACCCAGCCATACAACCCAGTTCGCACAGGAACTGGGATACGAGCCCCACCGTCGTCGCATCGCCAGAGCTCGCCCATATCGCCGCACCGTTCACCTCCACCACCTCTAACCGGGTCGAGGCACTTTGCCCTTGACCCAGGAGTCTGTTACGTTGCTTTGCAGGTCAAGAAGAGCCCATCTGAGGGCTTGACGTTCAGACGCAGCAGCTCCCGCTCCGCCGTGGTCGCCTGAGCTCTCCGGAGCTCCGTTGTGCCATCGGAGGAGCCTGGTCGACGCGGGAGGCCCAGGCATTTCTTCTTCGATCATCTGTATCTCCCGAGGAGGACCACCGTGCGTGTACTAGGTCGGCGAAGTCTGCCGGCCACCTCTTCTTCATGATTCCTCCAGGACCGTCCGTTGTTCATCCACTCTCCAGATCTTCCGAGGACCGTCCGATCAGGGGCTAAGAGGAGGCCCAACAACCACTATCCGATCGACGCGTGGCCCCCTCTCATCCCTCTATCCAGCGGAAGGCATTCAACGCCTCACGACCGTCAGATCCAGCACCTGGCACCATCCTAGCCATCCGCTTAATAAATGGGTAAATTACCCTGTAGCCCTTCTCTTTCTGCATTTAATATTTAGTCCTGTAAATACATTTTGAAGTTCTTTTCTTTTTGTAAATATTGCATAGAGGACCCTACCGTTTGTTTGATTTGCATTTTTACCCCTGTAAATGATGGACACATGCGTCGACAAGTGAGGTTTTGGTGAAATTGCATGATTTGACCTGTGTTTTTCGTGTGTTATTGCCCGCATCTTTTAAAATAGGAATGACAAATATGCCCTTCCAGGCCTAAGTCACGTGTATCGTGCGTGGGCCTCGGGGACTTCTACACTTTGGGCCCATGGGTTTTCCTTGCGTGTTATCAAAAGGCCCCAGAACTTTATTTCAATTGTAGATAGGTTCCTGTGCGCTGTGCCTTGTTGTTTGATTTTAATAAAATTGCAAAACTACTCCAAATTTGATGAAAATTGGACACGGGCTCCTGCCACTGTGTAAAATTTTATCTAATTTCTGGAGACATTTCTGACTGTTTTTAGTATTTTTAAAAATTCAAAAACAAGCATTTTTCTTACTGTCCAATTCTAAAAATCATAAAAAATACTAAAACAACTTTAAAAATTACAAAAAAAATAGATATTGTTTGTTTTGTTGTGTTTGATTTTCTGACCAAGTTTGGTCTTTTTTGGACTTATAAAAATTATAAAAATTGAAAAACATTGAAAATATTATAAAAATTCTAATAAATAATTGAAAAATCCAAAAATAATAAATTCAGTACCTAATTTTTCCTTGTATTTTATACTTTACAGGAAAATTACCTCCAGTATTTAATGGCCATTTTATATTTTATTTTGGCCTTAGAAGCCCAACTGGACAGCAACATTTGTTTTCTATCTTGTTTCATTTTTATAAAATCATATAAAAATCAGAAAATTGTCAAAAATTCACCAAAAACATAAAAAATGTAAAAAACATAAAAATATTTTTGTTTGAATTTTTGAATTAATTGTGAGTGTTTAAAAAATTTTTCCAAGTAGCTTGTTTTATTACTTTCCTATTTTCTTTATTAATTTAAAAATCCAAAAAAAAAATATAAAAAAATACACCAAAAATACTTTTCTTTTTATTTGATTTCCTTTTTGACTATTTCGTAGGCCACGAGGCCATTACGTGCTCCCTGAGTCCGAACCTGGTCGTTATACCAGGCTAATCTAATAGCCAGGGTCACTATTAATTTCCTTTGATTTATATCTTGTTTTGGTGGTATGTTCCTTCATTTTTCTTGTTGAGCTGAGTTTCGAGTGACTAAGGTCGCAACGACCTTCGCTAGATTTTATTCACCTTAGTTCATTCGTTAAATTTTGGCTCATCAGGGCTTTCTTGCAAAATTCACAGAGGGGCACGTGCGTAGCACGTACCCTCTGGTTCTTGGATTGGATGGCGGAATTAGAGGATCTGCGAGGGCTTTGTTGCAAATAACCTAGTGGGTCACGTGCATAACACGTGACCCCTGGAGTGGCGTGGATGATGACGGCCCCCCGCCCCATGTGCATGGCACATGGCGGGGGTCTCGGGCTTGGCCCGACCGAAGGCGGAGGGTAGTGTGGTGGAATGGAGGAGATGGTGGAGGGCCTTAGGCGGCGCTGGCGGAGCTCCCTAGCGAGGCGGTGGAGCTGGCGTTGGTGGTAGGCCCTTGTTGTCATGTTGTTGAAGATGGTCGTCGGAGGTGAGATTCGTTGTGGTCGAAGTTGTCGGAGATTTTGCTTGGTGAAGACGAGGTAGAGTAGGAATGTCGGTGGAGCGTAGATGAACGTCGTTGGCTCGACACCCGATGAAGACCGGAGCAACGACAGTAGGCAGAGTAGGCCGCACTGCAACGAAGCAAGGGGGGATGCTTTGGATCTCATTGGGAAGGAAGAGGAGCTCAGGCTGCCACCATCGAGCTCCGTCGTGATGGACTACAACTGGCGGATGAATCGAATTGGGGGCGGTGGAGGTTTTAAATAGGTCGAGGGACTTGGCCGGTTATGAAGGGAAATTGTGGAGGATCTTGAGATCGACGGGAGAGATTGGCGAGATCGACGATGGATCTTTGACGAGGTGCTCGAATCCCTGATGGATCGAAGGCGGCTGTGCGAGATTGGAGGATGGCGGTGAGATTTGCGGTGATGATCGAGGGGCGACGGAGCAATCGAAGGAGGCGGCGGTGTTCCCTATTGGGAAAGGGGCCTGAGAGGACGACGACCCATGGTTGTCTGATCCGCCGAGATCGGGCGACCATATGGGTGCCAAGTGGTAGCCTAGGGAGAAAGGGAGGGTACGTACGGAGCACGTGCCTGGGAGGCACGTGCGACGCACGTGCAGAGCTTTAATATACGGCTCCAAGAGCTGTCATGTGTCAGCCCTAGAAAATTCGAAAAATAAAGATTTTGTAAAATGCAAAATAAATAGCAAATGACCTCGGATCTAAAATGTTTCTTTACAAAAGTTTCTCGTCTCGATGAGATCTACAACTTTCATGAAGACATAAAAACCAAAATCGATCAATTGCACAAAGTGTTTTTTTGGGGTATCCCACATACATAGAATACCTATATTTTTGGGTTTTGTGATTTTTTGTCATTTTTAAACCAGATAAAAATCTGAAAAAATATGGTAAAATCAGAGATAAATAATTACACATTAATATTATTTTTTATTAACTAAAAAAATGAAGAAATAAAATTAAAAATGAAAAAGACCTATTTTGTACAGTTGGTTAATGAAGACTCGGACTCAATTTGTTTCTTTGATTTCAAGTTAAATTTAGATTTGGATTTTTGTGTATTTTAATGAAAATTTTATCAAAGAAGACAAATGAAAAAGAAATAATCTAAAATAGATTAAATATATACATAAAATATCAGGTCAAAAACCGCTAAAATACAAAATGTACAAAAGAGGCCCAAAACCCATCTTTCACATATGAGCTTCGATTCACTTGAACTGGGTCTAGTTTTGAAGGTAATTGAATTTACATTTGTTCAAAAGTGAGTAGGCTCAAATCGGACATTGGATGAGGAAGATATGAGGATTTTAGTTCGGAAATCCTGAAACTAGGGTTTGGGTTTTTGGTCCACTTATTTGGGTTAGTGAATTTTTTGTATTTTTCATTTATTCTTGTTAGTGATATGTACACAGTGGAGTGGTTTTGGGTCACTCGGAGTTATCATGAATGAGTTAAAAATCCTGGAAATTAGGCTATTTACATGTCAATTTTTGGCTTGGATTTTTGGCTTCTTATTTTGTGCAGAAATTCGTGCTAAAATGCAATTCTTATGAAAACATGCATGGATGCTAATTATGCAGAATAGATTCCAAAATGTAGTTGATTTTGAGGACTTTGAGGTTAATAAATGATATTTAGAGTGATGAATCCGAGATTCATCATCCCCCTATACTTAAACCATGCTCGTCGTTGAGCATCAAAAAGAAATGCCATGAGGTGAAATGAGATTGGGTTCCGTACTAAGACCATGAGCTAAAGGTGAAAATGAACTAGACTCGACCTTTGGATTAATTGTTTGGCAGAACTTCTGTGAGACTTAGAATTTCAAAATCAACAGCCTTCAAGTTCTACACATCATTGCTATAGTTTCGGCTCAGAAGTCATCTTAGATCAATCCTCTTCCCAAAGTATACCCTATGAACATTGAACAATCGACTCATGTGTGTAAAAGGTTTTAGCTCTTCCCATCCAGAATGCCAGACTATCATGCTCATCTCCTCTCCAATAACTCGTCCTCGGGGAGTCATGTATTTCCTTCTAAGGTCTATCGCGTTGTGTTTACATTCAAATTAGGGGAGAAGTTAGAAGAAGGAGAAAAGAACTGGAGGGTGGCCAGTGTAGTCACCTCTCCTTGTGAAGATGGCCAGTGTAGCCGAGTCTCCACCAAGATTTGCAGGTTTTCTTGAAGCTTGGACCTTTTGGTCAAATATTTATTTGATAGTGGCTTCGTTGTATTTGGAATTTTTGGTGGTTCTGCTTGGACCTTGTTGTGCCCTCTACGGATATAGAATCTTTTTGTTTCCGTACATTTTTTGGGGTCTTAGAAAAAATTGTGCCCAGTCGTCCATCCCTTTTCCTAAGCTTTATTACAACATGAACTCCGGTCTTTAGATTTCTACGCTACCAGAAAAGAAACTCACACAGTCTTCCTACATCCCATCCGAGTTGAGCTAAGTGCATAGTGCGAGAGTACAAATTAATTCCCTATTCCAAAGTTGTACCCAGAATGAAGAGACCATGTTAGACACTAAGAGTCAAATGTTGTACATTTTCATGTAGAACTTAAAGAATTAACTCAAAGACCTGAAGTTTCTAAAATTCTATTTCTCGGTGAAGTTCCTCTGAAAATTAAGTGGATTAAGGTCAAGTTCAGATCACTCTCCATTTCTACTCATAACTCGGTTCAGAACCCAAAGACTTTTCACAGATGCAAATGCATGAAATGTTAGATGAAGTGTAGGTGTGTGAAATGCAGACATATTTTTTTCTCTGTTTTTTTATGCAAGGGATTTTCGATTTTTTTTGCAAAAATGAATAAGAAGCCATTTTTTTCAAAAAAATTGGACACACTCACTATTAGTGGCAAAGCTCTTTTTCTTTTTCTGCTTTTTTAATAATTACCTACCCCGTAAATACATATATACTTACGTGAATATACGAGATATGGGTAAAAAATATACAAAATATGTATACAGACCCCCTATACTTAGCGAGTGTTGTGTCCTCAGAGCACAAGAAGCGAAAAGAATACATAGCTCGGGCTAAGCGTAAGAGAGTGAAAATTGATATATAATGGTCCTCCCCCCTATACTTAGACAGTGAACAGTCTAAGTATAGAAGAAGAGCGGAAAAAATGAAGCGGTCGAGATATGTGGATGAGGAGAGTATATACATGTGGGCGTCGGTTCCCCCTATACTTAGGCTCTGGTCAGCCTAAGTTTATGAGAAGGGTGTAAATGGAGTTATTGAGAAGGGAAAGTGTGATGACAGAAATAGTATATACAAATGGCATCGGTCCTCCCTATATTTAGGCCTTGGCCTAAGTAGAGGAAGAAGCTGTACAAGGAGACCGATGTGATCGGGAGGGAGGGTGGGTAGCTGATGATTAAGGCGGTTTACGGCTAATCTTTTTGTGAGCCTGCGATGGGAGATCGTAATGTCGAGATGGAGATGAAGCTTATGATTCCCAACTATTTTCGGTGTCATCCTCAGAAAAATCATGATGGAAATAGATGAAAGATTTGAGTCAGTTGAAAGGTAGCCATCATCAGAATTATCCTCAGAGGAATTGTATTTGAAAGTGGACACACTCCAGATATTCATGTATTTTTGTTTCTTTAGTTGTTTCCTCAAAACTCTTTCCTTTTTGGGATCAAGCGGTTTGTCCTCAGATGAATACTCAGAAGCACCGGTCTCAGTCAGCTCATAAGAAATAATTCCAGTGTACTTAAAGAGGACAGGAGCATCATCCTTGGACGAATAGTAGTTAGGAACGAGAGTTGTCCAACGAGAATCGAATTTTGGATCCTTGCGAAGATATGGCTTCAGAGCTGCTGAGCAGACTTCACTCATGTAGACTACCTTTTCTGGACCTGATGAGGGATCATTACCTGATTCCTCTTCTGAAAGATCAAAGGTGACTTTCTTTTTCTTGTTTCGTGAAGGTGTCGATTCACTTGAGTATCCACATGAATAGCCACTGGAATTCTTCTCCTTGGTCGGTGTTTGGCCTACGTGTTTGTTCTTAGTCTCCTGAATGTTGGTGCACTCTCGATTTGGCATGATTTGGTCAAGATATTCATAGATAGTTGCTCCAGGGTGTGACCATACATATGTCTCAGGATCATAGAAGAAGGATTTGTCTATTTTGAGATCTGCGGGACTTGAAATACTGATGAGAGTCTCTGCATGTTCGTCCTTAATTATTTTGACATTGGAGCATTCCTGTATCAAGTTGATGTGATCCATGTAGTCAGAATAGTTTGACCCAGGGTGTGCCCATGAATAAGTCTCCGGATCACAAGATTCATAGACTTGATTCTCCATGGTGAGCGCATCTGGGAATGGAGCGGGTGGGAGATTCTCTAAACCAATAGTATCATCAACAACCGCTATCTCAGATGTAGCAGCGGGGTAGGGATCTTCTACCGCTTCATGGTTACGGTTGTAGGGGACTTCATGGGTCACCTCAGAAAATCGTGGTTCCTCAAAGACTGGGTCAGATCGTAGTGTTTCTAATGCTATGAAATTGATTTCTCAAGTCTCGCAATCTATGATTGCCTTAGCCAATGCCAAGAATTTCTTTCCAAGAATAATGGGAGACTGGGTGAATTCTCCTTGATGCTCAATATCAATGATCGTGAATTCTACTTTGAGCGGAGCACCTTGGAATGTCATGATGGCAGAAATAATTCCTTTCGACTGCTTTATCGATTGGTCAGCCAATTGAACAATCTCTCATATCTTCCTGATCGGCCCGAGTTTGAGTTCATGAAATACAAAGGTTGGGAGGATATTGATTGGTGAATCATCATCAATCCGAGCATGGGTGAAAATTGTGTCTTTGATTATGCAGTCAAATCTGGGGAACCACTTCACTATGCGGCTCTTGGTTTTTCTCCTCAACACCAATGAGGAGGCCATTGACAAGATATGTCTTTCAGTCTTTGTTCTTATCCTTCCTAGACTTTTTAATCATTAATTTGTCTATTACAAATCCTTTAAGGTCGGGGAAGTGTTCAATGGCCTTTATAAAGAGAAGTTCAAACGTTAATCTTTTCTCCAGTGCTTCCCGTAAAGTAGGATACAAATTCTTTAGATCTTCCTCAGATTCAATTTTTATGTGTTTTTCGAGATTTTCGATTTTTGGGGGTTTTCAAATATTCCAATTTTTTTGGTATTTTCTGTGTGATGTGATGATGTGGTATGTTCCTCAGATGAGCAGGGTTTCGATGTTCAGAGTAAGAGTCAGAGGCATAGTCATTTCTATGGGAATAATATGCAGAAGTGTCGATGTCAGAATCATCCCTCGGTTTTGAATATCCTCAAAATTTTTAGCATGAGATCCAATCATTAACTCATTCATTTTTCTGTTTGAGCTCGAAGAGACTGAAATTAGTCGATCGACAAATTTTTGAATCTATCCTCCATTAATTCAAATCTTTTACTATCCTCGAAATATCATTCTCCAAAATCTGTTTATGATCAATCATTGGGGCAGTCAATGTGTATTTCTACAATTCGATATTTTCATCTTCCATTCTCCTGTATATGCTTGGAGAGGAGTTTCTTGGAATGTCCAATACATGATCGTTATTTTATGAAAATTTCTCCTAAAAAATTATGGAAGGAGGCTGCTCAGTGGAAGGGTTTTGTGGGAATGTGTAGGTCTCATACTCAACATACCATGACTCGGGTATGTCATCCTGGTTCGAGTAGAGTCTACTTCCATGATTGATCGTATGCTCAAATAATGGGGTCATACAGGGTGCATATGTGTCGATATCATCCGTGTGGTCCCCTGTATGTATAGATTGATCAAATGAGTAATATTTAGGTTGGACAATAGGGGTTTGATCGTTGCGGTCAATCCAACACTGATGATCATTAAGTGTAGTTTTTTCCATCTGGTTTTGGTTTCTCGGCCAGTAACGAGACTCAAAGGTATTTTACTCTTGAAAACGTTCATCAGTGAGAAATCGAGACTAAGACTTTTCAGTTCAAGATGGTAGGTGGTCATGTGTGGTCGGATGATTCGAGCAGGAATTCAATGAGTGGGCCGAATTCATCTGCAGGTGAAAGTTTCCCATAAATGTTGGAGGATTATTGAAAGCAAAGGATTTAGTCGATTTGGGCCTAATCGAGACAAATTCATTTTCATAGTATAGCTCTGATGGATTCTCGTATAAATGTTCGACCATTTTTGAAAAAGCCGAAAGGAATGATGGAGAGTTTTTGGGCAAAAGCTCCATGGTGAGATTTAAATCAAGAAAGGAGAGAGATGATTGCACGAGATAGTCAAAAGAAATTTTATCAAATGTGTGGCTTTTGAACTTTGATATCGATTCACGCACACCAATGCAAACACAAATCAAACCCCAGGTTCACCAACTCACACAATGAAGCTGTAAGAGTTCGCCTATTATCTTCTCAATTTTAATTGGTGACAAGACAATCTTGGAAAATAATTAAGCGAGCTGTTAGGTGCCGGAAATTTTCTAAAAGACGGCCCCGAATTCCTACGACTAGTTGCATCTACTTTCACCCAGTATAGGTGTAAGTACAGACTGTAAAACGTCTACCCGTGTTACTTAAGGACGGAGCCTTACGCAATGTCCTTTAAACCACCCACTCTGCTAAGGAAGTCCGGACCGATTATCGGCTAACCGTATTCCTCAAGTGTCATATCTCACTCACTCAGAAAAAATAAAAGCATTCAAGGTCAGGGTTGCTCTCCCGCAAAAATTCTTGATTTTATGGGTTAATTTGAAATCGACTATATTTAGCAGTCCCAATTTTAAGTAGTTGATCACTGAAGAATTTAAGCGAGCATAAATACACGTCTACCGTCTAGTCCCAATTTCCTTTTAAAATTATGTGATAAAATAAGAGGGAGAAATTCAGGAAAATCCAATGTACGTGAAAACAATGATGTATGCTCAGTTAGAAGACTTACAGTGAATCCTCGCAATCTCCAAGTGGGATGCAATACGAAAATTGAAATTTAATCTATATGGATGTAAGCCGTTGAAAAACCACACCTAGTAGAAAGTTCTATTAGCGGGAAAGAATTGAGTTAAATTTTAGCTAAATTGAACGATCTGTGTGCGTCTCAGCTAAAGTGAAGTGTGGCTTAATTCCTACGAGCACAATCAAGAAATTAAAATTCTTTGAGAGCTGCATGTGCAGGTCTATTCTAATCGTTACTCAAGTCGGGCCCCACCCTCACTGGAGAGTGAAACAGGCCACGACACACCACGGAAAGAGTTCAAGGTCTTTTTACAAAGCGAGAGTCCAAACAGACACCGATGTAAATTAGCAATTAATTACAGAAATTTAAAATTTGAAGAAATTAAAAACCTAGACTCTACGCTCTCTCACGATTCGACTCGATCATAAATTAATTGCGGCTTTTCGGAAGTTGGTGAAGATGCTTCGGTTTCTTGAAAACTGCTCTACGTATGTCGTGTACCTCGTAAGAAAAATAAGAGAGATAATGTAAAAGCATGACTCAAAAATAATAAAATAGACAAGAAAAATAATTGCTAAAAATAAATGCAGGAGAATAAATGGAATTTACAGTGGAATATTCAGTGGTTAGACTATCCGAATGTGGAAAATTGAACGAAAATTTTTCAAAACACAAAACTAAGCTGTTTGCCTACCCAGCAACGGTGCCATCCGACGAGTCCAAAATCGCTGCGTTAATGGATGTATTTATTGTTGTTGGCTTAAAAAAAATTAATGATTTGTCATTCGTTGTATGCAGCGATCGGAATCGGTTAAGAAAATAACCACACAAAATATTTGTCAATTTTAACAATGCGGTTTTATGTTTATTTTACTTGGACATGTCCCAAGGTCGATCACAGGGGGAAAAGGAACAACCTAGAATTATGTTTATCAAAATTCGTGTGTCGTTTTCGAGTCAGTCTTTTTTTTGTAGTTTTTAATGTAATAAAGGATGCAAAATACAATTTTGTCCTATTTTTGGGGCTAAAATGTAATAGTCATTCAAATGATGTACAAAAAATACGAAACTTGGCGATGATGCAAAATATGATGAAATGAATGCACTACAATTTTTTTGGAATTTTTGGATGCGAAATGAATTTTTTTATGAATTTTTAAATGCAAACAAAATGAATTTCAACATTTAATTAAAATAAATATCAGACCTAATTATTTTCAAGCAAAAAAATTATCTAAGATCTATCACTAGGTGATTGATCTAAGAAAAATCCTAAACCTCGAAAATAATAGTTTCAATACATATTAAAAATCAAACACTGAAATATGCAAAATAATTTTTATAAGACAAACAATGCATGCAAATGCAAATCTTTTTGGGCAAAATGTCAAGCACAATTAATTCTACAATATATGATTTTTCAGAAATTTTTAGAGCAACGGTTAATGAAGGAAAAATTTCAAAGAATGAAATGGACAAAGTTTGCAATTTTCCATAAAACAATTAATTATTAATTAACCAATGATCACAAAAATATCCACAATATGTCAAATTGTAGAGAATTAATGCCAAACATCAGACTATTTTTGGATAAACAAAATAAGTACTGTAGTTGTTCGAAATAAAGGGGAAAGGAAGGGGTACAAATGCAATAAATAAAATTAAAAAATGCAAGGGGGGCTAGATTTAATTACCAGAAATATGGGGGGTTTCTTGCAAAATTCACAAAGGGGCACATGCGCAGCATGTGCCTTTTGGTTCTTGGACTGATGGCGGAATTAGAGGATCTGCGAGGGCCCTGTTGCAAATAATCCAATGGGTAACGTGCGCAACACGTGACCCCTGGAGTGGCGTAAATGATGACGTCCCCCCGCCCCCACGTGGCGGAGGTCTCTGGCTTGGCCCGGCTCAAGGCGGAGGGTGGTTGGCGGTGAGGGGGTCGCTCTGGCAGAGGCCCCTAGAATGGAGGAGATGGAGGGCCATAGGCGGCGTTGGCGGAGCTCCCTGGCGAGGCGGTGGAGCTGGCGTTGGAGGTAGGCCCTTGCCTTCGTGTTGTTGAAGATGGTCGTCGGGGGTGAGCTTCGTTGTGGTCAAAGTTGTCAGAGATGTTGCTTGGTGAAGACGAGGCAGAATAGGAATGTTGGTGGAGCGTAGATGAACGTCGTTGGCTCGACAACCGATGAAGACCGGAGCAACGACAGTAGGCGGAGTAGGCCGCATTGCAACGAAGCAAGGGGGATGCTTTGGATCTCATCGGGAAGGAATAGGAGCTCAGGTTGTTGATGAGCCAAAAATGGATCTCCTAAATCCCAGTAAGGTAAAAATACTCTCGGGTCATTGCGACCCGGATCTCGGTGAATCGGACTCAACAAGAAAATATAACAGACCACCAAATCAAAGGATAAATCAATCAAAACAAAATAGCGGTCCTCGTTAAATTATTAACCTGGTATAACGATCAGGGTCAGACTCAGGGAGCACGAGTTGGCCTCGCGGCCTATGAAGTAGTCAAAATCAGTAAAAAGGAATAAAATATTTTTTTGGTGGATTTTAATGATTTCTAAATTTTTTGTATTTATAATAATGAGGAAAACTAAGAAAATGCAAAATCAAGTAACATACAACAATTTAATTAATAAACCAAACATGCTCCAAAAATTCAAACAAAAATGTTTTTATGTTTTTTAGGTTTTTTTAATGTTTTGGTGAATTTTTCAGAATTTTCTAATTTTTATGTAATTTTCTAAATATCAAGAAAGACAAAAACATGGAATCACTGTCCAACCAGACCTGAAAGGTCCATTAAAAATATAAAATGGACCTATAAAAGTTTGGAGGCAATTTTTATGAAAAGTATAAACAACAACTAAGATTCAGAAAACGAGTTTGTATTTTTTTTCTTCTATAATTGTTTAATATTTTTATGAGTTTTTTAGGGTTTTGTAATTTTTAAGGTTTTTATAAATCCAAAAGGCACAAAATCTGGCTAGAAATTAAAAGACACTAAAACTAACTAATCCTTATTTTTTTAGAATTTTTAGACAAATTTTTATATTCTTCTTTGATTTTCTAAGTCAGATAGTAAGAAAAATCACTGTTTTTGAATTTTTAAAAATATCAAAAAGCCTAAACAATATCCTAAAAATTAGGGAAATGTTTACACAGTGGCACGAGCCACGTGTCCAAATTTCACCTAATTTGGATTTAATTTCCTATTTTATTCAATCAAAATAAGGGACACAGTACACATGGACCTAAATGTAAGAAAACATGTTTTAAGGCTAAACAGTAACAAAAACCAAAAGTCCAAGGGCCCTTGTGCAAAAAGTCCACAAAATCACGCGCAAGGCACGTGGATCACACACGGAGGGGCATAACTGTAATTCCCATTTATAAAATATCAAACAATAACGCACAGGAAACACATGAGAGATATTGCAAATAACCCAAACCCTCACGTGGCGACGCACGTACTCCACATATACAGGGACTAGACTGCAAAAAAAATAAACGTGAAGGTCCACTATGCAATTTAACCTAATTAAAAACAACGTACGATATTGACAGAACTAAATAGCAAAAACTAAACGACAGGGGCCTAAGTGATATTTCCCCGTTATTCAGATCTGACGGCTGAAGGCTTGCCACGTGGAGGATCTAACAGCTATGGTACGTGTGGCTAACCCTTTGCAGAATTGACGACAAGGAAGATGCCACGTGGAGGATAGGAAGGCTGTGAATCTAAGGCGCCTCTTTGCTATATGGACGGCTTCGATCGAGTCCCAGATGGATCGAACGGTGGAGGCTCCTCGTAAATGGCTGGCTCAGATCAAAACTGGAGCGGGGGAGCTCAATTGGATGACAACTAGAGATGCTCCAAGAATAGCTCACCAGCGAACTTCGCCGGCTCAGTGCGCGCGGTGGAGATCTCCGATGATGCTGTTGGAATGTGGAAACACTCTGCCTCGATGGTCCGCAGCTGGTGGGCTCCTCCGATGAGGCCGGGAAGCTCCGAGGAGCTCCGGCAACGAGGGAGGAGCTGAGCCTCTGTGCTCGATCGACTCGACCCTCAGATGGGTCGCTTGAACATGCAAAACACCACAGAATGGCTCCTGGGTCGAGGGCGAATTGCCTCGACCCGTCAGTGGGCGAAATGGGGTGTCGGGTGCGTCGGATGGATGACCTCCGATGAGGCAACGACGAGGGAGGTCTGGTTCTTGGTTCCTGGGCGAACCAAGATGAGCGAATGGGCGAAGAATGTGGAGAGAAGTCTCACGGAGGTGATGGGGTGGTTCGATGATCGAATAGATGATCCTAGTGATGGGAATCGATCGGCGACGGCGGAGGAACGATTTGGGCGAAATGGAAAATTAGAGAAATCTAGGGGGTATCGAGGTTACCTGATGAAGGTGGTCGACTGGGCTAGAGCTGGCGGAGCTCCGGGCGTTATTGCCTCAAGGGTTCGTCGAGTCCCGAGGCTTGGCGTACCTCACGGCGGTGCACGGCGACGAAGGTCGCCGGATTGATGGTTGGAAGCACCTCCTCCTCTCTTCGACACTCTCCTCGCGCAGCTGTCACTCTGGGGAAGAAAATGGAGGTCCTGGGACGAAGGAGGAGAGCCAAAGATGGAAGGGAATGTGCGGCGGAGGAGAACCTAAATAGTGTCAGGGGTCCGGCTAGATGGAGTCGGGCAGGACTGCTCGGAGCATGGATCCCTAGGCAATACTCCGGGCGAGAGTCTCGGATCATCAATGGTCAAATGTCGCCCGGGGTTTTGGTATATGGAGGTCAGATCGAAGAAGAAAAATCGGAGAAGTCAGGTCGAACGCAAGATCCACGTGAAAGAGGTCCGCGGGGGAGACTTGATCGGGAGTCAACAATCCCCCGTGGACCAATCATAAACCGCTATTTATTAAATGTTTGGAAATTCAATAAAAAATAGTAAATATTTCATTTCAAAAAGTCAAAACACGAAAAATGTTTCTTATTTTTCAAATTATTTTTTAGTGATTTTTATTTATTTTTTGAAAAATATATAACGTATTTACAATATATTATTATATATAGGTATATACATATATGTATTTTTTTTATTTTTATTTTTAATTGTTTATTTTTGTACATTTATTCCAATTTTACATTTTATTTATTTACAAAATAAAATTTGGAATAATAAGGTATTTTTATTTTATTTTTATGATTTATTTTCATTAGTTAAATAAATAGGTTTATATACATATTTACATGGTATATGTACAAGGTAGAAAAGGATTTTTATTATTTTTATTTTTTTATTTTCTTTTTCTGATTTTTATTTTATTTTTATAAATATGTACAAAATAGCAAAAATACATTTTATTTTGATTTAGAGGAAAATAAATTTATTTATATACATAGGTATATATACATACATGATTGATCCTATCTACCTCTACTTGGATTCTTTTGCGGTCAGGCCCATACTGAGCCCTCCCTTGGGATTAGGTCACTCAATATTTATTCTAAATATTTCCCTCTTTTTCTTGTGATTCTTTATTCCTTTATTTTGGCACAAAAACATGCTAATTATGTATATTTACAAGATGCATGTGTTTTGGCAATTTATGATATTTACACATATTTACATGGTGCTTTGCTCAAGTTTCTAGCTAAAATAAAGGAATAAAGAGTGATGAATTGGGATTCATCACCCCCTATACTTTACTTTTGCTAGTCCCATAGCAAACATTTATTTGAAAAAGAAGTGCAAAATAGAAAGAAAAAAAGAAAAAGAGGCGAAATCATGGTTGATGGTTAAACTTTCCTTCATTAAATTGAAATATGGAGCTCGGTTAGACCTTTGGATTATTAATTTGTCGGAACCTTATTTGGTCTTAAGCTTAAAACTTAACAGCCTCTAAGTTCCACCAATCTATGGTTAAGACTCCTCAATAAACCAGAACAAAATAAGTCTACATACACAAACTCTAATGACCATGAATCTTTCCTTGTACGATGTAAGTGATATGTAGCTCCCCACCTCAGAAGTAATAAAGAAACAACCTCCCTCGACTCAGTAACTCTAATGCCTCGGTCTAGCAACTCTTTCCTCGAGAAGCGGGGTATTCCCTTCTATGTTCGAGTGCAACCGTCTCAAGAAGAGGGGATGAAGAGAATGGACCATGGCCAGTGTAGCCATGTATCCTTGGGAGCTCTAACCAGTGTAGCTGAGTCTCCCGCTGCAAGCTTCATGAGATAGAACATGTATACCATAAGCTTTTGCTTTACTTGACTATATACACTCCGGTGGGATTATTAAATTTTCTATCTGACCCACCACTTTTTTGGAGTTCTTTTATTTTTGCACATTTTTATGTGCATCTGTACAACATATCTACATGGTGCAGCACATATACAAGGAGTTTTTCCTCTTGAGCCAGTAGACTATCCCTCTTTTGAAGCTTTATTGCAACCCATGGCTTCTGTCTTTAGACTTCATAACCACCAGACCAAGTTGAGACGTACTTGCTTCACTAGAAGAAGAAGAGAGGTTCCTCCTAGAAGTACTACCCTCATATGCTACCCCAAGCCAAAGGAAACTGCCTCCTCACCACCTCATGCGTGGAGAGCTATGTGTAAAGTGCTATTGCAAGTAAAGCCATTGTCTCTGAGAGTCATGCGTGTTGTGTTAAGTGCTCTACTTAGGCTCATCAAGATGACATATGCTCATAGCCTAGTGGACTCAAAGAATTAAGTCCCAATGGACCTGAAAAGTCTCAATCCCAAGCCCTATAAGGTTCCTCTTATTATTAGGTCGATTAAGGTCTTAACCAAGCTCCATTTGTCAATTTAATTCCAGGCCAGTTTAAATGTCAACTATGATTTGGAAAAACTGTGCAAGTATTTACAAAGATGCTATTTTACAAATATTTACAATTGTGTAAAATTTTTGAAAAATGTTTGGAAACATGGATGTATGCATGAATGTGATGTTTTGCTAAATATTTACAAAAATTTACACAAGGTTTTTGCAAACTTTTTGTTTTCAAAACATTTTACAAAAATTTTGTACTATATACATAATTTTTGATATGAAAATATGTACAAGCTATTTACACAAAAAGATTTTACAATCATTTGTACAAAAATAATTTTATAAATAAATAGGTATGTGCAAGATGAATTTTATATATAAGGGAAAATTTTTAAAATTTTTATGGATTTTTAGCCATTTTATTTATTAACACACTCACACAAAGTATGAGTTATGGCTAAAGTATATATGGAATATATACACACCCCCCAATACTTAGCTCGAATGATGTCCTCAGAGTGATCAAGAGTGATGAAGAAGACATAACTCGTGCTTAGTATAGGGAAGTGAAAAGGAATGGCTATATACAAAGACGAATCAAAGAATCGAATGAAGAGAACTCGGTGTTTCCCCCTATGCTTAGGATCAAGTAATCCTAAGTATAGCAAGCTGTACATGAAGGGAAATCTGAGGGAAAGGATGTACGGAGTCTACCCCTCCTATACTTAGGGTGAAATATCCCTAAGTATAGGCAGCAAAACAAGGGTAGAAAGAATCAAAAGAATACTCGAGAGTCCCTGTACTTAGGGTAAAGTACACCCTAAGTATAGAATAATCATAATATGAGAGAAAGGGATGTGGGACTAAAGAATAGAGTGATATGGACAACTGGATCTATACAAGTTGGAAGAACAGTGATAATCAGGCGTGAGATGCAATAGATGTGAGTCAAGAGACCACATCTCATGCAAAGTGAATAGGGGCAACATCAACGACCCGCGGCTCATGATCTAGATATGGCTTGAGCCGCTTGCCGTTCATTTGAAAGGTAGCATCAGAAGACAACTCAGATATATCAATACTCACATTGTCATGCACCTTTCTAACCAGATAAGGTCCCTTCCATTTGCTCTGTAGCTTCCCTGGAAATAGACGAAGCATAGCATCAAACAACCATACTCTCTGTCCTGTCTCAAACTGCTTGTGGCTGATATGAGAATCAAGCCACTCCTTTACTCTCTCCTTATAATGTAGGCTGTTTGAAAAGGCAGTATCACGAAGCTCCTCCAGGGCTGCTAACTCTGCCCTCCTCTGATCTCCTACACTCTCTGGATCCAAAAATATATCAGTGACTGCCCAAAGTGACCTATGTCTCAGCTCAACAGGTAAATGGTACGGCTTGCCATAAATGAGATGAAAGGGAGATGTACCCAAAGGAGTCTTGAAAGACGTCCGACATGCCCACAAGACCGAGTCCAAAAGCTGTGACCAATCCTTTCGGTCAGGGCAGACGACTTTCTGCAATATAGACTTAATCTCCTTGTTCGACACTTCAGCAAGGCCATTCGTCTGAGGGTGGTATGGAGTGGCAACTCGATGGTCTATGCTGAACTCGCTAGCAAGGGCCTTTACCTTGTCATTGACGAAATGAGACCCCCCGTTAGATATCAACACTCGAGGTACCCCAAACCTTGAAATGATATTCTTCCTTAAAAATCTGCAAACAGTCCTAGCATCTGTGGTTCTGGCGAGGATGGCCACAACCCATCGATTCACATAATCCACAGCCAACAAAATGTACTCAAATCCCTGACTCCTAGGGAATGGACCCATGAAATTGATGCCCCATGTGTCAAAAACCTCACAGAAGTGTATGGGCTGCATTGGCATCATATCACGCTGTCCGCAAGTGCCCATCCTCTGACAGTCAATACACCTCTTCATGAACTCATCAGAGTCCTTGAAGAGAGTAGGACACCATAGGTCGGATTGGAGCACTTTCTGTGTCGTTCTCCTCCCTGAGTAATGTCCTCCTGCCTCAAGCTTGTGGCAGTAAGTAAGGACGTTGTGGTGCTCCTCCTGAGGAATGCACCTACGCCAGATACTATCCCCTCCCTCGAGGTAAAGGACGGTATCCTCCCAATGGTAAAACTTAGCCTTCGTAAGGAAGGTCTCAAGTTTCTGTCTGGGCCAATCTTGTGGAACTTTCTTGGCGACAAGATAGTTCACAATATCAGCATACCATCGGAGCGAGGTGATAGCAAGAATCGCCTCATCTGGGAAGGTCTCACAAATAGGGTCAATCTGCTCAGAATCCTCAAGATACTCCAATCGGGAGAGATGATCCACCACCACATTCTTGACTCCAGGTTTATCCTTAATCTCTATGTCAAACTCCTAGAGTAGAAGGATCAATCGGGTTAATCGAGCTTTGGCATCCTTCTTTGCCATGAGGTACCTGATAGCGTTATGATCCGTGTAAATGGTCACTCTAGATCCAATGATGTAAAATCTGAACTTATCTAGGGCTAAAACTACAGCTAGCATCTCCTTCTATGTGACTGTATAGTTCCGTTGTGCGGCACCCAATGTACGGCTAGCGTAGTGAATGGTAAATGGGACTCCATCCCTCCTCTATCCCAGCACGGCCCCCACGGAAAAATCGGAGGAGTCCTTCATGATCTCGAATGGGAGAGACCAATCAGGTGGATGGAGAACAGATGTTGAGCACGTTTTTCTAGGGACGGAAAGTTAATGGTGAAAAGGTTGTTGTTTATCCCCAGAATCCCGCGTCAACAAAAGATTTATTTTTTTTAATTTTTTTGCTACTTATTAACCTGTATAGCGGACAGGGTCGAACTCAGGGAGGCTACAATTCCCAAGGGTTATTCAATTAATCAGAAACTAATTAAAAGAAAACAGGAATCTCAAAGGACAACTATCCTTGGTTTTTGTGATTTTTTTTATCTTTTTATTTTTTTATTTTTTTTATTTCTAATTTTTTATTTTATGATTTCCAAATTTTTAGTGATTTTGATTTTGCAATTTTTTTAATTTTCAAAAAAAATAACGAACAATGTGATTAAACTCAAGAAATATGCACACCAACTCTTTTTGCAATTTTTCAATTAGTCAAAAATGCTCAGAAAAATCCAAAGAAAATATTTTTGGGTTTTAAAAATTTTGAAATATTTTTGAGAATTTCTGTAGATTTTTCAGATGTTTTTGTATTTTTCTAAAAATCAAACAGTGAGAAAATAAGAAAATGTGCACATCCTAGAGTAAATTGCAATTTGAAAATCTTTTAAATGCCCAAAACTCTTGGCAATTATTTTTAAGACAAACTAGAAACCATTATCTACAAACAAGAACTGAAATCACAATTTTTCAATTTTTGTAGAATTTTTTATGATTTTTAGAAGATTTCTGATGTTTTTCAAGTTTTTTGGGTTTTATAAATAATTAATGTGCAAAAATTGGTCAGAAATTAAAAGACAATGAAATACATCTACTCTAATTTTTTTTGAGTTTTTGGAACAATATACGAATTTTTATGAATTTTTGACTTTCAAGCAAGGAAAAATGACATGTTTTTTATTTTTTTTTAATAATAATAAATGATCACAAAATGGAATGAAAATTTTATGCTAAGAAGATATTCACATCAGGAGCATAGCACAATTTTCTCAAAATTTATGGATCACGAATAGCTTATATTTCATTCAAAAGACCAAGCAAACTATAATTATGCAGTTCAGGGACTAAAACGTAAATACTGCAAAAGTTTTGGACTGAACTGTAAAGATTCAAAGTTTTTGCCTCAAACAGATAATAAAAATAAATGACAGGGGAGGAAGCGCAAATTTACCAATATCATGTTCTTGAATCTGGCAAGGGCCTCTTTGTAGATTTGAGAACTCCGAGGGCTATTTGTGTAATTTTTCCAATAAAATAACAAACCCTAAGAGTTTCTCTCTGGATCTTTATTTCTTCTCAAAGAAGGCACGATGGGAGCAGGCCATCGCCTCCTTCTTCAAGGTGGTGCAGGCACGCAAGGGCGGAGGAGCTAGTGGCCACGAGAGGTTCGCGCGGCGAGCGGCGGTGGAGGACGTGGCAGAGGTCTCCCGCACACGGGCGGAAGGAGGCACGACGGGGATGCGGTGGGCGATGGAGGACGGAGCCGAGGGAAGGCGGGGCTGCTAGCTGGAGCGCGGAAGGCTTCGGCAGAGGAAGGGGCGGCGTTGGACTCCGCCGCTGGAGGAGATGGCGAGGCGGTCGTGCCGCACGCAGTGGTGGAGCGAGGCGGCCCGCACGGCGATGGAGGTGCAGTCGGGGAGTCATGGGTGCTCGAGGCGGAGAGATGCCGCCCCTCGCGGCTGAGAGGCGGTGGCGGTGCGCTGTACTGCCGTAGACGACGGGGCGGAGGCGCGAGATGGCCAGGAGGTGCGGGGTCGGCGTCGCCTCGCGTGGCGGAAGAGGGAGGCGCGGGCGGCTGGATGGCGCGGGGGAGAGGGGGCGGCGACCCTCCTGGCTGCCATCCTCTTTTGTTTTTTTATTTTTTTAATTTTTTTCTTACGTAAACAGTAGATAATAAAAGAAGCAAAAAATTTTGTTGAGCACGTTTTTCTAGGGACGGAAAGTTAATGGTGAAAAGGTCGTTGTTTATCCCCAGAATCCCGCGTCAACAAAATATTTATTTTTTTTATTTTTTTGCTACTTATTAACCTATATAGCGGACAGGGTCGAACTCAGGGAGGCTACAACTCCCGAGGGTTATTCAATTAATCAGAAACTAATTAAAAGAAAACAGGAATCTCAAAGGACAACTATCTTTGGTTTTTGTGATTTTTTTCTTTTTATTTTTTATTTTTTTTATTTCTAATTTTTTTATTTTATGATTTCCAAATTTTTAGTGATTTTGATTTTGCAATTTTTTTAATTTTCAAAAAAAATAACGAACAATGTGATTAAACTCAAGAAATATGCACACCAACTATTTTTGCAATTTTTCAATTAGTCAAAAATGCTCAGAAAAATTCAAGGAAAATATTTTTGGGTTTTAAAAGTTTTGAAATATTTTTGAGAATTTTTGTAGATTTTTCAGATGTTTTTGTATTTTTCTAAAAATCAAACAGTGAGAAAATAAGAAAATGTGCACAGCCTAGAGTAAATTGCAATTTAAAAATCTTTTAAATGCCCAAAACTCTTGGCAATTATTTTTAAGACAAACTAGAAACCATTATCTACAAACAAGAACTAAAATCACAATTTTTATATTTTTGTAGAATTTTTTATGATTTCTAGAAGATTTCTGATGTTTTTCAAGTTTTTTGGGTTTTATAAATAATTAATGTGTAAAAATGGGTCAGAAATTAAAAGACAATAAAATACAGCTACTCTAATTTTTTTTGAATTTTTGAAACAATATTCGAATTTTTATGAATTTTTGACTTTCAAGCAAGGAAAAACGAGATGTTTTTTATTTTTTTAATAATAATAAATGATCACAAAATGGAATGAAAATTTTACGCTAAGAAGATATTCACATCAGGAGCATAGCACAATTTTCTCAAAATTTATGGATCATGAATAGCATATATTTCATTCAAAAGACCAAGCAAACTATAATTATGCAGTTCAGGGACTAAAACGTAAATACTGTAAAAGTTTTGGACTGAACTGTAAAAATTCAAAGTTTTTGCCTCAAACAGATAATAAAAATAAATGACCGAGGAGAAAGCGCAAATTTACCAATATCATGTTATTGAGTCTAGCAAGGGCCTCTTTGTAGATTTGAGAACTCCGAGGGCTATTTGTGTAATTTTTCCAATAAAATAACAAACCCTAAGAGTTTCTCTCTGGATCTTTATTTCTTCTCAAAGAAGGCACGATGGGAGCAGGTCACCGCCTCCTTCTTCAAGGTGGTGCAGGCGCGCAAGGGCGGAGGAGCTGGTGGCCACGGGAGGTTCGCGCGGCGAGCGGCGGTGGAGGACGCGACAGAGGTCTCCCGCACGCGGGCGGAAGCAGGCGCGACGGGGATGCGGTGGGCGATGGAGGACGGAGCCGAGGGAAGGCGGGGCCGCTTGCTGGAGCGCGGCAGGCTTCGGCGGAGGAAGGGGCGGCGTTGGACTCCGCCGCTGGAGGAGATGGCGAGGCGGTCGCGCCGCGCGCGGTGGTGGAGCGAGGCAGCCTGCACGGCGATGGAGGTGCAGTCGGGGAGTCGCGGGTGCTCGAGGCGAAGAGATGCCGCCCCTCGCGGCTGAGAGGGAGGCACCACCTCGCGCGGGTTCGGCGCCGCCTCGCGCGACGGAAGAGGGAGGCGCGGGCGGCTGGATGGCGCGGGGGAGAGGGGGCGGCGGCCCTCCTGGCTGCTGTCCTCTTTTGTTTTTTTTTATTTTTTTATTTTTTTCTTACATAAACAATAGATAATAAAAGAAGCAAACACTTTTTTTTATTTATTTTTTTTGTAAATCCGAAAAATAGGAAATAAAGGAATAAAGAAATGTTTTTTTATTTTTTTATTTATCCTGCAAAACAAACGTTGGAAGTAAAGGAGAAAAGATTTATTTATCTACAAAATCGGAACATGGATGGGGATTCGGCGAAAGATGAGGGACTCGAATCCGATCTCCGGCCACCATGCGCGGCCGGAGTTGAGAGATCGTGGACGGTAGAAATAGAAGGCGGAGAGATCGCGATGATGAGATGAAAAATCGAGTCGATGACGCATCAAATCGAGATAGATTTTTTAAGATCTAGAGAAAAAAATTGCCAACGAGAAAAAAATGCGATGAACTAAAGTACGATTAAACTAAGATAAAAATACGAAGAAAAATTTGGATCTCACCTTAGGAGTGGAAAATGGACCGTGATCGCCTCGACAAGGCCGACTCGCTGTCACCGGACGGCTCGGAGGCTAGGCAACTTCCTCGACGAAATTTCTCTCGGAGATCGGGCTCCTCTCTCTAAATATTGATCAAGTTGGAATGAGGGAGATGGAGCCATATAAATAGAAAAGAGAGACATTTGAATTTTTGAAGTTCTGGATAAGAAGATAAGAGAGATGAATTTTTGGATTTTTTTGGTGGAAGAGATAACATGAGAGATAAAATAGAAAGATAAAATTATTTACAAAATTATCTATTTTTTTTGAATTTTCGTCACTTTATTTATTTGAATTAAAAATTTTATTTTTTTATTTCTTTAAGATGGTTAGTTAAAAATAGCAACTATATACATGTACTACATATATATATGACATTATATACAAGGATAAATGGGGAAATTAGCCTCTTTTTTGTTTTAAGAATTTTATTATTTGTTTTTTTTATTTTTATTTTAAGTAATTAGTAAAAATATTTACAAATATATATATATATACAAATACAATATGCACAAAATATAAGGGAAAATTGCACAAACCACCCCAGAAAACCAACTTTTCAACCGTAACTCCAAAAATTATGAAATCACAGCCATTTTGAAGATAATTTAATTTAGAATTCAATGGAAGTGAAATTGGTTCAATTTGATATTATATGGAGCCGTAATTAATCTTTAAATTAGTGCTTAGTGGCTTTTTCCAAGTGTGGCTACTTTTATTCTGTACATGATTTAATTGTGCAATCATTTTTTTAATTAGGACCCATTTTTATTTACAACTTTTTTCTGAATGTTATTTGATTTGGAGTCAATTAAGGTACAAATAAATTAGTGTTAGTTTTATACAGATATACACAAAATAAGTGAGAAACACATTTTTTTGGATTTTCTGGTTGAGGACCCTATCTCCCCCTACTTTATTCCTGGTCGATCAGGTCAAGTCTTGACCTTCTCTCGGGGTTCGGGTCATCGTGTATACAGTCTTCCTTATTTTTTCTTTTCTTTATTTTTCCTTTCTTTCTTTATTTATTTATTTTAGGTTAAAATTAATAAGAAATGTACAATATTTACACACAAATTCAAGTTAGTAAAAATATGGAGTTAGCGTTATATGCAGGTGTTTTATAAGGGATTTTAAGCTAAAATAAATGAATAAAGATGACGAATCGCAGATTCATCATCCCCCTATGCTTTACCTTTGCTAGTCCCTTAGCAAACACTTATTTGAAAGAATAAGTGAAGAAGAAAAAGAAAGGGAAAATAAAGAAAGTAGGACAATATTGAGTATTAAACTTATCTTCATAAAATTGTAGTTTGGATCTCTGTCGGACCTTTGGATTATTTGTGTGTCGGAACTTCTGTGAGACTTAGAATTTTAAAACAAACAGCCTTCAAGTTCTACACATCATTGTCACAGTTTTGGCCCAGAAGTCATCTTAGATTGATCCTCTTCCCAAAGCATACCCTATGAACATTGAACAATCGACTCATGTGTGTGAAAAATTTTAGCTCTTCCCATCCATAATGCCGGACTACCATGCAAATCTCCTCTCCAATAACTCGTCCTCGGGGAGTCAGGTATTTCCTTCTAAGGTCTGTCGTGTTGTGTTCACAATCGAATTGGGGGAGAAGTTAGAAGAATGAGAAAAGAACTGGAGGGTGGTTTAGTGTAGTCACCTCTCCTTGTGAAGCTGGCCAGTGTAGCCGAGTCTCCACCAAGATCTGCAGGTTTTCTTGAAGCTTGGACCTTTTTGGTCAGATATTTATTTGGTAGTAGCTTCTTTGTATTTGGAGTTTTGGTGGTTCTGCTTGGATCTTGTTGTGCCCCTACGGATATAGAATATTTTTTTTCCGTACATGTTTTGGGGTCTTAGAAAAAATTGTGCCCAGCCGTCCATCCCTTTTCCGAAGCTTTATTTCAACCCATACTCCGGTCTTTAGATTTCCACGCTACCAGAAAAGAAACTCATACAGTCTTCCAACATCCTGTCTGAGTTGAGATAAGTGCATAGTGCGGGAGTACAAATTAATTCGCTATTCCAAAGTTGTACCCAGAATGAAGAGACCATGTTAGACACTAAGAGTCAAATGCTGCACATTGTCATGTGGAACTCAAAGAATTATGTCAAAGACCTGAAGCTTCTAAAATCCTATTTCTCGATGAAGTTACTCTGAGAATTAGGTGGATTAAGGTCCAACTAAGCTCCATTCTTCGATTTCATTCCAGACATAGTTTAAATATCAATACTATCCTGAAAAATGCACATGCAAATGCAGAATATGAACAATGCAGAGAGTTTTTTTTGAAAAAGAATGATGCACATGTGAAAAGAACTATTTTTTTTGTAAAACAAATTTCTAATTTTGAACTTTTTATGGATTTTTAAGGGAAATGCAGATGTGAAAGAAAGTTTTTTTTATATGCACTTTTTTTTGAATTATGCAATTTTTTATAATTTTTGGTTTGTAGTTTTTTTAAGGAGAAAGGGTTAGTAATATATACAAGTATATACAAGAGTTTTTTTTTTGTTTTTTTTGTTTTTTTGTGTGTTTTGTTTTTGTTTGTTTTTCTTCTCTCTCTTCCTTTTTTGTTTTTGTTTTTGTTTTTGTTTTGTTTTTTTTGTGTTTGTTTTTTTTGTGTTGTTTTGTTTTGTTTATTTTATTTTGTTTTGTTTGTTTTTTTGTTGTTTTTTTTTGTTTTTTTTCTTCTTTTTTGTTTTGTTTTGTTTTTGTTTTTGTTTTTTTGTGTTTTTTTTGTGTTTTATTATGTTTTTTTACGTGGATTTTACAAAATATACACATAACCCCCAAATAAATGTATTTAAAAAGTACGAGTTATGTCTAAAGTATATATACAATATATACGACACCCCCTATACTTAGCTCGAACTATGTCCTCATAGTGATCAGAGAGCGACAAAGGAAGACATAACTCGTGCTAAGCAAAGAAAGGTGAAAAGACTCGTATGCTACAACGACTCAAAGAAAAGATAAATGAAGAGAAGTTGGTGATCCCCCCTATACTTAGGATCAAGTAATCCTAAGTATAGTGGAATGTACAAAAGGGAAAACCGATGAAGAGAATGTACAGACTCACAAAGGCACGATATGAATAACATCACCCCCTATACTTAGGGTAGAGTATCCCTAAGTATAGGCAACAATAACAAGGGTGATAAACAGGACGAATATGAACAACACAAATCCTTCACCCCCCTATACTTAGGATAAAGCACATCCTAAGTATAGCATATACACACACACATGGAAAAGGGGTGAATGATAAAACGAGAGAAGAAAGAGTGAAACAAAAGGATATACAAGAGGTGTTGAGCTTATGTATCATACGCAAAAGGTGGAATCAAAAGATCATCGTCTGATACCAAAGATATAGAATCCACAATGGACAGGAATGTATCATGATCTAGATATGGCTTCAGCTACTGTCCGTTCACAATAAATGGCTGTGCATCAGATGACAACCCAGATATGACAATACTCCCATTGCCACGCACAGCTCTCACGATGAACGGTCCTGACCACTTGCTTTTCAATTTTCCTGGGAATAACTTCAACTTAGCATCAAATAACCAAACTTTCTGGTCAGGGAAGAAAGTCTTTCTTCGAATGTGTTTATCATGCCAGCGCTTGACTTTCTCCTTATACATAAGTGAATTATCATATGCAAAGTCTCGGAATTCCAGTAATTTATTCAAATCCAACTTCTTGTTCTTTCCTCCTTTCTCATAATCTAAATTGCATACACGGAGTGCCCATAAAGATTTGTGAATTAATTCCACTGGCAGGTGGCACGACTTTCCATATACCAATCTGTAGGGAGACATACCCAAAGGAGACTTGTACGCCGTCCGATAAGCCCATAGAACTGTATCAAGCATCTGGGACCAGTTCTTCCTATCTGGACGTACAAGTTTTTGCAATATCGTTTTGATCTCCCTATTTGAAATTTCTGCCAAGCCATTAGTCTGAGGGTGGTAAGGAGACGCAACTCTGTGCTCAATAGCGTACACCTTCACAAGCTTCTTTACATCTCTATTAATGAAATGGCTTCCCCCATCTGAAATCAATATTTTGGGAATGCCGAACCGCACAATAATATGGTCCTTGAGAAAGGAACACACCGTACGACTATCTGCGGTTCGGGTGGGGATAGCCTCCACCCATCGACTAACATAATCCACGGCGAGCAGGATGTACTGAAATCCCTGACTGATAGGAAATGGGCCCATGAAGTCTATGCCCCAAGCATCAAAAACATCAGAAATCTGTATATATCTTAGGGGCATGGTATCTTTGGAACCAACTGTTCCTCCCATTTTCTGACAATCAATACAACCTCGAACATACTCTATAGCATCCTTAAACAATGTGGGCCACCATAGGCCACTCTGTAAAACCTTTGCTGCCGTGCATTTCCCCGAATGATGCCCACCAGATTCTAGCTTGTGACAGTGCTCAAGTACACTGGTGTGTTCCTCCTGAGGAATGCACCTTCTCCAGATACAATCCACACCCTCATGAAATAGGTACGGATCCTCCCACTGGTAATAATGAATCTCTGACAGAAATCTGTCTACCTTGTACTTCGGCCAATCTTGTGGAACTTTCTTGGAGACAAGATAGTTCACAATATCAACATACCATGGAAGCGAGTCCATAGATAAAATGGACTCATCTGGAAAGGTTTCAGAAATAGGAATCATGTTCTGCTCAGAAGTCTTTGTGTCTGTGATACGTGAAAGGTGATCTGCCACAACATTTTTCACTCCAGGTTTATCTCGTATCTCTAAATCTAATTCCTGAAGAAGAAGGATCCATCTGATAAGGCGTGGTTTAGCATCCTTCTTTGCTTGTAAGTATCGTATGGCAGTGTGATCCATGTATATAATCACGTGTGAACCAATGAGGTAAGATCTGAACTTTTCTAGACCAAATACAACTGTTAACATCTCCTTCTCTGTAATTGTATAATTCCGCTGTGCTTCATCCAAAGTCTTGCTAGCATAGTGTATAGCAAATGGTACCCCATCCCTTCTTTGTCCTAAGACTGCTCCAACTGCGAAATCTGATGCATCCGTCATGATCTCAAAGGGAAGAGACCAATCAGGTGGCTGTAAGATAGGAGCACTAGTAACCATTTCTTTCATCTGATTGAATGCAAGGAGAACTTTCTCATCGACAATAAAATCAGTCTCCTTACACAAAAGCTCCGTCAAAGGTCTGGCGATTTTTGCTGAAGTCCTTTATGAATCGCCTATAGAATCCTACATGTTCCAAAAATGACCTCAACTGCTTCAAATTCTGCGGTGGCTTTAACTTGGAAATCACATCAATCTTAGCCGGGTCAACCTCCATACCATGTTTGGAGATGACATGCCTAATACAATCCCATTAGTCACCATAAAGTGACTCTTCTCCCACGAGAGCACTAGGTTTACCTCACAACAACGTTGAAGAACTCGGTCTAAATGAGCAAGACATGTGTCAAAACTATCCCCATAGACCGTGAAATCATCCATGAAGAATTCAAGAAAATTACCCACCATGTCGGCGAAAACGGCCAACATACACCTTTGAAATGTAGCGGGGGCGTTACACAATCCAAAGGGCATCCGTCTAAAGGCGTAAGTGCCAAACAAACAAGTGAAAGTAGTTTTCTCCTGATCCTCAGGAGCGATAGCAACTTGGTTGTATCCCGAGTATCCATCCAAGAAGCAAAAGAACTCTTTCCCTGCCAACCTCTCAATAATCTGATCAATAAAGGGCAGTGGAAAGTGATCCTTCTTGGTAGCTGAGTTCAGGCGTCGGTAATCTACACAGACACGCCATGAAGTAGGTACCCGGGTCGGAATCTCCTCACCACGATCATTCTTTACGATCGTAATCCAAGATTTCTTTGGGACCACATGTAAAGGGCTGACCCATTTGGAATCCGAAATGGGATATATAAAACCAGCATCACACCATTTCTTGATCTCCTTCATGACAACCTCCCTTATATTTGGATTTAGACGGCGTTGGCGTTCACGGGAGGGATTACAATCATCCTCTAGGTAGATATGATGCGAGCACAGCGCTAGATTGATCCCATGGTGATCCGAGATATTCCATCCTATGGCCTTGCGGTTTCTCTCAAGAACCTCTAGCACGCGAGATTGTTGTTCAGCGGTCAACTGCGAGCTCAGGATGACCTGAAACATTTGGAGGGGGACCCGCAAGGAAGGCATATTTCAATGTTGATGGTAAAACCTTGAGCTCAGGTGGGGTCTGAATCGTATCTGTGATAACCTCTGCTACTGTACTGGTAGACGGTATGTAATCTATGCTCTGTAGACTATCCACCTTGGCTATTGACGGCTCAGCAAATAGAATATCTGATAGATCTGTAATGAATGATCTTTGCTCAGGGAGGTATGGCTCATCAGGATGTTCAATATTCTTATCAATGAACGACTCAGATATCTCAGCAATAATCTCAGAAAGATGTCTCTCATCTGTACATAAATCAGGAAATTCAATGAATGGCTCAGATATCTAGACCTCAGAACTCTGCTCAAACTGCTCATCGGCAACTATCTCAATTGGACCACCAAGGGAGCTCATGTCGACTGTGCTTTCCAGAGTCCTTTTGGGGAAAAGACTCCTGTGTATCTATAAAATCCGTGAAAAGATCCGTCTCTTTGAATTCAGCAAGAAAATCACAGTCATCTGGTTCTGATATTGATTTCTCTGTATCATCTATTGCTGGTGGCGGTGATGGTTTAGGATCAGAGATCGTCTCAATTTTCACCTTGTCACTACGAGAGTGAAAGATGATCTCTCGAGTACCATAATCAACTGCTGCTTCGGCCGTTCGGAGGAACGGTCGACCTAGTATGATTGGGGTATGGAGTAACGGTGCAGAGGTGTCGATATCCATGACAACGAAATCAACAGGGAATTTCATTCCCTGCACCGTTACAATAACGTCCTCTAAGATGCCTCTTGGCCTCTTAATCGATCTATCGACAAACTGAAGGATCATTCTGGTAGTTTTAAGAGGCCCTAATTGGAATTCAGTTAATAGAGAGGAAGGCATGAGATTAATGGAGGAATCGCTATCGAGAAGAGTACGATCAAATTCTTGATCAAAGATATGGCAACGGATGTGAGGTGCTCCCTTGTCTTTCTTTTTCGGTGGAAGGTTGCTGATGGCAAGAACTATGGCCATGGTCAAGATGTGTTTCTCTATTTCCTTTCGTCTGTTCTTCCTTGGTTGACGCTTTTGGGTACATGCCTCTTTCATTCCCTTTTTTACTGTAGGCATGTATTCCATGGCTTTAAGTAGTGGCTTCTTTAAAAAGATATTCTGTAAGATCTCAACCACTCCAGGATCAGATAGTGCCGTTTTTAATTTTTGAATTTTTTTTAGCTTTGAGAGCAGAAGGAAATGGCACAGAATTAGAATAAACATGTAAACGTTCATTTCCATTATTCAGAATGGAATCATCATGTACAAGAGGACAACTAGAATCAGTATGTATAGTGTTGTCCAATCTAGGTGAAGGAAAAACAGAATCTAAAACAGAACGGGATGTTGCTGCTGGTGAAGAGGAAGAATCTGCGACTGGTATATTCTCCCTTGCTAATGGTGATCTGCATCTGTCTGGTGAAGGTGGTGGTGAAGGCGGTGAAACTCCAGATGTGGGTGCTGCTATAATGGACCTCTCGACTATTGGTGAAGGAGATGATGTAGAAGATGAAGCTCTCTCAGTGGACCGATCTCCCAACCCCAATTGCTGCGTAGGCAGCTACAATCTCCTACCGCTCCTGAGATGAATGGTGTTAGATAAACATGTAAAATCAAGGGACATACCTGTCTCGGGGGTGGGTGGGATTTTAGCTACCTGCTCTTTGCGTTTGAAATTATTGGGGTTGGCTTCGACCTGTGCTGGAATTAGTGTCTTGGTGGTAGTCAGGTCATCGATCCGCTGAGTCAGTTCATTCATGTTCTTCATAATCAAAGCAAGTTGGTCCAGTGGTGGATTCACTGAAGGGGCCTCAGGTTGCTCATTGACTGGCTGTCGCTGAGACTGATAGTGCGGAGGTTGTTGGTACCCATACGGATTCTGGTAATGAGGAGGGGGGGGGAAGGATACTGTCCATAATATGCAGTATGCTGCTGGTTCGGCTGAGGGAAATACATGGACTGCTGCTGTGGCTGGCCTTGTCTCCAGTTTTGGAACTGAGGTGGAGACTGATATTGAGGCTGGAACTGCTGGTGCTGGTACTGATACTGCTGCTGCGGTCTGCCTCCTTGAAGCTGGTGGGTGGGCCTCTGACCCTGCTGTGAACCCAACTGGCCTTGCCCTGATGGACGGGGCTGGTTTCGCTCACGGTCGAACCAGATACCATTCACCTCCTGAATGACAGGTGGAGGTAGAGACTGCTGCTCAGGAATGTAGGCCACTTCTTGTTGGTACGGAACTATCTGATGTGCATGTTGTTGAGCTTGATCAGGTGTCTGCACGTAGTAGACATGCTGGACTGTAGATGGTCCTCTGCTATTTTGCTGAGTGGAAGGAGTCTGCTCCCTAGTAGAGGGGTCTACTGCTGCATTCATATTGTGGACTGCACTGATTGTACTCACAAGAAGTTCCAAATGCTTTGTTATCTCATCCAGCTTATCCAGGTTCTTCATCCTCTGCTCGATCACATGAAGTTTATCGAGCTCCTTGGATCGCTTCTCAATAATGTCTACTTTGGATAGGTGGTCTCCAATGATAGCCAAGTCTGTGCTATCCACCTTATCCACTTCTTGTATTGACGTCATTTTGACATCCTTGTGGGGTACTACAGGGGCGGTGACAGGGTATTTCTGAAAAGCACGTGAAGAAGAAAGAGCTGCTGAACTTTCTGCCATCTCCTCAACAATTTGATAAAGGACATCTTCGTCCTTGTTAAAGTGGCTTCCCCTACAAGCGGCATCTACCAGCTTCTGATTCTCAATGCTTAAACCCCCAAAGAAATTTTGTACAAGACTGGTCTTTGGAATATCATGATGGGGGCATTTCTCTGTCAGATCTTTGAAACGTTCCCATGCCTCGTGAATAGGCTCTTCGGGCATCTGGGAGAAATTAGCAATCAGTGATCGCATTTGGTTGAGTCGTCCAAGTGGATAATACTTGTTCAGAAATGCAGATCTCAACTCTTCCCAAGTGGTGACAACCTTCCCCAAGTGATTTAACCAGTACAAGGCTTTTCCCATCAGGTTGAATGGAAAGGCGGTCATCTGCACTACCTCTAATGGGATGTTTGGGTAGTGTACGGTTCCACAAATGCGATCGAACTGCTGGAGGTGTATATAAGGTTCTTCATTAATATTTCCATGGAATATTGGGAGAAGAGGTAAAATAGTTGGCTTAAGCTCAAAATGCACATGAACCGCAGGGATTTGTATCCACGAATTTGTCTGTCCTGCCCCTGGATTATAAGCATCTTTGAGTGTAGGCTTAGGCTCTACATGAGGTTCTTCTCCATTCCCACCTCCAGGGTTTCTGTTATCCCCCCTCTCCTGACTTCTCTTTCTTGTCTTATCTCGAGAATCATCTCTCTCAATGTGGATTGGAACTTAGCATGCTCTGTTAACTGTGCTTGAATTGATTGAATGGAGGCTAACATGGTACTGTTGATCTCGCTTTGTTCCGACATGGCTCCCTTTCCCTTTGGTGGCATTAAGTATCCGGCTTCTGACTCTGAAAATGTATATGCCACTCGATTAGTGCTTAGAATTGATGGAGTCTCAGATATTAATTCGAGATTAAAGCCAATCTCAAATAGTGGATTTATGGATGTTGTGAATTGTGAAGTGGGGAAAGAGGAATATTCGTGAAGTGAGTCTCCCCGAATAGAAGGTGAACGGCTCGGAGCGTAGAATGAGTTCGTGGAGTCCGAACGAGAAATACTCCGGGCCGACATCTTCGAAATCAATAGGCAGGATGCGAGAGCACGAATGTCAATGCAAGAGTGAAAGTGAATGAAGGCGCAAATTGCGCAGAAGGATCTTTAGCACTAACAAGCAAACACAATACAAACCCCCAGTTCACCAACTCAACTTAATGTGAAGACCGTGAAGGTTCGGTCATTTATCTTGTTGATTTTAGAGTTTGGTGATAATCACAAAGTTGTACAAACACTTAGGCTGAATTATGGGATTTGGGCACTAACCTTAGTGTGTATGCGAGCAAGTTAAAACGAATACAATGAGGGGGTTACTCTCCCCAAAACAATGATTTTTCCTTGTATTTTCTTTAGGGTCGAGTTTTCTTTAGCAGACCCAAATTTTAGGCAGTTGTCACTTGGTTAAGATATTTTCAAAGAATCGCCTACCGAGTGTCCAATTTCCTTTTTAACTTATGTGAGTGAAAACAAGGGAGGAGATCGGAAATGCCAATGCGTGATTAAAAACAATGATGCATGCAGGGGTTAGAGATGCGTACCTTGTCACCAGCACTCTACATGCAAGTGATCCGCGCAGAATTTAAATACAGAAAATAAACTAACCTATATGCAAATGTAAGTAAACCGTCCTAGATGATAACTTCTATTAACGGACAAGAACAAGTTAATTTGACTAAGTCCAAATTATGATCTACTCTATAGGCACAGAAATTCTTGTTTAGGGTGTTTGGACCTAATTATTTACCTGGCTCAAGCAAATTAATTAAAGAAATCAATAGGTGGCTTTCAAAATCCGCGGAAAACAAAGAAAATAAATGCGATGAAAACAAAACTGGTGAGGTCCCCCAAGTGCACCGGCACTTGGCGAAACAGACCCCGCAACAAATGAATGTCCGTTTACAAGAGTTCAAATGCTAGAAAATAAAGACTCTCTCTCTCTCTCTCTCTCTTTCGTCTCTTTCAATTTTCTTCTCCTCTTCTCACGCTTTCCTGTGGCTTGGTGAAGAATCAAGCCGCCTCCACGTCGCTTGGGTGCATAGGCTCTCCTAGGATCGCCTCCTTCGCTCCGCGGGCCCTCGCAAGAAAAAGAAAAGAGAATGTGTAAGAAACACAATTTTCAAATATGAGAAAATGATGAAATGAATGCAATGGATATAAACAATGGAATAATGTGGCAAATTATGCACAGATATTTACAACCAAGAATAGCATGTCAAAAGAGAAACCTAACTACCCTCGCCGTGCCTCCCCGGCAACGGCGCCATTTTGTTGAGCACGTTTTTCTAGGGACGGAAAGTTAATGGTGAAAAGGTCGTTGTTTATCCCCAGAATCCCGCGTCAACAAAAGATTTATTTTTTTTAATTTTTTTGCTACTTATTAACCTGTATAGCGGACAGGGTCGAACTCAGGGAGGCTACAATTCCCGAGGGTTATTCAATTAATCAGAAACTAATTAAAAGAAAACAGGAATCTCAAAGGACAACTATCCTTGGTTTTTGTGATTTTTTTATCTTTTTATTTTTTTATTTTTTTTATTTCTAATTTTTTTATTTTATGATTTCCAAATTTTTAGTGTTTTTTGATTTTGCAATTTTTTTAATTTTTTAAAAAATAACGAACAATGTGATTAAACTCAAGAAATATGCACACCAACTCTTTTTGTAATTTTTCAATTAGTAAAAAATGCTCAGAAAAATCCAAAGAAAGAATTTTTGGGTTTTAAAAGTTTTGAAATATTTTTGAGAATTTTTGTAGATTTTTCAGATGTTTTTGTATTTTTCTAAAAATCAAACAGTGAGAAAATAAGAAAATGTGCACTGCCTAGAGTAAATTGCAATTTAAAAATCTTTTAAATGTTGAAAACTCTTGGCAATTATTTTTAAGACAAACTAGAAATCATTATCTACAAACAGGATCTGAAATCACAATTTTTCGATTTTTGTAGAATTTTTTATGATTTTTAGAAGATTTCTGATGTTTTTCAAGTTTTTTGGGTTTTATAAATAATTAATGTGTAAAAATTGGTCAGAAATTAAAAGACAATGAAATACAACTACTCTATTGTTTTTGAATTTTTTGAACAATATTGGAATTTTTGGGAATTTTTGACTTTCAAGCAAGGAAAAATGACATGTTTTTTATTTTTTTAATAATAATAAATGATCACAAAATGGAATGAAAATTTTACTCTAAGAAGATATTCACATCAGAAGCATAGCATAATTTTCTCAAAATTTATGGATCATGAATAGCATATATTTCATTCAAAAGACCAAGCAAACTATAATTATGCAGTTGAGGGACTAAAACGTAAATACTGTAAAATTTTTGGACTGAACTGTAAAGATTCAAAGTTTTTTCCTCAAACAGATAATAAAAATAAATGACAGGGGAGAAAGCGCAAATTTACCAATATCATGTTCTTGAGTCTGGCAAGGGCCTCTTTGTAGATTTGAGAACTCCGAGGGCTATTTGTGTAATTTTTCCAATAAAATAATAAACCCTAAGAGTTTCTCTCTGGATCTTTATTTCTTCTCAAAGAAGGCACGATGGGAGCAGGCCGCCGCCTCCTTCTTCAAGGTGGTGCAGGCGAGCAAGGGTGGAGGAGCTGGTGGCCACGGGAGGTTCGCGCGGCGAGCGGTGGTGGAGGACGCGGCAGAGGTCTCCCGCGCGCGGGCGGAAGGAGGCGCGACGGGGACGCGGTGGGCGATGGAGGACGGAGCCGAGGGAAGGCGGGGCCGCTTGCCGGAGCGTGGCAGGCTTCAGCGGAGGAAGGGGCAGCGTTGGACTCCGCCGCTGGAGGAGATAGCGAGGCGGTCGCGCCGCGCGCGGTGGTGGAGCGAGGCGGCCCGCACGGAGATGGAGGTGCAGTCGGGGAGTCGTGGGTGCTCGAGGCGGAGAGATGCCGCCCCTCGCGGCTGAGAGGCGGTGGCGGTGCGCTGCACTGCCGTAGACAACGGGGCGGAGGCGCGAGATGGCCAGGAGGTGCGGGGTCGGCGCCGCCTCACGCGGCGGAAGAGGGAGGCGCGGGTGCTGGATGGCGCGGGGGAGAGGGGGCGGCGGCCCTCCTGGCTGCCGTCCTCTTTTGTTTTTTTATTTTTTTTATTTTTTTCTTATGTAAACAATAGATAATAAAAGAAGCAAAAACTTTTTATTTATTTATTTTTTTTGTAAATCCGAAAAACATGAAATAAAAGAATAAAGAAATGTTTTTTTTATTTTTTTTATTTATCCTGCAAAACAAACGTTATAAGTAAAGGAGAAAAGATTTATTTATCTACAAAATCGGAACATGGATGGGGATTCGGCGAAAGATGAGGGACTCGAACCCGATCTCCGGCCACCGTGCGCGGCCGGAGTTGAGAGATCGTGGACTGTAGAAATATAAGGCGGAGAGATCGCGATGATGATATGAAAAATCGAGTCGATGACGGATCAAATCGAGATGGATTTTTTAAGATCTTGAGAAAAAAATTGCCAACAAGAAAAAAAATGCGATGAACTAAAGTACGATTAAACTAAGATAAAAATACGAAGAAAAATTTGGATCTCACCTTAGGAGTGGAAAATGGACCGTGATCACCTCGACAAGGCCGACTCGCTGTCACCGGACGGCTCGGAGGCTAGGCAACTTCCTCACAAAATTTCTCTCGGAGATCGGGCTCCTCTCTCTAAAGATTGATCAAGTTGGAATGAGGGAGATGGAGCCATATAAATAGAAAAGAGAGACATTTGAATTTTTGCATTTTTGGATAAGAAGATAAGAGAGATGAATTTTTGGATTTTTTTTGGTGGAAGAGATAACATGAGAGATAAAATAGAAAGATAAAATTATTTACAAAATTATCTATTTTTTTTTGAATTTTCGTCACTTTATTTATTTGAATTAAAAAATGTTATTTTTTTATTTCTTTAAGATGGTTAGTTAAAAATAGCAACTATATACATGTACTATATACATATATGACATTATATACAAGGATAAATGGGGAAATTAGCCTCTTTTTTTGTTTTAAGAATTTTATTATTTGTTTATTTTTATTTTTATTTTAAGTAATTAGTAAAAATATTTACAAATATATATATACAAATACAATATGCACAAAATACAAGGGAAAATTGCACAAACCACCCCAGAAAACCGACTTTTCAACCGTAACTTCAAAAATTATGAAATCACAGCCATTTTGAAGATAATTTAATTTAGAATTCAATGGAAGTGAAATTGGTTCAATTTGATATTATATGGAGCTGGAATTAATCTTTAAATTAGTGCTTAGTGGTTTTTTCCAAGTGTGGCTACTTTTATTCTGTACATGATTTAATTGTGCAATCATTTTTATTAATTCGGACCCATTTTTATTTACAACTTTTTTTTGAATGTTATGTGATTTGGAGTCAATTAAGGTATAAATAAATTAGTGTTAGTTTTATACAGATATACCCAAAATAAGTGAGAAACACATTTTTTTTTGGATTTTCTCGTTGAGGACCCTATCTCCCCCTACTTTATTCCTGGTCGATCAGGTTAAGTCTTGACCTTCTCTCAGGGTTCGAGTCATCCTGTATACAGTCTTCCTTCTTCTTTTTTTCTTTTCTTTATTTTTCCTTTCTTTCTTTATTTATTTATTTTAGGTTAAATTAGTAAGAAATGTACAATATTTACACACAAATGCAAGTTAGTAAAAATATGGAGTTAGCGTTATATGCGGGTGTTTTATAAGGGATTTTAAGCTAAAATAAATGAATAAAGATGACGAATCGCAGATTCATCAATAGGAGCCTCAATAACACAGCTCTTGAGAGTCTCAAATGACGATAGACACTTACCATCAACACGGAACTCGGTGTCTTTCATCTGCAGATCAGTCAACGGTCGGGCAAGCCTGTTGAAATCATGAATAAAATATCGGTGGAAACCGACGTGCCCCAGAAAAGACCGTAATTGTCGCAAGTTGGACGGTGGATCGAGTTTTCTAATGACATCCACCTTGGCCGGATAAACCTCCATGCCCCTGTTGGAGATGATGTGGCCAAGCACCATCCCTTGAGTCACCATGAAGTGACTCTTCTCCCAAGACAACCCAAGTGAACCTCTATGCATCGCTGAAGGACTCGGTCTAGGCAGTCAAGACAAGAATCAGATCCATCGCCGTAGACTGAGAAATCATCCACGAAGACCTCCAAGCACTCCCCCACCATGTCCGAAAAGATGGACAGCATGCATCTCTGGAATGTCGCCAGAGCATTGCACAATCCAAATGGCATGCGTCTGAAAGCATATGTCCCGAAGGGACAGGTGAAGGTGGTCATGTCTTGGTCCTCGGGCGCGATGGCCACCTGATTATAACTGGAGTACCCATCCAAGAAACAGTAATGGCTCTTCCCTGTCAACCTCTCAATAATATGATCAATAAAGGGCAGGGGAAATGATCCTTCTTGGTGGCCTGGTTCAGTTGTCTGTAATCCACGGAGACCCGCCAAGAAGTGGGTACCCGAGTAGCGATCTCCTCTCCAGACTCCGTGACAATTGTAGCGATGCCCGTCTTCTTGGGCTCCACATGCAACGGACTGACCCACTTGGAGTCGGAGATGGGGTAGATAAAATCGGCGCTCCACCACTTCGAGATCTCCTTCATGACAACATCTCTCAGATTCGGGTTCAGCCGCCGCTGGAACTCACACGACGGCTTGGCCTCATCCTCGAGATAGATGTGGTGGGAGCACAGAGTCAGACTGATCCCCTAGAGATCGGTTACACTCCATCCTATTGCCTTGTTGTTCTTTTTAAGAACCCCCATCAGACAGGATTCTTGCTCTCCAGTCAAATCAGCGGAGATAATGACTGGGTACATCTCATGCTCACCCGTAAGGAATCTATACTTCGGCGGTGCTGGTAGCGGCTTCAGCTCTGGACAAGTCGGTGCTGGAAAATATGGCTTTTGAAGAATCCGAGTGTATGTGGCCAAATCTGCACGGGAGAATTAGAGATCTCGCTCACAAACTGAATCTAGAGAAGGCTACTCAACTGGTCTGTCTCTGCTCTGCTCAGAATCCTCCTCCTCTCTTGCTGTAGGCTCAGTGGATGTCGGACACGGTGTCAAATCATCAAACTCTGCCCAATCGGTATCTGACTTCGAGGGATCATACTCACAAAAATTTGTATCGCAATTAAGAACCGAAACTACGGCCTGGTAAGTATCATGGACCAGGAATGTGCTCTCCAAGCTCTCCTCTGTTGGCGTCTCTACATCAGCGAACTCTGACGGTGAGAGGATTGCATGTGCGAATGGATCTGCCGAAACTGCCTCATCATCTGTAATCACAAAGTCACAGTCCCGGTGGATGTCTCGCCCTGCTTTTGTCATGTGCTCTGAATCTGTGGTCAGCTCTGAGCAATCGGAATCTCTCGCTCTAGTCTCCTCGACCATCTCTATTTGTATACTCTCACCCTCGACGCGAAAGTACACCTTCCCGCTATCATGGTCGGACACTGCCTTGGATGTGGCCAAGAACGGGCGTCCTAAAATGATGGGGGCATCGGTCACAGACTCAGGGATCTCCATGTCCAACACTACGAAGTCCACGGGGAATTTCAGGCCCTGAATCGTGACAACAACGTCCTTCATCAACCCCTTCGGCCTCTTGACTGATCGATCAGCAAACTGAAGGACCGTCCTCCTCTGTCGAAGAGTGCCCAACTCGAAGCGATCAAGAAGGGATGCTGGAAGTAGGTTGATCGAAGAACCGCTGTCTAATAGAGTGCGGTCGAACCTCTGCTCATGAATGTGGCATCTGACATACGGGGCTCCTGCATCTGGCCTCTTGGCTGGCAGACGGTTCTGTATCGTGAAACAAGTGGCTCTGGTAAGCGCATGGATCTCAGACTGATGGTTCCTCCTCTTCCTCCTAATTGTGGTCCTGTCTCTGAGTGATCTCTAGAGTAGAGGGATATGCTCCAAAGCCTCTTGTAGAGTCAGCTGAATATGAAATCGATCTATCATCTGCCGGCTGAACTCTATCTGATGACTCTTTTGGGGATTTTCTATTTTCGTCCCCTTTGCCATGTGAAGTGCTCGTAGAAAGGAGATCATTGGGTCCTTCTCAGATGAAGGACTAGGAGAGGGTCTGGCATGCTCATGAATAATAGAATTCACACAAACATCATCAACCAACACATGTGGATCCGAAAATAACAGACCCTTTCCTTTATTTCCCGAAATGTCCTGAGGTACATGTACAAATGGAAAGACAACAGGACTAACATAAGTAATGGTGGCCTCAGTACCACCCTCGACACGTTTCACGGCATCAGTACTGCGCTCTGGCTCAGTAGTTGTGGTGGCGTTAGTACCACCTCCTCGAACTGGTGAAGCGACGGCCTCAGCAACGTCAGCTGGATCAACGTCCATGGTGGCATCAGTACCACCGTCATCATCTCTCGCGGCGTCAGTACTGCGCTCCTCCTCGTCTGGCGCTCCTGGTGTTGCGTGGGATCGTCACTCAGATGAGGCGCCGCCTGCTGGCATCCTACTGCTCCTAAGTGTGACAAAATCAGCATCAAACATATATGCAGACAAATCACCAAAAGAATCACTAGGAGTGGTAATCTATGTAAACTCTACCTGCTCAGACTTCCTTTTTAGGTTGTTCGGGTTCGGCTCTATCTGTGCAGGAATGGCGGCCTTCCCTCTCACTATCTCCCGCATCTCCTGGCGGAAATCGTCCATCTCTCGTCTGAATGTAGCCTGTTGCTCAGTCATGAGGCGGGCTAAGTCGTCTAGGGCGGGGTTCTCATAGGCTGGCCCATACGAACCTGACCGGTGGCCTCGCTGGTAGTGAGGTTGCTGTTGTGGCTGGTGCAGCTGAGAGGGGTACTGCTGTGGGTGATGTTGCGGCTAATGAGGCTGATCGCGCCTCCAAGAATGTCCCTTTTGATAGGGACGAGGACCATACTGCTCCAGGGGCTGGGATGACTACTGTTGTACTGGGGGCTGGGGCTGCTGGTGCTGCTCTCGCTGATGGCCATACTGGTCACCCAGAACTGGAGGCTACTGCTGGGAACTGGCACCTCCGACTGACCAACGGAATCCGGGATGGTCTCGTCGGATACCGGGCTGGGGTCGGTGGTACCAAATCCCTTTGACATCCATCAACGGCTCCGACTCATAAGGGGGTCGCGGGAGTGCTGCCAGAGGCTGATCCGGTTGGTAGACCACCATCTGAGTGTCCGGAGATGGTGGTGGCTGGTAGTACTGCTGCGGCTACTGGTACGGCTTCGCCTGTACAAGGTGAACCTGTCTAGGCTGCGTGGAGTGTTGGGACGAACCACTGCTGCTATTTGGATCCCCTCGTGCCTGAAGACGGGCCTGAGACGTCGTTTATGCCTCCTGGAGACACATGACATGTATCTTCAGGTCACTAAACAATTATACCATCTATTCCATCTGCTATATGCTTTGGCACTGCTTCTTCTCAATCAGCTCCATCCGTTCCAGCTTCTCGCTGATAATGCCCATATCAGCGGTTGTGGACTCGGCTTGTGCGGCTGCCGCTGACGAAGTGGAAGGACCGGCGTCGACCCGTGCTATCCTCTGAAACTGCATAGTCTGTGGCTGAGGGCATCCCTGGGTGTAGAGTCGGGTTTGGGACGTCACTGTATAGTTCTCGGCCATCTCCTCAAAGATGGCCCAGACCTGATCCTCATCCTTGGCAAAGTAGGAACCGCCACAAGAAGCGTTCACCAGGCCCTGCAGCGCTGGTGTCAACCCGCAGAAGAAGCTCTGAACTAGGTTCGACTTCGTGATGTCATGGTGCGGGCATCGGTCGGTGAGCTCACGGAACCTCTCCCATCCCTCGTGGAACTGCTCGTTGGGGAGCAAGGAGAAGTTGTTGATCAGGGCCTTCGCTGCATTCGTCCGCCTGAGTGGATAGTACTTGTTCAAGTACTCGGTGCAGAGCTGCTCCCAGTTTATACAAATCTCCCCAAATGCTTCAGCCAGTTGGCTGCTCTGTCGGCCAGGGAGAAAGGAAAAGCAATCATCCTGATGGTATCCTCGTCCACCTGACGGTTATGGACGGTGCTTCAGATCATCTCAAACTCCTGGAGATGAAGATGGGGCTCCTCAGTGGCGAGCCCGTGGAAGCGGGGTAGAAGGTGAAGCGTATTCGGGGGGAACTTGAAGTCCCCCACGATCGTCGGAAGTACCACCCACCGGTGCGTCAGTGTCGATCTAGGGTTGTGCAACTCACGCATCGGTCTAGGCTCTGCTGCTACTACCGGCTGGTCTGTCTGATCAGGTTGATCTGGCCTGCGTCCATCGGCTCGCGACTGGTCTGCTGCAGCTCTCAGTCTCTCCATCTCTCTCCTCATGTCCACCATGAAAGCCCCCTGGTCTCGTATCTGACTCTACATCGTCCCAAGGGAGGCTAGCATGGTGGTGTTGATCGCATCCTGGTCCAGTACGTAGGTGGTCGTCTCTGGCCTCTGACCCTCGGTGCGATCCTCACTGTTGGCCATGGTCTCTGCAAAGGCAAAAGACCCAAACTCAGGTGCCGAAATATCATCAGTATGTTGTCTCGCATTTGGCACTAGCATCTCAGGTATAGAAGAAGTGTGTTCAAGGGCGAACAAGGCGGAATCGAACTCGGGTTCGGAGATCGGGTCTGAGCTCTCGCGAACCAACCTAGATGAACGGGCTGGAGTGCTAAAAAGCGGTGCAGTCAGAGGCTGCCTAAGGGACCTTCTGCCCATCATCTCGATCTGGTGAGTCTGGTGGATGAGATCTGGAAACAAACAAGATGAGCAAACAAACCACGAATTCACCAACTCCACACTGAGATGAAGACCGTAAGAGTTCGGTCAATTATCTTGTCAATTTTATTTAGGTAATCATGTCAGGATATCCGAGCGGTTACGTGACCTGGTAGGAATCCAATCCGCCAACCAGACTGTCTCGTATAAAAGGTCGGTAGTCTGATTGGGGCTCGTATGTAGCTCTAGCCTAGTGTGTGGGTCTCTCTCTCGCGTAATCAAACCAGACAATGAGGGGGTTGCTCTCCCCAAGACAGATTTTTAGGTGAAGTGTCTTTTAGGGTCAAGTTTGTTTAGCAGTCCCAATTTTATAGTTTTTTTTTTCTTTTTAGGTATTTTTCAGATAAAAACAACGTCTAACGAATTTTTCGGTTCTCCTGATTATTTTAAGCCCAAAAACAGGGGGAGAATACGAAAAAGCCGATGCGTGGAAATCAATGATGCATGCAGAGTAAGAAATGCGTACTTGACTCCAGCAGTCTACATGCAGGGTGATCCGCGCATAAATAAAAGACTAAATATAAACTACCTATATGATGCACGCGGAAAACCGCCCCTAGCAGAGCAATTTCTACACGAGAGAACAGTAGCCGGGTACTCGAGCCTAGGTCCTGAGTCCTATCTTGGGAGCTACTCGGTGTCTGCCATAACAGATCCTACACGTGTTGTATGTGACTCCTCAAGGCACGTGGACCTGAGCTCTAAAAATTCGGCTTTTCTTGTAAATTAATTAATTAGGTCCAATTATTCGAACTATAGGTACATGCAGATAATTAGGTGTTTGGATCCTAATTAATTACGTCACAATCAATGAAAATCCTAAGCTAAGGCTGAAAATTACGTAAATCAAGTAAGCAGTAAATAAATGGTCAAAAAGCCACGAAAACCGCGAAAAACTCAGCGAGGTCCCCCGAGCACACCGGTGTTCGGCGAAACAGACCCCGAAATGTCACATGTGTCCAAGTTCGTCCCTGTATTATTACAAATTAAATGGTTCAGCTAAAAATAATTCTAAACTACATTAAACTAAACTACGGCTAATCTCACGGTTATTCTACGGCTCCCGAACTTCGGCTTTTCTCCTCGCGCTCTCCTGCAACTTCGTAAAGAATGAAGCCGCCTCCGACTCTCGCAGTTGCTTCGGCATCCGAAGAAGCTGCCTTGGTCCTCGAGCCCTCGCAAGAAAGAGAAACCAAAGTGTCAGTCCAGAAAAATATCTATAAACAAGTCAAATAAAATATATACAAAAATATCTACAAAAAGCCGTGAAAACGAAGAGCCGTGAAAAAATAGAAATTGACTACTAAGTCGTGCTCCCCGGCAATGGCACCATTCTGATGAGCCGAAAATGGATCTCCTAAATCCTGGTAAGGTAAAAATACTCTTGGGTCATTGTGACCCAGATTTCGGAGAATCGAACTCAACAAGAAAATATAACAGACCACTAAATCAAAGGATAAATCAATCAAAACAAAATAGCGGTCCTCGCTAAATTATTAACCAGGTATAGCGACCAGGGTCGAACTCAAGGAGCACGAGTTGGCCTCACAGCCTACGAAGTAGTCAAAATCAGTAAAAAGGAATAAAATATTTTTTTGGTGGATTTTAATGATTTTTAATTTTTTGTATTTTTAATAATGAGGAAAAATAAGAAAATGCAAAAGCAAGCAACACACAACAATTTATTTAATCAACCAAACATGCTCCAAAAATTCAAAGAAATATGTTTTTATGTTTTTTAGGTTTTTTAATGTTTTTGGTGAATTTTTCAGAATTTTCTAATTTTTAAGTAATTTTCTAAAAATCAAGAAAGACAAGAACATGGAATCACTGTCCAGCCAGACTTGAAAGGTCCATTAAAAATATAAAATGGACCAATAAAAGTCTGGAGGCAATTTTTATGAAAAGTATAAACAACAACTAATATTCAGAAAAAGAGTTTGTATTTTTTTTATTTTTCTAGAATTTTTTATATATTTTATGAGTTTTTAGGGTTTTGCAATTTTTAAGGTTTTTATAAATCCAAAAGGCACAAAAATTGGACAGAAATTAAAGATACTAAAACATACTAATCTTAATTTTTTTAGAATTTTGAGACAAATTTTTAATTTTTTTCTTTTATTTTCTAAGTCAGACAGTAAGAAAAATCACTATTTTTGAATTTTTAAAATATCAAAAAGCATAAAAAATGTCCCAAAAATTTAGGGAAGTTTTTACACAGTGGCAAGAGCCACGTGTCCAAATTTCACCTAATTTGGATTTAATTTGCTATTTTATTCAATCAAAATGAGGGACACAGTACACGTGGACCTAAATGTAAGAAAACATGTTTTAAGGGCTAAACAAAAACAAAAACCAAAAGTCCAAGGGCCCTTGTGCAAAAAGTCCACAAAATCACGCGCAAGGCACGTGGATCAGGCACGGAGGGGAATAACTGTAATTCCCATCTACAAAATATCAAACAATAACGCACAGGAAACACATGAGAGATATTGCAAATAACCCAAACCCTCACGTGTCGACGCACGTGCTCCACATATACAAGGACTAGATTGCAAATAAAATAAACATGAAGGTCCACTATGCTATTTAAACTAATTAGAAACAACGTACGAAACTATTTACAAGACTAAATAGCAAAAACTAAACAACAGGGGCCTAAGTGATATTACCTTGTTATTCAGATCTGACGGTTGTAGGCTTGCCACGTGGATGATCTGACGGCTATGGTACATGTGGCTAACCCTTCGCATAATCGACAGCGAGGAAGATGCCATGTGGAGGATCGGAAGGCTGTGAATCTAAGGCGCCTCTTCGCTATTTGGACGGCTTTGATCGAGTCCCAAATGGATCGAATGGTGGAGGCTCCTCGTAAATGGCTGGCTCAGATCAAAACTAGAGCGAGGGAGCTCGATCGGACGACAACTAGAGATGCTCCAAGAACAGCTCGCCGGCGAACTTTGCCGGCTCAGTGCGTGCGGTGGAGATCTCCGATGATGCTGTTGGAATGTGGAAACGCTCTGCCTCGATGGTCCGCAGCTGGTGGGCTCCTCCGATGAGGTCGGGAAGCTCCGAGGAGCTCCGACGACGAGGGAGGAGATGAGCTGCTATGCTCGATCGATTCGACCCTCATATGGGTGGCTCGAACCTGTAAAACACAATAGAACGTCTCCTGGGTCGAGGGCAAATTGCCTCGACCCGTCAGTGGGCGAAATGGGGGGTCGGGTGCGTCGGATGGATGACCTCCGGTGAGGAGACGGCGAGGGAGGTCCGGTTCTTGGTTCCTGGGCAAACCAAGATGAGCGAATGGGCGAAGAATGTGGAGAGAGGTCTCACGGAGGTGATGGGGTGGTCCGATGATTGAATAGATGATCGTAGCGATGGGAATCGATCGGCTATGGCGGAGGAACGATTTGGGCGAAATGAAAAATTAGAGGAATCTAGGGGGTATCGAGGTTACCTGATGAAGGTGGTCGACTGGGCTGGAGCTGGCGGAGCTCCGAGGGTTATTGCCTCAAGGGTTCGTCAAGTCCTGAGGCTTGGCGTACCTCGCGGCGGCGCACGGCGACGAAGGTCGCCAGATCGATGGCTGGAAGCACCTCCTCCTCTCTTCGGCACTCTCCTCGCGCAGCTGTCACTCTGGGGAAGAAAATGGAGGTCCTGGGATGAAGGAGCGGAGCCAAAGATGGAAGGGAATGTGCGGCGGAGAACCTAAATAGTGTCAGGGGTTCGGCTAAATGGAGTCGAGCAGGGCTGCTCGGAGCACGGATCCCTAGGCAATACTCCGGGCGAGAGTCTCAGATCATCAAGGGTCAAATGTCGCCCGTGGTTTGGGTAAATGGAGGTCGGATCAAACGAAGAAAAATCGGAGAAGTCGGGTCGAACGCAAGCTCCGCGTGAAAGAGGTCGGGTCAACAATCTCCCGTGGACCAATCACAGACCGCCATTTATTAAATGTTTGGAAATTCAATAAAAAATAGTAAATAACTTTATTTCGAAAAAGTCAAAACAAAAAAAATGTTTCTTATTTTTCAAATTATTTTTTAGTGATTTTTATTTATTTTTTTGAAAAAAATATAACGTATTTACAATATATTATTATTATATATATGTAAATACATATATGTATTTTTTATTTTTATTTTTAATTGTTTATTTTTGTACATTTATTCCAATTTTAAATTTTATTTATTTACAAAATAAAATTTGGAATAATAAGGTATTTTTATTTTATTTTTATGATTTATTTACATTAGTTAAATAAAAAGGTTTATATACATATTTACATGGTATATGTACAAGGTAGAAAAGGATTTTTATTATTTTAATTTTTTTATTTTCTTTTTCTTATTTTTATTTTATTTTTATAAATATGTACAAAATAGCAAAAACACATTTTATTTTGATTTAGAGGAAAATAAATTTATTTATATACATAGGTATATATACACACATGATTGACCCTATCTCCCTCTACTTGGATTCTTTTGCGGTCAGGCCCATACTGAGCCCTCCTTTGAGAGTAGGTCACTCAATATTTATTCTAAATATTTCCCTCTTTTTCTTGTGATTCTTTATTCCTTTATTTTGGCACTAAAACATGCTAATTATGCATATTTATGAGATGCATGTGTTTTGGCAATTTATGATATTTACACATATTTACATGGTGTTTTGCTCAAGTTTCTAGCTAAAAAAAGGAATAAAGAGTGATGAATTGGGATTCATCAGTTGTCACCACCGAGCTCCATCGTGATGGACTGCAACCGGCCGATGAATCGAATTGAGGAGAGGTTGAAGGTATGTCCCGCTCCATCTAAACCTCCGCGGAGGTTTTAAATAGGTCGAGGGACTTGGCCGGTTATGGAGGGGAATCGCGGAGGATCTGGAGATCGACGGGAGAGATTGGCGAGATCAACGATGGATCTTTTACGAGGTGCTCGAATCCCTGATGGATCGAAGGTCACGGTACGAGATTGGAGGACGGCAGCGACATTCGCGGCGATGATCGAGGGGCAGCGGAGCTATCGAAGGAGGCGGTGGCATTCCCGATTGGGAAAGGGACTTGGGACGACAACGACCCATGGCCGTTCGATCAACCGAGATCGGGCAGCCTGATGGGTGCCATGTGGCAGCCTAGGGAGAAAGAGAGGGCAGGTGTGGAGCACATGCCTCGGAGGCACGTGCGACGCATGCGCAGAGCTTTAATATATATATATATATATATAATAAAAACAGATTAAAAATAATGCCAAATATGGCTAACACGTGGCAGCTCCAGGAGTTGCCACATGTCAGCACCAAAAAATTCGAAAAATAAAGGTCTTGTAAAATGCAAAATAAATAGCAAACGGCCTCGGATCGAAAATGCTTCTTCACGAAATTGCTCGTCTCAATGAGATCTACAACTTTAATGAAGACAACAAAACCAAAATCGATCAATTGGACAAAGTGATTTTTTAGGGTACCCCATATACATGAAATACCTATATGTTTGGGTTTTGTGATTTTTTTGTCATTTTTAAACCAGATAAAAATCCAAAAAAAATGGTAAAATCAGAGATAAATAATTACACATTAATATAATTTTTTTATTAATTAAGAAAAATGAAGAAATAAAATAAAAGAAGAAAAAGACCTATTTTGTATAGTTGGTTAATGAAGACTCGGACTCAATTTGTTTCTTTGATTTCAAGTTCTATTTGGATTTGGATTTTTACGCATTTTAATAAAACTTTTATCAAAGAAGACAAATGAAAAGAAATATTCTAAAATAGGTTAAATATATACATAAAATATCAAGTCAAAAACTGCTAAAATACTAAATATACAAAAGAGGCTCAAAATCCATCTTTCACATATGAGCTCCGATTCACTTGAACTGCATCTTCTTTTGAAGGTAATTGAATGTACATTAGTTCAAAAGTGAGTAGGCTTAAATCTGACACTAGATGAGGAGGATATGAGGTTTTTAGTCCGGAAATCCTGAAACTAGGTTTGGGTTTTTTGTCCACTTATTTGGGTTAGTGAATTTTTTGTATTTTTTATTTATTCTTGTTAGTGATATGTACACAGTGGAGGTGGTTTTGGATCACTCAGAGTTAGCATGAATGAGTTAAAAATCTGGGAAATTAGGCTATTTACAGGTCAATTTTTGGCTTGGATTTTTGGCTTCTTATTTTGTGCAGAAATTCATGCTAAAATGCAATTCTTATGAAAACATGCATGAATGCAAATTACGCAGAATAGATGCAGAAATGCGGTTGATTTCGAGGGGTTTGAGCTTAATAAATGAGATTTAGAGTGATGAATTCGAGATTCATCACCTGCTCATCTAGGTTGGTTCGTGAGAGCCGAGACCCGCTCTCAGAACCCGAGTTCGATTCCACCCTGTTCCCCTTGACCACCCTTCTACTACCAGTTCTGAGGTACCAATGCCCGATCAGAGAGAGCAGCAGCCAATTGATTTATCAGCACCTAAGTTTGGGTCTTTTTCCTTTGTAGAGATTATGTCCAGCAGTGAGGACGACATCGATGGCCCCAGAGCAGAGTAGACGTATGTGTTGGACCAGGGTGCCATCAACAACACCCTGTTAGCCTCCCTTGAGATGATGCAGAGACAGATTCAAGATCAGGGGGCTTTCATGGTTGAGATGTGCCGGGAGATGGAGAGACTGAGAACAGACAGAGATCAGCCGAGAGCCGACGTAGAGGGAGACATTCCAGATAGAGATCAGTCTGAGGAGCCAGTTCAGCCTGCACCAGCATGACCGATGCGGGAGTTGCACAACCCCGGATCGATATTAACACACAGATGGATAGTGCTGCCAGCGATTGTGGGGGACTTCAAGTTCCCCCCTCAGAAGATTAAGCATCTTCCCCGCTTCCACGGGCTCACGACTGAGGAGCCACACCTCCATCTCCAGGAGTTCGAGATGATCTACAGTACTGTCCACGATCGGCATGTGGACAAGGACACTATGCGGATGATTGCCTTTCCGTTCTCCCTCGTAGACAGAGCAGGCAACTAACTGAAGCATCTAGGGAGATTTGTTACCTCTTGGAGCAGCTCCGAACCGAGTACTTGAACAAGTACTATCTACTCGGTCGGATGAATGCAGCTAGGTCCTTGATCAGCAACTTCTCCATGTTTCCCAATGAACAATTCCACAAGGCATGGTAGAGGTTTCGAGAGCTAACGGACCGGTGCCCCCATCATGACATTTCGAAGCCCAACCTTGTTCAGAGCTTTTTCTGCGAGCTTACACCAGAGCTGCAAAGGTTAGTGAATGCATCCTGTGGAGGCTCATATTTCGCTAAGGATGAGGATCAGGTCTGGGCCATCTACGAGGAGTTGGCCGAGAACTACTCAGTGATGTCTCAGACCCGCCTCTACACTCATGGGAGGTCCCAGCCACAGGTCGTGTCATATCAGAGGATAGCATGGGTCGATGTGGGTCCTTCTACTTCGTCAGCGGCAACAACATAGGCAGAGTCGACAACTGCCGACATGGGTATCATCAACGAGAAGCTGGATCGGATCGAGTTGATAGAGAAGAAGAAGTGCCAAGGCATGGCACAGATCGATCAGATGAAACAGACGATGAGTGATCTGAAGACACAGATCATGTGTCTCCAAAAGGTACAAACGGCTTCTTAGCCCCGTCTCAAGTCACGGGCAGACACCGGTAGCAGCAGCAGTTCGGTCCAGCCCTCCGCCCAGTACCGACAGGATCACCATGTCCAGGCGGAGCCGTATCAGTAGTCGCAACAGCAATACGTCCAGTTGCCTCCATCTCAGGATAGCCAGATGGTGGTGTATCAGTCGGACCAGCCCCTAGTAGTACTCCCCCCACCCACTTACGAGCATGAGGCGTTGATAGATGTCAACAGGATATGGTATAACTGACCCCAGCCTGGGATCCGACTAGACCATCCTGGATTCTGTTGGACGACCGGAGGTACCAGTTCCCAACAGCACCCTCCAATTTAGGGTGGCTAGTATGGCCAGCAACGAAAGCAGCACCAACCCAAGTTCCCATCACAACAACAACATGCACATTATCTATACCAGCACCATGATCCTCGTCCCTATCACCAGGGATTGTCTTGGAGGCAGCAGCAACCTCCGCAACAGTATCACTCGCAGTACCCCTCTCACCCTCCACAACAGCAACCTCAGTTTCAGAGAGGCCACTCGTCAGGTTCTCATGGACCTACCTATGAGAACCCTGCTTTGGATGACTTATCCCGCCTCATGTCTGAGCAGCAGGCCACCTTCCGACAGGAGATGGACGAGTTTCGACAGGAGATGAGGGAGATTGTGAGAGGGAAGGCCGCCATTCCTGCCCAGATCAAGCCGAATCCGAACAACCTGAAGAGGAAGTCTGAGCAGGTAGAGTTTACTGAGATTACCACTACTAGTGCTTCACTTGGTGATGTTACTGCATACATGTTTGATTCTAATTTTGTTACACTTAGGAGCAGTAGGATGCCAGCAGGCGGCGCCTTGTTTGAGTGACGATCCCATGCAGCCTCAGGAGCCCCAGACGAGGACGAGAGCGGTGTTGATGCCGTAAAAGACGATGATGACCACCAAGGACGTTGATGCAGCCGACAGTATTGAGGTCATCACTTCACCAGATAGAGGAGGTGGTACTGATGCCACCATTGTTGCTGAGACAGAGCACGGTACTGATGCCATTATTCCATATGCCAAGGGTGGTGTTGAGGCCATCATTTCCAGTTCTTCTCCTTTTGCTTTCCATTCAGTTCATGTATCTCAGGACGATTCTGTGAATAAAGGAAAGGGTTTATTATTTGTGAATCCATCTGTGTTGATTGATGACATACGTATGGATTCTACTTCGCCTGAGCAGCATAGACCCAATCCTAGTCCTTCATCTGAGAAGGACCCAGCCGTCCCCTTTCCCCAAGCACTCCACTTGGATAAGGGGACCAAAAAAGATCTAAAACAGTCACACCAGCTAGAGTTCAGCCAACAAATGATGGACCGATTTCACATTCAGCTGACTCTATAGTAGGACTTGGAATACATTGCTCTCTTCTAGAGATCCCTCAAAGACAGGACCACCATTCGGAGGAAGAGGAGGAACTACTAGCCTGAGATCCATGTGCTCACTCGCGCCACTTGCTTCGCCATCCAGAACTGTCAGCCAGTTAAGAGACCAGATGCAGAAGCCCCGTATGTCAGATGCCATATTCATGAGCAGAGGTTCGATCGGACTCTATTAGACAATAGTTCGTCGATTAACCTACTTCCGACAGCCTTAGTTGATCGCTTCGAGTTTGGCCCTCTTAGACAGAGCAGGAAGATTCTTCAGTTTGTTGATCGATCTGTCAAGAGGCTGAAGGGGTTATTGAAGGACGTGGTCGTCACAATTCAGGGCATGCAATTCACTGTGGACTTCGTAGTGTTGGACATGGAGATCCCTAAGTCTGTGACCGATACGCCCATCATTCTAGGTTGCCCGTTTTTGGCCTCGGCCAAGGCCGTGTCCGACCATGATAGCGGGAAGGTATACTTTCGCGTCGAGGGTGTAAGTATATAAATAGAGACGATCGAGGAGACTAGAGCTAGAGATTTAGATTTCTCAGAGCTGCCTTCAGATTCTGAGCATATGATAGAGGTAGAGCGAGACATCCACTAGAACTGTGATTTTGTGATTATAGATGATGAGGCAGTTTGGTCCGATCCAGTTTTACGAGCCATCCTTTCACCTTCAGAGTCCGTTGATGCACACATGCTAGTAGAGGAGAGTTTGGAGAATGCATTCCTGGTCCAAGAAACATTTCAGGCAATAGAGCAGATTCCCGATCGCGAGGCAGATTCTTATTTTGATATTGATTCAGATCCCTCGGAATCGGACATAGATTGGGCAGAGTTTGATGATATGATTCCTTGTCTGATTTCCCCAGAGCATACAGCTAGGGTGGAGACTGATTCCATTCAGAGTAGAGATAAATCAACAGAGCAGTCTTTACCAGATGCATATTTTTAGGGAGAGCCCTCATTTTCCCATGTAGATTTGGTCGCATTCACTCAGACATTTCAGAGGCCAGATCCGCCAGCTCCCAGTTGCCCAGAGCGGAAGACCTTGCCACAGTCGCTGAAGTATAGGTTCCTTGCAGGTGAGCATGAGATGCACCCAGTCATTATCTCAGCCAGTAAGCTGCTCTTTCAACCAAGGAGAACGGGAAGGCAATCAACTTGATTGTGTCCTCATCCACAAATATGTCATGGATAATGATTCATATCATCTCGAACTCCTACAGATGGAGGTGTGGCTCCTTGGTGTCTAGCCCATGGAACTTGGGCAGTAGTTGAATGGTGTAAAGGTGGAGCTCGAAATCACTCAGGATATCTTGCAGCTGGATCCATCTATGGGTGAGGGTTGCACCAGGGTTGTGCAATTGCCACGTCGGTCGTGGCTGTCTCCTTGGCTCCCAGGGCTCATCCTTGTGTCTAAGTCCTCCCTCAACTTTAGGAATCTCTCTACCGGTTGGTCTTTGAGGCTCATCTCTGTCAGCTCGCATCTGCGTGATCTCTCTTCTCACCTCTGCCATGAAGGCTCCCTGATCTCGAATCTGACGTTGCATGATCTATAGGGAAGCAAGTAAGGTGCTATTGTTGGCGGATAAGTCTAACACATAGGAATAAATCTCTGACTGCTCATCGGTACGGCTCTCAATGCTTGCCATCTCTCTGGTCTTTGCAAAGGCAAAAGACCCCGGTTCAGGTGTTGTCAAATGTACAAATAACTATGCTAGCCTCTACTTTAGCTTATCAGGTAAAGAAGAAGGGTGGTCAAGGGTGAATAGGCTGGTAGTGAACTCGAGTTCAAAAAGCAGGTCTGAGCTCTCTAGATATGCCATAGATGAATGGGGAGGAGTTCTGGAAAGAGGTATGGGTATGGACCGTTTACCAGCTACCCGATCTTCTCAATCTGCTAAGAAAGTCCTGGATCGATTATCGGATACCCGGTAAAATCCTCACTGGAGAACAACTAATCACAAGGCTCATTAGTTTGAAGAAAGATCATGTATGTCTCTATATTTGTTGCGGGTTGCTCTCTTATTGCAGATAAATCAAACAAGGAGGGGGTGACTCTCCCCAGAACAAATATTTTTAAGTTAAATTGGTTTTAGGTCACATTTGCATTAGCAACCCCAAATTTTATTTGGTTATCACATTTTATGTACTTTCAGAAATAATACAACGTCTAACGAATTTTCTGATTTCCCTGGTTATTTTGAGTCCAATAAAATAGGGGGAGTAAGTCAGAAAATCTGATGTGTGATCAGGCATAATGATGCATGAAGAGATAGAAATGCGTACCTTGCTGTTGCACTCTACATGCAGGGTGATTTGTGCATAAAAATAAAACTAAAATAAAACTGTCTATATGATGCATGAGGAAAGCATCCTTAGATGAGCGACTTCTATTACATGAAGAACAATAACTACTTAATCAAATAAAAGACATGAGTCTGGTCTTGGGAGTCATTTGGTGCCCACCACAACGGGTTCTGCTAGCACTTAATGTGACTCCTTATGGCATGTGGTCTCGTATCTAATCAAGTTAACTTTTTAGATTTATTTTAGCCAAGTCCAATTATGATCTGTAGGAATAGATAATCAATTAGGTGTTGGGATCTAGCTAATTACGAGTACAAACAAATAGAAGTCCTAAATCAAAGGGCCAAATCCTCAAGAATAAAAAATAAATAAAAACGAAAAATCCACAGAAAACGACGGTGGGCTCCCCTGAGTACACCAGTACTCGACAAAATAGAACCCGAATAGTCTAAGTGTCCAACAGTCTCAAGAGAGTCTAATTATTACAATAAGAGAGTTTTTACAAAAAATAAAAGCAATCTATCAACAATAACTACTCTCTCTCGATACTCCTCCTCGGAGGCGGACTCCTCCAAAAGAAAACCAAAACGTCCCTCGGGCAGTTCCTCGCACAAAAAGTGAAACAAACGAGTGTCAGAAGGCAACTATAACAAATAGTTACAAAAATAATAAAAAGGAAATATGACTACTAAGTCATGCTCCTCGGCAACGACGCCATTGGATTTTGGGGTTGCGGGTAAACGATCAAGACTTCCTTATTAGAGTAGGTGGTTTAGATGACGTTGTGTACGGCTCTGTCCTCATGTAATCGGGTCGCCAGAAATGGTCCATACTTACACATATACTGGTCGAAAATAGGCACAACTAGTCGTAAGAATCTGGGATAGTCCCTAGGGAGAATGGGGCTCCTAATAGCTCACTAACTCACTTTGTAGGATTGGATTATCACCCAAAACAAAAATTGATAACATAAATGACCGAGCTTCCACGGTCATTACACTATGTCGAGTTGGTGAATCGAGGGTTTGTTTTCTCATTTTGCTTTCAGTCCTAATCAATCTTTATAAATCCACACATCAAGATGATGGGTATGAGGTCTCTTAGGCTGCCTCTGGAAGCATTGATTTCCAGCACTCTCCATGTTCATCTAAGGTGGCTTCAGAGAGCTCAGACCCGCTCTCTGAACCGATATTCGCCTCCACCATGTTCTCCCTCGACCGCCCTTCTTACACTCTCAAGGTATACATAAAAAGGCCAGCACAACTCCACATTCATTTGATAACACCTAAGTTAGGGTCATTTGCCTTTGCAAAGATCAGAGAGATGGCCAGTGATGACAAAATCGATGAGTAACATCAGACTTCAGCATTTGTATTAGACTAAGACGCCATCAACAACACACTACTATCTTCCATGGAGACCATGTAGAGATAGATCAGAGACTAGGGAATCTTCTTGGCAGATGTGAGGAGAGAGATTACGCAGATGTGAGCTGGGAGAGCAGATCCAGACATACTAGCCGGTGCTGGAGAAATACCATGCTAGGAGGGCCAAGCAGACGATAGAAACCAGGACGATATGCTTGATCCACAGAGACCGGTATACACCATGGGGTAGTTGCATAACCTGGTGCAACCCTCACCCACCGATGGGTCCAGCTTCCCACCTTCCTGGGCGATTTCGAGCTTCGTCCCCAAATGTTCTTGCTACTACCCAAATTCCATGGGCACGACACCTAGGAGCTTCACCTCCATCTACAGGAATTCGAGATGATCTACATCATCGTCCATGACATATTGGTTGATGAGGACACCATCAAGCTGTTAGCCTTCCTGTTATCCTTGGTTTATAGAGCAGCCTACTGGCTGAAACACCTCTGGAAGGTTGTCACTACTTGGGAGCAGCTCCGGTCTGAGTACCTGAACAAGTATTACCCACTCGGATGAATGAATGCAACCAAAACTATGATCAACAATTTCAAAATGGTCTCTTGGATCGATTCTGAGCGCTCATTGACAAGTGTCCCCACTATGAGATCAGCAACACCAACCTCGTCCAGAGTTTCTTCTATCGACTGTCATCTGAGCTGCAAGGGCTTGTAAACGCCTCTTATGGAGGTTCATATTTTTCCAAGGATGAAGATCATGTTAGGTCTTTTACTATGAGATGCTCGAAAATTACACCACGATGTCACATACTCATATCTACACTCAAGGGAACCCTCCCCCGTAGGCGATTTCATACTAGAGATAGCACGCATTGAGGCAGATCTTTCTTCCTCTTCTACGACAACAACACTAATAGAGTCTTCAGCTGCCGATATTGGCATCATTAATCGGAAGTTGGACCGGATGAGATTATTGAGAATAAAATGTGTTAGGGCCTTGGCGAGCTCAATAGATTTAATGAGCTAGCCCATACATTGAGTGACCTAAAGACCAAGATTATGTGTCTCCAAGAGGCATAGATGGCTTCCAAGCCACATTTCAGGTCACGGTTTAACCTAAGGAGTAGTTCATCTCAACCCTCTACCTTGTACCATCAATTCTATCACATTCAGGCGGAGCCAATCTACTCACTCTCGTAGTACCAGTTGCTACCACCCCCATCTTCAGATACTCAGTTGGTGGTGTATCATCTGGATCATCCCTTGGCATCCCTTCTCCTGCTAGTCAATAAGCCAGAAGAGTTGTTGATGGAAGTCAACGAAATTTGGTACTCCTAGTACTAACAACAGCCCAGGATCTGTCGTGACCACTGATGAGCCGAAAAATCCGTTCCTAAATCCGGGTAAGGTAGAAATCAATCTAGGGTCGTTGCGACCCGGATCTCGGAGAATCGGACTCAACAAGAGAAAGAGAGACCACCAAAGCAGATAAATCAAGCACTAATCAAGAAGTGGTCTTGCTAGTTTATTAACCTGGTATAGTGACCAGGGTCGAACACAATGAGCACGGATTGGCTCAAAAGAGCCTACGAAGTAGTCGAGAGATAAAATAAAGAATAACAATTTTTTGGTGGATTTTAGGTGTTTTAAAATTTTTGTGTTTTTAATATATAAGAAAATGTAAGAAAATGGATAAAAGAGAAAATTCAACAATTTAATTAAACACTCAAAAATGCTCAGAAAATTGAAATAAAATAATTTTTGTGTTTTTTATGTTTTTAAGTGTTTTTGGTGATTTTATGGGAATTTTGTAATTTTTAGTTGATTTTCTAAAAATCAAGAAAGGAAGAAACAGTGGATCAATGTGCAGCCAGACTTGAAAGGCTAATCAAAAATATCTAATTAGCCTCTAAAAATCCGGAGATAATTTTTATGAAAACTAGATACAAAAATTAAGCTACAGAAAAAGAGTTTGCATTTTTTTGAATTTTGTAGAATTTTTAAGAGATTTTAGAAATTGTTCTAGGGTTTTGTAATTTTTAGGGGTTCATAAATCCAAAAGACACAAAATTGGAAAGAAACTAGAAAACAAAAAAACAAACAATCTCTAATTTTTTTGGAATTTTTGGAAAAGTTTTTATATTTTTAGTTGATTTTCTATTCCAGACAGAAGCAAAAATGATGGTTTTTTATTTTTTTAAAATAGAAAAAAGCCACAAAAATGTCCCAAAAAATTAATGAAATTTTTACACAGTGGGAAGAACCACGTGTCCAAATTTCACGTGATTTGGAATTTAATTTATATTTAATTCAATCAATAAAAGACACACAGCACATAGGGACCTAAATGCAAAGAAACTTAGTTTCAGGGCTGAATATATAACACGTGTGAAAAATATAAGGGTTTCAGTGCAAAAGTCACATCAATTTCCACACAACCTGAATAAAACCACGTACAGGGGTATAAATGCAAATATCAGAACTAAAACTTCATTTCATAACATGGCATAAAACCCAAGCCCATACATGCAATTTGTCCAAAAACTCACGTGTCGAAGCACGCGTCTCACACAAGCAGGAACTAAATCGCAAATACTAAAACTATAAGGTACAAAGTGCACATTATCCAAAATAAAAACAACTGCAACTCATATTTACAGGACTAATCTATAAATGCAAAAATAAGAGGGCCTAAGTGAAAATTACCCTCATTATTAACGATCAACAACGGAAGAGGCGACACGTGTACGATCTGACAGTGTAGAGTAGGGACACCTCTTCGTTGTTGGACGCTCTAGATGGAATCTCAGTTGAATCGAGCGGTGAAGGTCTCTCGCGATCGGACGACCACGATCAAAACTGGAGCCTCGGAGTCGATCGGATGGTATCTGGAGGTCCTCCAAGAACAGGTCATGGCGAACTTAGTCGGTCCAATACGCGCAGTAGAGGGATCCTCGGACGCTGCTAGGATGGGTAAAATGATGCTCGACGTCTTCTGCAACCGATGGATGGCTTTTATGGGGCCGAGAGCGTCAGGAGAGCTCCGGCGATGAAGACCACCTGGAGCAGTTGTTCCTGGATGGTTGAGCTTCCAGATGAGGCTCTTACGCCATGACACCTGCACAGGAAACACGAGGGGTCGAGGGCAAACTGCCTCGACCCGTTAGCGGGCGAAGGGGTGACGGAATGAGGTAGAGCGGGGGTCTCCGGCGAAGCGACGACGAAGGAAGCCTAAGCCTTGGTTCCAGGGCAACCAAGGTGATCGGAGGTGCGGATAATGTGGAGCGAGGTCTTGTGAAGATGATACGATGGTCGGAGCGATCAAAGGATGGACGGAGCGAAGTGAATCGGTCGGCGAAGGCTGGCAGCGCGAATTGGGAAAAGGCGAAAATTAGACTAACCTAGAAGGGATATGACCTGGTGGGTGGCTAAGATCGTCTGTGCTGAAGGTCGGGGACCTCCGGGGATCGTTGCCTCGATGGATCGATGGTCGAGAGGCTCGGGCTCTCCTTGCGGCAGAGCACGGTGGCAAAGACCACTGGACCTGGGGATAGGGTGCTTCACTCCTCACTGCAACACTTCCTATCGATTGTTGTCACTCAATGCAGGAAGGAGGAGGTCACAGGTATATGAAACAGTTGCCGAAGGTGTGGCTAATGGAGGGGGGACGAAGATGATATATACTAGTAGGGGTCCAGAAAGATGGGGGTCAGGCAAGTGTATCGGAGCTCAGATCCCTAGGCAAGAAGGCGGGCATGGAGCATGGATGTGAGCATGGTAATCAGGGCCCGGGGTTTTAGGTTGAAGATGACCGGATCATGCCAAGAAAATGGGAGAAAATTGGGTCGGCGCATGGATCCGTGCAAAGTGGTCCAGGGGGGGCAGTTGATCGGGGGTCAACGTTCCCCTGTGGACCAATCAGGAAATTCCATTTATTAAATATTTATAAATTCATTATAAAATAGGAAATGATTTTATATGAAAATCGTTTCAACATAAAAGATGTTTATTTATTTTCAAAGTATTTTTTAGTGATTTTTATTTTTTTTGAAATATAAATTATGTATTTACATTATATTATTATATATAGGTATATGTACATATGTATTTTTTATTTTTAATTGTTTATTTTTATACAATTATTACAATTTTATATTTTATTTACTTATAACATAAAATTTGGAATAAAAATATATTTTTATTTTATTTTTATGATTTATTTACATTAGTTAAATAATAGATGTATATACATATGTACATGGTATATATACAAGGTGGAAAATGAATTTTATTATTTTCTTTTTATTTTTATTTTTCTGATTTTTATTTTATTTTTATACATATGTACAAGGTGTGGAAAGCACACATAGATTTTTATTTTTAGAAATTAAATTATTTACACATAGAGGGATATTTACACCATGTTGAGTCACCCTATCTCTCTCTACTTATTTTATTCTACAGTCAGGCCCATGTTGATCCCTCCCTTGGGATTAGGTCACTCAATATTTATTCTAAATATTTCCCTCTTTTTCTTTTATTTCTTTATTCCTTTATTTTTACACAAAAACATGCCAATTATGAATAAATACATGGTGCATGCATTTTGACAATTTATTGTATTTACAGGTATTTACATGGTATTTTGCAAAGGATTCTAGCTAAAATAAAGGAATAAAGAGTGATGAATGGGGATTCATCAACCACCTAGGCTTACGGTGGTCCACTAAAGGTGCTTCATCCCAATAGCAATCTATGTCTAAGGTAGGGTAGGGTGCCCAATAAAAACAGACCCATTACTCCCAACAACCATAGCATGGTCCTTGACCCTCATACCAAGGTCAACAGTGGAGGCAACAACAACCTCATCAGCAGCACCCACAACCCCCTCCTCACTCATACTAGCAGCAACAGTAACATAGTTAGCCTCATTTCCAGTGAGGCAACACATCTGGTTCTCATTCACACTCGTATGAGAACCCAACCCTTGATGATCTCCCTTGCATGTTGTCTGAGTAGTAAGCTACCTTCGACAAGAGATGGATGAGTTCTGGTGGGAAATGAGGGAAATAATCAAGTGCAAGCATGCCATACTTGCACGAATTGAACCCAACCCTAAAATTCTAAAGAGAGAGTCTAATAAGGTATAATATACAGATATTGCCTCTCCTAGTTATATTTGGATAACATTCATTATTTATTTGATGCTGATTTTGCGATGCTTAGGAGCGGTAGCAAGCCATCCAACGGTAACTAATCAAGGCTACATCCCAATGTAGATTCTAGTGCATCAGATGAAGACGAGAGGGGTGATGATGCTGCTAACCATGATGATGATGGTGGCACTGAAATCACCAAGGATGACGATCCAAATGATGGTGCTAATGCCACCAGATTACCAGATGACAGGCCAGAGCACGATACTGATGCAGCTAGTTCAGATGTTATCGGTGGTACTGATTCCAGCAAGAGTCAAATAGTTGTGGTGTCCACTCTTGTACATGAGGATGTTTTTGAAAAAGTACAAATCTTGGAAAAACTTCAAAAAATTCAAAAATATGAATAAAGGGTTTATGTATCTCCTTTGGATCCATCTGTTGATATTTATGATATTTGCATGGATTCCAACATTACGCATTCTCAGAAACCCACTCTTGACCCTCATTTTTCTGAGGAGGGTCCTTCCATCTCCTTCCCTCAAGCACTCCGCTAAGGGAAGGGCCAAAAACCAGAAAATCCCAAAAAGAAATAACAGATAGAGTTTAACGAGCAGATGTTAGACAAGTTTCAGAACCAGCTGACACTTCAAGAGGCACTTGAGCATATACCTCTTTCCAGAAGAACCTTAGAGAGAATACCATCATTCATAGGAAGAAGAGGCCAAATCACAATGCAGAAATCCATGTGCTCGCTTGTGCCACTTGCTTTGCCATTTAAAATCGATTGCCAGCCAAGAGACCTGATGCAAGAGCTTCATATGTCAGATGATTGATGAATCTACGATTCTCATTCTTTATTCTTTTATTTTATCTTCATCTTTTAGCAAACTATATATAAATTGATGTAAATACGATAAATTAACAGTGTGCACGTCATTGTTAATATCTCACAATTAACACCTATTTTCCAAAAAAATAACAAAGAGAAAATAAAAAGAAGGATGCATTTAGAATAAATACAGAGTTACCCAAACCCCAAAAGAAGGTCAAACCTTGGCCTTATCACAAGGAAATAAGTAGAGAGAGATAGGATACACTATATACTACACATAGCACATATACACATACAAATAAATATTTATGATAATTTTACATAGTGTGAATTACATAATGTTTTAATTAATTTTATATAGATCTAATAATGATAAAAAATAAAAAAAATTAAAAGTACAAAATAAAATACAAATAAAAACCACAAAGGCGACATGTATATAATACAATACCCATTTATCTTATAACCATAGATGATTTATAAAAGTCAAATAAAAATTATTTTATACTCCTAAAACTATTATGTAAATAAAAAAATAAACAACAAAAGTATTTTTTGTAAAAATAATAAAATAAAAATACTTGTACATAATACATAGGCATAGTATACATGTACATAACACATTATACTTTATATACCTATTTATATTTTTCGTAAAAATAATTAAAATCCATAAAAATAGTTTATAAAATAATAATCCTTTTTTATTTTATTGATTTCTGATTAGTCCATGTAGGATCGTTGACCATTGGTCAACCTCTCCCCCCAGTCGTGTCGACTGATGAATCACTTAATATGCGGTTTACTTTGGGTTCATTGTAGTAAGTGTACATAGCGAATCTGTTAGAACCAACAGAAGATCTTCGTAAAGAGTGTCTCGGCTTTAATTTATATCTCGAGCAAGTCTGGGGTCGAACACAGGGAGGCAAAGGAACAACGTCGGGTTAATTCGAAAAATTAAGATCTAGATTTCCAATGTGGATTTTTTGTATTTTTCTATGCAAAATAAATGTAAAAATGCACAATGCACGTGGATTAAGAAACTAAGAAATCACACAAGTTAGCCAAATTAATTTTAATGCAAAATCAATCCAATTTACCCTAAATATTTTTTTATACAATCCTAATACAGAGGTGAGTACAAAACACATTTTTTGGAATTTTATGGGTTAAAATACAACAATAAAAAATGCACAACTTTTATGAGTTTTTTCACAATTTTTCACACAAACATAATGCAAAAATTGAAAAATGTAGTGGAATTAAAACATGATGCAAGGAAGGTACAGTAATTCTTTTGGTTTTTTGACAAAATTTGAATTTTTTATGGATTTTTTTAATGAAAATGGAGTGAGAGTGAGTAATTAATTCCTATAAAATTCGTAGAAGCAATTTATACAGAGTGTGTATTATCTTAAGAAGATATTTACATGAACAATTCATGAGTGTTGAAATTTCGTAAAACTATGATGTATGGATTTAATTAAAAATCATTTACTAAAAACACCCCACAATTTATTTTAGGTACCGGACAAATCTATTTTTGATGAAATTCGGACAATAATTCAAAAACAATTCAAGGCATCATTTCTGATTTTTGTGGAATATTTCGAGCAATTGTGAGAGAAATATGAATTTAAGTGCTCAAAATGGGTAAAATATGTAATATTTCAGTTAAATATTTTCAGTTAACTACCCAAGGACCATAAAAATAGAAATAAATATTCAAGTGGTAGAGAACTAGTTACTCAACATCAAGACATTTTTAATTGAATAAAATGATGCAAAATATAGATCCAAATTAGCGTATAAACACAAGGTTATCCTTGCAAAATAGAAAATAACTTAATCAGAACAAAATATGTACATGAACCTTTTTGTAGAAATAAAAACTTAGAATAAACATTTTGCTATTTTCACAAAATAGTAATAATAATAAAACGGAGGAGACCTTCTTCCTTTGGCGGATAGGGCACGATGACGAGGGTCAGTGGGGCAGCACTGTCTGTGTGTGGTGCGCGATGACGGTGGAGGTTCGCGCGGAGCTGTGGAGGCACGGTGGTGGAAGGCAGCTTCAGTGAGGGCAGCGAGGTGGCGCGGGGGCGGACCTCGAGCACAGTGTGGTGAGGGCCTCTACCCATAGGAGGACGGAGGGTCATGCGTGAAAACCTGAGGCAGCGCGTGCGATGCGGCCGATCGGCCAACAAGCGGGGTAGGGGTCACGGCCTTGGCAGCTAGTTGGTTGTAGTGGAGGGGGTGGGGCGGCGGCGCTGATGTTGCTGCTCCACCCTCTGTTATTATTTTTTTTTAATTTTTTTGTTTTGATTTAATTTTTTTGTCAAAATTTTTTAAGAAGAAGATGAAAAAATGAAAATGAATGGTGGTAGAAAAATGATGATGTGATAGTGATGGGAATGATACGATGAAGATGTGGTGATATAAAAATAATGGTGGCGATCAAGAAAACAAGAAAACAAAATATTAGATAAAATAAAATAACAAGAGAAATGAGGAGGAATACTTACCTGATGTTCGCCGGATTTGCAAGCAGCTACGTTGTACTCTTATCATCTCCTCGATCCGATTGGCAAAATAAAAATCAGAGAAGCTATGCGAGCTTGATGGGGAAGTCGTGATGCGGAGCGGAGCTCCGCGGATCTCGCCTGAAGGAGGTCGTCGCTTATGGAAGATGCTCCGCCGCTGTCTCCCACAAAACACTCCAAGCTCTGTCCTTTTTCTATTAGAATGGCGGATGGGAAAAAATGTTGATGTGGAGATGAATATAAAGAGAAGAGAAAGGGAGGTTAGATAAGTGGTGGAATTAAATGGGAGGTTGGATGAAGAATATGGAGTGGAATGGAGGTTATTAAAAAATGATGGATTTAAATGGAAGTTGGTTGTAGAAGAGAAGTTATTGTAGAGAATAAGAAATAAATAAATAAATAAGTAAATAATAAAGTAGGCTACTAAAATATAATAAAAATAAAGAGAAGAAAAAGAGTGGAGAATTTACAAAAGAAGACAAACAAAGTGTACAATTTTTTTGTTTGCTTTTCTAATTTATATATTTTTTTATCTTTTAAAGAAGAGATATTTAAAATAAAAAATATAATAAAATACTAGAATCAAAATACAACACAACAATGATTTCTTTTATTTTTTATAGTAACTAAGGAAGATAGAATAAAAAATAAAGAAAGAATGAATAATTAGATAACATACAATATACATCAAGATCCCAAAATCCAACTTTTGCAAATGAGCTCCGATTTTAATGAAACCACTTCTATTTGATAGATAATTTTCTATCTTGAACTGTAAAAGTGAGTTTGGTGAATTTGGAGTTCATACGAATGGGAATTTGGCCGGAAAGTTGGACTTTACGGCTTTTTCTCTTTGGGATCTAGGAGCATTTATTTGAGATGAAATTTATTTTGTATTTTTGTATTTTTATATGCATTGTTGGTGGAGGGGGTGGGGCGGCGGCGCTGATGTTGCTGCTCCACCCTCTGTTATTATTTTTTTTTTGAATTTTTTTGTTTTGATTTAATTTTTTTGTCAAAATTTTTTAAGAAGAAGATGAAAAAATGAAAATGAATGGTGGTAGAAAAATGATGATGTGATAGTGATGGGAATGATACGATGAAGATGTGGTGATATAAAAATAATGGTGGCGATCAAGAAAACAAGAAAACAAAATATTAGATAAAATAAAATAACAAGAGAAATGAGGAGGAATACTTACCTGATGTTCGTCGGATTTGCAGAGCAGCTACGTTGTACTCTTATCATCTCCTCGATCCGATTGGCAAAATAAAAATCAGAGAAGCTATGCGAGCTTGATGGGGAAGTCGTGATGCGGAGCGGAGCTCCGCGGATCTCGCCTGAAGGAGGTCGTCGCTTATGGAAGATGCTTCGCCGCTGTCTCCCACAAAACACTCCAAGCTCTGTCCTTTTTCTATTAGAATGGCGGATGGGAAAAAATGTTGATGTGGAGATGAATATAAAGAGAAGAGAAAGGGAGGTTAGATAAGTGGTGGAATTAAATGGGAGGTTGGATGAAGAATATGGAGTGGAATGGAGGTTATTAAAAAATGATGGATTTAAATGGAAGTTGGTTGTAGAAGAGAAGTTATTGTAGAGAATAAGAAATAAATAAATAAATAAGTAAATAATAAAGTAGGCTACTAAAATATAATAAAAATAAAGAGAAGAAAAAGTGTGGAGAATTTACAAAAGAAGACAAACAAAGTGTACAATTTTTTTGTTTGCTTTTCTAATTTATATATTTTTTTATCTTTTAAAGAAGTGATATTTAAAATAAAAATTATAATAAAATACTAGAATCAAAATACAACACAACAATGATTTCTTTTATTTTTTATAATAACTAAGGAAGATAGAATAAAAAATGAAGAAAGAATGAATATTTAGATAACATACAATATACATCAAGATCCCAAAATCCAACTTTTGCAAATGAGCTCCGATTTTAATGAAACCACTTCTATTTGATAGATAATTTTCTATCTTGAACTGTAAAAGTGAGTTTGGTGAATTTGGAGTTCATACGAATGGGAATTTGGCCGGAAAGTTGGACTTTACGGCTTTTTCTCTTTAGGATCTAGGAGCATTTATTTGAGATGAAATTTATTTTGTATTTTTGTATTTTTATATGAATTGTTATGAATAAGTTAAAAACGAATTAGCCAAAAAGGAGTTGAAATGAAATTATTAAATATATATGATGTTTTGGGCTATTTACAGGTGAAAAACTCTTTTATTTTGCAGCTTTCTATTATTAATTTATTTTGTACAATCTAATATACAATTATTAATATATTTTATTTACATGAGTCATGTTGTTAATTTAAGGATTTTATATACATTTATTTGAGAATTTTCTCATGGGTTTTGCTAAGATCAAGATATTGAGATGATGAATCGTGGATTTATCATTGACCCGATTGCATCTTGCCGGAGCATGTTTCTCCCTAATTTCCAGATCGTTACTGAAACCATCCACTTTGATTTCACCGCCCGACTGCGCTCCTAGGATCCATGATCCTCGCAGATCCTTAGGTGCAACCTGATCGGATTAGGGTTTTACATTCCTCTAGACCCTTGAGATCACATATATATACTTCCTTCCTCTTCCCGAGCTCGGTAGCTAGTACCCCGCGCCACCCTTTTCACCTAGATAACACTAGCAGAGTGAAAACTACTTGTAACTTCCTCCGGAGCTTGGATTGGTGGTCGTTTGGCCACAGCTTACTTCGTGGGAAAAGTCTTCTGCCGCGATCAGCCTCCCAGGTCTGCTACAGCTTGGTCAAGGCTATAACCTTATTGTCCACATCACCTGAAGCTCATGATCTCATCAAAATCTTTAGGTATTCCCTATCACACTTCCATTTCTGCTCTTTACTCTAATTTTCCCCTCGCAGCCACCTCTGCCACCTTTGCTCTGACCACTAGGTAGGAGCTTCCATCCTTCACATCCAACCATTTAGATCGACCTTTCCAGTCACTGTCCATCTCCCTACGTGATATGACCACCCTGGATCTTGCTCACCGGAGCAAGATTAGGAATCACCTCCTCCCTTATTTCCGCCAGAGGTCATTTAGCATCCCCCTTCCTCTTTCTTTAGCTTCAGCTGAAATAAACCTTGGTTGATGCTTCATCTTTGATCCATGCATATCTATGCAAGTTCAGGCACGCGATGGCTCCCAGAATAGAGCCTTTACTGCTCTGACGGAGCAGCTCTAGGTGGAGCACTCCCGTCCATACCATCTGACTGACCACTCCACCATCTGAACCCCTTGGTCAATGCGGAGAGCCATTATGATTGTTCTGGATCCCTTGGCACCTTCATCGGAGCTAAGGATCGCCTTCCACGCTTGGGCGAAATTCACCTGGGCTGTGTTCAACTAGCATATTCCCCTGCCATCTGATCCAGAGTCGTCACCTCAGATCTGATCCGAGCCATCCTTAGCGTCTTATTCTGACGCTTGGATTAGATCTGGGCCCTCATTTACTCCTCCCGACAGATTCTACCTACAAATTGTTGGATCAAACCCTGTTGTGAGATGATATTGTTACCATTGCCACCATCAGACAGTCAGATTTCTATAGCAGAGCTCATTAGGACCGTATGTCAGATATTCATCACATACTTGCCACATGTATGTAAGGGTAAATTTCACTTATAGCCTATCTTTTATGCTATTTTTGTTTAATCTCGTAATTGTAATAATTAGATGTAGACATTTGTAGTTGAAACCATGTAAGTTTATCTATTTGCATTTCAGTCCAATCGCGTCTGAGTCACGTGTGTCCCTACGTGTTTTGTTTGGTATTTGTAACATTTTTCTGGAATATTTTAAGTTATTATGAAATGAATGTCAAGTTTTTAGCATTTGCTTTTATGCCCTGGACAGCCTACATCACATGATGCGCATGATTTACTGGAACTATTGCATATATGGCCATGAGTTTTATTAATTTGTTATTCACTAAGCCTAGGAACTTAAAGTATTTACATTTGGGTCACTATAAACTGTTTTTAACTTATTGTCTTTATTGGAATAAATAAATAGAAAATTTTCTCTAAAAAATCTATAAAATACATGTTATCTCCTACTTGCTTTTTATTTACATAGTAATTTAAGTTTGGCAAATTGTTTTTATTTCTAATATTAAGAACTCAAAAAATCGTAAAAAGTGTCTTTTCTGTCTCATAAAAATTATAAATTTTTGAAAAATCAATTAAAATTCTATAAAAAAATTTATAGTTCTAATTCAATGTCATTGATTTCCAGTATTAGTATTCTTAAAAATATTTTATAAAAACCATAAAATCACAAAACACTTAAAAACTCAAAAAATCGTATAAAATCATAGAAAAATCCAAAAATAGTGTTTCTAGTCTCTCTTTCTAGATATTTTCTTATACTTTATCATAAAAATACCATGTATGAATTTTGGGCATTTTAAGTACTTTTAATTTAAAAAATACTCGTGGCTATGCACTGTTTATCATTTTTTCAACTATTTGATTTTTTAAAATCACAAAAACATAAGAAAAATTCCTAAAAATTAACAAAAACAATAAAAAATATATAAAACCCAAAAATATTATTATTACAATTTTCTGAGCATTTTTTACTATTTTGAAAAATACAAAAAGAGTGTGGTGTGTATATTTTATCCCTTGTGCTTGTTTTTATCTCATTAAAAATAAAAAAATCAAAAATTTAATAACCACTAAAAATAATTGTATTTCCGAAATCCAGCTACTAAATTTATGAATCGTGCTTCATGCGTTCGACCCTGGTCTCTATACCTGGTTAATATAAAGTAGTGAAGCCACTTACATTCCTTATTGATTTTTTATAATGGTTATTTTTCTAGTTGATTGTGCTGATTAATTTGGGTCACAATGATGTTTGATTAGTTTCATACTTAACCGAAGTTGGTCTACGTGTCATCAGAATGGTGCAGTTGTTGGGGAGCACGGCTTAGTAGTGTGATTTCAATTTTGCATATTTTTCTTTATATCTATTATAATTGTTTCGTAACCATCTTCTATTTCATTTTTTGTGTGAGGAACCACCCGAGGGATGACTCAGTTTGCCTTTGGAAAGGCTCGCCTCTGAGGTCGAGTAGAGGAGCAAAGGATACAGTTATTATAGATAGATTTATTTATGCAAAATAATTAGTGTAATAACTTAGAGCTTTCTAGACTCTTGGACAAATGGATTATTTGGGGTCTATTTTGCCAATAGCTGGTGCACTTGTAGGATCTCAAAACATTTTTTTTCATTATTTTTTGCATTTATTTTCTATTTGATTCTCGAAGATTTGGCCCCTAGATTTTGGATTTCTATTTTCCTGTGCTCGGTAATTAGCTAGGTCCAAACACTCTAGTAGACTATTTGTTCCTATAGAATGTAACTGAACTTAGTAAAATAAAAAGAAAAAGTTAACTTAGTTGGTTAAGAGACCACACACCATGAGAAGTCGCATACAACACTAGCAGGACCCATTGTGGCGGGCACCAAGCAACTTCCAAGACCGGACTCAGGTCTTTTCTCCGATTAGTTGACTACTAGCTCTTTCCGCTAATAGAATTTGCTCATCTTAGGGACGATTTCCTCATGCATCATATATATTAGAGTTATTTTTGTCTTTTAATTTTTACATGGATCACCCTACATATAGAGCAATGGAGCAAGGTACGCATTTCTATCATTGCATGGATCATAGTGTTTGATCGTGCTTCGGCTTTTTTATCTTCCTCCCCCATTTTTCTTGGACATAAATAACATGGAAATCAAAAATTTTGTTAGGTGTTCCAATTATTAAGAAAAATACATAAAATGTGATAGTCAATAAAATTTGGTATTGCTAAAGAAAACTTGACCTAAAAATCAACTTGACTAAAAATCTTTTCTTTGGGGAGAAATACCTTAGAAAAACCTAAACATTTGCAATAGACTTGGAAAACTTATAAAAATCATATAAATTTGACAAAAAATACAAAAATTGTGATTTCAATTAATGCGTGTAGATATTTAATTATCGTTTCCATAAAAATCACTTGTAGCATTCCACTGTTTCACTGTTTGAGTTTTAGAAAATTACAAAAACATCTAAAAAATTCCAAATTCCCTGAATCACTTCAAATTGTATAAATCCCAAAAATATTTTTACTTTAATTTTCTGAGCATTTTTTGGCTTATTTGAAAAATACAAAAAGATTGTTTGTGTGTACTTTTATCCTTTGTGCTCACTTCTCTAATATTGAAAAATTAAAATTTTGAAAAATTAAAAACCATTAAAACGCAATAAAAATCCTTAGATTTTTTAATCGACTACTTAGTGTTTAATTGTGCTCCTTGAGTTCGACATTGGTAGCTATACCACGATAATAAAGTTGCATAACTGCTTGCTTTCTCTGCTTGATTTCTTAGTAGTTTATTTTCTCGTTAGTTACATTAATTGATTAGGGTTATAATGATGAACTTAATTTTATACTAAACCCTAGTCGATCTTTGTGGTTATCAGACATGAATCATAAAGAGACCATATGCAGAATTTGTTTAAGGCTCAAGGCAATTCGATGATTAGATTGAAGGATATGATTAGATCCTCAAGCGCATCATGGAAGCGCGAGCATCGTATCGAATACGACGAGAACAACTAGTCAGACTAGTTGTTCTATGCAGCGGAATTTAAAAAAATACATGCGACGAAATGATCCAAGAACACTTCTCGGATTGTTTCGTCTAAACCACAAACAGGTAATAGGATTACCTCTTGAAGCATGGTTGCAATCGAGTCTCTAAACGAAGAGGCCTCCTGTCTCAAGTACAATCTGACAGAGGAGATAATCGTGAGCGTGTTGATGAAACACGTGCTTCTCGCAATCCATGTTGATGATCCAAGCGACGGATCTTCTGATCTTGACACATGAGATCCGACGTCTTCTTCACGAGCGAGGCGCACCGAAGGAGACGGAGATCCACGAGCAGATGATCGGGCAGCAGAACGACGATGCTGCGGCGATGGAGATCTCTCCAGGGCATCAATGGTGGACGACCACATTAGGGGGAGAGATAGAGTAGATGTGTAGAGAGAGAGAGACTTATGTTCTCTTGTGTGTTTTGTAAAGAAGAGAAAAGGGGTGCCCTTCTATTTATAATATTTTGGAATCCATGGATCTCAATCCATGAGCAACACAAATCCAATGGCTTCCATTGATGTGTGTTTCTTTTAATGGCCAAAATTGTTGTCGGTTAAAAACACAACAACTAATTTAATTTAGATTAAATATATTTGATAAATCAAATATTATTCAATCCTAAAATAAATCATAAAATTAGAGATAATGGAGATGAGAATCTCCACATTGCATAAGGAGCCATGGAGGGCCACCAATTCCAAGCTGGAATGGCTAGTCGTCCACACTCCAATTTGGAATGTGAGATTCTCCAATGAAATCCAAGATCTCATGATTATTCATATCTCCAATTACAATAACAATTGTTGTAAAATTATTCTACAAAATAATTCATAATCATTTTGTGAATATTGCAATCTTGTCATTGGAAATTTGTGAATCATATTCACAACCCAAAATAAAATGTGAATTACATTTTCACTTAATTGTCCAATGTGAATCCAATTCACATCAACATTTAATTAACAAATGTAAATTACAAATATCTCTCTCTTATATATTATAAATCACATTTATAATATATATAACTAATATGGATATTGCTATCCACGTTATTCATATACATGATAATTAAATCACATTTAATCATCTTGGATCTCTATTCTCGTGTGCCCAAATAATATGAATCGCATTCATATTATTCACATCTTTGATAATTAAATCACATTTAATTATCTTAGATAACTCTCCTTATAATATGCATTAAATTCATGATATTCATGATAATTGTATCACATTTAATTATCAATTTTCTCAATGCTCGGATACACATATCAACAATGAAATTATCCTGAACTCTTTCAAGGATAATGCACTTTCTTCGCGGATATTTGGAGATAAGGACAGGGTGATTGTATTGTTCTACGTATAGTGACTTGGATATTGAGATCATATCTCAAATCCAGATCACGGGCCTCCGAATGATGCTTGATTAAATAAAGACCACAAATCTAATCTTCTCATTGCATCTGAATCACATTCATATCAATGTCCAACATTTGGACCAAGATTATATTACTTCTCTACTGAGAAGATTCACTAAAATCCAAATCCGTTTCATCACTCCCTAGGAATGGAAGCGTCATGGTTATACAATCGTTTATGATCACATCACCCTCAGGTATTCCCAATACTTGTACATCCTACATACTGGAAGACTCAGAATAAAACTGAAGTATTGGATCAACTTTATACTGTCTACTTCTGGGTCTTGATCATATACTTTCCAAAAGTATATATCAAACCTACAAATTCAGTCAAGCTTCCAAAGAAAGATGACCATGCACGGAATTTGATTCTTCCCAATATCTCATGAGTGAGCCCATGCCTTCCGATTCAGTAAATGAACCTGTATGATCCCTTTGAGAGATTGTATTACTCATATGCCCTTACATGCACATCAGCACGCCGGTGTATAGACCTTGGTTAGGTCATCAACCTATTGGTCCACCAGATGTACATACTCAGACATATAGTAACACATCTATCTCCGATCAGAGGATGCGTGCCTGTATTGTGATAGCATACGATATAAGACTTTGGTTATCTCGATCTCGTTAAGTCAACTCTTTGACCTAACTAATCTGACACCTCCGAATCTCTATTCCTATGCAGAGGACCTGCATCAAGAGGTCGGTCAGATATCAGCCTAACTGAGAAAGGATTGCCATCTCCTGCTCATGCTGGAGATCATCTCTTAACAATCATTTGACGGTGCTTGAAGAGTCCTCAATCTAACTCTTTAGATATTCATCCAAGCACCAACCTCTATGATTCAATAGTTGAATCAACAGCTGTATGATCATCAAGATGTCCATGGTACATAACCTGAATTGTACTAAGGGACCTATTATGCAAATTATTCATTCTTAATTTCAGATCAGAGAATGATATTCAAAATAACATTTATTGCATAATGGCTCGCCGTTGGCTCGCATGTCCAACAATCTTCCACTAGCCCAAAGAGCCATTAATGGGCTAATCATTTAAACCCACACTCATGTGACAATCATAGGATATTAAGAAAATAGCTAGGTAAGTTGATCAGTCACTCTATTCCTGCTAGACTACGCCAAATCCTTTTACGGCACTTGCATATCCCTAGTAACAATGCTTGCATCTAATGCGAATGTTGCATCTTATGCAACCGGTACTCAATCTTGTTGGTTATAGTTTCCTTGACACTATAGCCTAATAATTATTATAACCAGTATTTTCATAATCCTTATCAGAATACTCTTATTCCTCGAGATCATTATCTCTTAAGGTATCCACAGTTAAGACCTTTTAGATCTCTATCTATAAAGTCTTAAGTTTTTTTTTGAAGATAAGACTTTGAGATCACTATCTCAAAAAATCTTGTCCTCTATGAAGATATCGTTGTTACTGCAATCAAGTGTTTTCTCTCCATATTAGGATTAGTAACAGTTTACTACTCCCACTACATGGCAGATATCTGGCTTTTGTACACATCTAGCATACACTCAACTTCTCGTAACTGATGCACAAGTGCAAGCAGTTCTATCATTCACTTCCTCAACTCTTTGAGGTGTTATACCTTTAGATATGTCAATACCATATCTTAAGGGATGGAAACCTTTCTTGGATTTTTCCAAAAATTGAATATGTCCAAGGTGTACCATTAATGTGACAGTCCCAATACGCTCTTTTGTATGCTTCTGAACACCTTCAGAACTAAGATCCAAGAGGTATCCTTGAGATCATATCTCAAGTTATGAAACTACCAGATTAGAAAACACTTATCATTATACATATATCATTTTAAATGATTAGATATCATCTACATTTAGCATGATGAACACAAAGGCACTCCCACTAAGCTTCACATGGCTCATCAAGATTCTATCTGAAATCATAACATTTACAATCTCATCAAATCTTATGGTCCAACTTAAAGAAGCTTATTTGAGTCCATAGATGGATTCCTTAGCTTGCACATCTTGCTTTACTCAACCATGAAGCCTTGGGGCTACTTCATCTGAATATCCTCGGAGAGGTATTCATAGAGGAATGCAATCTTGACTTCTTTCTTTTGAAGATCCATTTACACCTTTATGGGTCTTACCCATATAGGTGGATCCTCGAGGGTCCATATACAACACTTGTATATGAAGTCTACTTTAGATTTTATTACTAACATCCATCTTTCCATGTCATGATCATCAGAAGCTTCATCACATGAAGTCCGATCATTGTCTGACTTAACTGACACATGGAGTACATCCTCAAACTCATTCGAAGAGGTATTAATGTTTCATCTTTAATTGTCTTTTTAGTTTCCGATTTCAGGAGCCTCATCATCATCTCAAGATTAAATGAGTTCCTTTACTTCATTTTCATCTTGATTCTCAAGAGACTCCACCTCTAAGAATCACATTCTCAGAGATGAGATATTTTAAGAATCTCAAGGTCATAAAGTAGGTACCCAATACCATTCTTTATTTTCCTAATGAAGCAGCACTCTCAAGTGCTAGATTCCAACTTACATGAATGGAACCTTATAAGGATATACAATGTAGTCTTTACGACATATATACATGGACACTAAGAGGAAATTATGCTAAAATTTATCATTGATTAAATCATGTCACACATGATCCAATTGTATCTCCCTACAACTCTATTTAGTTTAGGTTTATCAGGAGGAGTGAGATAGGAATGATATTCCTTTATCCATAAGGTCTACCATGAATTAATCTAATAGGTACTGATTACCTAGATTAAACCAAGTTCATTTCCATCTTCTTCAAACCAAAATTATGAAATCTTTGAACATTTCAAAGGTTTCTAATGGTGAAGGGAAGAAATCTTATATCACAAATAATCATTAGTAGATATCACATATCCATAATGTTTATTCTGTTATAGATGATCCACATACATCAATATGTATTAGATCTTGAATACCTCGACATCTTATATCTTTCCCAAAGAAGGGTGTATTGGACATTTTACTTTGAATATAATATTCATAAGTATGTAAGTTTTGAAATTTTAGACATTCTAAAGTTTCATCTCTTACCAATCTATTGATCAAATCAACAGATAATGTCCAAGGTTTGATGCTAGGTTAAATGATCTTAATCCTCATATTCATCTTTTAAAGGTTTAATTTCAATATTAGAAATCTTAACGAACCATTCATTAATTTTCTAATTTAGTAGAGCCCACTAGATGCCAGACCACTATCTGAAATATATCCATCATAACTCTTTATGATAGGTTTATTTCAGAATCCATGTTTATTTCCAACACTTGGAAATAAACTAGGATTGTATTGTAATATCCAGGTCATAGAGACATTCTCCAAGACTAAGGGCTCCCACTGAAATAATGAAGTCAGTATATCAAATAGAGATTGTTGCAACAATTGCATCAAAATCCATGTAGATGACTATTAAACCTGAAGATCAAATTCTCCAGTCTTCTAAAACATATGCAACCCATTGCAAGTGTTGTTAAAAGATTGAGATACAATTATAAGACTTTATCTTATTCAATAAGCAAGTCAATATCAATGATTTATGTAGATTATTCTGATGCTCTATCTGAGCCCTTCTTTAAGGATTCTAGACGGACTTGATAGTCATATTATCAACACATCAACTTATTACAGTATTGGCATTTATCCAACTATTTGAATGTCATATGGAAGTCATAGAAGTACGGTCAACTCTTTGACTATCCTTCTCATCTTGGGTCCGACTCTTGCTTCCACTGCGCTCCTTTTATCTATAAGCAACGCATTGCTCAGGACAAAGGATCTCTTATGTTAAATTCAAAAGAATTCAATGTAAGAGAATTTCAACATTTATACATGCTTTATTCAATTCATACAATATGAATATTATGAAGCTTCATGAATGACTAGAGTATAGACAGAAGAATGATGACACTCATCATGTCAACATACATCTAGACTCTTAAAACATTGGTTCAGGTAGGTATTCAAACACTTTGAATACATCATCTCCTATGGAGCTACCATTCTGCATGATGCAGAGAATCATGTTATTCATGATTAAATGTCGAGAGCACATATGTATGCCAAAACATCTTCTTAAGTCTTTATAAGGATTATTTGACAATTGCGATCATCATCGACATGTCACTTCCTAAGTACATTCGATGAGAGATCAAGACTATAGAGACATACAAACCCTAGGGTTGTAGTCCTATTATCTATTTAATTGTCATTCCTCATTATTGTGAGGAAACTTGCACATTTCAACCACATACATTATGTGTCCAATTCCAAGTACAATATCTGGATCATGAGTCCAATCCATGATATTTTACTGGTTATTATTGAGTATAACATTGAGTGGGCTTAATGAAGGATTATCTGAAATAAGAAATTTGCATGCGTATATATTTATATATGTATACATATTTTACTTTGATTTAGGAATTTTTATATCAAAGTTGTCTTGCCTTGTCAACACTCAAAGTTCATTCCCTTAATCACTTTCAATGTAAGAAATATACTTACCATTATATCTCAGGCAAGATCTGGGATCTCCTTCCTTATCTTTGTTACATCCCAAAAATATGAGAACCTATAACTCGGATAAAAAGAAGCGGGAACACATTTCGCCTTGCACGTCCAACTTGCATTTCCCAATTCGGTCTTTAACACCCGGGCCCACCACCCCTAAGGCGATGTTGACCTGTCATTAATTGAACCAACCGTCAATAGGAATACAACTCGCTGTGAGCAATCCAATATCGCCCCAATAATATGAGGACCCGTTATTGGGATCATTATGCATATGTCCTTACTCTTTCAAGAAGAGAAAAGCCCGATCAAAATGGATTGTATGCAGGAGCTGTCACTCCGGATAGGTGTCTCCGACTTACAATCTCTTGCAACGGAACCCTTCGCCTTGACGGGAGACCATGGATGTCACTTATGTGATCCTCCATATCATATTCAAATTATAATTAATCATTATGAATCATATTCATTATGATTAATTCTTCCAAGGGAAATAATATCTCTATTCATAATAGAGTATTTTAATTATAATTGGATTCCAATTAATCTAATCATATTAAATTAATGATCCAATTAATATCCAACAAATATTTTAATTGTTACTTGAAATTATGGTATTATCTCAAATATGTATTATTTCAAATTTTAATAATTAGAAATACATCTTGATTTCTCTAGCATTATCGAGTCCCTACCCGTTGTCATGGCCAGAACCGACGAGAGTGGATGGACCACATATGTTGCAACCCGCTACCCCAATGCTCTCCGACTAGACACCATATCCATGTCAGGAAAGGATAATGCCAAATAGATCAATTTGTACTTGAGACGATCATCGGTTCTTCAACCGAAATTATACCATATAATAATAAAAACAATTTTGATTAATATTTTAATGAGATTTGTTAAACAAATCCCAAATCCTATTCAAGCAACAAGTTTGTTGGAATGTAGATCATGTAGATCATGTAACCAATTAGTGATCTAGATCACATCTAATCAATTATTGGTTAAGGCAATGTCATTTAAGGAAATAATTATCATCAAATATTTCAAAAATATTTATGCACAATTATTTCAGGAAATTAAACAATTTAATTTCACTAATTAATTAAACGACAATCACTAGGTTCTTGATTAGGAAAGTATTTCCAGCAGTGACCCTTACTAAAAATACCATATCTCAACCAATTTAAATTCAAATTAAGCAAAGTGAGTTCCTAAAGTTTAATAATTTGATTTAAAGCAGAATCTAAGTGATTTGCACGCATTTAAAGGCATTTAAAATACGCAATTAACTCTTTAATTACGTTGAGATTCACAATCCCAGAAACTGTGGATACATGTTCACTAAAATGAGCATAACTTGAGCAAACGGAATCGAAATCACGTAAATCTAGATCCTACGGTTTCCTTATTTAATGGAAAACAAAATCCAATTATTATTTTTGTGTTTAAACAATTTAAACAGTGCCGAAAATAATCTCAAAATAGAGATGCGAAAATGAAATGCAAGAAAACTTTCGCAAACCCTAATGAACCCAAGTCATCCTTGGTTCATGGATCGCATCCAAAACCTTCCAACCTAAGGCTCTGATACCACTTGAAGGGTATGGTTAGATCCTCAAGCGCATCACGGAAGCATGAGCATCGTATCGAATACGACGAAGAACTACTAGTCGGACTAGTTGTTCTATGCTGCGGAATTTAAAAAATTTTCATGCGACAAAACCACATGATCCAAGAACACTTCTTGGATTGTTTTGTCTAAACCACAAACAAGTAATAGGATTACCTCTTGAAGCGTGGTTGCGATCGGGTCTCTAAATGAAGAGACCTCCTATCTCAAGTCTGATCCGACAGAGGAAATGCTTGCGAGCGTGTTGATGAAATACGTGCTTCTCGTAATCCATGTTGATGATCCAAGCGGCGCCTGATCTCGACACATGAGATCCGACGTCTTCTTCACGAGCGAGGCGCACTGACGAAGATGAAGATCCACGAGCAGATGATCGGGCAGCATAACGACGATGCTTTAACGATGGAGAACCACTCCATGGCATCAATGGTGGACGACCACATGAGAGGGAGAGAGAGTAGAAGTGTAGAGAGAGAGACTTATGTTCTCTTGTTTGTTTTGTAAAGAAGAGCAAAGGGGTGCCCTTTTATTTATAATATTTTGGGATTCATGGATCTCAATCCATGGGCAACACAAATCCAATGGCTCCCATTGATGTGTGTTTCTTTCAATGGACAAAATTGTTGTCGGTAAAAAACACAACAACTAATTTAATATATTTGATAAATCAAATATTATTCAATCCTAAATTAAATCATAAAATTAGAGATAATGGAGATGAGAATGTCCACATTCCATACGGAGCCATGGACGGCCACCAATTCCAAGTAAGAATGGCTAGTCGTCCACACTCCAATTTGGAATGTGAGATTCTCCAATGAAATCCAAGATCTCATGATTATTCATATCTCCAATTACAACAACAATTGTTGTCAAATTATTCTACAAAATAATTCATAATCTTTTTGTGAATATTGCAATCTTGCCATTGATTATTTGTGAATCATATTCACAACCCAAAATAAAATGTGAATTACATTTTCAATTAATTGTCCAATGTGAATCCAATTCACATCAACATTTATTTAACAAATGTAAATTACAAATAGCTCTCTCTTATATATTATAAATCACATTTATAATATATATGACTAATATGGATATTGCTATCCACCTTACTCATATACATGATAATTAAATCACATTTAATCATCTTAGATCTCTATTCTCGTGTGCCCAAATAATATGAATCACATTCACATTATTCACATCTTTGATAATTAAATCACATTTAATTATCTTAGATAACTCTCCTTATAATATGAATCAAATTCATATTATTCATGATAATTGTATCGCATTTAATTATCAATTTTCTCAATGCTCGGATACACATATCAACAATGAAATTATCCTGAACTCTTTCAAGGATAATGCGCTTTCTTCGCGGATACTTGGAGATAAGGACGTGGCGATTCTATTGTTCCACGTATAGTGACTTAGGTATTGAGATCATATCTCAAATCCAGAGCGCAGGCCTCTGATAGATGCTTGATTAAATCAAGACAGCAAATCTAATCTTCTCATTGCATCTGAATCACATTCAGATCAATGTCCAACATTTGGACCAAGATCAGATTACTCCCAATACCTGTACATCCTGCATACTGGAAGACTCAGATTAAACCCAAAGTATTGGATCAACTTTATACTGTCTACTTCATGTTTTTATCAGTAAGTTTCTCATTCGATCATTGGGAGTTGGTATCGATCATATACTTTCCAAAAGCATATATCATACCTGGGTCTTGATCATATACTTTCCAAAGTATATATCAAACCTACAAATTTAGTCAAGCTTCAAAAGTGAGATGACTGTGCATGGAATTTGATTCTTCCCAATATCTCATGAGTGAGCTCATGCCTTTCGGTTCAGTAAATGAACATGTATGATCCCTTTGAGAGATCGTATTACTCATATGCCCTTATATGCACACCAGCATGCCGGTGTATAGACCATGGTTAGGTCATCAACCTATTGGTATGCCAAATGTACATACTCAGACATATAGTAGCACATCTGACTCCGGTCAGAGGATGTGTGTCTGTATTGTGACAGCATACGATATAGGACTTTGGTTATCTCGATCTCGTTAAGTCAACTCTTTGACCTAACTAATCTGACACCTCCGAATATCTATTCCTATGTAGAGGACCTGCGTCAAGAGGTCGGTTAGATATCAACCTAATTGAGAAAGGATTGCCATCTCCTACTCAGGCTGGAGATCATCTCTTAACAATCATTTGACGGTGCTTGAAGAGTCCTCAATCTAACTCTTTAGATATTCGTCAAAGCACCAGCCTCTATGATTCAATAGTTGAATCAACAGCTGTATAATCATCAAGATGCCATGGTACATAACCCTAATTGTACTAAGGGACCTATTATGCAAATTATTCATTCTTCATTTCAGATCAGGGAATGATATTCACCATAACATTTATTGCATAATAGTTCGTCGTGGGCTCGCATGTCCAACATAGATCACAAGGGTAAATGGTGGGAAGCTGGTGAATTGAGGTTCTGACAAAGGTCAAAGGTGCCAAAGGACCAGTTGACCGGGGCCAATAAAAGAATGAATCTGGTTGGTCCATGTGGACCAATAAAAAAAATGCAAGGTAAAAATGCCTTGTTAAATGAATAATAATTAGTAAATGAATTTATTAATTTTATGTTATCAAAAAAATTATTCATTTTTAGTATTTTATTCCCATTTTTATTTTCTTTTATGAGACCATTTATTACAATTTATTATTTACAATAATTACAAGTACATTTGCCTCTATATTTGTATTTTATTTTCATTTTGTATTTCATATTTTATTATTTTATACACAAAATTTATATATTTATAATTTATTTATATACACTCGAATGAACTTTTCTGATATTATTTGTACACTTAAAAAAATAAATATATTTATTTAGTATATATGTATAAATATAGGTAATTCATCTATATATTGTATACACTTATTTATTTTAGTTTATTTTTAATGGTTTTCTTGTTTTCTAATTATGTACATATAATATAAATAATATTTACGAAACTATACAAATATGAAATAATAAAAATATAAAGAATATATAAAATAAATAGTTTATTCTGGTATATTCTTAATAGGCATCCAAAACCTAACTTTTGCATCTTAACTCCAAATTAATTGAAACCACCACCGCTAAATAGCTAATTAATATTTATATACAATTAAAGTTGATTTTTTATGCATTTTGAGTTTTTATGGACAAGATAAGGATCTAGAAATTTTGGGTTTTGGCTTTTTGTTCATAGTGTGGAATAGATATTGTGTATTATTTTTCGTGAAATCAAATTTTTTTTTGTATGTTTATCTAGAAGTGGCATGTACAAAGTTAATTGATTTAATGTATGGATAATAAAGAATAAAATAGGTCATAAAATTGCATTATAGAATAATAAATAAATAGGGTTTTGTTGTGTTGTTGACCCTTATCTCCCCGTAATTTATTTCTTGTCGACCAAATAAATTCTTGACTAGGTCTTGGGGGTTTGGGTCATAAAAGACTTGTGGCATTTTATTTCCTTTCCTTTTATTTATTTTTTATTTTGGCTTTACTCAATGTACTTTACACAATATTTTTATAATAAATAATGAATGTTAATTGAAGAAAAATAATGATATTACATACATTTAGCTAGGGTTTAAAGTCCAAAATGAAAGAATAAAAGTGATGAAATGGAGATTCATCACCACTTATATTTGCCTTTACTAGTCCCTAGCAAATACTTATGCATATAAGTACAGAAAATGAAAATAAAGAAAAGAAAAAGAAATAATATGCAGGAAATATGGGTATTGGGAATACTCGATGATGATGAGATCTTAATCGGTTGTATAGCCATGACACTTCCATTATAAGAGAGTGATAATACAAGTTTGGATTTTAGTGACTCCACTGAGTAGATTCGTTATCCAATCTTAGTCCAAATGATTGGCATTGATCTGAATATGAGGCAAATACAAAGAGAAAATTGGATATTTTATCCGACATTACCATACATCTCTAAGAGGTCCATCTAAGTCACTATACATGGAATATATAGTCACCCTATCCTTATCTCCAAGCATCTGTGGAGAAGGCACATTGTTCTTGTAATATTCAAGAATAGTTCCGTGATTGATAATATTTGAGCACTAGAATATTGATTAAATTGGATTTAAATACCACTAATAATGTGGATGTAATTCACACTATTTGACATGTGTAGAGAGACATCTAATATAGTTAGATTTGTTTGATTATTATAGATAAGATTAATGTTGATAGCAATATCCACGATAATCATGGATATTGTCCATGTGATCCATAATATCATAGAGAGTTAACTTTGAATAGGACTCACAATTTTAATAATAATGTGAATTTTTTTCACATTGAGCAATAAAATGTAAATGTTATTTATATTTAGTTTTGGGTGGATGAATATGATTCCTAATTATCAATGGTTTGTTCGCAATTGTCACAATTAATTTGAAAATTATTGATGATATTTTTTTGATAAATAATTTTGTAAGTAAAAATTTAATGTAATAAGATTACATTAAACGAGATTGAGAGAGAGAAATACTCTCTTCAATCCCCATGATAGATGTCCACCTCCCAAGGAGGAAGGAGGTTGTCTCCTTTCCTCATTTTCAGAAGCTAGATATCTTCTTTCGTCTTTATTCATGAGAATGAGATTTATTTCGAGATTAAGTTTAGGAGCAATGAATTAATGAATGATTTATTAATTTTATATTCTATTTTACTTGGAGCATAAGTAAAATCATTTAGTCATAACTGTTGATCAATAATTAGGAGTGCATCTCCACCAACATTTTACTATAAAAAGTCTAACCCGATGATCCCAAATCAACCCATAGGTAATTCAGCCAAGTGGTAGCATGAGTAAATAAGGTTCAATCAAAAAACAAACCATGTTGCAAAATAAATCAACTCAAACAAGTGTAAATGGTTATATGTATTTTTAGCCTGAATAACTCTAGGGTCAGTCACAAGGAAACAAATAGCGATTCTTGTTCAATTTCGATTACTTACTATGTGGTTTTCAAGGAGGTTTTTTTTGTGGTTTATGTGCAAAAGTGAATGCAACACAAAAATGCAAATGAACTAGACTCCTACGAAAATAAGAGAAACTTGACCGGATCAATTTTATTTCCATTTAAGTCCAATTAAGCCAATCACTATTGTCCCTAGAAATCTAGTTCAATGAAGAATGGAAAATGTTTTCATGGAAATTTCGCGTTAATAAAATATGCATGAAAATCAATGATACTTTTTGGGTTTTTATGCAATTTTGTCAACAAACAAAGTCAAAATTTTGAAATTTGTACAAAAGCTTAAATAGGTGAAACGCACCAGCTGTAGTTTTTAAAACTTCCTAAGTTTATTTGATTCTTTTATGGATTTTCAACTAAAATAGAGTGAGCTATGGTAATTAATTTCCAATAAATCCCAATACAACAAACTAAAATTATCACACTAGGTATCATAATATAGAATTTAGGAGATCTTCATTTTGGGCAAAATACTAAATGTGGATCAAATTAAAAATAAAGAAAAACATTCACTCTCTGATTTATTTTTAGCATGATGCATATCTACTTAAGAAGGAAAGTTGATATACTTTTAAGATCAATAAAATACACAATCAAATATTTTTTAAGAATATTTTAGAGCAATGTATGATTAATATCAACTTTACAGCGTCAATGGGTAAGGTATCAATGTTTGTCAATCTTAGATTTTTAGTAAATCAATCGTTCTTCAATTGTAATGTTCACTTTATAGACAATAGTTTTTCTCAATATACTACAATTTTTGGGTTTGCAAAAGGATTAGATATTATGGTCTAAAATAATAAATAAAGGTTATATTTGCAAGTTAAAATTAAAATTACAATAACATGAAATAGTTCTTAAACCACTACATAAATTACTAGCAAGAAGAGGGGGAGTTCCGCAATTTTTTCAAAGGCACCATGGGCTATAATTGGAAGCTAGACTTATTCGGTATTCAACAAACTGATAGAGGATTCTTGCACAACATCCAGTAACTCATATGATGGTGCTTTGGATAGACGGTTGGGGTCATCATCCCCCTTGACTTCTTTGGTTGCAACATGCTAATTAGAGGAGTTGATATCGAGATGGTGGAAGGTAGAGGTGATGTAGCTTCTCAAGGAGGTTTGGGCTATTGTTCCTTCACTGGTTTCATCGCTCCTCGAGAGTATCCGGTAAAAGTGGAGTTTTAGATCTGTAGAGGAGGTTGGAGGTTATGTCGAGGATGCATAGGAGGAGGTGCAATGATGCTACTACAGATAGGAGAGGTGGTCCTTGATCTCTTCATACTTTGAGCTATCATGATCCATGACGAGTTGTGAGGTTGCATGAAGAATATCTACGATAGATATACTCTTGTAACCATGATATATTTAATTTTCTTACTTGAAGGGAAATCCCTTCGATAAATTCCAGAAATTCTTTTCACAGCGTATATCTAGCAATTCTTATATGGAATTGACCATGAGTCGATTCCCCCTTTTTTTAGAAGTATTAGATACACCTAGAATTCTTATCTTCATGTTACTCTTCCCAATATACACGTCAAAGTTGAGGACACCCCAATCGGATTGAATGGGATGATCGTTTATTAGCACGAACCTGTAAAATGAAAATTTCGATCAAATTACACATCACAATATACTAGGCCCCTCTAATTCTGTAGGGGAAATTACACATGACACCTCATAAACCACGTGTTCTTGAACATCACTGGTCTTGTGTGAAACTGAATTGTGTCAGGGATTAAACCAACTTATTAGTTAGTTTTTTTGTGATTTTATAGAGATTTTTAAAAAAACAAAGCAAAAGAAGAACATTTTTTTCTTAGGAAAAGGTTTGCTTTCTTTTTTTCAAAAGTTTTTTTTGAAAGAGATAAGTAAATAAGAAAGGAATTTTTTTAAAAAAGTTTTTTTAAGTTTTTTTAAGGTTTTTTTAAAATTTTTTTACCCACCCCATAACTATTGTATAATATATACAAAAATACGTGAAAGTATGAGCTATGGATAAAGTATGTATGTAATATATACACGCCCCCTGTAGTTAGCATGTGTTATGTCCTCAGTGCACTAGGTAACAGAAAGCCATAGCTCGTACTAAGTATAAGTAGGTGAATAGAATATAAAAATGTGGGAGAATATACAACGGGTATCGGCCCCGCTAAACTTAGGCTATGGTCAGCCTAAGTATTGGATACAACACAAGATTGGGGAACCGATGAGAGTGGAAAGGAATGTACAAGAAGAAATGAAGCAACTCGGTTCACTCACCCCCGTATACTTAGGATATAGTCATCCTAAGTATAGCCACAAAGTGAAAATGATACGGAACTAGGGCGAGTGATACGAATCACGGGAGAGGGAGGGAAATAGAGGGAGGAAAATCTATACAAGGAGGAGTGAGAATATACAAGGATCAAGAAGGTTTGTGACGGACCTTCTTGCGGGAGCGAGTAGGTAGGTAGTATACACATGTGTCGCTGTCAGAATTGTCCTCCGAAGAATAATACTGAGGTGTAGGGAACATCCAACGGGGGTCGACACACGGCTGCTTGCTCAAATATGGCTTCAGAACAGCCGAACTGAGCTCACTCATAAAGATCACCTCACCCGAACCTAATGAGGACTCCTCAGAAAGTTCCTTCTCTAGTAAGTCGAAGGCAACTTTCTTAGCCGCTTTTCTAGAACCTGAAGCATCAAGAGGAAGAGGAGATTGATACGTCTTAAGGAGTTCGGGGGAACACCTCAAGGAATCAATACCCTTCTTCTTCTTACCAGATGATTGACTAGAGGATGGAGCAACCGATTTATCAAGATTGGTCAATTTGGTCCCAGTTGTCTCTTTTGCTGTAGGTCTTGGATGTGGTATGTGTGAGGTACTGACCAGAGGTTCATCATCAGATGAGTCACCATATGCATTGTAATACTCTTGCAGGGTCAGTACACGTCTCTGGTAAGGCATAGTGTTCTCAGTTGGCTTAGCATTGATTGGCTTATGAGTCGGATCATCTAAATAATCAAGGAAATCAGTAATGGTCATGTCCGACTCAGGGACAACTTCTGATTGTGAGTCCTCTCGAGAAGCTGTCACGGTGGTGGTACTGCAAGCAGTGGGTGGTGTGGAGGTGTAGGGAGTCTCTGAACTAATGGTCGCCTGGACAGTCAGTATCGCAGGTGTAGTAGAGAGACGGGACTCAACTGTCTCTCAAAGGTCACGACTGTCTGCGACTTTACGGGTTACCTTGGAATATCGTGTGTCCTCAAAGATCGGGTGAGGTCGGAGTGCTCCCAATGTAGAGAAATCGATCTCCCGAGTCTCGCAATTTATAGTTTCCTTAGCCAAGGCTAAGAACGGCTTCCCAAGAATGATCAGAGACTGGGTGAACTCTCCTCAGTGCTTAATGTCAATGATCGTGAAGTCTATTTCCAGTAGAGCACCTTGGAAAGTAACGATGACTGAAATGGTTCCTCTCGACCGTTTAATGGGACGATCCACCAACTGAATGATCTCTCTTGACTGCTTGGTAGATCCGAGTTTGAGCTTGGCAAGCACGAAGGTCGTGAGGATATTAATCGGTGAGTCATCATCGATTCTTGCATGGGTGAATGTGGTATCTTTGATTTCACAATCAAACATAGGCAACTGCTTTACTCTACGGCTCTTGGTTTTTATATGTCTCTCAGTCCTTGTTCTCTTATTGCCCAATCTTTTAGGCATCAATTTACTTCTCACAAATCTTTTAAGGTCGGGAAAGTGTTCAATGGACATTATTAAGGGAAGCTCAAAAATCAACTTTCTATCCAATGCTTTCCTAAGTGCAGGATCCAACTTTTGTAGATCTTTTTTGTTTTAAATTTTTATGTTGTTTTCTTGTTTTTCCATTTTTTTGGTCTTTTTGATAGATGAAGGAGGACTAAGAGAATGTATAGACTTTGGTTTAGAGGGAAAGTGGTTAGTAGAAGAGGGAGATAGAAGGGACTCCAGCCGTACATGACGTGTGGTCAATCCGGTGTCTTCCCGGTTTTCAAAATTTAATCCGCAAAATCCATGATCCACATTCCTACATGGAGTCTTGATCATTCTACAAATATCATCCTCCAATAAGTTCTCATTACACATCATGAGAGAAGTCTGCGTAATTGGAGGATGCTGCTGAGAACTCGGGTTCTTATACTCAACACACCTTGACTCAGGCATGTAATGTTGGGTTGAGTATGGCCTTTCTTTATGGCAGATGTTGGTCGGAGCCTCATAAGGTGGAGTCAGTAGACAGGGGGTCTGTAGATCGGTCGCATTAATACAATCCCCTATATATGTCGGCTCTCCTAATGGGTGATATGACGGTTGGTCAATGTTGGCTTGATCACTTAGGTCAATCAAGTCAGGAAGATCGTATGGTGTAGGCCTCTCCATTCGGTTAGTTTGGTCGACTGTGTTGTACCCAAAGGTCAAGACGAAATATGTATAGGTCAATGGTTTCCTAGTCCTAACTCGAGGTGAGAATGAGGTATATGGGGTCAATTGATTCTGCCAATCATTCATCTCAGCAGTGTCTTGCTCTTTGGTTTGTTCCTTAATTCCAGCAAGCGGGCAAGAATATGATGAGTCAATCTAGGATGGTTGTGGGTCAGGGGTGTAAGAATGTGGGGTAGGTGAGAAGGATGAAGAAGTGGATAAATCAGTCGGAGTTCTGACTTCGTGGTCGAGGTGTAGGTATGAAGAGTAATAAGAAGGTGGAGATGATCGGAATAAGGTCGAGGAAGAGTGACATGGATATGGTGACCAATATTCTGACATCGTGGAAGGGAAATGGGAGAATGAAGCGGATCGAGGAAGAAAGTGTGCAAGTGCACCGAATAACACAAACAAACACAAGAGCAAACCTTGAGTTCACCTACTCAACATTGTGATGGTCGCAAGAGTCCGACCATTTATCTTTTCGATTTTAATTAGGTGATAAATCAAGATATAAGTCCAATTACGGAAGGCTTAAAAGTAGGTTTTGGGCACTATCCTAGGGATGCGTCCTCACCTCTCAAGAATCACAATTAGCCAAGAATACAATGTGGGTTTTGCTCTCCCAAAACAAGTGTTAGTTTTAGTCTATTTTTTTGGGTCAACTTTGATTAGCAGTACCGGTTTTAAGTTTGGTTATCACTTGATTAGTCCACCAAACAAGGCACACCTAACGATCAGTCCCGATTTCCTTTTAACCTATGTTTTAAAAACCAAGGGGAGGGAGTCGAGAAAAACCAATGCAAATAGTGAAATCAATGATGCATGCCCAGTTCACAAGACTTACGGTTATCCTCGCGCTCTACATGCAGGATGCAAGGCATAATTGAAATTTTATACTATATGAATGCAAATGAGAAAATCGTTCCTAGACATGCAGTTCTATTAGCGAGTGATGAACAAGTTAAATTTGACTAATAGCCTTGCGGTCTAAGTGCGTCTCATTAAATGTGATGTGTGATCCTAAAAATTACGAGCACGGGCAATAAAATATTCTAATAAAAATATGATTTAAGAGCCGCGAGTGCAAGTTCTATTCTATGTCAAGCAACCACACGACCACGAGATGGTCTAAAGTCCAGTCCGGATATATACGCGAGCTCTCAAACAAGAGCCACTGTAAAGGGAAAATTACCTAAATTATTACAGCACGATAATTACAAAAATTTACAAAAATCTCTTGAAGATAAATTAATTATCCTCGCTCATCAGTAGTCGGCGCGCATCACGTCCGTCGACCTCTGATGTACTCCAAGTCCACCGGGACCTCGCAACGAAAATAAGATTTATATTAGAGAGATAAACAATAAAATATATACAAAAATATGAAGAGAAATAATTCCGAGGAAAATGAAATAATTACAAGTGGCTCGGGGGTCAGACTACCCGAGTAAATGAAAATCTAAATCCGAATTTTTAAATTAATCCCTAAGTCATTTGCCTCCCTAGCAATGACGCCATCTGACGAGTCCTCTGAGCATGATAATTAATTCAGACACATTGTAGTACGTGTACTTAGCGATTCAATCAGAATCGAGAGAAGATCTCCATGAAGAGTGTATTGGCTTTAATTTATATCACGGGTAAGTCCGGGGTCAGACACAGGGAGGCAAAGGAACAACTTAAGGTTAATTCAAAAATTTAGATCTAGGTTTTCATGTGCATAATTTTTTTTAATTTTTTTATGTAAAAGAAATGCGAAATGCGATATGCGGATGAATTAAGTTACTAAGAAATCATACAACTTAGCCAAATTATTTTTTATGACAAATCAGTACAATTTAGCCAAATTATATTTTTCCATTAAACTTAATCCAATGATGAATGCAATACATATTTTTTTAGAATTTTATGGAGTAAGATGCAACAATTAAAAATGCGCACTTTTATGGGTTTTTTCGTAATTTTTCACACAAACAGTAAGCAAAAATCATGAAAATTTTACTGGAATGAAAACATGATGCAAGGAAGCTAAGTAATATTTTTGGAATTTTTTGAAAAAATATGAATTTTTTAGTGAAAACAGAGTAACTGTGAGTAATTAAATCCTAATAAATTCACAATGTCAAATTAGCCAAAGAGCGAATTATCTCATAAAGGTATTTTTATATGCAATCCAGGAGATTTGAAACTTCGTAAAAATGATGTACATTAATTTAATTAAAAATCAAACAACCAAATCACTCTATAATTTATTTTAGGAACAAGACAATTCCAAGTGCGATGTACTTTGGATAGTAATTTAAGCACATATTATCATCTCTGATTTTTTAAGAATTTTTTAGCAACCGTGAGTTAGATATGAATTTAAGAACACGGATTGGGTAAAATATGCAGAATTTCACTTAAAGAATTTTAGTTAATTCACCATAACTAACAAAAATACAAATAAATATGAAAACGGTAGACAATTAGTTCCTCAATATCATGCTATTTTTCATTGAATAAAATGATGTGGCATTGGTGCTCAAATTAATCTATAACGATAGGGGTATCTGTGCAATTTCAGGAAAGAAAACTCACGAGCAAACTATATACATGGACTACTTTATAATTACAGAAACATGAAATAATAAGGAAATAAAATGATGGTGTGGTGAAAGTAACAAGGAAATAAAATGTGAGATAAACAAAATAACAAGGGATATGAGAGGAAATACTTACCTGAGGTTCGCCGGATTTGCGGAGCAGCTACACTGGACTCCTATCGTCACCTCGATCCGATTGGTGAAATAAAAATCAGAGAAGCTATGCAAGCTCGATGGGGAACTCGTGACGTGGAGCGGAGCTCCGCAGATCTCGCCTGAAGGAGGTCGTCGCTAAAGGAAGATGCTTCGCCGCTGTCACCAACCAAACACTCCAAGCTCTCTCCTTATTCTATTAGAATGGCGGATGAGAAAAAATGAGGATGTACAAATGAATATAAAGAGAAGAGAAAGGGAGGTTAGATAGGTGGTGGAGTTGAATGGAAAGTTATATTATTGGTGGAGTTGAATGAGAGGTAAGAAAAATGGTGGAGTGGAATGGAGGTTGAAAGAAGTCTTGGAGGTTAATGGAGGAAAATGGAAGCTATTGTAGAGAATATGAATTTAAATAAAATACAATAAAAGTAAGCTACTTTAAATACAATAGAATAAAAGGGAAGAAAATAAATAGTGGAGAATTTACAAAAGAAGACAAACAACATGTACATTTTTTGTTTGCTTTTCTAATATGTATTTTTTATCTTTTTAGTAAGAGATATTTACAACAGAAAAATACAATAAGATACTATAATCAACATACAACACAAGCATGATTTTTTGTATTTTTACTAATTAAGAAAAATAAAATAAAAAAAATGAAGAGAGAATGAATATATACATGATATACAATGTACATTTAGGTCCCAAAACCCAACTTTTGCAAATGAGCTCCGATTTTAATGAAACTACTTCCATCGGATATATAATATTCTAACTTGAACTTTAAAAGTGAGTTTGGTGAATTTGGAGTTCATACGGAACGGAAATTTGGCCTGGAAGTTGGTCTTTACGGCTTTTTCTCTTTGAGATCTAGGAGCATTTATTAGAGGTGAAATTTGTTTTATATTTTTGTATTTTTATATACATTTTTATGGACAAGTTAGAGAAAGAATTAGCTAAAAAGAAGTTGAAATGAAATTATTAAAAATAGATGAAGTTTTTTGCTATTTACAGGTATAAAACTCCTTTATATTTTCGGATTTTTATTGTTAATTTATTTTGTACAATCTAATATACAATAATTAATATGTTTTATTTATAAGAGTCATTTTGTTAATTTAATGATTTTATGTACATTTATTTGAGATTTTACTCGGGGATTTCGCTATGATCAAGATATTGAGATGATGAATCACGGATTCATCAGGGCCATGTTCTTGCAAGTCCGCTTCCTGTCGTTGGATGAACTCCACATCCGCTAGATTACATCAGAGCCGCCAACCAGATCAGCTTTTAGGGAGTGAATATGACTCCCCCTGACCAATCTGCATTGCATGTCCATGTCTTTTTCAGAACCATTAGATCGTACTGTAGCAGTGCATCACGATCATATGTAGCCGACATTCCCTAGAGCGTCAGATCTGAGTCCGCAAGCTGATCTGCATCGTACGTTCGTGCCTCCACCAGAACCCACCATGTGCCCCCACATGCCTCGCACGCACCCTACATGGTATATTTCCCTTTCATTCCCGCTTAGTTTCGCATTTAGTTTTTGGTCAAGTAAAATAAAGTTGTAATACAGATAATTTACAGTTTGGACCTCCAGTTTTAAGTATTTTAATTTTCGTCCCTCTGAATCTGAGACACATACATGTTCACATGATTTTTTGGTTATTTGCATGATATGTTCTATACTTTTGACTTCTTAGTTAATGAATGAAAGGTTTCCCTGTTGACGCATACTGAATAACTGTATCTCTTTGTTATTTTATTTTCTTGTTATTCTCTTTATGTAATTTACCCATAGGCTACTCTCCTATATAAGAGAGCCTAGGGCTATGGAATAGAGCATCTCATTCACGTTTCCCAACATGGTATCAGAGCGACGATCCTAGACCGGAGTTCTCGAAACCCTAACCCCACCCGCCGGCCTCTTTTCTCTCTACTCGGCGCCGTCCACTCCAATCGATCTACGGCGGCCTTCTTCTCCGATCTCCGATCGACGACGGCCTTCTTCTCCGATCGGCGCCGCCCACTCAAGCCCTAGGCATCGCCTGGCGCACTGCGCATAGCCTAGGGCTTCCTCTGCGCATCGCGTGGTCTGGCGCATCTGCGCGCATCGCATCTGCGCTGATCTGCGCGCATTCCAGCGCACTCCAGCGCGTACTCCTGCCCGCACCCCTGTGCGCATCCCTGTGCGCTCCTACGCACTGACTGTGCACCACCGAGCGTGAGTTCCTGATCTGCACGCACTCTAGCGCGCACCCCTGCGCGCACTCCTGCGCACTACTACGCGCTGACTGTGCACCACCGTACATGATCTCTGTGCGCCAGCCCATAGTTTGCGTGCGTCAACACCGTAGCGCGCACGTATTCATGGGGATAGTTTCTTGAGGTCTACACATGCAACTAATCCCGTCTATGTCATTGTAGACAAAGATTATCTCTTGTCATTCGCTCCAGTCTTCCGTCTCCATTATGTCAGAAAGCAAGGCAGATATCCCATCTATTGGCGCGTTTCGTGGTCCAGCGCCCATTGTCAAGATGGATGGTACGAACTATGAACTGTGGGCAATGCAGTTCATGAGTATGATGAAGTCTACAGGTAAGAAGCACATTCTTACCGAGCCGAGCCTGCAGAGAAGACTGGAGTTCATGCCTCATGGGAGGCTGATGATGCATATGCCAAGGTGTGGCTATCTGGCACATTGGCTATTGAAATCGCCAATGACATTCTACATCAACCCACAACCAAAGACATGTGGGATATCCTGGCAGCGACATATTCTCAGGCGAAGAACGAGACGAAGATCCTGCAACTACAACATGATATATTCACAATAAAGCAGAACGGCCGTCCCTTACATTCTCTCTATACATCATTGAGAGGGATGTTTGAGAAGCTTTATAGCTTCATGCCTCTTACCGCCACGCCAGAACAGCAGAAGACATACAGGAATGCGACGATGGTGGGTGTGTTTCTCGCTGCACTTGATCCAGAGTATGAGGCAGCACGTTCACAGATTTTGGCGGACTCGACTATTCCTCCCATGGAGGAAGCCTTTCACAGATTGAGTAGGATCACAGTACCTTCAGCAGCTGCGAGTCAGAACCCCTCAGCTATGGCGGCCAACAGAGGCCGTGGTTTTCATCACCAGGGCCGTGGACGTACTCCTCGTGGAAGGGGTGGCCGCACTAGGCCAACATGCTCATATTGTCACCGAGTCGGACATACTGAAGACACATGCTACTCAAAGCATGGATTCCCTGCATCTGCACGAGCCGCTGAGCAGATAGAGCCCCCATCTGCTGCTACACTGGATCAACGATTTGATGATCTAGTTGCCCGTCTCAGGGGCATTATCCCACCATCAGGTCCAGCACCGACTACAGAGAGTCATACTGATGTTGCTGCTTCTACCTCTGCCTCTACTAGTACTTCAGGTAGTACACTTGCACTCCACAGTAGTAGATCTGATACATTGCCGTGGATCATGGACTCGGGCGCTACACATCATCTATGTGGCGACCAGAGCCTACTTACAGGATATACTCAGATTCCTCCAGGACGGACAGTAGTGATTGCCAATGGCACACACTCCCCTATCACGGGTCAGGGGGAGATTAGATTGACATCTTCTATGCAGCTCAAGAATGTCCTACATGCACCGCATTTTCTATGAATCTATTGTCAATTAGTCAGATTACGAAGGATCTACAGTGTCGAGCTATTTTTGATCCATCTTCTTTGATTTTTCAGGACTTCCGTACGGGCAACGTGATTAGTCATGGCTATGAGCAAGGAGGCCTTTATCGACTGAACCAGACCCCATTTGCTGGAACCACATCTTCACCTACTGGACAAGTATCTCCTCTCTTGTGGCATCTGCGCTTTGGTCATTTACCGCTTCAGAAGTTGCGTCTTGTTCTACCCTATGGTCTCTCTCACACACCTATCCAGTGTGAGGCATGTCAGTTGGGAAAGCATCACAGGTCGTCTTTTCCCAGTAGTCAAGGTCGGAGTAGTAACTCCAAGTTTGAGTTGTTTCATGTCGATGTCTGGGGTCCGAGTCGTGTTCTCGATCATCAGGGACACAGGTTTTATATTGTATTTGTGGACGATTTCTCTAGAGCGTCATGGGTCTTTCTAATGAAAAATAAATCTGAAGCAGGAAATATTATTATCCACTTTCTTAATGAAATTCAAAATGTTTTTTCTACTTCTGTCAAGAGTTTGAGAAGTGATAATGCTTTAGAGTTGTGCACCAACATTCTAGCCAATTACTACTCTTCAAAAGGGATTATTCACCAAACATCTTGTGCTCATACATCTCAACAGAATGGGGTTGCTGAAAGAAAACACCGTCACCTTCTTGATGTCACAAGGTCTCTTCTTATTCAGAGTCATGCTCCGTACTCCTACTGGGGTGATGCAGTCCTTACTGCATGTTACCTTATCAACCGTATGCCTTCTTCTGTCTTGAATGAACAGATTCCTTTTTCACTCATTTACCCTGACAAGGATTTGTTCATGCTTACACCTCGTGTGTTTGGGTCAGTCGCATTTGTCCATCAGTTGTCACCTGGTACTGACAAGCTCTCTCCTAGGGCTGTCAAGTGCGTCTTTGTGGGGTACTCCAGAACTCAAAAGGGGTACAAGTGTTTTGATCCTGTGCGTCGGCGGTATATGATCAGTGCAGATGTTGCATTTTTTGAATCTACTATGTATTTTTCAGAATCCGGGAACATGCAGCCACCACCTATATCTCCTGATACCGTATTCATGGCACCACCGACAACACCACCGTCACCACCATCACCACCGCCACCACCACCGCCATCAACAGTATCCCCGCTACCATTCCATTACACCCGCAGGCCTCCTCCAGCTCATGGTCCTGACCAGTCAACTAGCTCGCCTATGGTATGTAATGAAAATATTAATGTTGATGGATCTGACGACATTTCTCAGCAGGATACATTACAGGAGTATGGTGATACCACAAAGGATCTGGATGTTCCAATCGCTCTACGCAAGCCGAAGAGAAGCTGTGCCAAATATCCAATATCAGCAGCTGTGTCTTTTGAGAGGCTATCTGGACACTTCAGGACGTTTGCATTGGCACTTTCAGCTACAGACATTCCACGGAACCATCATGATGCTTTGCAGGATTCTAGATGGCGGCTAGCAATGGAGGAAGAGATGGCGGCACTTCAGTCTAGAGGAACCTGGAGTTTGGTTCCTATACCTCCAGATGTCAGCCCGGTGAGTTGCAAATGGGTGTTTACAGTTAAACACAATGCAGATGGCTCCATTGACAGGTACAAGGCACGCCTAGTTGCACGGGGATTCACACAGACATATGGGGTAGATTACCTTGACACGTTCTCCCCTGTGGCGCGTCATTCCACTCTACGGATTCTGTTATCAGTTGCAGTTACTACAGACTGGCCACTCTATCAACTGGACGTGAAGAATGCATTTCTGTATGGAGACTTGCAGGAGGAAGTCTATATGCAACAGCCACCAGGTTTTGCTGTTGAGGAGGAGTATTCCAAGGTTTGCAGGTTACACAAGTCCATCTATGGCCTTAAGCAGAGCCCGAGAGCATGGTTCCAGAAGCTGTCGGACCTCTTTGAGAAACAAGGATATAAACGCTCCAATGCTGATCATTCCTTGTTTGTACAGAAGACGGCGAGAGGTATCATTGTAATCATGGTTTATGTTGATGATATCTTGATTACAGGAGATGATGACCAGGGCATCAAGCAGGCAAAGGAAAGGTTGGGGACCGAGTTTGTCACCAAGGACCTGGGAGTCCTTAGATATTTTCTGGGGCTGGAATTTGCCAGAAATTCGTATGGATTAGTCATGTCACAGAGGAAGTATGTTACAGATCTACTGAGTGAGACAGGTATGCTAGGGTGCCGACCGGCTACGACACCAATGGATCCTAGCATGAAGTTGTATGATGATGACACAGAGGAGGTGGACAGGAGAAGATATAGAGAACTGGTAGGCACACTGTTATATGTCACGATCACTAGGCTAGATATATTATTTGCAGTGAGCCGTGTGAGCCAGTTCATGGAGCAACCACGCCAGGTGCATATGGATGCAATACATATGATACTTAGATATCTCAAATCTTCTCCAGGTGCAGGTCTACTATTCAAGAAAGGAAAGGGGATCTCTATCTCAGCATGCGCAGATGCAGACTATGCAGGATGTCCCAAGGATAGGAAGTCCACCTCAGGGTATGCGGTCTATGTTGGAGATGCCCTAGTCTCATGGAGGAGCAAGAAACAAACTGTGGTAGCTAGATCTAGTGCTGAATCCGAATATAGGGCTATGGCCCAGGCTACTACAGAGATGATGTGGGTGAAAGCGGTGCTGACAGATTTATGCTTAGATGTACCACTTTCAATGAACTTGGAGTGTGATAATCAGGCTGCTTTGTTTTCTGCAAACAACCCTGCATTCCATGAGCGGACCAAGCATATTGAGGTGGATTGTCACTTCATACGTGATATGATCCAGAAAGGATTCATTGCCACATCTCATGTTACTTCAGAGAACCAGACTGCAGACATATTCACCAAGGCATTGTTACGAGGTCCATTTCAGAAGTGTGCTTCCAAGCTGAGCATGATTGACATCTATGCTCCATCTTTAGGGGGAGTGTTGACGCATACTGAATAACTGTATCTCTTTGTTATTTTATTTTCTTGTTATTCTCTTTATGTAATTTACCCATAGGCTACTCTCCTATATAAGAGAGCCTAGGGCTATGGAATAGAGCATCTCATTCAAGTTTCCCAACATTCCCGTATTTGCATTTATACCCTTGTGCGTAGTATATTGTACATGTGCATTATTTAAGCAGACATTTTGCAACTTGTGCCCTAGGCTTTCCACACGTGTTATTGTTTAGCCCCCGAGCTTTATTTCAATTGCAAGTAGGTCCCTATAAAATGTATGCCTCATTTCTATGTAAATAAATACTAAATTAATCCCAGCAGATCACTAAAAATTATGGTTAGCTCCTTTTGACACGTAATATTTATTTTGATTTTTGTGGACTAATTTAGTTTCATTTGTTATATTAGAAAAATCAAAATCCCATAAAAAGAGTCTTGTATATTTTGGAAAATACATAAAATTTTGAAAAATTAACTAAAAATCTACAAAAATTCGTGATTGTGTGTTTTTGTGTGCTTTGTCTTTAATACCACTTTTGTTTTAAAACTCATCACAAAAATCCTAAAGATATCAAAACCATTAAAATCTTAAGAAAATCATATAAAATTCCACAAAAATAAAAAAAAACTTATTTTAGTTCCTATTTGTAGGTTTTTACTTCTATTTTCTCGTAATATTAATAACCGGGACTTTAATCATTTCAATTATTTTTACCTTGCAATTTAGTACTGGTTGTGAATTGTTTACATTTTTAACCTATATTTGATTTTATAAAATCACAAAAAATAGAAAATCCCCTTAAAATTATCAAAAAATCTTTAAAATTTTAAAAATACAAAAATGATTTTATCACAATTTCTGAGCATTTATAGTCTTAAATAAAAATTCAAAATGCTTATTGTTTGCATTGTTTAATTATTTGTTTATTCTACTCTTTTATTCAAAAATAAAAATTTGCAAAAATTAAACCACAAAAAATGTTATGTTTTTTTATTTTTGAATTGTGACTACTTCATAGGCCTACTCGTGCTCCTTGTGTTCGACCATGGTTGTTATATCAAGTAAAAATAAATAGCGAAGACTGCTTACATTTTTGTATTCTTGATTGCTTGATTCTTTAACTTGAGTGGTTTTTCTCTCTTCTTGTTGACTCTGCCTTGTGATTCGGGTCGCAACGACCATTTATTATTTGATTTCCTAACTCGAGCCGCTAGGCATGTCACTAGGCTTTGATCTGATGGTTGATCTTTGGGGGAAATAAGATGGCCTAGATTCAAACTGGGACCTTTATTCTTAATCGGATAGTGGGTGAAGGTGCATGAAGGACATGGTTGAATAAACTTCTCACCGAGCATTTATCGAGCCAATCTTGGCTGATCTCCACCTAACTCGAAGCTTGAAGATTGTGGGTCTTCCTCCTGTTACTCTCAATTGATCTGATGCGTCAATGAAGCTTGAAGATGCTTGATGTGTAATTTGGAGGTTTAGGACACCTACAGGTAAAAGCTCAACTCCAAACCATAATCTCATGTTCCATACTCTTTTAAGAACCAACAATTATTTCCCTTGCTTGGAACGATGACTCTAGTCACTTATTAGTTACGAAAAAGCAAAAACGGGGGGACTGGGGATCTCTAGGATTCAGCGGTTAGAAGGGAGATTAGATCTATATCTTAAACAAATCCGGAGTGGTCATAAGTGGGAAGAAAGATGAATAATGGTTTTGCGATCGTGAAGCAAAGATCAGAAGTAGAAATGGAAGATTATGGAGCTCTGATCTTGCAGATAGGAATTCAAGTGAATATGATTTGATTAATGCTAAATTGTGAATTGAAACGCAAAATTAAAGAATAAATTGAAGGGAAAACAATCTAGATCTACCAATAGTGGATGGACGATGGCCACGGCCTCAATTAGTAGTGGAATTTGAATATGATCAATGTCTCCAACAGATCTCTGGTAACATGTGTGGATTACTCTTTCCAAGCACCCTCGGATACATCCAGCTGTGGAGAAGGGTCATTGTTACCTCGCCATCGTCCAATGATCAACTTAGGGTGTAAGAATTGGATGCAAAATAGATATTATCTAAAAGATAAAACTGGAGGGCATTAAATACGCATAGGTGAAGAGGATTTTGAAATTTAGGCGGGCATGAATCGGGCACCAAAATTGGAAGAGGAATTAGGTGCTAAGATAAAGCAAATTGCTCGGGAAGAAGAAGGGAAGAAGCTTTAGTAAAGAGGGTTATCGGATAGATGGGAGGAAGAGTGCGTTTACCCGGGCCAACAAACCCGAGTACACCCACCGGGGACTCGAGTCCACTGTAGGACAAATGGGAAACAAACAAAATAATGTAAAAAAGGATAACTAAATTAAAATAAATAGGTAAATTAATTTAAATAACTAAATATAAATAAAAATATTAATAATTAAATAATAATAATGTGGTGATTTTTTTATAAATTAAATAAATTAAATACATAGGTTAAAAATAAATATTAACCTTGATTCAAAGGTACTTTTACCTATATATAACACATGATTTTTAAATATTTATTTTCCAAATAAATACAAAATTTTGTATTTTATTTATTCACAATATTTTGAAGGATTTTATTAACACTTTATTTTTATAAAAAATTTACTGGGTAAAAAATAGATATATTTATAATATATAGTGGTACATATACAATATATACAATATTTTTTGTATATTTTAATTTAGTAATTTTTTTGCATTTTTCTTGGATGAAATAAGATATATATATATACAATATGATCAAATATGTACTTAAAATAGATAAAATAATATATTCACATAATATATAGTACATGCACAATATACAATACACTCCAAAAGGCTACGCTTTACATGTTTTTCTGATTTTAATGAAACTATTTTCATTTTAAAGCTTATTTCATTTACAGTACAATAAAACTGAATTTTCTTTACTTTGAGTTTTTATGGAGAAGATGTGGGTCTATCAAGTCTTTGTGGTATTTTCAAAGTGTCATTATTAGACAATGTATAATGAATCCTCTTGCAATTATTTTTAATATTTACAACTTATTTCTATGCAAAACATCTAAGAAGAAAACATTTTATTTGGAAGATGACAAATATTTCAATGGAAAGAATTGTATACAAAATAATGGTTTATGTGAAATTTGTACAAGATGAATGGAATTTAGTTTTCTTTATTTTTCTGAAGAAGGCCTTATCTCTCCCTACTTTATTCCTTGTCGGTCAGGTCAAGTCATTACCTTCTCTTGGGATTAGAGTTAGCCTATTTTTATTACATATTCTTTATTTATTATTTATTTTCCTTTATTATTTTATTTATTTTTTATGGTTAAAAATAATGATATTTGTATACTATATATAAAAGAATAAGGAATGAAAAAACCATTATTCATTAATATTTAAAGGTGTTTAAGAAGGGATTTTAAACTAAAATAAATGAATAAAGATGATGAAATGTAGATTCATCATCCCCTTATAATTTATTTTTGCTAGTACCTTAGCAAAAACTTATTAGAAGAATAAGTGAATATAAAGAAAAATAATAAAGGAACAATAAAGAACTTACAATAATTTTGATTTTTAAACTATTCTTCATCTAATCAAAGTATGGATCTAGGTCAGACCTTTGGATTATTAGTTTTCCTGAGCCTTATTGGGAAATGGAGTTAGAACCCAACAGACTCTAAATTCCATAAGACTCCTATTCTGATCAGCCTTAACAGTTAGGTCAGAACAAGTCCTCATATGCAAATTCTGATGACTATGAATATGCTTGTACTGTATATGTGAAATATAGCTCTCCACATCAAAAATGACAAAACCAACCTTCTCTTAGCAAGGTAACTCTAATTCCCGTGTCTAGCTACTCTTTCCTCGAGGAGTGGGGTATTTCCTTCTATGTTCAGGTATGCATTGTGTCCACAATCAAGGGGGAGAAGTACAAGAATAAGAAGAGAAGTGGAGTGTGGCCAGTGTAGCCTCATACCCTTGTGAAGTTAGCATGTGTAGCCAAGTATCCACTAAGATCTGTAGTCTCTACGAAGCTAGATCATTGTGGTCAAATATATACATTCTTGATATTTTTTATGAGATACATATTGCTTATACTTGATGGAAAGAATTATTGCACTACATGGATCTAATTGTGCCCCTATAGATATAGAATCTTTCTTTCCACACGGGTTTTGGGGTTTTAGAAAAATGGTGCCAGTAGGCTATAGCTCATCTGAAGCTTTTTTTCAACACACAACACCATTCTTTATATGTCAATGCCACTACTAGCTTGGGATGCGCTAGGCACTCATGGTGACTACGTATTTTTCAATTCGCGCATGTCTCATGCCAAAGGATTCTAACCCTCACCATCACATTAGTGAATAGCTACGTGTAAAGTGTTTATCCAAGTTAGGTCGTTGTCTAAAAGAATCATGCATGTGTATGAACTATTCTACTTAGACCAATCATGATGACATGTGAACATACTCTTCTGGACTCAAATTCTCAGCTCCAGTCCCTATAAGGTTCCTCTAAAATTAAGTATATTAAGGTCTTAACCAAGCTGCATTCTTTGATTTTATTCCATATTGGTTTAAGATATCATTTTGAAAATGCAAGTACAAGAAATGTATTCAAAGAATATTTCTAAAGAAAAGAAAAGAATAGAAATTTATGTAAATGACAATTTTTTAAAACAATTTGAAGAGTTTTATAATTTTTTTCGAATTTTACTTACCAATTTTTATAGTATTTTTAACAAAGAGAATTATACACATTTACAAGGATATTTTGCATATTTAGAAAGAATTTTATACAAACACGATATAAAAGATTATACATGTCTTATATAGGATTTTATAAAAGAAATATTTACAAGTTTTATATACACATTTTACAAAGAATTTTATACACGAAAAAATTTTTTTACAAATTTTAATAAAGAATTTTATATACAACTTTAAACAAGATTTATACGAAGATTTTATTAAAGAATTTTAAGCACAAAAGAATTTTATTCACATGTTTACAAGGTGATTACAAGTTCTATTTACAAACATTTATACAATTAGTAAATACACTTAATATTTACAAACAAATTATTTGTTTACAACGCGACAAAATAATTTGCAAATGACTTTACAAAAAAGTTTACAAACATTTACAAAATATTTTACAAAAAATATTTTACAAAATTTTACAAAACCATTTTTACAAACATTTTTTAAATGTTTTTCAAAAGTATTTACAAAGTTTTATAATCTAAATATATAAATATTTATTTACAAATATTTTTATAATATAATTAAGTTTGATACAAAATAGTTTACAAATATTTTATAAACAAAAACAAATTTACAACCAGTTGTACACAAATCATTATACAAAGATTTTTACAACAACTGTACATAGAGTTTTTACAAATATCTTACAAAGCATTTGTACAAATATTTTACAAAACTATTTGCAAAGCATTTGTACAAATATTTTATAGAATTTTCACAAAACATTTTATTCCACTTTTATAAGCCATATTATTAGACAAACACAAGCACAAGTTATGGCTAAAGTATACACACAATATATACGCTTCTTTACAAAGTGTTTTTACAAATATCTTACAAAACATTTGTACAAATATTTTACAAAACTATTTACAAAAAAGTTTTTCAAATAATTTTTACAGAATTTTCACAAAACATTTTATTCCACTTTTATTAGCCGTATTATTAGACAAACACAAGCACGAGTTATGGCTAAAGTATACCCACAATATATACGCTACCCCCTTACTTGGCTCGAATTGTCCTCACAGTGATCAAGAAGTGACAAAGGAAGACATAACTCATACTTAATATAGAAAAGTAAAAAGAATCTATACAACAATGACTCCAAGAATAAAGGATAAAAAGAATATAAGTTGATGTTACCCCAATACTTAGGATCAAATAATCCTAAGTATAGAGATTGTACAAACAGGGAAGACCAAGAAAAAGAATGTACGAACTCAACGAATTGACTTGTCCTCCCCTATATTTAAGGTAAAAGATTCCTAAGTAAATAAAAATAATATCAATAATTTGTTGAACAAGCGAGAGAACAGAAGAAAGAAAAGGGAAAAGTAAAAAATGAAGATGGATAATAAAGAAATGAACGGCATCATTCCCCCTATAATTAGAGTCAATGATCCCTTAGTACAGTGATGATGCGACCGTCTAACTCATGTAAAGTTGATTAATTAATGCATCATTCTCACCCAAATAAACTGAGTCGAAAATCAAGAAATTTATTTAACCGCTAAAGAAATCAAATAGATCAAGAAAAGTGGTATAACTAATATTATTAACTTGGTATAGCGATCAGGGTCGGACACAAGAAGAATTGTAATAAACTTGGCTGATGACTCAAAGAATCGAAGGATTTTTTATTTTCCTTTTAGTGAATTTTAATTTTGCAAATTTTAGTTTTCAAAAATATGGAAAATTGAAACAAAGAGTAAAAAGTAAACAAACACCTCTTTTTGTATTTTTCAAAAGGTTATAAATATATAGAAAATTCAAATAAAAATATTTTGTTTTTTAAGGTTTTATACTTTTTTTGGATTTTTGGAGAATTTTTCAATGTTATTGGAATTTCTAAAAATTGAAAACTAGGAAAACAATCAAACAGTGAACAACCATGATTATTTTGAAAATATAAAATATTAAACCATCCCAAAACTTCTAGATGTTAAATAAAAAAACTAAAGAAAAATACCTACAAAGAGTAACTGAAGTCACAATTTTTGGATTTTTAATAGATTTTATTTGATTTTCATAAGATTATAATGTTTTACAATTTTTGGGTTTTACAACAAGCCAAATTCGTACAATAGCTAATATAGGAGAAAATATATCTTTATTAAGTTTTTTGAATTTTTAAAATGTTTATTGATTTTTTTATGACTTTTATAACTCAGACAAGATTATTTTTAGAGGTTTTTGAATTTTTAATAATAACAAATGAGAGAAAATTGACAAACTAAAATTACCATGCAAACAACATGCTAACAGGAGCTTGAAGGACTTTTGGTGGAATTTTTAGGGACAATTTAATATTTATTGAAACAACTAAAAGAGCATAAAAAATAAGTGAACAAAGGACTATTCGTAATTATTTATGTTTTAGGTGCATTTCAGTAACATGTAATAAAAGTGGAAGGCCCTAATGCACATAATCCAAAAAAAAGGTGTGTTGAACGTGATAGACACTCACAGGGGGATAAATGGAAATACTAAAAACATTCTCTATTTCATTAACCAAATAAAGCTCTGGATGAATGTTGAATATATCCAACAAAAGCATGTGCAAACACACGTATGAAACTATATGGTGCTTGCGCTCTGCAACCTCCCACGTTGCTCCAACCCTCAGTTTGGAGCCCCAACATAGGTCGAATCCCTCCCTCGCCGAAGACATGCCCGTTCACTAACCCCCCCCCTTTAGTTCTTGATTATTTTGGCATTCTAACCCTCGCCAGAGGACTCCCTTCCGATCATACATCGCACCTTGCAGGTTTAGACACTGCCATACCTCATCTGGAGGTCTCGAGGAGTTGGGAGAGCCCCAGGACGACCGTGCATCCCCTGGACCTCTCTCCTGGTCTAGAGCCCATCACAGCCCTTCTGCAGCTGCAGAACGAGCTCCCCGATCGAATACATACCTCCACAGCTCGAGAGAACGTTGGAGGCACGCACCATCGACGATAGAAGCTCGCAGGAGGTGAGTTCTTCCTAATTATCCCTTTGTCGTCCGATCGGACCCCCCCCCCTTTAGTTCTTATCCCCACCGTTTATAATCGTGGGGGCTTGATCGTTGGATCCATCTCAAGATCGCGTTGCAGTCGTCTATCACCAAAGGGGTGTCCATCGATCTTGATCATCCATCATTTAAGTGGATCGCCTTCGACCGTCGGATAACTCTTAATAAAGGGTAATTTGCACTTAGGCCCTTCTATGTAATGTTGTTATTTTCAGGTCCTGTAAATATTTTTCGTAGTTATTTTACTTTGGATAAATTCCAGTCAGACCCTTGTACTTTTCTACATTTGCATTTTAGTCATGTTTAACTAAACTCACAAGTTGTCTCACGTGCATAGCTGGTGTATTTGCATGTTATGCCCCTATACTTTTAGCTTTTATGTTTTCAATAGAAATTTTCGTATATTTGCAGTTATGCCACTGTGTGTGGTTTATTGAGCATGTGCGTGAATTATTTGGACAAATTGCAAGTTTATCCCTGAGCTTTTTACGTCTGTTATTATTTAACCATGAAACATTTACATAATTGCAAGTAGGTTCCTATGTTCTGTGTGCCTTGTTTTGAATCAAATAATTACTAAACCAACTACAAAATTTCCAAAAAAATACAGTTAGCTCCTAGTAATATGTAATATTTTGGGTAATGTTTGTGAATTAATTTAGTTTTATTTGATATTTTTTAAAAATCAAAAACATCAAAAAATTGTTCTCTCTATTTTATAAAATTCATAAAATTTTGACAAATTGTCTGAAAAAATCCATAAATTTGTGTGTATGTTTTTATATGCTTTGTGTTCAGTAGATTTTTTACTCGAAAATTCCTTGTCAATCCCCTAAAAATCACATAAGACTTACAAACTCCTAAAAATCATTAAAAGTTATAGAAAAATCAAAAAATAGGATTTCAATTTTTGCTTGTTTCCATTTTCTTTATTTTATCATATAATTGCTCCCCATGACATTAGGGCACTTTAGATGTTTTTAATTTGCAATATTGTCATGGTTGTACATTGTCTTACTATTTAGCTTTTGTTTGATTTTTATAAAAGCATATAAAAATAGGAAAAATCCCCTAAAATCACTAAAAACATCTGAATATTTGAAAAAACTTAAAAATATTTTTGCTTCCTATTTTAGAGCATTTTTAACCATTAATAAAAATTGAAAAGGCTTGATTGTATGCTTATTGACCTTATTTTCTTGCTCGCCTTCTTTAATTGAAAAAATATAAAATTATACATAATTTAAAACCACAAAAATGTGTTTTTATTTGCAGATTATGACTACTTCATACATTTCTGTGCTCCGTGTGTTCGACCCTGGTCTCTATACCAGGTTAGATAAATAGCGGAGACCGCTGACATCACTTTGTTTTGATTACTTGATTTGTGGTTCTCTTAATTTTCTTGTTGAGCTCCGGCCTAATGATTGGGGTCACGACCCTTGATTATTTTTTAGACTTAACCCTAGTTGGTAGGTCGCTCAACAGGTGGCTAGCCACCTTCCACATATGGAGGGGTCGGCAACCTTAAACAAGTCATGGGTGGTTGTCCACGCTCTATATTATGAAGGTGATTCCATTCCAACTATGTGAGATTATTATCATAATCCTTTATTTAATACAACAACTTCTATTGTAAATTAATTCATAAAAATAATTCCAAATTAATTTTTTCAATATTTCAATCACATCATTAAATAAATGTGAATCATATTCACCCATCCAAAATAAAATATAAATTGTATTTTTAATTAATTTCCACTATGAATCCAATTCATATCAACAATTAATTTGTAGATACTATTTACGATAATATCTATCTCGCATATTATAAATCACATTTATCATATATATAAATAATATGGATATTGTTATCCACATTATTCATATCACATTTCATTATCTTGGATAATCATTCTCATCCAATCAAATAATATGAATCACATTTACTTTATTCATGACAATTAAATCACATTTAGTTATCAGTTTCTTAATGCTCAGATATATAATCATCAATGGAATTATTCTTGAACTATTTTAAGAATAATGCACTTTCTCCACGGATACCTGGAGATAAGGAAAGGGTGATTATGTGTTCCACATATGGTGACTAGGATATTGAGATCATATCTCAAATACAGATCTTGGGGACCTCCCAGAAATGTTTGATTAAATCAAAGCCATAAATCTAATATTCTCATTGCATCTGAATCACATTCAGATCACTGTCTGACATTTGGACCAAGATTAAATTACTTATTTATTGAGAGGAGTTACTAAAATATAGACTTGTTTCATCACTCCCTCGAAATGGAAATATCATGGTTACACCATCTTTTATGATCTCATCTCCCTCAAGTATTCCTAATACCTATACATCCTACATACCAGAAGACCTAGAATAAACATCAAGTCTTAGATCTTATTTAGACTATCTCCTTCATGGTGTTATCATTAAGTTTCTCATTGATCATTTGGAGTTGGTACTAATCATATACTTTCCAAAAGCATATATCATACCTAAGTGTTGATCATATACTTTCCAAAAGCATATATAAAACCTACAAACAGTCAAGCTTCCAAAGTAAGATGACTGTGCACGGAGTTTGATTCCCAATATCTCATGAGTAAGCTCGTGTCTTCCAGATCGGTATTGAATCTATATGATCCCTTTAAGAGATCGTATTACTCATATGCCATTGTATGCACACCAGTTCGTTGGTGTATAGACCTTTATTAGATCATCAACCTATCAATCTACCAAATGTACATACTCAAACATATAGTAACACATCTATCTCTGTTCAAAGGATGTGTGCCTATATCGTGATAGCATACGACATGGGACTTGGTTATCTTGATCTCGATTAGTCAACTCTTTGATATAACTTAACTAACACCTCTGAATCTCTATTCCTATGCAGAGGACCTATATCAAGAGATCGGCTAGATATTAGCCCACTAAAGAGAGGATTTTCATCTCCTACTTAGGATTTTCATACACGTAAAGATTGGATTCGGAATGATGCAATCAGAAAGAAAGTTGGTGTAGCTCCAATCGAGGATAAGATGCGAGAAAACCGCTTAAGATGGTTTGGTCATTTGCAAAGAAGGTCAACTGATGCACCGATTAGGAGATGCGAGTGGTAATTGTTGAGCCGGCTAAGAGAGGGCGAGGACGGCCCAAGAAGTGTTGGAAAGAGACTATACGAAGGGATCTTAGTTTTTTGGATATAATTCCGAGATTGACCCAAGATAGATCTGAATGGAGGCGAAGAATCCATGTAGCCGACCCTACTTAATTGTGGGAAAAGGCTTTGTTGTTGTTGTTGTTGTTGTTGTTATTGTACTTAGGATGGATATACTCTCTTAGCAATCACTTGATGATGCTTGATGAATCCTCAATATAACTCTTTAGATATTCATCCAAGCACCAGCCTCTATGATTCAACAATTGAATCAACAGTTGTATGGTTATTAAGATGTCCATGGTACATAACCCTAATTGTACTAAGGTTCCTATTGTGCAAATTAGTTATTCTTCATTTCAAATTGTGAATGGTGATTACAATAACATTTATTGCTTAATGGCTCGTCATGGGCTCGCATATCCAACACCTTCGTAGGCATGCCGTGAGATATAGTGCATCCTAAATAAGTTCCCAACATGCCCACTAGCTTCATCTAACAAATGTAGCAATAGATTTTATTCAGGTATTGATGTTTTCTATGTCATGATCTTTTCCTCATCAGAACCTACTGGCGAAATAGTAACCAAACTCAAGCTATAAAGAATCCTCCTAAGAGACTCTCCCGTCTCGCCTTCTCAGTGGAAGTGCAGTCTAGGAGAAGGATAGGCATACTCCCACTACGCCATTGATATGGGTGAGAGACACTCTTAAGTTCGAGTCACTACAGTCCAACATGATTGGTGTAGGCTCATGCTAAATGATCTCAAAGAAAATCCAGGGGCTTCCTTCCTAGGCATCCTACAAAACACATGGTCAATGAAATTGGTCAAAAAGAAAATATGTGGATGCCAAAGAAGCAAAAAAACTGTGAGCTCACGAAAAACCATAGAGTAAACTAGGATCCTAGACTTGTGCACTAGGCGCTCACGCCCTATCCTGGCATACTATCTCCAATGCAGTTCAGGGTCACCACACCCTCACACAATCATGTGTGAGAGGCACCATGAAGGGCATAATTAAATATCATCACTAATATTCATCATCTATATAGATTCTCTTGATTACATATTCGATTCATATTATTTTGTGGGGATAGCTTTATAGATCTAAAGTGATTCTTGTACGAGTACTAAAATTTTATCCCATCCAGAATGATAATTACATTGATCAAGATTGTATGAAGACTACTCAGGCATACACTCATATAAGGATTATCTAGTTGATGAACCATATGCACAGTTAGAAGTAGGTAGTCCTTAGTGAGGTCAAATATTATACCATATGGCAGGAGAAGAGTTATAGTGTAATGCATGTCCGGTATAAATGTTTATGTCATCATTTATTATTAATAAAAAGTATATATGATTTACAAAAAGGGTAGATCTAATATTATTATAGAAGATTCTTTTAAAAAGTTTGTTAAAGGACAAGAAGATTTAATGGAAATATGAATGGTTGTTTTTGGGGGAACAACTAGATTTTACAATCAGCAACTACATGCATTTTTAAACTTTTAAAATTCACATATTAAATAGCCAAGAATAAGTGTAATTTAGACTATGTACAACAGCCATTACATGCATTTTTAACCCTTTAAAATTCTTATTTTCAATGGCAGAAAATAAGTGTAATTTAGACTATGTACAATAGAAATTACATGCATCTAAAACCTATTGAAATTCTCATTTTCATTGGCAAATTAATAGGTCTGAAATTAAGCACAAATGCATGTAAAAACCCTCAATGCCTTTATCTTTTAAAGACATGAATCTGGAATAAATTAAGAGGTATGGAATTAGCCACAAATGCGTGCCAAATCCCCAATTTTTTTAACTTTATAAGCATGAATTTAGGGCAAATTAATAGGTCTATTAAGCACAAATTCATGCAAAAACCCCCAAGTTTTTTTCCTTAAAAGTATGAATCTGGAGCAAATTAATAGGTTTGAAAAGAGGCACAAATGCATGCAAAAAACCCAATTCTTTTATATTTAAATGCATAAATCTAAAACAAAATAATAGGTCTGAAATTAGACACAAATGCATGCAAAAAAACCACACCTCCTTTATCTTTAAAAGCATGAATCTAGAGCAAATTAATAGGTCTTGGGCACAAATGCATGCAACCCCCCCCCCCATTCTTTTTGCTTTAAAAGCATGAATCTGGTGCAAATTAATAGGTTTGAAATTATGCACAAATGCATGCAACCCCCTCCCCCCGATGAATCTCGGATTCATCACTCTAAATCTCATTTATTAAGCACAATTCCCTCAAAATCAACAACATATCTGCATCTATTCTGCATAATTAGCATTCATGCGTGTTTTCATAAGAATGGCATTTTATCCATAATTTCTGCACAAAATAAGAAGACAAAAATCCAAGCCAAATTTGACCTATATATAGCCTAACTTCCTGGATTTTTAACTCCTTCATGCTAACTCTGAATAACCAAAAACCACACTCAACTTTGTACATATCACTAACAAGAATAAATGAAAATTACAAAAAAATCACTAACCCAAACAAATGGACCAAAAACCCAACCCCTAGTTTCAGGATTTTTGGATTAAAAGCCACATATCTTCCCCATCCAGTGTCCGATTTGATCCTACTCACTTTCGAACTAATGTACACTCAATTACCATCAAAACAAGACCATGTTCAAGTGAATCGGAGCTCATATGTGAAAGTTGGGTTTTGGGCCTCTTTTGTACATTGTGTATTTTAGCGGTTTTTGACCTGATATTTTATGTACATATTTCCTTAATCAATAAAAATCCAACAAATCATATTTAGGTGTCTTTATTTATCTTTGATTTCTCCATATTTTTTTCCGGATTTTTTATCTGATTTAAAAATGACAAAAAAATCATAAAACCTAAAAATCAAGGTATTCTATGTACATGGGATACCCCAAAAAATCACTTTGTGCATTTGATCGATTTTGACTTTGATGTCTTCATTAAAGTTGTAGATGTCATCGAGACGAACATTTTTAGTGAAGGAACTTTTTCGATCCGAGGTCGTCTACTATTTATTACGGATTTTTTAAAGTATTTATTTGGCGGATTTTTCTGGAGCTGACACGTGGCAGCCCCTGGGGCCACCACGTGTCAGTGTTTTTTGGGCTTTATTTAATTCATTTCTATTAAAAAAATTAAATAAAATGCACGTGCGTCGCACGTGCCTCACAAGCACTTGCGTCGCACGTGCCCCACTCTCAGCTCGCCCTCGCCACGTGTCGCATCTCAGCCGATCGATCTCGACCGATCGGGCGGCTGAGGAGCATCGTCTTCCCGCGCCCCCTTCTCTGTAACCTCCGCCTTTTATCTCCACCGGCCGCCCCGATCTCGCAACGGCCATCGCTCCAAGATCTCCGCTCCAGCCAACTACCTCCGCGAGTCATCCGCTTCGCTCGCGTCCAACCAATCTCCATCGCCGCCCCCTTCCTTCTCTCTCTCCTATATAAAGGGCACCGCCACCCTCATTATCTGTATCCGCCGATTGAGGATGGCTCCGTGATGACAGACCGGAGCTCCGCTTGTCTACGGAGAGATCCGAGCTCCAAGCTCGTCGCAGCCCCATGATCGAGAGCTCCTCTGTTGTCGTTGCCCCTGCTCCGGCTTCACACCGTCGAGCCCGCGCTCAACTCCTCCGTCAAACTCCACCCGCTCCTCCTCGCTTCACCGCCCAACCTCCTTTAATGCCTTCAACCTTCTTCTCCGACAAACGTACTCCGCCTCGACATCATCTTCTTCGACATCGCCGTCTCCGCCAACGCATCTCCAGAGCTTCATCACCTTCAAACCTCCCTACCTCTTCATCACGCCACCGGAGCTCCGCCAGTCGCCTCGCTCCGCCTAGGCAGATCCGCCGTTCGTACGAGCTTCTTCCCCAGTAGTGACAGCCAGCGGAACCCTCCCATCAGCGTGATCTGAGGATTCTCTTCCTCGTTGCAGCTCCGCCATCAACAGTTGTTGTGCTCCGGCCTTCCAACGCCCTCGAGCCCCTTCGTTCCCCAGGTATTTCCCCCTTTCGCTTCACCTCTCCTCCTCCTTCCCAATCTCCGATCCCTCTCCATCTCGTTCTCTTCCTCGTCGATCTCAACGCCAACAACAACATCAACTTCATCTCCATCGCGCGACACCGCCTTCAACTGCCACCGTATCTGACAAGTCAACGCCTCCACCGACCTTCACTGTCCATCTCCGCCATCGTCTCCAACTCCGCACTTCGCCACGCACCACCGCAAGCTTCAAGCGTCATCACCGCTATCTTCGCCAACGAACGTCACTGACCTCAGACGCTCCTCCTCCGCCTTCATATCTCCTCCGACTACGCCTCGACGCCCCCTTTGCCAAGCTCCAGGTCGACGACAACCCGCACCGCCTCGACCGTCAACTCCTCTAAGGCCGGCCCGCCTCCGCCTTCCAACACCAGCACCGGGGCTCAGACCCGAGACCCTCCCACGTGAGGGGCACGTGAGGAGGGTACTACGTCAGCAGGGAGTCACCCAGGTCACGTGGGTTGCACGTGACAGTGGGTTAATTGCGGAAGAACCCCCGACATTATCCATATTCACGCGCCAGACCCCGCCGACCAAGGGTCACGTGCATCACACGTGACCTTTGGTAAAATTGCATCTGAGGCCCCAGACTTATCGGTAATTTCAAATAGGTCCCCCTCTGCATATTTCTTTTCATATTTATTTCTTGCAATTATACCCATGTGTTTCCCAGTTATTTTTTACTCTTTACATTATTCTATTATTCAGAAAATAGCATGATGTTCATTTCTTAATTCTCTAATTTTTGAGATACTGTGGGTATTTTTGTGATTGAATGTTAATTAATAATCAATTATTCTGTGGAAAATTGCGAAGTTTACCCAGTTTGTGCTCTAAGTTTTGTAATTGATTAACCGGTGGTCTAAAAATTCCTGAAAAATCAAATATTGTAGAGTTAATTTTGCTTGACATTGTGCCCAAAAAGATTTGCATTTGCACGCATAGTTTGCTCTGTAAAAATCATTTTGCATATTTCACTATTTAATTTTTAATAGGTATTAAATCTCACATTTTTGAGGTTTAGGATTTTTCTGAGATCAATCACCTAGTGATAGATCTTAGATAATTTTGGTCCTCGAAAATAAGTACGTTTAGTATTTGTCATAATTAAATATTGAAAATCAATTTGTTTGCATTTAAAAATTCATAAAAAAAAATCATTATTCATCAAAAATTCCCAAAAAGATTACAGTGCATTCATTTCATCATAATCTACATTGTGGCCAAGTTTCGTATTTTTCGGACATCATTTGAATATAGTCGATATTTTAGTCCCTGAAATAGGCCGAAATTGCATCTTGCATCCCTTATTTGCATTAAAAATTCCAAAAAAAAGACCGCCTCGAAAACCGTACACGAATATTCATAAACATAATTATAGGTTGTTCCTTTGCCTCCTTGTGATTGACCTTGAGACTTGTCCAAGTAAAATAAACATAAAACCACTTGATTGAAACTAAATAATTTTTGTGGTTATTTCTTGACCGATTCCGATCGCCGCCTACAACAAACGACATTATTCTTTTAACACGAACAAAGATAAAAACATCTTTTCAAGCCATGATTTACGGACTCGTCAGATGGCGCTGTTGCCGTGGAGGCAAACGGCTTAGTTTTTGTTTTGAAATTTCTCGTTTGGTTTTCCACATTCGGGTAGTCTGACCCCCAAATTGTTCATTGTAAATCCCATTTTTTTCTTGCATTTATTTTTTTGTCTTTTTTATTATTTTTTAGTCACTCTCTTACATTATCTCTCTTATTTTCTTGCGAGGTACCCGGTGTACATGGAACGGTTTTCAAGAAACCGACACATCTTCACCGACATCCGTAAAGCCGCAATTAAACTAAGATCGAGTCGAGTCATGAGAGACCGTAGAGTCTAGGTTTTTAATTTCTGCTATATTATTTACTTGCTCATTTACAGCGGTGTTCGTTTGGACTCTTGCGCATGTAAAAAAGAATTTGAACTTTTCTGTGGTGTGTCGTGGCATGTTTCACTCTCCGGTGAGGGTGGGGCCCGACTTGAGTGGCGATTAGGATAGACCTGCACATACGGCTCTTAGAGCATTTATATTTTTGCTTGTGCTCATAGGATCTAAGGCCACATTGCACTTTAATTGAGATGCACATAGATCGTTCAATTTAGCCAAAATTTAAATCAATTCTTTCCCGCTAAAAGAACTTTCTGCTTAGGTGTGTTTTTTATCGGCTTGCACGCATTTAGAATAATTTTTCAATTCTGTATTGCATCCCACATGGAGATTGCGAGGAAGCACTGTAAGTCTTCTAACTGAGCATCCATCATAGTTTTCCCGTGCATCGGCTTTTCCCGAACTTCTCCCTCTTGTTTTATCACATAATTCTAAAGGAAATTGGGACTTGACGGTAGACGTATATTTGTGCTCATTTAAATTCTTCAGTGATCACCTAACTAAAATTGGGACTGCTAAAGATAGTCGAACTTAACGAACCCATAAAATCAAGAATTCCTGTGGGAGAGCAATCCCGAGATTGTTTGATTTTATTTTTTTGAGGGAGCGAGAGACGACACTTAAGGTTACAACCACGCTCCGACATCTAACATCTCGCTAATTTTTTGCCAAGATTGATTTATCACCAACTAAAATTGAAAAGATAATAGCTGAACTCTTACGGCTTCATTGTGTGAGTTGGTGAATCTGGGGTTCGGTCTGTGTTTGCATTGGTGTGCGTGAACCGATACAGAAAATCAAAAACCGCATATTTGACAAAAATTCTCTTGACTATCCCGTACGATCATCTATTTCCTCTCTTGATTTAAACCTCATCATGGAACTTTTTCCAAATTGCAGATCCAACCCATCATTTCTTCCAACTCTTTCAAAAATGACCAAACATTTATCCGAAGATCCATTAGTGCTATACTATGAAAATGAATTTGTATCGGTTAGACCCAAAACGCCTCCTCCAACTTTGACAAGAGACTCTCAAACACCAACACTCTCCACAAATCCGACTTGCTTCATAAAAGACAACCCTTTGTTTTCGAACCTGACAAATCAACCAACTGAGGCCTCCACTTCTTCATATATCAATCCTCTCTACGTCGATCACACAATTGATCCATCTTATTCAGTAAATGTCAATCCGTCATTCATGGGAGATGATAACCACATGATTGAACTCAACACTTTTTCATATCTCCGGTCGTCCCTGCCAGTGAACATACATGAATAATCATCATCTTGCATTGACCATCACAACCACCTTTTCAGACAAGGCAATCATATAGAGGACTGGACTGAATACATAGAAACACAGAAACCCTATATGCTGACTACACCATATCAAGATCCGACCACTCATGATCAAAGGAATAAATTCTACTCGGACCAACTTCACATGCCTGAACCATATGAGCAGCCGCCTTCCATAATTATTGAGGAGATATTTTCAGAAAATAAGGATCATACATTGGACATTCCAAGAAACTTCTCTTCTAGCACATATAGGAAAATGGAAGATGAAATTATTGAATCAGAAGAACCCACATCGACTGCTCCCATAAGTGATCATGAACAAATTTTTGAGGATGATATCTCGAGGATAAATAAAAGATTCGAATCAAGGGAGGATAGATAGCAAAAATTCACCGATCGATTAATCTCATTCTATGGTGGATCGAACATAAAAATGGATGAGGAAATGATTGGATCTGAGATTTAAAATTTTGAGGATATTCACGAACCTAGGGACAATTCTGACAATTTCACTTCTGCATATTATTCCCCTAGACAAGACTATGTCGCTGACTATCACTCTGAACACCATAACCCTTGCTCATCTGAGGAACACACCACACCCCCACACCACACAGAAAATACCAAAATGGAAATATTTGAAAACCACAAAAAAAATGAAACTTCAGAAAATTTCATAAAAATTGAGACTGAAGACGATCTGAGGAATTTGGATACGATGATACGGGAAGCAATGGAAAAACGCTTGATGTTTGAACTTCCCTTTATACAGGCCATTGAACACTTCCCCGACCTCAAGAAATTTTTAATGGACAAATTAAGGATCAAAAAGTCGGGAAGGATACGAACAAAGATGAAAGACATATCTTGTTAATGGCATCCTCCTTGGTGTTGAGGAGAAAAACCAAGAGCCGCATAGTGAAGTGGTTGCCTAGATTTGACTGTGAAATCAAAGACACAATTTTCACCCATGCTCGGATTGTTGACGATGCACCGATCAATATCCTCTCGACCTCTATTTCACGAACTCAAACTCGGACCGATTCGGAAGATACGAGAGATTATTTCTGTCATCATGAAATTCCAAGGTGCTCCGCTCAAAGTAGAATTCACGATCATTGATATTGAGCATCAAGGAGAATTCACCCAGTCTCCAATCATTCTCGGAAAGCCGTTCTTAGCATTGGCTAAGGCAATTATTGATTGTGAGACTCGGGAAATCAATTTTAAAGCATTGGAAGCACTTATATCAAACCATGTCTTTGAGGAACCACGATCTTCTGAGGAAACCCACGAAGTCCCCGACAGCCGCAACCATGAAGAGGTAGAAGAGCCCTACCCCGATGCAACACTTGAGATAGCGGTTGTTGATGAGACTATTGGTTTAGAGACTCTGCCTAGTATTTCAATTCCCGAGGATCTCAAAATGGACAAATCATTCTTCTATGATCCTGAGACTTATGCATGGTCGCATCCTGGAGCAACATTCTCTGAATACCTGGACCAAATCATCCCAAATCGATAGTGCACCAATAGTCGGGAGACTAAGAACAAGCACGCAAACCCAACACCAACCAAGGAAAATTCAGATGGCTATTCATCTGGATATTCAAGTAAACTGACACCTTCATGAAGAAATAAAAAGAGAATCACCTTTGACCTTTTGAAAGAGGAATCAGCTGACGATCCCTCATCAGGTCCGGAAAAAGTAGTCTACATAAGTGAAGTATGTTCGGCAGCTCTAAAGCCATATCTTCGCAAGGATCTAAAATTCAATTCTCATTGGACAACTCCCGTTCCTAACTACTACTCATCCAAAGATGATGCTCCTGCCCTCTTCAAGTACACTGGAATTATTTCGTATGAGCTGACTGAGACCGGTGCTTCTGAGTATTCATCCGAGGACAAACCGATTGACCCCAAGAAGGAACGAATTCTGAGGAAACAACTAAAGAAATAAAAAGACATGAATACTTGGAGTATGTCCACTTTCAAATATATTCCTCTGAGGATAACTCTGATGATGGATATCTTTCATTTGACTCAAACACTTCATCCACTATCCATCATGATTTTTCAGAGGATGACACTGACAATAGTTGGGAATCATATGCTTCATCTCCATCTCATCATTATAATCTCCTACCGCAGGCTCACAAGAAGATCAGCCGAAAACCGCCTTAATCATTGGCTACCCACCCTCCCTCCCGACCACGTCGGTCCCTTTGTACAGCTTCTTCCTCTACTTAGGCCAAGGCCTAAGTATAGGGGGGGACCAATGCCATTTGTATATACCATTTATCTCATCACACTCCTTCTCCCAATCGCTCCATTTCCACCTTTCTCTTACACTTAGGCTGACTAAAGCCTAAGTATAGGGGGAACTGACACCCACCTGTATATACTCTACTCATTTACATATCATGACCGCTACTTTTGCGCTCTTCTTCTATACTTAGGCTGTTCACAGTCTAAGTATAGGGGGGTGGACCATTGTATATTAATTTTCCACTCTCTTACGCTTAGCCCGAGCTATGTCTTCATTACGCTTCTTGTGCTCTGAGGACACATCACTCGCTAAGTATAGGGGGGTCTGTATATATACTTTGTATATATTTTACCCATATCTCGTACTTTCGCATAAGTCTATATGTATTTACGGGATGGGTAATTTTAAAAAAAAATGATTTTTCCACTAACATTGACTTTGCCCAAAAAGTTTTGAAAATGGCTTCTTATTCATTTCTGCATTGAAAAAAAATCCCTTGCATAAAAAGAAAAAAAATGTGTCTGCATTTCACACACCTGCACTTCATCCAGCATCACATTCATCTACATCTGTGAAAATTCATTGGGTTCTGAACCGAGTTATGAACCGAAATCGAGAGTGGTCTGGACTTGACCTTAATCGACCTAATTTTCAGAGAAACTTCACCGAGAAATAGGATTTTAAGAACTATAGGTCTTTTGACTTACTTCTTTAAAGTTCCACACGATAATATGCAGCGTTTGACTCTTAGTGTCTAACCTGGTCTCTTCATTCTGGGTACTATGCACTTAGCTCAACTCAGACGGAATGTTGTAAGACTATGTGAATCTCTTTTCTGGTAGCGTGGAAATCTAAAGACTGGAGTACAGGTTGAAATAAAGCTTCGAAAAAGGGATGGACGAATGGGCACAATTTTTTTTCTAAGACCCCAAAAAATGTACGGAATAAAAAGATTCTATATCCGTAGGAGCACAACAAGATCCAAGCAGAACTACCAAAAATTTCAAATACAAAAGAAGCATTCTACCAAATAAAATCTGACCAAAAAGGTCCAAGCTTCAAGAAACCTGCAGATCTTGGTGAAGACTCAGCTACACTGACTATCTTCACAAGGAGAGGTGACTACACTAGCCATCCTCCAGTTCTTTTCCCCTTCTTCTAACTTCTCCCCCCAATTCGATTGTGAACCCAGCACGGCAATCCTTAGAAGGAAATACCTGACTCCCCGAGGACGAGTTACTGGAGAGGAAAGGAGCATGGTAGTCCGGCATTCTGAATGGGAAGAGCTAAAACCTTTCACACACATGAGTCGGTTATTCAATGTTCATAGGGTATATTTCGGGAAGAGGATTGATCTAAGATGTCTTCTGAGCTGAAACTGTGACAATGATGTGTAGAACTTGAGGGCTGTTGATTTTAAAATTCTAAGTCTCACAGAAGTTCCGACGCACAAATAATCCAAAGGTCGAGTTTATTTCACTCACCTTTAGTTCATGGTCTTGGTATGGAACCCAATCTCATTTCACCTCATGGCATTTCTTTTTTATGCTCAGAGACGAGCATGGTTTATGTATAGGGGGATGATGAATCTCAGATTCATCACTCTAAATCTCATTTATTAAGCTCAATTCCCTCAAATCAACAGCATATCTGCATCTATTCTGCATAATTAGCATTCATGCATGTTTTCATAAGAATGGCATTTTATCCATAATTTCTGCACAAAATAAGAAGCCAAAAATCCAAGCCAAATTTGACCTGTAAATAGCCTAACTTCCCAGATTTTTAACTCCTTCATGCTAACTTCAAATAACCCAAAATCGCCTCCACTGTGTATATACCACTAACAAGCATACATGAAAAAATGAAAAATCACTAACCCAAATAAGTGGATCAAAAACCCAAACCCTAGTTTCAGGATTTTCAGATTAAAAGCCAGATATCTTCCCCATCCAGTGTACGATTTGATCCTACTCACTTTTGAACTAATGTACATTCAATTATCTTCAAAACAAGACCAAGTTCAAGTGAATCGGAGCTCATATGCGAAAGTTGGGTTTTGGGCCTCTTTTGTACATTGTGTATTTTAGAGGTTTTTGACCTGATATTTTATGTACATATTTCCTTAATCAATAAAAATCCAAAAAATCATATTTAGATGTCTTTATTTATCTTTGATTTCTCCATATTTTTTCATATTTTTTATCTGATTTAAAAATGACTAAAAAAATCATAAAACCTAAAAATCAAGGTATTCTATGTACATGGGATACCCCAAAAAAATCACTTTGTGCATTTGATCGATTTTGACTTTGATGTTTTCATGAAAGTTTAGATCTCATCGAGAAGAGCATTTTTCATGTAGGAACTTTTTCGATCCGAGGTTGTCTACTATTTATTATGGATTTTTTAAAGTATTTAATTGGCAGATTTTTCTACAGCTGACACGTGGCAGCCCCTGGCGCCACCACGTGTCAGCATTTTTTGGGCTTTATTTAATTCGTTTCTGTTAAAAAAATTAAATAAAACACACATGCGTCGCACGTGCCTCACAGGCACGTGCTCCGCACGTGCCCCACTCTCAGCTCGCCCTTGCCACATGTCGCATCTCAGCTGACCGATCTCGACCGATCGGGCGGCTGAGGAGCATCGTCTTCCCTCGCCCCCTTCTCTGTAACCTCCGCCTTTGATCTCCACCGGCCGCCTCGATCTCACAATGGCCACCGCTCCGTGATCTTCGCTCCAACCAACTACCTTCGCGAGTCATCCGCTTCGCTCGCGGTCAACCAATCTCCATCATCGCCCCCTTCCTTCTCTCTCTCTCCTATATAAAGGGCACCGCCACCCTTATTCTCCGTATCCGTCGATTGAGGACGACTCCGGGGTGACAGATCGGAGCTCCGCTCGTCTACGGCAAGATCCGAGCTCCAAGCTCGTCGCAGCCCCACGATCGAGAGCTTCTCTGTTGTCGCTGCCCCTGCTCTGGCTTCACGTCGTCGAGCCCACACTCAACGCCTCCGTCAAACTCCACCCGCTCCTCCTCGCTTCAACGCCCAACCGCCATTAATGCCTTCAACCTTCTTCTCCAACAAACGTACTCCGCCTCGACATCATCTTCTTCAACATCGCCGTCTCCTCCAACGCATCTCCAGAGCGTCATCACCTTCAAACCTCGCCACCTCTTCATCGCACCACCGGAGCTCCGCCAGCCACCTCGCTCCACCTTGGATGATCCGCCGTTCTTACGAGCTTCTTCCCTGATAGTGACAGCGAGCGAAACCCTCCCATCGGCGTGATCCGAGGATTCTCTTCCACGTCGCAGCTCTGCCATCAGCAGTTGCTGTGCCCCGGCCTTCCAACATCGTCGAGCCCCTTCATTCCTGATGAATCACCATTTCAACACCTTTATTCTATCATTTTGGCCTTAAGAACCCCAGTAAATGCATGTAAATAACATCAATTTGTACATAATAGCATTCATTATTTATTGTATTTATTGTACATAAAATACGATTTTTAATGCCAAAATTATAGAATAAAGAGAAGAAAAGAAAAAGGAATAAAATATTGCAAATATTTTATGACCCTAACCCCAAGACCAAGGCCAGAATGGAATTAGTCGACAAGGAATAAAGTAGGGGGAGATAAGGGCCAATAATACAATAGATACCTCAATTATTTAATCATTCATTTATGCATTTTGACATCCATTTTGTATTTAATTATTTATTAATCAAATAAAAATATTTTGTACATGAAAGTTCTAGACAATAATATAAATAAAAATACAAAATTAAGTTTGTGCAAAAATAATATACAGCGTACATTTTACACACAGAATAAAAAGCCAGAATCTCAACTTCGCAGACCCATATCTTGCAAATAAAAACTCAAAAACCATTAAACTCACCTTTAATTGTATATAGCTTTCCAAGAACTATTTAATAAAATTGATTTCAGAATTTTTGGAGTTTATCTGTGAAAGTTAGGTTTTGGGCCCCTATTGTACATAATACCGATTAAAATATTCTATTTATTCAGTGTTCATTATTTTTACAAAATTATATTTTTAGAATTTTGTAAATAATGTATATAATACATGTACATATTGAACTTAGAATAAAACCAAAAAGAATTTGTAAAATAAAATAAGTCTATACAAGATATAGGCCAAATACCTATGATAAGTATGTATATAAATAAAAAGGGATTTTATTCTTTTATTCTTTATTCATCCATATTTTTATAATGTTGTAAATATTACATATAACTTATTAAAAATACAAATTCAAAATAAAAACAAATAAAATACATTAAATAAATAAATTATATATATAACACAGGTAAAATAGCTATAAGTATACCTACATATACATCTACCTATTTATTTAAATATGTAAATCAACCCATAAAAATGAAATAAAAATACCCTCACGCTCACAAAAATAAATTATAAATTTAGAAAATAAGAAAATAAAATATTAAAATAAAATGAATAAAATAAAAATAAAATATACAAAATACATGTAAATACATGCATAAATACATCATCTAAATAAAACCATAATAAAATACATCAAAAATTAAATAAAAATCATGAATAAATACTACATGACTTAATACACTTTTTTTTTATAAGCGAATTCTAATAAAATCATTTATTAGGTTAAATAAATCATTTTCGAATAAATTCCCCTATTTTGTCCGTTTGCGGCCGAGGTGGACCAATAAGGGCGCGGCCTTCGTTGACCGCCCGGTCAACTATCCCATCCGAGACCTGGCGTTTCAGAACCGTCTTTTCCCTGATTTTCTTCCCTTTTTTACGGCCATCTCGTCCATCGATCACACTCGCGTTCTTCGCAAGTAATCATCCCTGATGATTACTGATGCCCGCCGATATCATAGAACAACGTGATGCTCAATGGATTACTCAATAAACGCCGGTCAATAAGGGTACATTACCCTATTTATAAATAAGAAGCTCCACCCCCTCCTCAAATTTGGCCAATTCTATCCACCCAAAAGCCTCGACTCAGTTCCCGGGAGGTTCCTCGTGATAGGGGGAGCATTTCAGCAACGCGACGCAACCGGAGGAGGGATCAATTTTAACGCGGCAGAGCTCCGGCGTCCGTCCTGCTCCCTGGTGGCCCCCAGGTATAAGAGTTGTCCTTTCATGTTTTTTTAGGTAGATTTTAATTCTAGCATTTCAATTCCGTTGTTAGTTTAGCTTTTAGATCAGAAGCGCATCGTAAAAATCGAAGTTCGTCGGAGCTCCGCTCCGGCGACTTCTACACCGTGATACCCACTGTCTCCGACCGCCATAGTCACCGCACTTCGTTCCCCATCACTTGCTCCATCTCCCGATCACTTTTGTCCAACCAAGGACCCTCAGTCCTTGCAAATCGGAGCTCCACCTCCGCATATCGTCGGTGCTCCTCCGCCTCACGTCATCTTGCACCACAGCTTCAAAAAACCAGGGTCGAGGAGATAGCCCTCATTCCCCTGGTTCTTCCTATGCAGGTCAAGTGACGCAAGGAGCCCCTTTGGACTCGATCCGAACTAGGAAGAGGCTCCTGGAGGTCCTGACCTTCATCGACCTCGCCTGAGCTCCTCGGACCCCCAGGAGCCATGCCAAGACCACCGGCAGACGCGGAAGACCTCCAGCTACGACCAAAACACCTCAGACGCGAGGAAGAGGGCCAGAGGAGCCAATGCTCCAAGATCGAACCTCGCCTGGTGCAAGTTCCTTCTCTGTTCCTCCAGACCCCTTCATCGTCGTCCGATCAGGAGGAGCGCCCCAGATTGAACGAGAATCGTCGGATGAAGCCCAGCCATCACCGTCCGATCCGCGAGGCGGATCTAATCAGAAGCCTTCATCGGCGAAGCGGTATGGACCGTCGGATGCGCGACGCGTGTCCAAGTGAGATCTTCATCGTCGTCCGTTAGCGCCTAAATAAGGGGTAAATTTCTTATTTAGCCCCATCCTTTTTGTATTTATTGATTAGCCCTGTAAATAAAAGTTGAAGTTTATTTTAGTGTGTAAATTTTGCATGGACCTCCCTGTACCTTTATGTTATTACCTGGAGGTCCAGTCCACGTCACCTCACATGCCGTCCCACGTGAGGTGGGTAAATTTCACAAGACCCCCTATATGTTTGTATATTTATTTTTAGTCCATAAAATTAAATTCCAAGCGTAATATTTTTGTGAAAATTTGCATAAAGGAACCTGAACTTTCTGGAATTACTTTTTGGTCCCTGTGGGTGTGGATCACATGTAGTCCCACGTGATGGGTATTTTACGCGAGGGTCCCTGGCGGGTTTGTATTTCATTTTAGACCTTAAAATTGCAGACCAAGTGCAATGTTTTTGGTGTTTTTGCACTACAGCCTCTGTTTTTATTTTTATTTGCAAGAATGCCCCTGCTATGTCATATATTGTTGCTTGCTTGTTTCATTTTTGTCATGATCATTGTAACTTTAAAAATTCCACAAAAATTATGCTAAGCTCATGTTAACTTGTACTCTCACGCCATAATTTTAGATTTCATTTTTGTTGCATTTTTATATTTATTAAAAATAAAAAACATGCATTTTTCACACTTTTTGCATTACAAAACCCGTAAAAATTATAAAAACATTTTCAAATATTCCAAAAAAATATATTTTGTGTGTTTTGTCATCTACTAGTGTCACTCCAAAAACCACTAAAAATTGCAAAAGAAAAATCATAAAAATTAGAAAACCCTAAAAATCTTTATAAAAATCTAGAAAATCATAGAAAAATCATAAAAATACAAATTAAGTTTCCGTAGTTTCCTTTTGTTATTATCTATCGTTTAAAATTGATTTGAGGATTTTTTGATATCATTTTCTATTTTTAAACCTCATTTCAACTCTGTCCAGTAACTTAAGTCCCTGTTTTCCATTATCTTATTTTTGAAAAATATCAGCTGGAAAAATCACAAAAACAGTAAAAAATTATAAAAAGACCAAAAATATTCCATTTCCTAATTTTGACTATTTTTACCTATTTTGATAATTACCTTATCCCTTCTTTTCTTATATTGTGTACATATTCCAATATTTAAAAAATAATAATAATAATAATATGTATATATATAAATAATATAATTGCCCACATAATTCGGATTCATACAAGGATGACCCTGATGTACTTGAATAGGGTAGGCTACCCAATTTTTATTGCTCTCTGTGGTTCGACCTCTACATGCTTATTCACTATGCATTTTATGGTAGAGTTAAATGTTAATTCACAAATTTTGGGACTTAATTGATTTATTCTTTATTGAGGGTTAATTGTTGATTAAATCCGGGTTTTGAAGTGGTCAACACTTCGACTGTGTTCCTGCCTTGTGTGGAATACAAGATCGCTTCACGCTCGGGTTTATCAAATGGCACCATTGTCGGGGAGCAATGAGCATAGCCTATTATACTTTGTCATTCTTGTACAAAAAAATTCATTCATTATTTATTCTGTGATTAATTATTTCTTTGAAATTGTTCAATTGTATATGATTCTTTGATTAATGGCATACACATTCATTTATTTGTATTAATTAAATGATTCTTTATTCCATTAATTAAGCTTGTACTAATTCTATCTCTTTGTGACCTTGATGCGAGGGCCTGCCATGCGAGGATGGTTTCTTCGGAGGCCAAGGCAACCGAGCTTGGAGGAGGTTGGTCTTCACTTCATGACCAGCTGGAGCGAGCACCAATGATGCAAAGAAATGGGGATTAGCTAGGTCTTAGGATCAATTTTGTAATTTACTGTGAGAGAGAGACAATTTAGGCATGTAATATAACTTGGACTCTAATCTTCACAACGAGGTCCAGTGCCCGGGTGTATGTTCACCTGAGGGCCTCGTCGCGGTTTTTCCGAGTTTTCTACCGCTTTCTTTTCTTTGCTTTCCCGATGTTTTGTGCTTTCCGCCTTTATTTCATGTTGTTTTGTGTGATTGGAGCTCCTAGATATAGGTTGCTTGATCTGGTAGCTAGGTCCAAACCGTAATAAGAATGCATGTTCCTATAGTCTACTTCGTATGGATCTAGTCAAATTTAAACAGTTCGGTCATTTATCTCTTAACCCGTGTGCCGTGAGCGAGTCCCATTAAGCGCTACTCCTGAACTCGAGTGTGTCGAGAAGAGGAGGGGTAAGCCAAGACCGGACCTTTAGGTTAAAGATAAGTGACCAACTTGTGGTTCTTCACGTTAATAGCAGCTAATGTTTAGGGCGATTTTGTTGAATGCACACCGCCATGTAGATAGGTTTAAAAATTCTGTTTTGCATACCACATGGAGAGAGCTGGGATGCACTGTAAGTCTTCTAACTCAGCATGCATCATTCGGTTCAATGGTGAGATTTCCATCATAGAACCAACTGGCACGGCTTTTCCACTATCTCCCTCTGATTTTGAGCACCTAGAACATAAATGAAAATCTACAAAAACGTTAGGCGCTGGTATGAAACAGACTCAAAAAAAGTGAAAAGCCAAAAAAACTAAAACAAGGGGACTGCTAAATAAACTTTGACCTTAATTAAAATTTGTAATGGACTATCATTGTACTGGGTTCGTAAAGCCCTCATTGTTTTCAGGTACCTTTGGAGGGGGACCAAAACCCTACTCCCTTGAGCGAGGCACGTCCCATAAGGAATAGAGCCAAAATCCCAGTCTGCAACTGCCTTGTGTATCGCCTGGATTTCCGAAGTATTGGCACTTCTATCGTACGTGGGCGAGTAGGGCTTGATCACCAGTGATGACTCTCTGTTGTGTAGAGCATCGACCTTGTCCGAAGTATCGAGCATAGGCCACGCCTTCACGAGGGTGTCTGTCTCATCGTCTTGCATCCGAGTAGGTTCTTGCACGCTCCAAGTGATTCCGTTGCGAGCGAGAACCGAAGTATCGGTTTCGCCTATTGGCTTCCTCTCTCTCTCTCTCTATTTCTTTGGCTGAGTAGGGATCCAGGAAGGATTACAAGGACCTCAAAAAGTACAGACTATAGGTTACAAAGGAGGAGGACAAGTACGGGATACTCTTCTGGCAGTACTCTCTCCTATAGGGGTAGCGTGCTAAGGACTTGTTAAAAGATATGCCTGAAATAACAACTCTAAAATTGAAAAGATAATAAGTAGCCGAACCTTTACGGCTTCACATGGCGTGAGTTGGTGAACCCAATCTTGTATTGTGTTTGTATGGATCTAGATTAAGGTTCAAAGATCAAGTCTCGCGCCATTGCGCAAATTTTGTTGTGTCACTCCTCTTTGACCCTCGCTCAGTTTGAGCCTTTCTACTGTTTTGCACTCCTTTTACTCCTTGTTGACCATCGTATCCTTCCTCCAACATCCACTCCTCTCTTGCTTTGCGAATTCGATCCATGGATGGTTTCCGTCGGGACCTTACTGACACCCACATCGATTCCATGGACTCAATTTCGCCAATAAATTCGAGGCGATTCCCGAGAACCCGATCCGGACTTTGCGGATCGATCTCCAGACTCCTCGTCTTCTACCTCCCTTTTGACCACCCAATAAACAGGGATCACTTTTGTCCCACTTTTACCGTTGTGAATGTAAGTCGATTACAGTCTACATCTTGTTCCATTCACAACATGTTGGGGTTGACCTTAACTCCAAAAGTATCATGATAGATGAACAATATTGCAAGTGGTCTGATTAGGATTCTCTCATTCTGCAGATAGAAGGGCAGACTGAGCCCTGGCTTCTACTCCGGAATTCATTTCGTCCAACTCAGACCCTTACATGGCTCCTCAAGGAAAGGGCAAGGGTCAGCAGCCACCTCAATCAGAAGGACAGTTGCCAGATCAGAATCAAGTTAATGCACAACTATTAGCATCTATCCAGGCAATCCAACAGCAGCTGACAGAGCAAGCCCTAGCCCAGACCGTTTTTCAGGATATGTTGAATGATGTGATGAACAGAGCCGAGGGAGGAGGAGGTAGAGGAGGAGGTGGTGGTCTTGATGACGACGAAGAGCCGGAAAATAGGGGACCAAAGCCTACACTAAAGGAAACCTATAATCCTGGAGATAGCCAGATGACCGAGTGGATCGTCATTCCATCAGTGCATGCTCACTTCGAGCTGAAGCCCCAGTTCCTCGCTCTTCTTCCTGCTTTCCATGGAAACACAAGTGAAGAGCCGTACATCCACCTGCAGCAATTCTCCCGCATCTGTCGAACTACTCACTATTGTCAAAATGATGGCATTCCCCTTCAGCCTGCAAGACAAGGCCCTTTATTGGGTCAACCATCTGGGGAAGGTTGTAACCACCTGGGAGGAACTGAAGTCCGCCTTCCTGCATAAATATTATCCTCTCGACCGGCTCAACCAGATGCGAGCACGTATCAGCAACTTCTCCCAAGGAGCACATGAATCCATACACGAAGCCTTGGAGAGATTCACCGATCTGCAGGAGAAATGTCCCCATCATGAGATCCCGAAGACCAGTTTGGTCCAACACTTCTTTGGGGGCATGAATATTGAGAGCCAAAGGCTCGTTGTCATAGCATGTGGGGGTTCACACTTCAACAAGGATAAAGATGTAGTCTGGCAGATATTCGAAGAACTGGCCGAAGGAGAGGTCGCCCTCTCTTCATCAAAAGCATACCAGAAGCAACCCCAGATCCTCCAGAAACAAGTACACATGGCAGCGTCTCGAGAGGCGGAGAGAGATGAGAGCTCCAACTTCAGTATCATTGGGGGCCATCTCTCGAAGGTTGATATTATTGAGAAACGATCACAGGATCTCGAAAAACTTTATGTGATCGAAAAGAGGACTCAAAACCTTGATAAGCTCGATCAGATCACCAAACAGCTAGAACTGCTGGTGGGCACCATCAATTCTGTTCAGTCGGCAGCACCATCAGAAGCTCCAGCCGAGAGGAAGGATGAGCCACCACCGCTACATCAGCCTCAGCCGAGCCAGCAGCCACCGACAGTCCAGCACGTGTACTACATGCAGGCACTCGACCAGGGCCAGCCGCAGCAACAGATGGTTGTGTATCAACCAGAGTTTGTATCAGGATCTGATTCGGTATTCCCACCACTACCCCTGGTTCAGGAAGTGAACGGGATATGGAGTCACGAAGCGCAGCCAACCCGTCCTATGGGACAACCTCATGGTCATCCACCAGCAAACCGGCAATACCACCAGCCTCAGGGTGGTCGTTTTGGGTAGTCCTCACAGCCACCGCCACCATATCATCAGCCTCCCCAGTATGGAAATCAATGGAGGCAGAATCAGCAGTATCAGCAGCAGTCATACCGTCACCCACAGCCTTTCCATCAGTATGCAGCTGCGCCACCTCAACAGTATCAACAGTATCCTCCTCCTTCTTATTAGCAGCTTCAGCTTCCAGCACCACCTCAGCACTACCAACAATAGCCTCATCACTAGCATATGCAACAACAGCGTGGTCTGCACGCTGAATCCACTGAGGAAACTCCAGTGAACCCGACCATGGATTGCATGGCCCAACTTGTCAAAGGGCAAGCGGATATGACCAAGAGGCTCGACGAGATGACTGCCACCAAGACCACCATTCCAACTCAGGTCGAAGCCAACCCCAATAGCTCCAAAAAGAGAGAGCAGGTAGAATGTGATGTCTTGTCTGCATCTGTAGAGTCGGAAAATGATAACATTGTGTATTCTAATGTTGTCACTCTCAGGAGCAGTAGGGCCTTGCCTCCACCTGCTATCAAGAATGAGGAGAATAAAGAACCAGGTGGATCGTCATCTTCTGCATCAGTCGTGCCAACTACAGGGGCAGGTGAGGAGGAAGAAGAAGGAGAAGCCATTCCTGCTGCCAGCCATCATCGCCTTCACCAACAAAAATCACAAAAAAATCAGCAAAAACAAAAAGAACAAAAAGAAGGGTGCCGTCAAAGCACAGCCACCCCAGCATTGGAGGAGCCGCCAGCAGCCGATGCCTCACAAGCTGACGGCATAGATGCCTCATTTTGTGCTCGTCCCTCAGCACCAGCATGTCAAAATCCAGTTTGTACTCCTTTTTGTAGTCCGGATGTACAACAGCCTGTAGACGATAATTTTGATGTAAATAAGAACTCTGTTTTTCCCACTATGAATGTACATATTCCTTTTCCTCATGCAATAGAAAAATCCAAAAAAATTGCAAAACGAAAAAATGCAAAAAAATTGTCTGATACTGGAGTTGTAGAAATACTAGACAAGTTGACTGTTGAGATTCCCTTATTGAAGGCCGTGGAGTAAATGCCAGCTGTGAAGAAAGGACTAAAGGAGGAATGTACCAACAAGCATCGCCCAGCACAAGAGAAAAGACGCAGAGATTTAGAAAAGTACGTGCTCTCCATGGCCACTGTTGCAGCTATCAGCAACCTCCCACAAAATAAACAAGACACAGGAGCACCTCTTATCAGTTGTGAGATTTTTGATCAGGTCTTCGAGCGCACTCTTCTTGACAGTGGGTCTTCCATCAACCTTTTTCCATCATCAATAATGCAAGAATTCAGGCTGGGTCCGCTCAAGCAGACACGAATGATCCTTCAGTTCGCTGACCAATCCATCAAGCGGCCCCGGGGTCTTTTGGAAGACATTGTAGTTAAAGTGCAGGAGATGCAATTCCCAACTGATTTCGTAGTCCTTGATATGGACCACCAGCACCTCTGCTCTAGACCCCTATCATCCTTGGCCGACCGTTCTTACGTACCTCAGGTGTCGTGGTTGATTATGAGTCTAGCAAGATTACTTTTAGCTCGAATACCAAGAAGATCACTATAAACATGAGCAGAGAGCTGAACGCCACAAATGATGAAAGGCATGCAGCATCCGAGGCAGGCTGTGACTTTATTACAGAGATCAGAGATTCATCCTTATCATTAAATGATTCATGGACCCGAGAAATCCTCACACTCGAGGAGGACTTGGAAAGCACAGTTACCTTATGCTCCGATGATTCTTGGGAGACAGATTCTTAGATGCAGGCGCATCTCTTTGATCATTAACTCCAGACCGAACACAATCAGCCTAGCGCAAAACCGTTCGGCACCTCAGTAGGATCTCAGCAGAATGATGAGGATGGTAGCCCCCTCAAGGAATTACATCCCACCACCAGCATAGTGTCTGAAGTAACAAATAAGTTGGACAGGTCAAAACCAGAGTTCAAGCCATTTCCTGCAGGCCTGAAGTATGCTTTCCTTGTGGGTGAAGAACAAATGTATCCGGTCATCATCAGCAGCAGGCTGAATCCGAATCAGGAATCTCGTCTTCTCGAGGTTCTAGAAAAGAACCGCAAGGCACTTGGTTGGTGCATATCAGATCTCCGAGGGATAAATCCAGCTTTGTGTTCACACCACATCTATCTGGAAGAAGATGCCAAGCCGTCCTGCGAATTCCAAAGAAGGTTGAACCCTAACCTCCGAGACGTCGTCATGAAAGAGATAACCAAATGGTGTGAGGCAGGCTTTATCTATCCCATCTCTGATTCCAAATGGGTAAGCCCACTGCATGTAGACCGAAGAAATCCGGGCTTACCGTGGTTACCAATGACAAAGGAGAGGAAATATCCACTCGGGTACCAACACCCTGCCGGGTGTGTGTTGACTACCGCCATCTCAATGCAGCAACTAAGAAGGACCACTTCCCCTTGCCCTTCATTGATCAAGTTCTGGAAAGACTAGCAGGCAAGGAGTTCTTCTGCTTTTTGGATGGGTATTCCGGGTACAATCAAGTGGCTATCGCTCCTGAAGATCAAGAGAAGACTACCTTCACTTGCCCGTTCGGCACCTACGCCTTCAAGAGAATGCCCTTTGGGTTATGTAATGCACCTGCAACATTCCAAAGATGCATGCTAGCAGTCTTCGCCGAGATGGTAGGCAGTTTTCTCGAGGTGTTCATGGACGACTTCTCTGTCTATGGTGATACTTTTGATTCTTGTCTCGGGCACCTGGACCGAGTGCTTCAGAAATGCAGTGAAGTCAATTTAGTACTTTCATGGGAAAAGAGCCACTTCATGGTCACGGAAGGCATTGTGCTGGGTCACGTCGTTTCCAAACGTGGTATGGAAGTTGACCCGACGAAGGTGGATGTCATTGCTAATATAGAGCCACCTCAGTCAGTGAAAAACGTAAGGTCATTCCTGGGGCATGTGGGATTTTACAGACGCTTCATCAAGGATTTCAGCCGCATTGCCCGACCTTTGATAGAACTTCTGTGCAAGGAAACTGAGTTCAATGTGGACCAGCAGGTTCTCCTTGCTTTCAACCAGCTGAAGGAGCTTATTACTCAGGCTCCAATCCTACAGCCACCTGACTGGTCTCTTCCCTTTGAGATCATGACCGATGCATCAGACTTTGCAGTCGGGGCTATTCTTGGACAGAGGAAAGAAAGAGCACCCTATGCCATTCACTACGCCAGCAGAACATTAGATGAGGCGCAAAGAAATTACGCGGTGACAGAGAAAGAGTTGCTGGCCGTGGTTTTTGCCCTTAAGAAGTTCAGATCCTATTTGCTTGGATCGAAAGTCACAATTTTTACAGACCACTCTGCTATCTGGTACCTCCAGCAGAAGAAGGATGCCAAGCCAATACTGATTCCATGGATCCTTCTCCTCTAGGAGTTTGATTTGGAAATCAAAGACAATCCTGGAGTTCAGAATGTGGTAGCAGACCATCTCTCCAGAATTGAGCAGCACGAACCTCCTCTTAACAGTGCACCCATCACAGAAACCTTTCTTGATGAATCAATCTTAGCAGTGGATTTCCTTCCTTGGTATGCTGATATAGTCAATTACCTCGCCTCGGGGGTAACACCTGCGGATTGGACGAAGAATCGGAAGAACAAATTCATGTCGACCATCCGGTTCTATCAATGGGAGGATCCTCTTTTATTCAGGGAAGGAGCATATTGCATTTGGCACAGGTGCATTCCTCAGGAGGAGTATTCTAGTGTCCTTGAGCATTGTCACTCGCTCGAATCTGGTGGACATCACTCTGGAGATCGTACGACAGCCAAGGTACTTTAATGCGGCTTCTGGTGGCCGACATTATTCAAGGATGCAGTAGAATTTGTCAAACGATGCATTGACTGTCAGAGATTGAAGGGTACACTCACTGCAAAGATTCGATGCCCCTAAAAATCATTCAGATAGCAGATGTTTTCGATGCATGGGCATTGATTTCATGGGACCTTTCCCTAACAGTCAAGGTTTTGAGCACATCCTTCTTGTCGTCGACTACGTGAGTCGTTGGGTTGAGGCTATTCCCACTCGAGCCGTCGACAGCCAAACAGTGTGTTAGTTCCTGAAGAAGAACATCATTTCGCGGTTCGGGATTCCTAAGGTTCTCATATCATATGGGGGTAGCCATTTCATCAACAAAGAGGTCAAGAAACTAACGAAGGAGTACGGCATCGACCATCGCGTCGCGTCCCCTTACCATCCTCAGACCAATGGCATGGCAGAATTATCAAACAGAGAAATCAAGATGATCTTGCAGAAACTTGTACAGCCGGATAGAAAGAATTGGTCTCAACTCTTGGACTCAGTTCTCTAGGCTTACAGAACCGCTTACAAGTCCCCCTTGGGCATGTCGCCTTATCGTCTTGTGTATGGGAAACCGTGCCATCTGCCCGTCGAATTAATTCACAAGTCTCTATGGGCAATCAACATGTGCAATTTGGACTCACGAAAAAGTGGTCAAAAAAGAAAGGATGATCTGAATAGACTCTTGGAATTCCGAGACTATGCATACGATAACACATTGATGTACAAAGACAAGGTAAAATGCTGGCATGACTGGCACATCAGATGAAAGACCTTTGTAATTGGACAGAAGGTGTGGCTATTTGATGCAAAGTTACGGATATTCCAGGGCAAATTAAAGAGTAAGTGGACAGGGCCATTCCAAGTTCGTGAAGTGCATGACAATGGAAGCATCGTCATATCAGAATTGTCTCCTGACGCACAACCATTCGTCGTCAACGGTCAACTCCTGAAGCCTTACCTCAAATCAGATACATTCTTGGCCGTTGTCGATTCGATCCAGCTTATGCATCATGACGACATCTCCACAGCATCAGAAGATTCAGACACTGCACCTCAAAATTTGTTCATTTAATTCTCTTCTTCTCGTCATATTTTCTCTTCTATTTTATCAAAAGGTGATGTCCCTTTTTGACTGTTTTCTATACTTAGGACGCTCTTTGTCCTAAGTATAGGGGGACGTGCACCTCGAGTTCTTTTATTCTTTGATCCCCTCCATTGTCTCCTCTTCTTGTCTATACTTAGGAGTATCTTACCCTAAGTATAGGGGGAGACAATCTGAGTACGATCTATGTATTCTCACCCTTGACCCTCCCTGCTTTATCTACAATCTGCTATACTTAGGACTATTTGATCCTAAGTATAGGGGGACGGTCAACTTCTCATTCATTCATTTCTTATTCATATGTCTTTCGACTTGTCTATACTCAGTATGAGTTATGTCTTTGCTTTTCTCTTCGATCTATGAGGACATAGCTCAAGCTAAGTATGGGGGGGCGTATATACCATGTATATACTTTAAGCCATAACTCATACTGTAAATAAAAGTATCATTATTACTATAACAAAAGATGACTGTGAGCTCCTCAGATTCTTACAGACTGATTAATAAATCAGGCAAAGTAGCTTTGTAAAAGATTTAAAACTCTTTGTGAAAACATTTCAAAAGGTTTGTAAAAAGTATTCAACCTTTGTAAATATTTTCGATTGCAAAATTTATTTTCTTTGCGTGAAATAAAATTTTTTGAAAAATGATTTGCAAATGGTTTGAATAATTGTTGCAAAATTATTTGAAAAATCTATCTATGGTGTTTGGAAAACCATTGCAAATTGATTTGCAAATGTGTGTACAGGTTTGTAAAAATAATTTGGACTATAGTTTTCAAAATCTTTTTCAAACAATTTTCCAAATAAGGCTGAGGAGTATACACAGAAATCTCTCATACAAAAACAAGCAACAATTCCAAATAAAACTTATAAGAGCCCAAATAAGTTTTTGCTCTTTGTATATACTGATTAATAAATCAGGTTAAATAGTTTTGCAAAATGATTTGAAAAATGGTGTGAACTGTTTGGAAAACTTTTTGTGAAACGATTTCAACCTTTGTAAAAATATTTTGATTGCAAAATTCTTTTATTTGTGTGAAATAAAGGAGTTGAAAACCTATTTGCAAATAGTTTTGAAAACATTTTGTAAAATTATTTTGAAAAATGTATATAGTGTTTGCAAAATCTTTGCAAAATGGCTTTCAAATGTTTGTAAATATTTGCAAAAATTATTTTGTACTATAGTTTTCAAAATGATTTTTCAAATAAATTTGAGGAATAAAAGAAATAAAATAAATAATAAATAAAATACATTGATTTCTTTATCAATTGTTTATACACCTAAATAAATCGCTTTGATCAATCCTGTAAATTCTTTAAGTCTTGTAAAATAAAGCGGCACGCCCGTGTAAATAGTTGTACATATTTTATACTTTGAGTGTCAAAATTGTTCTATTTGCAAAGTTCTTTGTATAAAACTTTTCTCTTTGTTTTCAAAGTTCTTTGAAATTGCATTATTCTTTGCATATTTGTAAATAGCATTTGCATAGTATTCATATTCTTTGATTAAGCTTGATGATTGAACTAGTCCAAGAAAGTCGAAGATTGGAGCTTGGTTGGACCTTACTGCACCTAATTGCACTGGAACCTTATGGGAACTAGGTTTAAAGTACTTCGGGTCTATTCAGACTTAATTCTTTGAGAAATCAGGGGTGGGTTCAAGTCACCTCAGTGGACTAACTAGAACTTTTCGAAACACACGTATGACTCTTGTCGGCCGTGACCTAACTTGGACACTTGCACCTTTCACTTGGCTCAACTCAGTTGGAGTGGTGAGGGGGTTGGATTTGCCAGTCTGAGATGCACACGGGTGGAAACATTCGTCCTCGTCTAGGGAGGGAAGTGCACCCCAACCTGGTCCAGTTTCAATGAAGTTGAATGACAGGAGAGTGTGGGTTGCAATAAAGCTTCAAAAGAGGGATAGTCTTCTGGCTCAAGAGGAAGAAGTCTTTATGTAAATGCTGCTGTATATAGTATCTCATAAAAAATGCAAAAGCAAAAACTCCAAAAAAGTGGACAGGCCTGACTGAAAATAAAATGCCTGCCGGAGTATACATATGTTGTATAGAAAATAAGCAAGCTTGAGTTCCAAGGTCATATCATGTGAGCCTGCAGCTGGATGACTTGACTACACCGGTCTTGCATCCCAGGATAGGTAGCTACACTGGCTACCATCCATTCTCTTCTTCACCTCCTCCTCTTGAGTTGGATGCTACTTGAACTTAGAAGGGAATACCCCGCTCCTTGATGATAGAGGGCTGGATTGGGGAATCATTCGGTTGTCATTCTGGAGAAGTCAGTTCCTTTGTCATTTCAATTGGGGAGAGCCACTATCACTTACATTGTACAAGTCAGCTTCATAGTCATAAGGGTTTGCGTATGACGTAGGCTAGTTCTGACCTGGCTATTGAGGTGGTTTGAACCGAGTTCTGTGACTCTCGAAGGCTGTTGTGTTTTAAACTTGGTTCCCGACTAGGGTTCACACACTTTCACATCAAGGATTAACCGAGCTCCAAACTCTGATTTTGTAAGGACAAGGTATTGCACTGAAAGCGATCCTATTCACTCTATCTTCTTCAATTTCCTTTTTATTTTCTTCTTTATTCTTTTTCTTCTTATTGCATAAGTATTTGCTAGGGACTAGCAAAGGCAAGTATAGGGGGGTGATGAATCTCCATTTCATCACCTTTATTCTATCATTTTGGCCTTAAGAACCCCAATAAATGCATGTAAATAACATCAATTTGTACATAATAGCATTCATTATTTATGGTATTTATTGTACATAAAATACGATTTTTAATGCAAAATTTATAGAGTAAAGAGAAGAAAAGAAAAAAGAATAAAATATTGCAAATATTTTATGACCCTAACCCCGAGACCGAGGCCAGAATGGAATTGGTCCACAAGGAATAAAGTAGGGGGAGATAAGGTCCAATAATACAATAGATACCGCAATTATTTAATCATTCATTTATGCATTTTGACATCCATTTTGTATTTAATTATTTATTCATCAAATAAAAATATTTTGTACATGAAAGTTCTAGACAATAATGTAAATAAAAATAAAAAATTAAGTTTGTGCAAAAATAATATACAGTGTACATTTTACACACAGAATAAAAAGCTAGAATCTCAACTTCACAGACCCATATCTTGCAAATAAAAACTCAAAAACCACCAAACTCACCTTTAATTGTATATAGCTTTCCAAGAACTATTTAATAAAATTGATTTCAGAATTATTGGAGTTTATCTGTGAAAGTTAGGTTTTGGGCCCCTATTGTACATAATACCGATTAAAATATTCAAGATATTCAGTGTTCATTATTTTTACAAAATTATATTTTTAGAATTTTGTAAATAATGTATATAATACATGTACATATTGAACTTAGAATAAAACCAAAAAGAATTTGAAAAATAAAATAAGTCTATATAAGATATAGGCAAAATACCTATGATAAGTATGTATATAAATAAAAAGGGATTTTATTCTTTTATTCTTTATTCATCCATATTTTTATAATGTTGTAAATATTACATATAACTTATTAAAAATACAAATTCAAAATAAAAACAAATAAAATACATTAAATAAATAAATTATATATATAACACACGTAAAATACCTATAAGTATACCTACATATACATCTACCTATTTATTTAAATATGTAAATCAACCCATAAAAATGAAATAAAAATACCCTCATGCTCACAAAAATAAATTATAAATTTAGAAAATAAGAAAATAAAATATTAAAATAAAATGAACAAAATAAAAATAAAATATACAAAATACATGTAAATACATGCATAAATACATCATCTAAATAAAACCATAATAAAATACATCAAAAAATTAAATAAAAATCATGAATAAATACTACATGACTTAATACACATTTTTTTATTTTATAAGCAAATTCTAATAAAATCATTCATTAGGCTAAATAAATCATTTTCGAATAAATTCCCCTATTTTGTTCGTTTGCGGCCGAGGTGGACCAATAAGGGCGCGGCCTTCTTTGACCGCCCGGTCAACTGTCCCATCCGGGACCTGACATTTCAGAACCGTCTTTTCCCCGATTTTCTTCCCTTTTTTACGGCCATCTCGTCCATCGATCGCGCTCGCGTTCTTCACAAGAAATCATCTGTGATGATTACTGATGCCCGTCGATATCTTAGAACAACGTGATGCTCAATGGATTACTCAATAAACGTCGGTCAATAAGGGTTCATTCCCTTGTTTATAAATAAGAAGCTCCACCCCCCTCCTCAAATTTGGCCAATTCTATCCACCCAAAAGCCTCGATTCAGTTTCTGGGAGGTTCCTCGTGACAGGGGGAGCATTTCAGCAACGCGACACAGCCGGAGGAGGGATCAATTTTGACGCGGCGGAGCTCCGGCGTCCGTCCTGCTCCTTGGTGGCCCCCAGGTATAAGAGTTGTCCTTTCACGTTTTTTTAGCTAGATTTTAATTCTAGCATTTCAATTCCGTTGTTAGTTTAGCTTTTAGATCAGTAGCGCATCGTAAATTAGAAAAATCGAAGTTCACCGGAGCTCCGCTCTGGCGACTTCTTCACCGTGATACCCACTGTCTCCGACCGCCTTAGTCGCCTCACTTCGTTCCCCATCGCCTGCTCCATCTCCCGATCAATTTTGTCCAACTAAGGATCCTCAGTCCTTGCGAATTGGAGCTCCACCTCCGCATATCGCCGGAGCTCCTCCGCCTCACCTCATCTTGCACCAAAGCTTCAAAACCCAGGGTCGAGGAGATAGCCCTCGTTCCCCTGGTTCTTCCTATGCAGGTCAAGTGACGCAAGGAGACCCTTTGGACTCGATCTGAACCAGGAAGAGGCTCCTGGAGGTCCCGACCTTCATCGACCTCGCCTGAGCTCCTCAGACCTCTAGGAGCCATGCCAAGACCACCGGCAGACGCGGAAGACCTCCATCTACGACCAGAACACCTTAGACGCGAGGAAGAGGGCCGGAGGAGCCCATGCTCCAAGATTGAAGCTCGCCTGGTGCGAGTTCCTTCTTTGTTCCTCCAGACCCCTTCATCATCGTACGATCAGGAGGAGCGCCCCAGATTGAACGACAATCGTCGGATAAAGCCCAGCCATCACCATTCGATCCGCGAGGCGGATCTAATCAGAAGCCTTCATCGGGGAAGCGGTATGGACCGTCGGATGCACGACGCGTGTCCAAGTGAGATCTTCATCGCCGTCCGTTAGCGCCTAAATAAGGGTAAATTTCTTATTTAGCCCCAGCCTTTTTGTATTTATTGATTAGCCCTGTAAATAAAAGTTGAAGTTTATTTTAGTGTGTAAATTTTGCATGGACCTCCCTGTACCTTTATGCTATTACCTAGAGGTCCAGTCCACATCACCTCACGTGTCGTCCCACCTGAGGTGGGTAAATTTCACAAAACCCCCTATATGTTTGTATATTTATTTTTAGTTAATAAAATTAAATTGAAAGCGTAATATTTTTGTGAAAATTTGATTAAAGGACCTGAACTTTCTGGAATTACTTTTTGGTCCTTGTGGGTGCGCATCACGTGTAGTCCCACGTGATGGGTATTTTGCGCGAGGGTCCCTGGCGGGTTTTGTATTTCATTTTAGACCTTAAAATTGCAGACCAAGTGTAATGTTTTTGGTGTTTTTGCACTACAGCCCCTGTTTTTATTTTTATTTGCAAGAATGCCCCTGCTAGGCCTTATATTGTTGCTTGCTTGTTTCATTTTTGTCATGCATCATTGTAACTTGACAAATTCCACAAAAATTATGCTAAGCTCTTGTTAACTTTTACTCTCACTCCATATTTTTAGATTTCATTTTTGTTGCATTTTCATCTTTATTAAAAATCAAAAACATGCATTTTTCATACTGTTTGCATTAGAAAACCATAAAAATTATAAAAACGTTTTGAAAAATTCCAAAAAAATTATATTTTGTGTGTTTTGTCATCTACTTGTGTCAATCCAAAAACCACTAAAAATTGCAAAAGAAAGTTCATAAAAATTAGAAAACCCTAAAAATCTTTATAAAAATCTAGAAAATCATAGAAAAAACATAAAAATACAAATTAAGTTTATGTAGTTTCCTTTTGTTATTATCTACCGTTTAAAATTGATTTGAGGATTTTTGGATATCATTTTCTATTTTTAAACCTCATTTCAACTCTGTTCAGTAACTTAAGTCCATGTTTTCCATTATCTTATTTTTGAAAAATATCAAAAACACTTGAAAAAAGCTGGAAAAATCACAAAAACAGTAAAAAATTATAAAAAGACCAAAAATATTCCATTTCCTAATTTTTGACTATTTTTACCTATTTTGATAATTACCATATCCCTTCTTTTCTTATATTGTGTACATATTCCAATATTTAAAAAAATAATAATAAAAATAATATGTAGATATATAAATAATATAATTACCCACATAATTCGGATTCATACAAGGATGACCCTGATGTACTTGAATAGGGTAGGCTACCCATTTTTTATTGCTCTCTGTGGTTCGACCTCTACATGCTTATTCACTATGCATTTTATGGTAGAGTTAAATGTTAATTCACAAATTTTGGGACTTAATTGATTTATTCTTTATTGTGGGTTAATTTTTGATTAAATCTGGGTTTTGAAGTGGTCAATACTTCGACTGTGTTCCCGCCTTGTGTGGAATACAAGATCGCTTCACGCTCGGGTTTATCAATTCCCCAGGTATTTCCCCCTTTTGCTTCACCGCTCCTCCTCCTTCCCAATCTCCGATCCCTCTCCATCTTGTCCTCTTCCTCGTCGATCTCAACGCCAACAACAACATCGACTCCATCTCCGTCACACGACGCTGCCTTCAACTACCACCGTATCCGACAAGTCAACGCCTCCACCGAACTTCACCGTCCATCTCCGCCATCATCTCCAACTCCGCACTTCGCCACGCACCGCCGCAAGCTTCAAGCGTCATCACCGCTATCTTCGCCAACGAACATCACTGACCTCAGATGCTCCTCCTCCGCCTTCATATCTCCTCCGACACCGCTATCTTTGCCGAGCTTCAGGTTGACGACAACCCACACCGCCTCAACCGTCAACTCCACCATGGTCGGCCCGCCTCCGCCTTCCAACACCAGCACTGGGGCTCTGACCCAAGACCTTCCCACATGAGGGGCACGTGAGGAGGGTACTACGTCAGCAGGGAGTCACCCAGGTCACGTGCGTTGCACGTGACCCCTGGTCGACGAGGACTGGCGCGTGAATATGGATAATGTCGGGGGTTCTTCCGCAATTAATCGTTATTTCTTGCAATTATACCCTTGTGTTTCCCATTTATTTTTGACTCTTCTTTACATTATTCTATTATTCAAAAAATAGCATGATGTTCATTTCTTAATTCTCTACATTTTGAGATACTGTAGATTTTTTTTTGATTGATGATTAATTAATAATCAATTATTCTGTGGAAAATTGCGAAGTTTACCCAGTTTGTGCTCTAAATTTTGTAATTGATTAACAGGTGCTCTAAAAATTCCCGAAAAATCACATATTGTAGAGTTAATTTTGCTTGACATTGTGCCCAAAAAGATTTCCATTTGCACGCATAGTTTGCTCTGTAAAAATCATTTTGCATGTTTCACTATTTAATTTTTAATAGGTATTAGATCTCACATTTTTGAGGTTTAGGATTTTTCAAAGATAAATCACCTAGTGATAGATCTTAGATAATTTTGGTCCTAAAAAATAAGTAGGTTTATTATTTATCATAATTAAATATTGAAAATCATTTTGTTTGCATTTAAAAATTCATAAAAAATTCATTTTTCATCCGAAAATCCCAAAAAAATTATAGTGCATTCATAATCTACATTATGGCTAAGTTTCGTATTTTTCGGACATTGTTTGAATATAGTCGATATTTTAGTCCCTGAAATAGGCCGAAATTGCATCTTGCATCCTTTATTTGCATTAAAAATTACAAAAAAAAAGATCGCCTCGAAAACCATGAATGAATCTTGATAGACATAATTCTAGGTTGTTCCTTTGCCTCCTTGTGATCGACCTTGGGACTTGTCCAAGTAAAATAAACATAAAACCACTTGATTGAAACTGAATAATTTTTGTGGTTATTTCTTGACCGATTCCGATCGCCGCCTACAACGAACGACATTATTCTTTTAACACGAACAAAGATAAAAACATCTTTTTAAAGCTGCAATTTACGGACTCATCACCCCCTCTAATTCTTTTATCATTAAATGCATGAATGTGGAGCAAATTAATAGGTATGAAATTTAGGATCTAATTTTTCACAGATGGAAGCAAGAGAGCGGCTTGTACATACCTTGAATCTCCAAAAAATGGAGGAAGATACCTTGGACCAGTAAGAACATGAACTCTGCATGCAGCAAAACAACAACTCCAATGGGAGTAGCCACAACAGCTATAGCTACTTAGTAGCAGATCGAGCAGAAGCAGCTATGGTCGGAGAGAGCAGCTCCAACTGTAGCTTCTTCAAGAGATACAACAACATCAAAGAGAGGATGAAGGGCTCCTTTGGTGGGAAGAAAAATAAGAATTTGGGGAAATATGAGGGTTAAGAAGAAAGGAGGGGTTATATTTATAAGGAAAACGGAGAGGTTTTGTTGTTGACAAGTGGAGGGGAAGAGAAGTCATATGTGTGCTAAATTTTGATATTTGTACATAATTTTTCAAACTTGTATTTCTAACATATTTGAAATATTAAAGTTATCACCATTTTCGCTCTGAATCTCTGATTTAATGAATAATAGCTCGTTTCGACTGTCTCTAAGTTACAATCAAATTGAATATAATATTCATATTCTTCTATCTAAGATGAATTCAGAAATTGGTGAAATACAGTTTTGATTTGCGATTAAATTTTGTGATTTGAATGGGTCAAATGAACTTCGATCAACAAACGATTGATTCTATTGGTTTTATTCTATCGAAATGAATTTTATGAAGATCTCAGTTTGTTTTGCAGTTTGGACAGCGTCACAGCTTTTTTCGATGAACGAAATATGATAAAATCAATTTTTGGTCGATTGCATCCTAGCGGGATTCGATCTACAATCTACAGGTTGATCTGGGTTTATTTAATATTAATTAAACTATTATTGGTCATGTAGACCCTAGTCAGATCAGACTTAGTTTTGAGTGATTCAGATTCGAGTGTTATAAACATAAAAAAAATCTCAAAGGGAGTCTTATCCTCGAGACTCGGGTCACAATAAGAGTGATTATGTACTCTTTCTATATTTCATCTAAAATTTCATGCCATAAAACCTCAAAGTATTTTGAACCCATAAAAACCTCGAAGAAAAAACAAGCCATGTTCCTTCTATATATATAATCAGATGGGCTAGTTTTAATAATTACTTGAAAAGAGTTGTAGGCATCATGCCTGCATGTCTGCTTCGATCTCCCATGTTGCCTCTTTGACACCATGTCGGTGCCATAGCACCTCGATTAAGGAATTCTCATTGCTATGAAGCTTCTTCATAGCACTATTAAGTATCCACACCAACCTCTCCTCATATGTCAAGTTGGGCACCACGTTAAGATTCTCGTAGTTGATGACATGGTAAAGGTCGTGTACATACTTCCTCAAGCATGATATATGAAAAACATTGTGAATGGCCGATAGGTGTGGTGGAATGGTGATAAATATGTGATTCATCACTCTAAAAGTCGAAAATAGAGCTTCATTCCTAAGCAATTAGCTGCATATTCCATTTATTATGTATTATTCACATTCATGCATTTAGAAATAATATGTGTATTTTAGCATTCATATTTGCATTAAATAAGAAGCCAAATTCACTTGTACATATTCACATGTATATTATGTAAATTCACTTATTTGTATCTATTTTATACTAACTCCAAATCCAATAAAATCAACTCTATAGTGTACATACTACTAACACTAATAAAGGGAAAATATAAAAAATACTAGTAAAATTGACCAATAAAACCCAAACCCTAGTTTGAGACTAAGAACCTTAAAATGCACATATCTCTGTCATATAGTATTTAGTTTTGGTCTACTTACTTTTAAAGTATATGCATTGAAAGACCTTCAAAACAATATCAATTTCATAGAAATCGTAATCTGCATGTAAAACTTGTGTTTTGGGTCTCTATTGTATATTGTACATATTGACCAAAATAATCTTTATTTTATCTTTTTTATTTTCTTATTTATTAAAAATCTAAAAAATACATTAAGTTGTAAATTTCTTTCATATTTTCTCTATTCTTACTTTGATATTTCGCTTATTTAAAAATGATAACAAAATCTGCAAAATATAAAAATATGGTATTTTATACCTAGTAGATACCTCCCAAAAATACACTTTGTACATATGATTTATTTCGATTTTTGATCCTTCATGAAGTTGTAGATCTCGTTGAGAGGAGCAACTTTCATGTTTATTGTTTTTTATTTGACCCCTTTTGTTATTTCTTATTTTTATTTACTTTTAATTTTTTGTATTTTTGGGAGTGACACGTGGTAGCTCCTGGAACCGACACATGTCATCCCCATTTTTATTTATTTATTCATTTTTAAGATTTAATTTATTGTATTTTATTTATTCATTTTTTATTATGTATTCATTTACTTAGTTATTTTATTTATTTATTTGTTATTTATTTAAATTTTTTATCTTTTTCTATTTTATTTCTTTTCTCTTCATTATTTTTAGTAGCCTACTTTTTAAAATTTACTATTTTATTTTTTTCCCCTTTACTTGTTCTTTACTCCAACTTCCCATCCAAGCCACTTTCTCCACCTCATTTCTAACTTCTCCCTCCACTTTTTTATTCCCTTGTCCTCCTTCATTTATCCTCATCTATCGTTTTGAGAGAAGAGAGGTTGAGCCCATTTAACCTTCATGTGACGATTGTCAAAGATGAGTTGAGCGATGACAACCTAAGGAGAGATCTGAGGTGGTCTCAACCACTTCATTGCAGCCATCCCTCATAGGAAGCTACTTCAACTTCGAAGATCCATCTTCGTCGACCTTCTTGAGGCGACGATCGGAGTTGCAATATATCTCCTCCAAAATTCGACGAACCACCACAGGTAAGGGTCACTCTATCTTTACTTCATCATTTTTTATTTATCAAACGTCATTTATTTATCTTGTTAATCATTGCATTTTCATCACATCATTTTTTTACCTCACACCATTACCACCAACCATCTCTATTATCATTGTTAGCATCATCCCCATCTCTTCATTTCATTTTTATTTATGTTTAATTTTAAAAAAAAATATTACAAAAAAATGCAAGAGCAGTAGGAAGTAGTGGGTTGTCGTCCCTGCACCCCCTCCCCCTTCTATCACTGTCCACCGACGTGCTTCCATGCTTCCAACCCACCTCACGATGATCCACCCATAAGTGACCCCCACACCTCTGCACCCTTGTCCTAATGAAAAAAGGATACCTTAAGCGATGGAGGCAAGAAACATTTTTGTATAAGTTCTCTCATGCTGAAGATGACACCAACTTCCTCTCATATTACTTAAATATTTTCAAAAATGAATTTAAGCGGCATATTGGAATGTCTAGGGACAAGACAGGAGGACTTGACATAGGATAGCATTAGCAATATAGAAGGTTTGGATCCCCCTTAAATCTTCATACATGTCTTATCAATTCTCATACTTTATTCATATAATCATGCATATTAAACGCAAAAACAAGGATGGAGGGAAAAGGACACACATGCATGTAATGGAAAAAAGGATACTTTAAGCGGTGGAGGCAAGAAACATTTTTGTGTAAACTTCTCCCGTGGTGAAGATGGCACCAACTTCCCATCGTCTCATATTCCTTAAATCTTTTCAAACATCAATTTAAGCGGTATATTAGAAAATATGGGGCAAGATAGGGGGAGGACTTTACAGAGGATTACATTAGCGATAGTAGCTTTGGATTCCCCTCTAATCTTCATAAATGTATTATCAGTTCTCATACTTTATTCCATATAATCATGCATATTAATTGAAAAATGAAGGAAATTATCCGTAGAATTATATCATGTGTTAGGGAGTTACAAATGTGCAGAAACAATATATGTATACTGTCTGGAAAGGTTTATAGTGATATTTGATATCTCTCAAATTTCCATCAGATAGTAATAATATTTGGATTTATAAGGGACGATAATCGGAATTTACTGACGTTGTTAAGCCTTGGATACTATATAGATGACAATTTTAAATGTTCGATGTTTTAATATATGAGGTTCAAATTGGTTGGAATTTGTCAAAATAGGTATATGTGTGAAACTTGTATGTTTGATAAGTATTAATATTTAATTGGTGCATGTAAGTCTAATATATTCATGATGTCTTAAAATATTATCAACAACACTAACCCATGATACATATGGTGCTATTAATTAGGGCATGCGGGGATAAAAACCTACATACCATATGCAGAGAGAGAAAAGTTTCATTAATATATGAATTATGGGGCTAGAAAGTGCCAAATTCAGGATTAGTATTGTTGTACATGTGAGCTTAGGGTGAACCATTCCTACAATAAATGTTATTGTAATGTTTGATATATCAATAAAATTTATTGTTTTATTTCACTCCCTGTCTGAAATTAAGTGAATGAATGCACTAAAAGGTCCCTCTGTACAAATAGGGTTATGTACCATGGATGTCTTGACATCATAAAGCGTTGTTGATTCAATTGTTGAATCATAGAGGCTGGTGCTTGGATGAATATCTAAAGAGTTATATTGAGGACTCATCGAGCACCGTCAAATGATCATCAATATGTGATCTCCAGCCTGAGTGGGAGATGGTAATCCCATCTCTAAAGGTTGATATCTGACCGACCTCTTAATGCAGGTCCTCTGCATATGAATAGAGATTCGGAGATGTCAAATTAGTTAGGTCAAAGAGTTGACTTAGCGAGATCGAGATAACAAAAGTCCTGCATCGTATGCTATCGCGATATAGGCATACATCCTCTGACCGGAGACAGATGTGTTACTATATGTCTGAGTATGTACATTTGGTAAACGAATAAGTTGCTGACCTAACCAAGTTCTATATACTGGTGAGTTGGTGTACATATAAGGGCATATGAGTAATACGATCTCTCAAAGGGATCATACAGGTTCACTTATGAACCGGAAGACATTAGCTCACTCATGAGATATTGGGATCAATAAATTCCATGCATGGTCGTCTAGCTTATGAAGCTTGACAGAATTTAGAGGTATGATATATGCTTTTGGAAAGCATATGATTGATACCAAATCCCAATGATCAAATGAGAATCTTAATGATAAAATCCTGAAGGTGACAGTCTAAAAGAGATCTATAACTTCGGGTTTATTCAAGGTCTTCCAGTATGCAGGATGTACAGGTATTGGGAATACATGAGGGTGATGTGATCATAAACGATTGTATAACCATGCCGCTTCCATTAGTGATGAAATAAACTGGATTTTAGTGACTCCTCTCAGTAGAGAAGTAATTTGATCTTAGTCCAAGTGTTGGAGATTGATCTGAATGAGATTCATATGCAATGAGAAAATTAAGTTTACGGACTTGATTTAATCAAGCATCCATGAGAGGTCCGAAAGATCTGTATTTGAGATATGATCTCAATCTCCAAGTAACTATATGTGGAACAATACAATCGCCCTATCCTTATCTCCAAGTATCTGCGGAGAAAGCTCACTATTCTTGACAGAGTTCAAGAATAATTCCTTTGATGAATTATGCATCCAAGCAACAAGATGTTGATAATTAAATGAGATTTAATTATAAGAATAATATGAATCAGATTCATATTATGAGGATGATTATCCAAGATAATTAAATGAGATTTAATTATCAGGGAAATGCAAAATGTGGATAGTACTATCCATGCTATCCATAATATTAGTATATATTATAAATATGATTTATAATATATTGGAGAGAGCTCAATTTAAATAATATTTACTAATTAATGGTAAATGTGAATTGGATTCACATTGGACGATTAATTGGAAATATGATTTACATTTTATTTTGGGTTGTGAATGAGATTCACATTTTTTCAATGGCAAGATTGAAATATTCGCTAATTAGTTTCAAACTAATTTAGTGAATATATTTGCAATAAATGTTGTTGTAAATAATTAAGAGATAATGAGATTTTATCTCATAAAATGAAGAAGATAAAACCCACCTAATGTAGATGTGGCATCACCCATGGATTATCCATAAGTGATGCCCCATCTTTTAGGAGGGAGTTTTCTTTCATCCTTTTTATTATCTTGATTAATTTTATTAAATTAAATTATGTTGATGATAATACAACATATATTTAATTTAATGTAAATTAAATTGTTGTTGCTTTATTAAACAACAATGATCATGGTCATTGATTAAAAACACAAATCAATCTAACAATTGACTTTTTGTATCCCATGGATTGTGATCCATGGACTCCCAAACTAATATATAAGAAGGGGCAGCTCTAGCCCTTCAATATACACATCTACTCTCTCAATCTCTATTCTCATTCTCGCGCCATCTCTCTCTCTCTAAGGGTGGTCGTCCACCTTAAGTTCTTGAGAGAATTGTAATCGTAGCTACGCCGTCGTGTTGTTGCCTTAATTGCTCGTGGATCTCCGTCTTCCTTGGAGCTTCTAGCACAAGTAGAAGACATCGGATTTTGTTGGACGAAATCAGGAGATTCAATTCTTGGGTCTTCATCGTGGATTGCGGGAAGTATGCGTCTTATCATCGCGCCCGCAATTGCCATCTTCGTGGTGAAACGATCCAAGAAATGTTCTTGGAATCATGTGGTTTCATCATATGATTTAGAATTTTTAAATTCTGTTGCACCAAGCGACTAGTGCGACTAGTCGCTTTGATCGCATTAGATGCGATCATCACGCTTCCGTGACGTGCTTAAGGATTTCCCATATCCTTCAAGTACTATCATTACATGTGAATAAATAAGAATACATACATAGTAAGCAAATCTTTTCTAAACATGATTGTTAACACATGATGTTTCAAATAGGTGTAATTGTCAAATATTGATGAGGATGCCTCGAAGCTGCTATAGATATTAGTTGAAATCAAATATCGGGTACGTGGTCTAAAGCCTATTTTAAGATATAATCCCTATTTTCACAGGTACATTGCAATATTACAATTATTTATGCCTTTTGGTAATATAATTGTACGTATATAATCTCATTTTGATAATCTGATAAGTTTTATTGTATCCAAGATGATGGCCTTTAGTAAACATTGTATTGTTCTTCAAGCTTAATGTATAGTTGAAAAATCCTACCTTAATGTTTATATATCGAGAATGTTGGGTACCATCTAAGGTTTTCAGTATTCAAGTATGTTAATATAGTACAAAAGTTTTTAGATACGTATGGATAAGTTCAATATAATGATATGATTCAGATATCATAAATTTCCCACCTATAGTTATGTTAGTATGAATCAGAAAATATGTCAAAAATAATAAACACCATAGTAACTCTCAAATATAGTCATGAACTAGCTATCAGATATGGTGATGTCATCAGACCTTGAAACACACCATCATATATGACCAAGCCATCAGAATAGTTCAGAGGAGTTCGGTCTGCATTATATATACTCATAGACTTTGGGTTATATGCAGGATGTTCTTTTGCCTTTGGGGCTACCAACATGTATGACTCAGTTTGTTTTAGTGTTTACTGGCTCAGTTCCGTTAGCTATGATGGTGTTAGTATAATAGTTATAGAAATAGAAAATTTGGTATATCGTACTAGTAATAACCAGCTCTAGATTCTTTCACTTACTTTATATGAAAAGGGTATTTTCTGCAGCAAGCCTAACTTTTGCAAAACCTTAGTTGATATTTTTCGTTACATATTTGCTTTTGTTTTATCAATTCATATCTCTTTACATAGAAAGTCGTGTTTTTTTCTAAAGCAATCGATATTTTCTTACCAAAATGTTTGAGACCCACTCGTTGGGTCTAAGATCATTTTAAGTTTAGACTCAACCATCTATTGTTAAATATTATTTACAGACCCACTTGAGAAGGAGACGTAGGAGTCGTGAGGGAATTAAGACATTTGCTGACAGTTGGGTCCTTCACTCCATATTTGTGATATTACGGAAAATTTTTGTTCTCCGGGTAAATAGTGAGCAGACTTGATGTTTTTGGTGAACTGAAAAGGGTTTTATGTGAACTTAGGAAAGTAGGATATTGTACATAATGAACAATGGAAATGTGGTTGGTATTGTGAATGCAGATTTTGTCTTGGGTGGTTGTGATAGTAAATTATGTGGAAATTTTATGAAATATGACTTTTTTCAGGTACAGGGTTGCTTGTGAGAGTCCATAAAATAGTGAAATTGTTGACCATTTTTTATATAAACATGCTAATTTTGATTAAGACAATCAAACGTATTGAATGCCACACTCGTTCATGACATACATAACTTTGATTATTGTAATTTTCTTAGAATATTTAAATTTACTAAGCTATTTGTCAAAAATATTTTCTTTCTTTGATATTTTTTAATCCAAATTATTTCTTGTACTAATTACATTGTGATATGTGTTGTTAGAAAATTAAGGCATACACCTCTTTAAATGGGGTGTGATATCTCAATTGAACTCCAAAAATATTAGCTTGTGTTCAAAATAAAATTAGTTCATGTTTTTTCCTAAAAAATCATAAAAACTAGAAAATAACATCTTTTAAATAGGAAAACGCCATCGTATTCCACTATCTTTGTATATCATTATAGTAATTCTGATTTGCATATTTGTCACTCTTTGTTATTTTTAAAAATTGAAAAACCATAAAAATATAAAATAACATTGGGAAAAATGTAATTCTCTTAGAAAAATTTTAAGATATATCCTCATTTTGTGTATATACTCTCATTTTTTTGAGGATTTCTTATTTTAAAGTTAAAATCTTGAAATCACTTAAAACTTGAATTCTATAAAAGTAGTAAAATTCTAAAATATGCCTATCCACTATTTATTCCATCTATTATCTAAATTAGAATACCCTACAAGTATTTATCACAATTTCGAATTATCCCATATTTTCTTCACGCTACTTATAAATACTTAGATAATATCATTTTCTTCATTCTATAAAATATTCTAAAAATCATAAAAATCTAGAACACCACTAATAACATTTTTAAAATCTTTAAAAGCTAGAAAATACATATTTATAATATTTTTACTTATATTTTATAATGCTTAGAAAAAACCCTAAAAATCATATATCTTCAAAAGCCTTCATAAAAACTAAATATACAACAAAAACAATTAAAAATAAAAATTTTGGAAGGAAAATGTAAAGAAATATAAATTAAAATCACAATGGAAGTATACATTCTAAGATACCAAAAAGATCAAAATGTTGTTAGAAATATACCTATAAAAACTATAAAAAGGCACAAAGCATCCAAAATTACAAAAAAAAACACTTGGGATATAAATAACACGAACACTAAGTTATTTCATCTACACTTAACCCGAATATCCTAACAGAAGTTTCATTATTGAGTTTGATCTTGGGATTTGTCTAAGTTGAATAAATCAAATACAAGTATTATGCACTAAGTTCACGTTCTTTGCAATTTGCGATCCAAAGTGGTCAACCATTAGTTGACACTTGAGAGACATCATGTTGTGAATTGTGTCATTATCAAACATGTTTTATCATAATAACACCAGTTAATGATGGGATGCCAGATGATATGTGCACAAATCATAATTTTATTCCTACTTCAAGGTCTGCTCTCTCAGTATTCCTGAGCATGCCATACCCTACTAATTAATTGCGTATATTATTGTGAAATTTGATATGTTATTATGATATTGTAAAGCGCCAATTCCCTGGAAGAGAGCTCATGGTTCCTTGTGCCACGCGATCTTAACTTCTCTCTCCCGAAAGGATTGCATGTTTTTGGATCATTTCATTCTTCATAATCAACTTTACCGAGTATTCAGGACACACACCGTGACCTTGAGAAGTACACAAAATTAAAAATGGAACATGACGAAACTCTCATTGCAATTGACGTGTGGCATGAATTTTGCATATGCCCCTCCGGTCCAACCATTCTTACATCATGAAGTTAGGCGGACTGATCGCAGATTTCCAATTTAGAAGGTGCCCATCCTTTTTATCTCGTGGGTTTCAAAACGGGGGATCTCGGTGGGGTTTCTGGGAGTAATCGAGATCCGATCACCGCGATGTGCGCTGACCGCCCGTTGCTTTCGGGCAAAGGCAGTGCACGTGATACAGTTACCACTTTTGCGAGAGTTGCCGTTGTCGAAAGCCAACCTTTGGGAGTAGAGATCGAGTGCCCTTTCCAAGGGAATACTTCTATTTTGGGATGGATATAAATTGATGACAATGATGAGGATGATGGGCACCAGGGCATTAAATCCCACCCATTATCAGGCACCAGGTGAGGTCGACATCCACTTTAATCGTGGCCCTTGTTCTCATCATTCTTTATGAGAATTTATTGGAGATTTTTTCTTGGTTTGAGGATGTTCAATTATATATGCACTATTTTCTGTTGATTTTGTGGTCTAGCAAGGTGATCCATCTCCTTTCTCTACAATGTGATGCCAACGGGGGTGGAACAATCGTGTGTGTAAGAACGATGGGGGTAGAAGAATTAAAAACTGCAGGAGTCTCATGTAAAAACTATATGACGTTATATGCTCCTTACGACACTACATCAATCAAGCTGTCGAGATTGACCATAACAATTAGAATTATCATGTTTATCAGAAATGTATTGGCCTAGTTTTTTTGGCCTTCTGTTCCTTTCCTTGGCATCCTCTTTCTACCTTCTTCAACCCCCACCCGAATTTACTCCTTCTCGCTTAGTATCCCTCCGCACCATATCCCTCAATAATCCTTCATGCTTTCTCGCCCATTCCCTAATGGCATCTCATTGATGGCAACCTTGATCTCTACTTTGTCTCCGACAATATTGTTTCCCTCCACTGTCGCAGCTACTGGCCAAAGATGTTGATGGTATGAAAGGAAACAAGTGGGTTTCTAGTGAAGACAAAGAGGAAGAAGAAGCGAAGATGGATATCTAAGAAGGATAAGATAACGAGAAGAAGTAGGGAGTAATCGAGGGATGAGGAGGAAGAGAGAAAATTACAGAAAAGGATAGTTCTTAATGTTAAGCTTAACGGTATGACCGATGGATGTTCATGGCAACAATACACGACATAAGATGGTGCAATTTTACAAGGAGTTTTTATGTAAATATGACATATTTAGTGTGTTACAAACAAATATACAAGCGTGTACATACAATTTCCCAAATGGAATATACCAAAGTATTTTGCGATTACCAAAGTGGTATTTGATTTTATTGTTCATGAATTACTATCGCAAACTGGGAGTTTATAGGTATAGTCCTTTACTATGTATATTACAAACTCATCTTGCATCGACTCCCATTACATTTTGTATAAAAAGTCAGATTTTACCCTTCTGCACTGGTGTTGCCGAATCCCATTAATTTTTTTTATAATATTCTGATTTGCTCTTGATCTGCAAATAGTGTTGCCGAACACGTGTTTAGTTTGGGGAAAAACCATGGTATGCAACGATTTGGATATGGACACATTTTTTATTTTTCCAACCAATGTGGATACATATATATGATTACATTTTTTTTGCACCTAAAAATGTCGATATGGATATGCATTGGGATTTTTAAATGAACAAGCGTCCTATATGGAAGCATATAGATATATATGTACTTGTATCATTAGAATATTCACGTGTATGGGCTATGTTGTATAATTCTCATTAAATTCGTGGCTATAGATATAGATATGAGTATGCATTTAGATTTTATATGAACATGAGTCACTACAACATGAACGGCGATTTCAAAATACTGCACATGGGTAGAAACCAACAGCAATGACATGAACCGATCGTCAGCATAAGTATTACCGACGGTGAGAAACTTTTCACTTGCAGTTGACCAACCACCATCGTATATTCTTTGATCACCAAGGATAACCCCATAAGTTATCATCGATGTTTAGCCAACCATCGCTGATTACTTAATCGTGACGGCTAGCTAACCACCCTTGATAATACCTTAGTATATATCATGATTTTTGTTGTTTATTTCACTATATCACTGCAAAGAACATGTGACTTACAATTGGTGGCTTAAAGAAGATGTAGTAAACTAGTTTAACATCTCATCATTTACTTGTTAATACTACAATATATACTACAAAATAGAAAAGATATAAGTGCTTCTATATGGATCGTCGTTAATGATATAGCGACATATATGATATTCGTTGCTAATTTCAAGTATAAAAATTATTTCGCAATGAATAATATTGACATTATACATTTAACAACAGCTGATTCAGACATTGATTTTTTTAAAACATCACTATAACTCCATTTTGTTGCAGTGAACCCTTTAAAATGTCAACGTACAAATCTTAATGATGAAGAAACTATAGGGAGTTGACCTAAGAGCCTAAGGAACACTTTCCATAAAGGACCCTCAAACTTTGCATCTGATTTAGTTAGTTGTAAGCGATCCCTTTACGACGTCTAATCAGATGGATGCATTTTGATTAATGTCACAGTCAAAGCCACTTGCTCTTGACAAATAACGTCGTTGATGATTGCAACTCTAATCACGAGATGATGAGCTTCATTGCCAATGCAAAGCCAACTCAAATTAGACAAAGTTCCGGACCCCCCACAGGCAGATGAAATCCCATACATAAATCTGTCGGATGTTTACTGGGGGGCCATTTTTGTTGTTGTTCTCGGCCGGCGAAGCAATTAAGGGGGCGACAGCTGTAAAGATCGAAGAAATTGGACGCAATGTCACCCAACGTGATCACCAACATTTTGGAAACAGTTTGACTCCAATTAATTTATCATGTTTCCTTTTTACCCTTTAATGAATAATAACTCTTAGTTAAGCCACACTCGTAATGTTCGTATGTGTACATGCATGTGTGTTTGTGTCATTATTGCTATATTGCTTGTTACAATTTTATCGAAGAAGTCTTATCTTTCACTAATCTAGATTTAAGAGAAATTTGCTCCACAACCCGTGAAAAATTACACATGAGACGAATTTTCTTGCTGAGCAAACGAGGTGATTCGATTATATTCAAATTCTATAACTTTGGATTTATGCTACAAACCGATCGATGATTCATGTAGCGATATTGACCTCGCTTGCCTATTCGATTGTTGTTTTCTCACTCCATATCGGAACTACGCAACCCCCATTCCTAAACGCCAACAACATGGCTTTGCAAAGTCAAAGATAAAATCAATGCATTTGATTGGAAAAGACTAGAAGTTTAAGTTCTTGTTTGGTCAGTTTATTGTGATCGACAAACTCTAATATTTCTTTAAATGCTTGGGTGAACTGTTCCAATTGTACTAAATATTGGATACTCCATTCAAATATTGTTTTTCGGTCTTGTGGTGGTTGCAACCGGGCACTACGCCATGTTTTTGAATGGTGATCTCCAATCGTAAATTTCAACTTAATTGCATTATATCGAACGGCTGCATTGGGTTCAGTTGATCTAGAATCCAATAAGTTTGGTTTACGGAACTTGAACGATGTCAGCACGGTGATTCTGAAAAGATATATATGGATGATGGCCACCTCTCAACTTGTTATCGAGCATATTAGGTCATTGATTCATATCCCATTTGTATTATAATTTGATAAAACTTGAAAGCTAGCTTTACTTATTTGATACCCATGATGGGATTCCACAAGTTGATTATGCTTTCGGAAGCACTTACACTAGCATCGATTCATTGGTTAAAATAATGTACGACTTTTTTCAAGATTGAAGTCAACGTACCTTCTATAAAATATTTTTTCTCATATTGGGTATATATGAACAAAAGATCTCGTGATTATGCATCACATTAACATGTAGGCACCCTTATATGCAAAAATCTTGAAACGAAAACCTTTATCTATGTCTATATCATGGAGAAAACACATATATCTATAGTTTGGTTCAAGAAGGAAATAATAGCTGAATAATAAAACTTTATATGTATCCTAATGCATCTGTACTGGATGTTCGTACAAAAATCCAAACACATATTCATATCTACATCTACAACAGTAAGAAAAGTATTTAAACATACATGTTATGAGGAAAATAAAAACATTGTCCATATTTATATCTTTGAACACCGTGCTTTTTTCACACCAAAGGGCAATATAAAGTTTTTTTGTGATACTAAAGAGAGATAATAATCAAACGTGACTTGAGAAGTAGATGCATATAAAAATTCAAATAAAATAACAAGAAATAATATCCAAGATGTATAAGTAATGAAGGATGGATGACTCTATGATTCATCACAATAAAAGTTGAAAATAGAGCTTCGTTCCCGAGTAATAAGCTGCATTTCATTATTTACTCTGTATTTTTACCATTCATGCACTTGGAATTAATATTTGCATTTCAGCATGCATATTTGTGTATTCACATTTTCACATAACTTCATGCATTTTTAATTAAATCATGCCAACTCTAATTGACACGAAAGTAATTTCATTGTGTTTATATCACTAACATTAATCCTTGAAAAATCCTAAAAAAATATTATCTCGTACATATGCAAAATAAACCCCAACCTTAATTTATGGACAGACAGACTAAAACATTGATATCTTTCTTAAACATTGTCTGATTTCATTCTATTCACTTTTAAAATAATATACATTCAAATACCTTTAAAATAAGTCTAATATCATAAAAATCGAGCTCATTTATGAAAGTTCATGTTGGGCCTCTTTTGCATGTTGTACATTTTTGTTGATTTTGATATATCATTTCTTGTGCATATTTCATTCATGCTAACTATCTTCTCTTTTATTTATCTAATTTATTCATTATTTTAATAAATAATATAAAAATCAGTTTAAAAAATCAGAAAAACAAAGAAAAAGACCAAACCTGACTTAACCTTTTTCACCTAATCAATTTGTACATAATTAACCTTCCTAATTTATTTTGACATTAACTCAACATATAAAATCCAAAAAATATCATTTGAGTCCATTCCATTATTTCATAGCACGTTTGATTTTTGTATGCATTTATTTATCATCAGAAAATCATATAAAAAATGCAAAGCTAAAAAATGATATTTATATACATAAAATATCACCCCAAATCTACATGTCTTGCATTCTGCATTTCATTTGCACCTGAGTCCTTCATGAATATTGTAGATCATAATTAGATGCATGTTTTTTGTGTTGATCAATTTTGCATCCGAGTTCATTTTCTATTATTCTATGTATTTATCTCGGCATTTTAAGCATTGGTCAAGCATTTTGATAAACTTCGTGCCACACGGCACGCTCCCGTTGGGCCACCTAGCTTGTGGTCTCCCTCACCCTCTTTCTCTCTCCATGTGCCAGGCACGTAAGGCCACCCTCTCTTCCCCTGTCACGTGCCTCGCACATGATCAACTGTTGTCTCCTCCTTGCACGTGCAAAGCACGTGGCCCTGGTCTCCTCCTCCATTACGTGCCCGACACGTGATCTTTTACCTCTTCCGTCAAGCGATCCTCCCCCCCCCCCCCACATAGGCCAGCACTGCTCGCTCTATCCCTTTCTCTTCCCCCAATCATAGTTGACCCCCTTGAAGCCTAACAACTTGATTTCTTTAGACTCTCTTTATCTTCTCTCCAACTGAAGCTAGCTCTATTGTGAAATCCCAAACTACCTTCGCCTCCAATTCCTTATCCCCTCTGGCCATCATCAATGGCTGACGACCCTATCCATTATCCTCCCCACGTCGACCAAACTATCTACGCCTCTCTCCCTCTCCTATTAAAAACCCTCCACGCCAACCTTTAGATGCATCCTCCATCGCTGAGAGGGAGGCCCAGCTTCAACCAACCTTGTGGTGATAGCACCAAGCCCTAGGTTTCGATGGCGACAACGACCTCTGTTTCATTTCCTTGAAGGTGAGATCCAAGGTTGGATTGTAGTAGTAACCCTTCTTCAACGTTGCTGCAGAGCCTCACGTGCTCCGAACACTCTTGAGGCGATGATTGGAGGTTGCTTCCACCCCTCCAACTCCTCTGGTGAGATAAATCCTAGTACACGAAGGTGGATCTCCAAGCAGCGGCAGCATGTTCACTGCCCGTGGGCTTTGACTCCGTCGCAAAGGAACAACCACCTTGTGTAATTTCGCATGCTCGCCTTGATAGTACCTCTCCTTGATTCGATCGTGTGTCGATCGACCAAGGGAGTCTATATGGTCCTTGCCGCCTCGCTCCCCTTAACTTTGCCGCTGACCACCGCCTTCGCAGTCATTGGACTTCGCGCTCGTCATCGACTCCACCTCAACCTCAGGCATGTGTCGTACGAGGACGAGCTTCCGCTCCTCCGTAGCAAACTGTCGTCGAACCCTCCGTCAGCTCATCTTCCAACCATGCGCCTCCATCTTGGGAAATCTACACCTGTGTCATCCTAGCATCCTCATCACATGAGGCACATGTAAGTTAGGGAATCGTGCATCCACACCCTTCATATTCTGGCTAATAGTAGAAGGATCCCAACCGACCAACCGCACGTGCACAACATGTGCATGCGTGCGAAATTTGCATAATATTCTGTCAAGATTTTGATAATCTCATCTCTATCCTCTGCTCCATTTTTATCTCGTTATTTTATTATATCTTGCATTTAGAATCTTGTGTTGGTGTCCCTGTTTGCCACATTTTACCATCCTTCCTTTCATCACTTTAAAATTTGTTTATGGTAGAACAACTTATGTTTGTCATTATGGATAGTTAGTTAGATTTTTGTGAAACATGTTTTATTTAATATAATTATTTTGGTAGAAAATTACATAAATTACCCTCAACATTCTATCAAATAAATATTAAATTAATCGTTGCTCTAAAAATTGTATAGGTAGATTTTAGTTAATTCTACATCATACCCAAAAGTCATCTTGTTTGCATGCATATTGATGTCGAAATAAAATAATCAGTGATTTGAGTAACTTATTTTTAATTAATTCCATACTAAGTATTTTAAGGATTAAAAGATGTTCTAGATATCTCTCATATACCTATCTAGTATAATTTAATCTCTAGAAAATATTAGTGTTTGATATTTATTAAAATTAATTCTCTAAAAATCACCTAATCTGCATATTTAATTTATAATTAGTTCATTCTGCATTTGAAAGTCTAAAAAATCACAGTAGCTTAGTTTTGCATTTATGCACATTCTTGTTACGTTTCACTAGGTTTGGAGTTCATTTAATTTAAAATTACAGTTTAGCCCTTGAACTTTACCAAAATTGCATTACATTTGTTATTTCTACTTAAAAATACAAAAATGCTTCTCTGAACATTTAACTTCTAGATCACATAATAATCAACCTAAGTAGATAATTGCCTCCCTAAGTTTGACCTTGGACTTGCCCAAGTAAAATATAAATTTGACCGCTCGCTTTTAATTGAATATCTAATCAAGTATCCATTTTGATTAATGTATTTATTGTCTGACTACAAAGAAATTTGTTGTTAACTCCACATAAATAGCGAGGGTAAATTCGAGTTTTTCAAATGGCATCTTTGCCGGGGAGGCACGACTTAGGTTGATTTTTTTAAAATCTACTTTTTAGGTTTTCCACCCCCAAGTAGTCTAACCCTCTATTTTTCTTGTAATTATCACTATATTTATTTTATTATTTTTTTATTTTCTATATTTTGTATTATTTTATTTTATTATATCTACATCTTTGACCACAATCTCGTTTTTGTGTGAGGGACTGGTGCGACGGAGCAGCCACTTAGGTGTCTGAGCAACTCAAGAGCATTGAAGGCTGGCTTTTTCTAGTGATAAGCCGACTAAAGGATGCATTAAAATTTAAGATTGATTCGAGTTGTGAGAGAGTATAGAGTTTAGGTTTTGTTTACTGCATTAATTTGTATTAATTGCATATTTACAACAGATTTCGTTTGGGATCTCGCGTATGTACCCGGACACTTAAACATTATTCTTGTGGAATATTGAGACTTGTTTCACTCTCCGGTGAGGGAAGGGCTTAACCTGAGTGGCTCGTAGGTTAGACCTACACTTGCATTTATTAGAGCTTGTATTATGTCAATATTTTCTTGTGCTCGTAAAATCTAGGACCACGCATTCACATTAATAATACGTACCTTAGATTATTCAAATTTAGTCAAATTCAATTCATTTTTTCCTACTAATTAAAACTATATGTTTGGTGTGGTTTCATCACCTACATTTCATATTGTATAAAATTTGCAATTCTACATTGCATCTCGCATGTAGAGCACGAGGATTATTGTAAGTCTTCTGAAATGGGAATGTATCATTGATTTTATCATTGCATCAGCTTTTTTTGACTCCCATCCTCTTGGTTTTATACCTTTGGATTAAAGTAAATAGGGACTAATCGTTAGACGTACCTTGTGTGGTGGATTAAATTCAGTGAGCATCAAACCTAAAATCGAGACTGCTGATAAAATTTAAACCCAAAAATTTCATTAAAACTGAAATTATTTTTGTAAAGTAACCCCCTAATTGTTTGAGTTTACTTGCAAGTGAGAGAGAGGAACATAAGGATAGATCCAAGCCAAGATTTTCATATTGACTACTGATTCTAAAAAATGATTAGCTACTTCTCAGTGAGGAAATACGGATAGTCGTTTAACGGTTCGAATCTTTTTAGCAGAGTGGATGGTTTAGAGGACACCACGTAAGGCTCGGTCCTTAATTAACAACTAGTCATTCAAAGGTCCGTACTTACATATATAATGGTTGAAAGTAGGTGAAACTAGTTATAAGAGTCAGGTCGGTCTTTCGAGAAATACGAGCACCTAACAGTTCGTTAACTCTTTCGAAATTTGCATTTATTACCAATTAAATCAGGCAAGATAATTTTGTCGAACCTTTACGACCTTCACGTCGTTGAATTGGTGAATTTGGGGTTTGCTTTATGTTTGTATTCAGGGGTGTGAGTTCAAAGACTGTGCTCTTAGTGCCTTTCCTATCACTCCTTGTTTCGCATTGTGTTCGTAATTCGAACCTCTTGACATATAGAATGGCGGATTGGGGTGATTTTTGCTAAGACTTTGCGAGCCTCTCGCTGACCACTCCAAACCGACCGCCCTCATGGGCTCAGGGACACTCTTCTCCTGAATCCTCTCAGTTTCATGGAAACTCTTCCCATAAGACTAAGGTCAATAATTCACTCTTCATTCTTGAGGGTGGTCGGACCCATACCAAACCTCTCTTCTCTAACAACATCGAGGAAGACTCTCACCTCGATGCTTCTAGATCATTAAACCTCTTTTCTCTCATCACGTCGAGGAAGACTCTTACCTCGATACTTTTAGATCACATTCTTACAACTCTATTAATTCAAATCCTTTGTATTATGAAGGTGAAGAAGACTAGGATCATAAGATGCCTCCTTAGAGGAATATGGATGATGATGATGATGAAGATAATGACACATTGAAGGACATCCTAGCCAGACTTGCACAAGATGAACAGAGAAATGAATTATTCTAAAAAGAGCTTGGTTAGTTAAGGAATGAGGGGGAATTGATGAGAGATGCCTACAATCCCAATGCCTCATATAACGAGAACTATCTTAGGCCGGCCGTACCACCAAATGCTGGAAATTTAAAGCGTCACTTCTTGATACTCCTGCAAAATTTTATGGCAATGCAATGGAGAAACCATACATGTTCCTGCAAAAATTTAAAATAGCATGTGATAATCTAGTATGGCTTAGCGTATTACAAGATTACATACGTCTTAGAGCCTTCCCTTTTGTTGTAGCAGGCAAAGTCACCTATTGGCTAAAGAATTGGGGGAGGGTAGTCACCATGTGGGCTGCATTGAAGGACATGTTCTTCAAGAAGTTATACCCGTTGAGTAGGACTAATCAGATGAGGTCCCAGATATCAAGTTTCATGCATATGTCCCATGAGCCATTCCACAATGCATAGGAAAGATTCAAGGACGTAGCCCAGGTCATGATATTTATCAACCAATCCAAGTCTAGAACATGTACAATGGTATAACTTCTGAGGTTCAAGGATTAATGAATTCTTCCTATAGAGGTATCTATCTGAACAAAGGAGCTGACGTTCTTTGGATGGTTTTATAGCAGATGGTAGAGACCAATCACACTAGATCATCTTATAGGGCTTATACAAGCCACCTCCCTTTCGTGTACATCAAGAGGTGGGGAGAACAATTATCACCAATCTGGAAAATGGCCTACTATTAAGACGGATATTCAAGGATTGGTTATTTATTGATATAAATTTGTCATTGATATCCCCAAAATTCCCGGCTCAAACAAAAAAATTTATTTATTTTTGTTCTTAAGCCAATAAATTACAGAAAATAATGTAGAGTAAGAGAAATATTTTTGCTACGTATTTACCTCTATAGTGAATATGATCAAAATCAGGGAGGCAACAATTCTCGAGGGTTATTCCAATAATAGAATAATCAATTAAGAGAAAAAGGGATCTCAATTGCAAACTATCCTTGGTTTTTATGCAATTTTTCTCTTTTTAATTTTCTAATTTATATTTTTTAATTTCTGATTTTCGATTTTTTAGAGATTTTAATTTGGAATTTTTTTAAATTTTAAAAAATACGATTTTTAAAACAAATTTCTACACAAAAGAAATGCAATTTTTAAAATTTTCAAATATGACAATGCTTAAAATGCCCAAATAGAATATTATTGGGTTTTTACGATGTTTTTAGTATTTTTTTAGAGATTTTTCGATTTTTTAAGATTTTTAAAATGAATAAAAATAGGGTGAAAATGCAAATAATGAATAAACAAGACTATTTCGTAATTTAAAAATATTAAATGAAATTAAAAATATGAAAATTATTTTTCTGAAAAATATATGAAATTATCCACAAACAAGAACTTAAATCAGTTTTTTTTTATTTTTTACAATTTTATATGATTTTTTATGAGATTTTAAGTATTTTACATTTTTTGTGGTTTATTAATAGTTAATGCACAAAAATTGGATAGAAAATAAAATGCATTAAAATAAAACTAACCTAATTTTTTTAAATTTTTTACATAGTCTTTGAATTTTTATGAATTTTTAAAGTTCAAATAGGAAAAATGATACGTTTTGATTTTTTAATAGTATCGGATGATGATAAAATGCTATAAACAATGAACAAACACATATCAGGAGTGTAAGTTAATTTTATAAGAATTTTTTAGGAACAAATGATTTATTTGAATGAAGAGAACATGCACTTTTAAAGTCTAGATAAACCGGACTAGAATGTAAACATTTATAGTTTTTGCATTAAAAAATAATAAATTAAGACATGGAGAATTTTACAGTTTACCCATGAAGTGTGTGCGACGCACGTGATGCTCTGGCTGGTAGGGGAGTTTGTGAAATTTTGGAAACTAATAGGGGTGCTTTGCAATATTTCCGTTTTTTAGTACCCTTAGAGTGCGTTTGGTTGGTGGGTTTTCTGGGGGTTATCCGGGGGTGGATAACCCGTTTTTGTTTTAGTGTGTTTGGTTGGTGGGTTAAGGGTTGGGAGGGTTTGTGTGATGTGATTGTATTGGAATTTGAAAAAGTTGATAGTTATTATGATATGATTGTATTAAAATTTGAAAAGTGGTAGTTGTTGTGATGTGATTGTATTGAAGTTTGGAATAGTGAGTATAAATTGAGTATTTTATGATTTTTAGATGATATGTTGGTATAATATATTTTTTTTTGATGGGAAGTGAGTGGGCCCCACTAATGAGAGAAAAATGAGGGGTTTTGGGGGGTTACCCACCCAAAGTGGGGGGTAACCTCCAATCCAAACGGGGTCTTAGGGTCTCGTGGTTCCTTCGTTCTTCAACAAAAAAGGGGGCGCCGCCCCTGTTCGTCATCACGTCCAAGCAGGATCGACGGTCGCGGCCGTTGGCGACAACGCGAATGGGCAGCCGAGGTCAGCGAAGGTCGGAGTTGCAGTCTTTGATGGACGGAGTCGGTGGCGATGGGTCTTGTCACGAGGGAGGGTTGCCACTTGCACGTGGTCAGGCTGTGAAGTGGCAACGGCAATGGTTGAGCAGTGGGCAGTCGGGCACGGTGCTCCTACGGCGGAGCGGTGGAGGGAGGCTAGCGGTAGGAGGAGACTGGAGTGACGACGACTTTATTCTCCAGGCAGGGGAGGTCGGTGGAGATCTGCACGGTTGGTGTTGAGGACGGGCGATGGGAGCAGCTGAAGGGCGCGGGCGCCGGTGGAGGGATGAGCGGCGGCGCTTGCGTGCTGCCCCTTTTTTTTTAATTTTTTAATTTTTGTAAATAGAAATAGAAAAGGAAAAACCTTTTTATATTTTTTCTTTTTTATTTTTTATTTGATCCTACAAAATAAATGTTAGAGAAAAACTATATATGATCTTTTTAATTTTTAATTTATATATATATATATATTGAAATAGAAGAGGACTCAAGCATGATGCATCATATCTATTTATTTAAATAAATAATAAAAAATCTGAAAAATATGTTAATGGGGATCCAACGAAATGGAAGAATCGAATCCTGCTACCGTACGTGGTCGGAGTTGAGAGATTGCATGACGTAGAACGTGAAGCGATGAGATCAAGAAAAGAGATGAAAAGTTGAGATCGATGGTGAATAAAATCATGATAGATTCTAAGATCTAGAGAAAAGATGACAATAAAATAAAAATACAAAAATTAAACTATGAGCACTAAATTAGAAACGAGGAAATAAATGGATCTCACCTTAGGAGCGGAAAAGACCGTAATCGCCTTGACGAAGGCTGACTCTCTGTCACCGGATGGCTCGGAGGCTAAACACCCTTCTGTGACAAGATATCTCTTAGAGAATAGGCGCTTCTCACCAAAGATTGATCAAGTTGAAATGAGGGAGGAGGAGCCATATTAATAGACAAAAATATGAGTTTAAATTTCAAAAATTTAAATGAAGATCAGAAAATTTGAAATGTGATAAAGATAAAGAAGTCAGTTAGTGTTTAAAATATATTTAAAAAAATAACTATTTTTTTGTATTTTCATCACTTTATTAAATTTAAAAATAAATGTTAATTTTTATTTTTGTGGTGGTTATTTAAGAAATTTAACTATATAAATGTATTATGACATTATGTACATATTTAAATAAGGAAATTAGTTTTTTTAAAAATATAATTTTTAATTTTAAATAATTATTAGAAAATATTTACAATTATTTAAAAATATAATAATAATAAATATATAATATAAATAAATGGTAAAATTGCACAAACCACTCCAGAAAACAACTTTTAAACCATAATTCCAAAAATTATGAAATCACAACCATTTTAAAGATAATTTAAGTTAGAATACAATGAAAGTGAGTTTGGTTCAATTTGAGTTCATATGGAACCGGAATTGATCTTTCAATTATTGTTTTATGGCCGGATGTGGCTACTTTTATTTTGTACATGATTTAATTTTGCAATTATTTTTATTATTTAGGAAATATTTTTATTTACAACTTTTGATTTGAAAATTATTTATTTTATGGTCAATATATATATAAATAAAATAGTGTAAGTATACAAATATTTACGACACACATTTTTTATTTTCTAATTAAGGAACCTATCTCTCCCTACTTTATTCCTGTTCGACCAAATCAAGTCTTGACATTCTCTCGAGGTTCGGGTTAGCATGTATCTATTACATATATATAGTCTTTTTTTCTTTTTTTCCTTATTTTTTCTTTCTTTCATTATATATTTATTTTGATTAAAATAGTAATAAATGTACAATATTTACACACAGATGCAAGTTAATAAGAATATGGTGTTAGTATTATATACATGTGTTTTATAAGGGATTTTAAGCTAAAATAAATGAATAAAGATGATGAAAAGGGACGATATCCAAAAATTCATATTGTTATGACACTTTTTGAGGGGTTTTAATTAGATGAATGTCGACAAAAATATTATTTTTTCTTCTCAGGCTAAAATAATTACAAAGAATAATGTGAGCAAAAGAATGTTTTTGCTATTTATTTACATGTATAGCGAACATGATTAAACTCAGGGAGGCTACAATTTCTGAGGGTTATTCAGATAATTGACAAAAAAATCAATTAAAAGAAAAGGGAATCACAAATGCAAACTATCCTTTTTTTATTTTTATTTTTTTTATTTTTTTGTTGTAAATCAGAAACTAAAAAAATTAGTTTTTTATTTTTTAAAAATAAAAATTGTAGATATTATTTCTAAATTTTTTTATTTTTTTATTTCCTACAAAATAAATGTTAGAGAAAAAATATATATGATTTTTTTAAATTTTTTATTTTATTTTGTTGAAATAGAAGAGGACTCAAGAACGATGCATCATCTATGCTTATTTAAATAAATAAAAAATTGAAAAAGACGTGAATGGGGATCTGACAAAATGGAAGAATCGAATCTGAGTCTCCGACCACCGTGCGTGGCTGGAGTTGGGAGATCGTGTGGGATAGAACATGAACGTTGAGAGATCGAGAAAATGAGATGAAAAAATGGTCGAAGGTGGATCAAAATCGTAATGGATTCTAAGATCTAGAAAAAAATCACAATGAAATAAAAATGCGAAAAAAAACTATGATCAACCTAGGTTAAAAAACAAGAAAAAAAATAGATCTCACCTTAGGAGCGGAAAAGACCGTGATCACCTCGACGAAGGCCGACTCGCTGTCACCAGAAAACTAGGAGGCTAGGCACCCTTCTGCGATAAGATAGCTCTTGGAGAATAGGCTCCTCTCACCAAAGATTAATCATATTGAAATGAGGGAGGATGATCCATATTAATAGATTAAAATATTGAGTTTAAATTTCAAAATTTTGAATGAAGATAATAACATTTGAAATGAGATAAAGATAAAAAAGGCATTTAATGTTTAAAAATTATTTAAAACTAATTATTTTTTATTTTCACCACTTTATTAAATTGAAAAATAAATGTTATTTTTTTATTTTTTGATGGTTATTTAAGAAATTTAACTATATACATGTACTATGACATTACATACATAGTTAAATAAGGAAATTAGTTATTTAATCTATATATTTTTTATTTTAAATTATTATTAAATATATTTAGAATTATTTACAATTATAATAAAAATAAATATATTCAATAAATAAATGGTAAAATTTTACAAACCACCCTAGAAAATCAAAATTTCAACCGTAACTCCAAAAATTATGAAATCACAACCATTTTAAAAGATAATTTAATTTAGAATATAATGGAAGTGAGTTTGGTTCAATTTGAGTTCATATAGAGCTGGAATTGATTTTTCAGTTATCACTTTATGGCTTTTTTCGGATGTGGCTACTTTTATTCTGTACATGAACTAATTTTGCAATTATTTTTATTATTTAGGAAATATTTTTATTTACAACTTTTGATTTAAAAATTACTTATTTTGAGACCAATTTATATACAAATAAAATAGTGTAAGTATACAAATTTCACAACACATATTTTTTTTACTTTCTAATTACGGACCCTATGTCCTCCTACTTTATTCCTGCTCGATCAGATCAAGTCTTAACCTTCTCTCGGGATTCGGGTCACCTGTATCTATTACATATATACAATTTTTCTTTTCTTTTATTTATTTTTCCTTTCTTTCTTTACTTATTTTAGGTTGAAATAGTAATGAATGTACAATATTTACAAACATATGCAAGTTAGTAAGAATATGGAGTTAGTATTATATACATGGGTTTTATAAGGTATCATCACAACCATTTTCAAGATAATTTAATTTAGAATACAATGGAAGTGAGTTTGGTTCAATTTGAGTTCATATGGAGCCCGAATTGATCTTTCAATTATGGCTTTATGGGATTTTTTTGGATGGGGCTACTTTTATTCTCTACATGATTTAATTTTACAATTATTTTTTATTATTTAAGAAACATTTTTATTTACATCTTTTGATTTGAAAATTATTATTTTGAGGTCAACTTATATATTAATTAAATAGTGTAAGTATATATATATATATATATTTACAACACACATTTTTTTATTTTCTAATTAAGGACCCTATCTCCCCCTACTTTATTCCTGATCGATCAGGTTAAGTCTTGATCTTCTCTCGGGGTTCGGGTCAACCTGTATCTATTACATATATATAGTCTTTTTTGCTTTTATTTATTTCTCCTTTATTTATTTATTTATTTTAGATTAAAATAGTAATAAATGCATAATATTTACACACAAATGCAAGTTAGTAAGAATATGGAGTTACTATTATATACATGTGTTTTATAAGGGATTTTAACATAAAATAAATGAATAAAGATGATGAAAAGGGAGGAGATCCAAAAATTCATTTTGTTGTAACACTTTATGAGGGGTTTTAATTTGATGAATATGAACAATGTCGTTGCAACTAATCAAGCGTCAATAAAAAAAATATTATTTTTCTTCTCAGGCTAAAATAATTGCAAAGAATGATGTGAGCAAGAGAATGTTTCTCCTACTTGTTTACATGTATAGCGAACATGATCAAACTCAGGGAGGCTACAATTTTCGAGGGTTATTCAAATAATCGAAAACAAAATCAATTAAAAGAAAACATAATCTCAAATGCAAACTAGCCTTTTTTTAATATTTTATAATTTTTTTATTTTTTTTGTAAATCAGAAACATAAAAGAAGCTTATATTATTTTTATTTTTTAAACAGAAACTGCTTATTTTTTTTATTTTTTTCCTGCAGAACAAATGTTAGAGAAAAAAACATATATGATTTTTTTTAAATTTTTTATTTTTCTTTTTTTGAAATAGAAGATGACTCAAGCATGATGCATAATCTCAACTTATGTAAATAAAAAAATAGAAAAGATGTGAATGAGGACCGACAAAATGAAAGAATCGAATCCGTGTCTCCGACCAAAGTGCGTGGCCGGAGTTGAGAGATAATATGGGATAGAACGTGAACGTGGAGAGATCGAGAAAATGAGATAAAAAATCAGAATCGAAGATGGATCAAAATCATGATGGATTCTGGGATCTAGATAAAAAAAATAATAATGGAATAAAAATGTGAAAAAATAAAACTATGATTAGTTTAGGTTAAAATAAGAGAAAAAAATGGATCTAACCCTAGGAGCGAAAAAGATCGTGATCGCCTCGACGAAGGCCGACTTGCTGCCACCAGACAACTCGGAAGCTAGGCATCTTTCTGCGACAAGATAGATCTCGGAGAATAGGCTCCTCTCACCAAATATTGATCAAGTTGAAATGAGGTAGGAGGAGCCATATTGATTAGATAAAAATATGGAGTTTAAATTTCAAAATTTGAATGAAGATAAGAAAAATTGAAATGAGATAAAGATAAAAAAAGGCAATTAGTGTTTAAAAGTTATTTACAAAAATTAACTAATTTTTTTCCATCACTTTATTAAATTGAAAAATAAATGTTAATTTTTTTATTTTTTATGGTGGTTATTTAAGAAATTTAACTATATACATGTACCATGACATTATATACATAGTTAAATAAAGAAATTGTTTTTTATTTTTTTAAATAATTATTAAAAAATATTTATAATTATATAAAAATATAATAAAAATAAATATATAATAAATAAAGGTGAAATTGTACAAACCACCCTAGAAAATTAAATTTTCAACCGTAACTCCAAAAAATGTGAAATCACAACCATTTTAATAATAGTTTAATTATAACATAATAGAAATGAGTTTGGTTCAATTTCCGCTCATGTGGAGCCGGAATTGATCTTTCAATTATCGCTTTATGGCTTTTTTCGGATGTGGCTACTTTTATTATGTACATGATTTAATTTTACAATTATTATTATTATTTAGAAACATTTTTATTTACAACTTGTGATTTGAAAATTATTTATTTTGAGATCAACTTATGTAAATAAAATAGTGTCAGTACACAAATATTTACAACTCACATTTTTTTAATTTGTAATTAAGGACCCTATCTCCCCCTATTTTATTCCTTGTCGATCTGGTCATGTCTTGACCTTCTCTCGTGGTTCGAGTCAGCCTATATCTATTACATATATATAGTCTTTTTTTATTTTCTTTATTTTTCCTTTCTTTATTTCTTTATTTACTTTAGGTTAAAATAGTAATAAATGTACAATATTTACACATATATGCAAGTTAGTAAGAATATGGAGTTAATATTATATACACGTGTTTTATAAACGAATTTAAGATAAAATAAATGAATAAAGATGATGAAATGCAGGTTCATCGTCCCCCTATTCTTTACCTTTGCTAGACCCCTACTAAACACTTATTTGAAAGAATAAGTGAACAAAAGAAAAAGAAAGGAAAAATAAAGAAATTATGACAATATTGAGTATTAAACTTATCTTCATAAAATTGTAATATGGAGTTCTGTCAGACCTTTGAATTACTAGTGTGGAGGAACCTTAATGGGAAATGGATTTAAAACCTAACAACCTCTAAGTTCCACAAGACTCCTATTCAGGTCTCCTCAATAGTCAGGTCAGAGCAAGTCTACATGTACAAATTCTTGTGACTGTGAATCTTTACTTGTACGGTGTAAGTGAACTATAGCTCCCCATCTCAAAAGTAGCATTGAAACAACCTCCCTAAACAAGGTAACTCTGGTCCCCGGTGTAGTAACTCTTTCCTAGACGAGCGGGGATATTCCCTTCTAAGTTCAAATACAACCAGCTCAAGAAGAGGAGATGGAGAAAAGAATGGATGGTAACTAGTGTAGCTACCTATCCTTGGATGCATGACCAGTGTAGCCAAGTCATCCGATGCAAGCTTACAAAAATTTGACTTTGAAGCTCTTATTATTTTCCCCCTTTTTTATACTTGTATATACACTCCAGCAGGCATTACTTTTCAATCAAGCCTGTCCAATTTTGGAGATTCTGCATTTTTTTCTTTCTTTCTTTTTTTTTGAAAATATACATAAGGTGCAACATGTACATAAGAAGTTTCTCCTCATGAACTGGTAGACTATCTCTCTTTTGAAGCATTATTGCAATCCCACAACATCATGTCATTAGACCTCAACATCACTGGACCAGGTTGAGATGCACTTCCCTCCCTAGAGGAAGACGAGAGGTTCCGCCTAGATGTACTACCCTCGTATGCTACCCCAAGCCAAAAGATTCTGCCCCCTCACTACCTCCTCCATGAAGATCTACGTGTAGAGTGCTTCTCCAAGATAAGCCACTGTCTGAAAGAATCATGCGTGTGTTCTTAAATATTATACTTAGACTACTCAAGACGACTTGTGAACATAGTATTATGGACTCGAAGAATTAAGTCACTAGGACCTGGAAAGTCTTAACTCCAGTTCTTATAAGGTTCCTCTGAAATTAAGTGGATTAAGGTCCAACTAAGCTCCATTATTCAACTTTATTCCAGACAGTTTAAATGTCAATACTATCCTGAAAAATGCACATGCAAATGCAAGAAATATGTACAATGCAAAAGAAAGCAATTTTTTAAATAGCTTTCTAATTTTGAACTTTTTTGTGGTTTTTTTTTAAAAAATTATGCACATATGAAAAAAAGATTTTTTGAATGCAAATTTTTATAGACTTTTGGTTTTGTATAGGGATTTTTTAAGGGGAAAAGGGTTAGTAAAATATATACAAGTATATACAATTTTTTTGTTATTTTTATTTTTTTTGTCATTTTTTGTTTTTTTGTTTTTTATTTTCTTATTTTTTGTTGTTTTTATTTTATTTTATTTTTGTTGTTTTTTTGTTTGTTTTATTTTTTTATGTTTTTTTGTTTTTATATATGGTAACCAAAGTCGACATACACACGTGGATTTTACAGATATATATCCCCAAATAATCATATTAAAAGTATGAGTTATATCTAAAATATATATATACAATATATACGACACCCCCTATACTTAGCTCGAACTATGTCCTCCTAGTGATCAGAGAGCGGCAAAGGAAGACATAACTCATGCTAAGTATAAAAAAGTGAAAAGACTCCTATTTTACAATGACTCAAAGAAACGATGAATAAAATAGAAGTCAGTGATCACCCCTGTACTGAGGATCAAGTAATATTAAGTACAGTAGACTGTACAAAAGGGAAAAACCGATGAAGAGAATGTATAGACTCAACGGAAAAATAGAAAAAACACTATGAACAACAACACTCCCCCTATACTTAGGGTAGAGTATCTTTAAGTATAGGCAACAACAAGAGTGACGAACAGGATGAATATGAACAACACAAATCATTCACCCCCTATACTTAGGATAAGGCACATCCTAAACATAGCATATATACACATGGAAAAGGGTGAACGATAAAACGAGAGAAGAAAGAATGAAACGAAATGATATTCAAGAGGAGTGGATGTACAAAGGTCAAGAAGGTCGAAATTGTTGGGAGATCGCTGATGAATGGATTTGATAGGGTATAGGTCGGTATTGGGGTTATCATTAGAGAAAAATCGATCAGGATCGAACATGATTGTATCCTCAGCGGTTTCAGAGTGTGTAGGCACGAACCAATCAGTGGAAGTACTATGGTCATGTTCAACCTGGGAAGTCTCGCAAATAACAAAGTAAAAAGGCTCGAACTCATTATCTGAAAAAGTAAGATCAATTCCAGCCAGACAAGACTCGCCTAGATCATCATCCACATTAAAAGGCCCAAATTCCTTTATAAAAGCAATCAAATCAAATTCGACCTTATCAGTCTCATCTAAATCAATGTGAAAAGGAACAGACTCATCAATGAAAGTAGTCAAATCATGTCCGTCCTATCTAGTCTCAGAGTCTGCCTTTTGCTCTAGGATGTCTATTGTGCAAATCCTGTGGATGTCATCAATGCATCGCTACATACCATAATTGGGAACTCCAAGGTCTCTACTTTCTGATTATTTCTCTTTGAAGAGGAATTCTTGGGTCTCAGTATCATCCAACATACAACAAAAATCTCCGGTAGTATCATCAAGGTCAAAGTCCTTGGGGTTGGCTAACACGGGCACACTTTCATGGGATGTATGTCTCTGGTCAGTAATGGGTGTACTGATCAACACATTGCTCCCTATATCAGAATGGAAGCAAATCTCTCCTAATCCATAATCAATAACAGCTCCCGCAGAGGCAAGGAAAGGTCGTCCTAGGACGATTGGAGGGTGCTCCACAGGGGTAGAGGTCTCCATGTGCAATACGACAAAATCTGAAGTGAAGTTCATGTCCTGAATAAGAACGACAACATTTTCTAGAATACCCTTCGGCCTCTTAATAGATCCATCAGCAAATTGTCATCCTGGTTTTCTTAAGAGGCCCAAGATGAAGATAATGTACCATAGAGACGTGTATTATATTGATTGAAGCACCAACATAAAGGAGAGTTTTGTCACAATAATAGTTAGAGATGGAGCAACTCACAAGAGGTGTGCCAGTGTTCCCTTTCTTAAAATGCAGACATCGAGAGATGACGTAGGCAGTGGCCATGGTCAAGATGTGACGCTCAGATCTGCTCCTCTGCCTTCTCTTTTTGTGTTTAGGTGTTGATAAATCTATCATGGCCTAGTGAAGTGGAGCTTTAATGATCTCGTGAAGGTTGGCCACCACTTCAGGTTCAATCAACATTTCTTTGAATTTTTGGATCTCCTCCAAACAAGGGAGGAGATCAGAATCATCATATACACGAGGATTGCCAGGAGCAGTCTGTATAGTGGCATCCTCGGGGTTAAAGTTAGGACATGTGGTGAATGACTATGTGGAAAAATGGTTTGGCATGGGTACCCTCTCCTCATAAAATGAATCAACAATGTGTCTCCCAAATTCTTTTTGGATTTTTGAATTTTTCTCATTTCTTATATTTTGAGTGATTGCAAACTCTCATGATTATACTCAAGTGAATCCATTTCCTCAAATAGTGGAGCATTGTTTTGGCTCTTATTTATGTTAAATATATTGGAAAACTTTGAATTCATATTCTCCACCATCTGGTTCAGGGTCTCAAGTGTGGACGTCATGAATGGTGACTCCACATCCTAGGATCGAGTGAGTGGAATAAGGGTGAGTGAGAATCATAGCTAATTCCTGAAATAATGGGTTAGGTGGATATGCACAAAAATCAGGAGGAAGGTACTTCTGAAAACCGAAAGGTTGATCGGTTGGAGGGTATGAGGGATCCACGAAGATCGGATTAAAATAACTCCAGTCGACCATCTCCGAACAAGATAAAATGATCGGGAGAGCATGAGGGTCAAGTCAAAAGACATAAAGAAAAAGGAGCAAATACGTAGAAGGATCTAGTATGCACCCAAGCAATCAAACAAAATACAAACCCCCAATTTAGCAACTCAACTCAATGAAGACCGTGAAAGCTCGATCCCTTATCTTGTCAATTTTAGAGTTAGGTGAGAATCATAAAAATTGTATAAACACTTAGGTTTATTTATGGGATCTGGGCACTAAACTTAGTGTGTATGCGAGCAATTTAAAATAAGTACAATGAGGGGGTTACTCTCCTCAAAATAATGATTTTCCTTACATTTATTATAGGATCGAGTGTTCTTTAGCAGTCCGGAATTTTAGGCAGTTGTCACTTGGTTTGAATATTTCCAATGAATCGCCTACCGAGTGTCCAATTTCCTTTTTTAACTTATGTGAGTGAAAATAAGGAGGAGATCGGAAATGTCAATGCACGATTAAAAACAATGATGCATGCAGGGGTTAGAAATGTGTATCTTGTCGCCAGCACCGTACATGCAAAATGATCCTCATAGAATTTAAATACAGAAAAATAAACTAACCTATATAATTCAAGTGAACTGTCCTACCAACAGCTTTTATTAACGGGAAAGAATCAATTAAATTTGACTAAGTCCAATTACGCTCTATTCTATAGGTACAGAAATTCTTGTTTAGGGTGTTTGGACCTAATTAAGTACCTAGCTCAAGAAAATTAATTAAAGCAATCAATAGGTAGCTCACGAAATCCGTGTGAAATAAATAAAATAAGGCAATGAAAATAAACCCGGTGAGATTCCCCAAGTGCACCGACACATGGTGAAATAGACCCCACAACAAATGAATGTCCGTTTACAAAGTTCAAATGCTAAAATAAATAAAAAATCTATGCTCCAAATGATGGTCTCCCTCAAAATCTTCTTCTCCTCCTCCTACGTTCTCCTGCAGCTTCGAGATGAATCAAGCTGCCTCTGCTTCGCTTGGGTGCTTCGGCTCTCTTAAGATCACCTCCTTCGCTCCACGATCCCTCATAAGAAAAAAGAAAGAAAGAAAATATGTAAGAGACACAATTATAAAAATATGAGCACAAATAATGAAATAAATGCAGTGGATACGAACAATGAAATAAATATGGAAAAATATAAGCAAATATGTACAACCAAGAATAGAATGTCAAAAGAGAAACATAATTACCATCGTCCTGCCTCCTCGGCAACGGTGCCATTTTGTTATAACGCTTTTTGAGGGTTTTAGTTAGACAAATTATGAACAATGTCGTTGCAACCCAATCAAGCGTCAACAAAAAAATTATTATTTTTCTTCTCAGGCTGAAATAATTATAAAGAATAATGTCATCAAGAGAATGTTTTGGTTACTTATTTACCTGTTTAGCGAATAGGATCAGGGAGGCTACAATTCTTGAGGGTTATTCAAATAATCGATACAAAAATAATTAAAAAATGAAATCTCAAATGCAAACTATCCTATTTTTTTATATTTTTTTATAAATTAGAAATAGAAAAAAACTTTTATTTTTTATTTTTAAAAATAGAAAATACTGATATTATTTTTTAAATTTTTTAATTTTTTATTTTCTGCAAAACAAATGTTAGAGAATAAGTATATATATTTTAAAAACAATTTATATTTTTTTTGAAATAGAATAGGACTCAAGCACGATGCATCATCTCTGCTTATTGAAATAAATAAAAAATTGAAAAATATGTGAACGGGGACCCGATGGAATGGAAGAATCGAATTAGAGTCTCCAACTACCATGCGTGGCTGAAGTTGAGAGACTGTGGGGGATAGAATGTGACGTGGAGAGATCAAGAAAATGAGATGAAAAATCAGACTCGAAGGTGGATCAAAATCATGATGGATTTTATGATCTAGATAAAAATGATAATAAAATAAAATTTAAAAAAAAAATAAAACTATGATTAACCTATGTTAAAACAGGAGAAAAAATGGATCTCAACTTAAGAGCGGAAAAGATTGTGATCGCCTCGACGAAGGCCGACTCGCTGTCACCAAACGGCTCAGAGGTTAGGCATCCTTCTACGACAAGATAGATCTCGGAGAATAGACTCCTCTCACCAAAGATTGATCAAGTTGAGGGAGGAGGAGCCATATTAATAAATAAAAAATATGGAGTTTAAATTTCAAAAAATTGAATGAATATAAGAAAATATGAAATGAGATAAATATAGAAAAGGCAATTAGTGTTTAAAAATTATTTATAAAATTAAAATTTTTTTTGTATTCTAGTCGCTTTATTAAATTGAAAAATAAATGTTAATTTTTTTTATTTTTGTGGTGGTTATTTAAGAAATTTAATTATATACATGTACTATGACATTACATACATAGTTAAATAAGGAATTTTTTTTAAATTTTTTTGTTTTAAATAATTATTAAAAATATTTACAATTATCTACAAATATAATAAAAATAAATATATATAATAATCAAATGGTAAAATTGCACAAACCACCCAAAAATCAACTTTTCAACAGTAACTTCAAAAGTTATGAAATTATAATCATTTTAAAGATAATATAATTTAGAATACATTGAAAGTGAGTTTGGTTCAATTTAGTTCATATGAAGCTAGAATTGATCTTTCAATTATCGCTTATGGTTTTTTCCGGATGTGGCTACTTTTATTATGTATATGATTTATTTTGCAATTATTTTTATTATTTAGGAAATATTTTTATTTACAACTATGATCTAAAATTTTTTTGAGGTCAATTTAGGTAAAAATAAAATAGTATAAGTATACATATATTTACAACACACTTTTTTTATTTTCTAATTAGGGATCCTATCTCCTCCTACTTTATTCCTAGTCGATCAGGTCAAGTCTTGACCTTCTCTCGGGGTTTGGGTCAGCCTGTATCTATTTCATATATGCAATCTTTTTTTCTTTATTTCCCTTTATTTCTTTATTTATTTTATGTTAAAATAGTAATAAATGCACACTATTTACATATAGATCCAGGTTAGTAAGAATATGGAGTTAGCATTATATACATGTGTTTTATAAGGGATTTTAAGCTAAAATAAATGAATAAAGATAATGAAATGCAGATTCATCACCTACTTCCCAACATGAAGATTATCAGTGATAAGTTAGCTAAGGTTGACCACATTGAGAAGAAGTTGAGCGAGATACAAAAGCTCGCCGAATGGGAGAACCTCTCCAAGATTCCCAAACAGATGGTGGAGTTAGCTGATAGGGTATCCAAGGTGAAGATACCTGCCCCGTCTGCACCCTCTGCACCCATCTATCGAGTGCACCACATTCAGGAGCAGTCCGTGCATGGATCTTAGTGCACATGGACTCAGGATCAGCCTGAGGCCCATGAGAGCCAGTTCATAGACCCAACCATTGAGACAATAACCAAGGAACCTCCACAAGTATGGGTTGTGAATGGAATTTGGTATTCCAATGATCCCCATACCGCTCAACGACAGCAACAACAATGCTTAGAGTACCCCCTAAGACCTAGTATCGCAAGTTTCCATCCTCTCAGCAGCAACAGTCAGGCTATCAAAGCCTCCTTATAAGTAGAACTCCCCTCAACAGGCTAATACCATCAACATGTGATGAATCTCGTATTCATCATGCTAAAATTGGTCTACTAAGGTTTGTTCCTCAAAATCTATGTGCATTTAAACATTAATATAGTATCATTAGCATGCATACATGTGGAAATAATGTTTGCATTTCATCATGCATAGTTGCATTAAAAATCCCAAGTGTAAATTGGCCCAAAAAGTTGCTAATTCTCATATTTTTAATTAATTCATCCTAACTCAAATTGACCTGAAACTACCCCCATTGTGTAGATGTTACTAACAATATCAAATAAAAAATATAAAAAATTACTCACTCAAATAAGTGTCAAATAATCCCAAAGTCTAATTTCACATCTGACGGACGAAAACGTGAATATATCCCTCATACAGTTTTAGATTTTGATCTACTCACTATTAAAGTACTCCATTTTCAAATACCTTCAAAACAAGGTCAATTTCATAAAATTCGGAGCTCATATAAAAAGTTGGGTTTTGGGGCTCTTTTGCGCATTTAACTTTTTGCTATTTTTGACCTGAGTTTTTATGTACATAATTAACCTTTTTAATTTTATTAATTCTTAATTTATGTTCTTTGATGAAAGTTTTATTAAGCAACACAAAAATACCAATCTAGATCAAAATCGAAATAAAAGAAACTGACTGTGTCGGAGTGTGTGTTGTTGGTCTGTACAAAAGTTGCATGATTCATACTTCTATTTTATTTTCCTATTTTCTTATTTATTAAAAATCCAAAAAAAATTAGAATAGTATGTAATTAATTTTCTTGAATTTTATTGTATTTTTTCTATAATTTTTTACTCTCGTAAAACCACCCAAAAAAATCAAAATTTCAAAAAATCGGTGTTCTATACACTTGGAGAACCACCAAAAATATCACTTCACATAGATGACCTCTTCTGCTCCTGAGTCCTTCCTGAAAGTTATAGATCTCGTCGAGATAAATAACTTTCGTGAAGGAACTTTTTTGATCCGAGGTCTCCTGTTATTTCCTTTACAAATTTCTTCTCATTTTAATTTTTGAATCTTTTTGGGATGACACGTGGCAGCTCTTGGGCGTGCCACATGGCACCCCCACCTACTTCACTCCTCTATCCTCCATTGGCTCACGTGCCTAGCACGTTACCCCCTTCATATTCCTCTAGTCATTTCTTCCCCAAGTCAGCAATGTCCGCCCCCCCTCCTCGTGAAATGCCAACGCCTCCCTCGACTCCTCCACGACTATTACCAACCCTTTACATCTGCTGTTACTCGCCATCACTCCTCCTCTCTAATGTAACACCGACCTTCTCCTCCTCTTATAAATTGCACCCAAGATCGATCATCTCCCTTATCTGCCCTTTATTCCTTAGGTCGGTGACATCGACCAATGACTCAGTGAGATCCGGAAGCACCAAGAAGCTCTGTTGCAGTCTCCTAGGGAGCTGCTTAGCTTGTCGCACAACGGCGACTTAAGCCAAGATCGGAGCTCCCTTCCGAACTCCTCTCCCAGATAATATCTCCATTGATCTACTTCCAGGTATAATCCTTCTTCCTTGATTCCTTTTTCTTCCCCTACTACACCCAATCGCATGCCACCTTCACTCTGCTACCACCGCATCACAAATCCCCCGTACTTCTGCGACCTCCGTTCGCCTCCGACCTTGCGAAGGTCGGAGCTCTGCTTCCCTTTTCTCGCTCATATTTTGCTCCAGTGGATATGCCTTGCTACTGGGCAAGGGACACCTCGCCAATGCATTCGCATCCCCTGCACACCTCCTCCACTTCCAACGCCTTGCCCTTACGTTTTCGCGTCTAGCCTTCGCGACCGCCCGCTGGCTCTCTTCGTTGTACGCTCGTCCTCCGCACGCGCGCAGCCCCGCTCCAGCTTTACTCACCACCACCTTGCGTCTTCACCTCCTCCACGACCACGAACAAGATCGATGAAGCCCCCATTCGCTCGCTGCCCGATCACCACCGTTGGATCAGGGCATCAACCTTGATCTTACGGTCCCCCTTCTTGCCACACGTCCCCCACCCCGAGCCTCAGCCTAGCCTTGAGGCTTAGGTAGACCAAATCTAAAGAGCACTGTACCTCAATCTTGTAGCCCCCGAAGCACATAAATCTGCCGCGTGTGCTTCGGATGTCGAACCTAAGCCTAGGCGCCCGAACCTCCATCCTCGGGCCCTGCCTCAGCCTCAAGCCCTCCGAAGCTGTCCGAGCCTGCCACCTTGCCCAAGCCTACGGTCCATCTCCCGACCCTCGTGCGCACGTGTTTTGCATGTGCGTGTGGGGTAAATTGCACAGATGCCTTCGTGGATTCCAAGATTTGCGAAAGACCCCCACCGGCCTAGGCCACATGACTTGCACATGGAGACTTTATGAGAACTGCTGGAAGACCCATCTGAATCCTTGATTTTGCAAGATAAACCCCTCTAGGGACCTTACTGAACGAAAAACTTTATTTTATTTATAATTTAGTCCTTCTAGATTCATTTTATCATATCTTTTGCATCCGAAATCTGATTTTAGCATATGATATGTCATTTTGAAGCTATTTTCATACTCTATCATTTGGCATAGTTTGTGGATAGATCTGCAACTATTTCTGGAGGATTATTAATTGAAGATCTCCATATACAAGTATAGGCTGATTATTGGCATATTGTGGTATATTTTCATTGAGAAATTAACAAATTTCTTTGCAGGGATTTGATTGAGGATTTCTATCTGATCAATAATCTTGAAATTATTGATGATCATTTTTTGAGGATTTAATTTCCTCAGGGGACTCGATTAGAGAGATTTTATTTGAATAATTCCTTTTGACAATTGAAACTTGTGCATGGGCATGTTCATGGTGAAATGATTGATTTATTCCTTTGCTAAACTGAGATAATTATTGGAAGATAAATCTTAGGAAATTTAGAGATCAGCTATCATGAAAATTCTTTGTATTTTGCAGGATTATTCATAGAAATATTTGTCCTATTGCATGCTTCTGGAGTTAAATTGATAAATATTTCTGGATTTGATATTTAATTGATCTGTGATAAAACTTGAGGATATTGATTAACATTATTTGGATTAACGATCTTAATCACAGATCTTGCACTTTTCCCGATATTTATTTTCTTCTCAGCATATTTTCTCCTTCTATCTTGACACAGAAATTAATCGAACAAATTGATTAATATTTAAATTAATTTAAAACCTTGTAACTAAAAATTAATGTTCCCTGTATTCGACCTTTGTACACTTACCAAGTTAAAAATACCCCACAACATTCAAAGTGTGTGGTTTTTGTTGAACCAAATTTGCCTCCTATGCTATGACAATTCCCTGATTATTAAAGAGTCAAATTTGACATTCATCAAATGGCGTCGTTGTCGGGGATCGATGAATTTTTTGGGTTTTAAATTATTTTTGTAATTAATTTTTGTGAAAATTATTTCCGTGTCATTTTTTTCTCTCTGCATTTCATTTTGCACTTCTGATACTAACCACATCATCTCTCTTTGCAGATTACTCGGAGCGAATTTTTGGACATCATTTATGGATCTGCAAGGATAAAATTTTATTTTATGAGAGAGAGTTAGTTTAGTTAAATTTCTGCATTATTCTTAAGATCCCTCTCTCTGAACTCTTGTAATAATAACAGACTGAACTTCTCTGTGGTGTCTCGGGTCTGTTTCAACCCCTGTTGTGTGGTTGGAACCCGACTTGAGTGACATAGGATTTGGGCACATATACACTTGCTTATTTATCATTGATTGTGCTCGTAATTCTTAGGCCACACTCTCACTAATTATACATACTAGTAGATCGTTCAACTTAGCCAAATTTAAATCAGTTCTTCGCGCTAATAGAACTATTTGCTTAGGGAATTTTTCATCTGTGCATATCATTTAGCGTAATTTCAATTCTTTGTATTGCATCCCGCATGAAGAACGTGAGGAATCACTATAAGTCTTCTTCTTAAGCATGAATAATTGATTATCGCTTGCATTGGCTTTTTTGATCTCCCTCCTTAGTATTACAACTTAGAAAATTAAAGCAATTGGGACTGCTCGTTAGGCATGTATTTTTGCTCAGATAAAACTTCAGTGATAACCTTACACTAAAACTAGGACTGCTAATCAAGATGAGTGTATATAAATTGACATAAAATTAACCCTTGTGTTTGGTGTAGAATAACCCACTCATTGTTTGTAAGGACTAGACCGCACACATAGGACAGGGCCAAACATCGAAAATTTTCACTCAGACTATTATTTTTAAAAACAATTAGCTACTTCTCAGTGAGGGTTTAGGGTTGCTGTTTTACGGTCTGACTTCCCTTTGTAGAGTGCGTGGTTTAGAGGACATTGCGGAAGGCTCCGTCCTCAAGTCACACGTGTAGCCGTTTCAACGGTCCATCCTCACATCTATACTAGTTGAAAGTAGGTACAACTAGTTGTATGAACTCCGTACAGTCTTTGTGAAATATTTCGATACCTAACAGCTCCGCTTAATTTTCAAGATTGTTTTTCATTAAATTAAAATTGAAAAGATAAACGGTCGAACCCTAATGTGCCTTCACCAGTGTTGAGAGGGTGAACTTGAGAATTTGATTGTGATTACTTTGTGTAAGCGTTCTTGTGAAGACTCTCTTCTCGACCCCTCTTGGTCTTAAGGTCATCCTCTTTAAGCAGTCCTCCTCCTTCACGGTTTAGTCTTTCCCAGACTAACCCTTCATTCCTTTGCTAAGGAAACCTTCATCCTTGGCAATTCTTCACTTACTTCAGTGCCTAATTATGAACTCTTTACTTCTGAAGGTAAGGAGGAAGAAGTCACTATGCCTGCAAAGAAGAACCCTGATTACGACGAGAATGACAATGATCCTATTCGAGCACTTGTGGCTAGAATAACCGCTGCTGAACAACACACTGAACTCCTTAGGGCACAAATGGCAGAAATGCAATATAGTGAGGTTTATATGGAAGATACGTACCTCCCTAAATTAGATGAAGACGATAATTGGTTAAGACCAGTACCCCCCGAAGATGCATTCGAACACAAACCGCATTTCCTCGCATTATTGTCTAAGTTCGGAGGGAATAATCACGAAGAACCATATATCTTCCTCCGTGACTTCGAGCTAGTCTGTGCTAACCTTTGCCACCCTAGGGTTAGTCAAGACTACATAAGGCTGAGAGCTGTCCCCTTCGCCTTGACTGATAATGCGGCTTACTGGTTGAAGAACTTAGGGGAAGTGGTCACGACATGGGCCACCTTCAAGACATTTTTCTTACATAAATTCTACCCTATGAGTAAAATTAATCAGATGAGGATCGAGCTCAAAAGATTCACCCAACACCCAAGTGAGCCATTCCATGAAACCAGAGAAAGGTTCACAGACCTAATCCAGAAATGCCCAGAACACGAGATAAGTTACATGGGATGCCACGAGGACACCGTCTATAAGGTGTTCGAGAGACTTGCTGAATCCAGCCGTGCACAAACCACCAGCTAGGCCTACATCGCCGGCTAAAAAAAGATGATGAATAATCTGACAACTGATCAGAGCACTGACATGGGAATAATAGCTGATAAGCTAACTATGGTCGAATAAATTTATAAGAAGGTGGACGAACTCCATAAATCATCTGATATGGAGAAATTGGCTGATGGGGTATCTAAGATTCAAATACCTGCCCTGACTTCACCTCCTTCTCCCATACACCCAATTCACTATCAAGGTCAAGGGGTAGGGCAACAGAGCCATTGGGCTGGAGATGAAGTCTTGCCTCATCAAACTAAAGAAACCTCTGCTCAAACTATTTACGAGGAACCTCCACAAGTCACAGAGATAAACGTAGTCTGGTATAAACTGGAACCTATCAATTGTTCGGACAAAAACTCTACTCTAAACCCTCGTACACCACAAGCCCAACCCACCTACCATCCTCAACAACATCAGCGTCAGCAGTACTGCACGGGTTATCAGATCACGCAACCACAGCCACAACAGAATCAATGCCAAGGCCAACAGGATCAATTCAGACAATATCGACAGCCTGAGGTGAAGCAGGGACATGGGTCCTCCTCTTCTTCTATTTCTCTGGAACTCCAACGAGTGTTGGACAAACTTTATGACATGAGAGTTGACATAAATCGACTGTCTCGATGGAGAGATGAGGTGATCGCACCTCAAACCGTGATTCCAGCTCAAGTATAGGCTAATCCAAATAGCCTCGGACAAAATTAGGTATTAATCTCTGAATATTAATTACTTGAATACGAGATCTTGTCGAATAATGACACATCATATTTCTCTTAGGAGCGGAAGGACCGTAAAAGAACACGATGACATAGCCCTAGTGTCCACATATTCATACAATCCTAGAAGAATTGAGGAAGAGAGGCACGAGGAGGAGAAAGAAGAAGACCCACCAACACCACCCGTGATACACTACACCTCTGAAGGTCATGGAGAGTCAGAATCTGAGTCTGACAAAGAGGCACTACCAAGACATCCACAATAGTTGTCCACCAATTTCCCTGCTTTTATATCAGTTGGTCTGAGTCCTGTAAATAATTTTAATTCCTCATTCAATAAAAGTGATGTTTTTTATCACAATGAGTCCATTACTTTACCACGTTCTCTTACGACGGGAAAGAAGAAGAACATAAAAACCCAAAAAAAATGATGACGAGATGGCCCACATCTGTAAAGAAAATATTAAGGTCACTCTGTCCCTAGACGAGATGATAGAAATAAACCTGACTTTTCAGAAATACCTTAAGGTGAGATGTACACCGACAAGGGCCATCAAAAAGAATCCAAACCAAAAAGAACACATAATCTCTATTGCTACATCTTGCCTTATAAAAAATGAGCTACCAAGTAAGAAAAGAGACATGGGTGCTCACTTTATCACTAGCCAGATCAATAAAATCAAGTTTTCCCAAACATTGTTAGACAATAGCTCATCCATCAATCTCATGCCCACAACTTTATTTGAGCATCGAAATCTAGGTCTTCAACATAGAGGGACAAAATAATCCAGTCGATTTCACAATACTTGACATGGATGTCCCTAGAAATCGGAAAGACCCAAATGATACTGGGGTGACCCTTCCTTGGGACCATATGAGTTATATTCGATTACACATCTCGGAGAATCCAGTTCGGAAAAGTCAAACTTAAAATGAAGTAAACTAGGTTTCAAAGACCTGACACTGAGTCAAGCACCGCGTCTGAAATATCAGAACTAGAGGCAGAATATATGGTAGCAGCAGTTGGGTCCTAGAGACAAACCCAACTGCAATGATAGAATCAACCTCATTTGGAGAGGACATCGTTGATGATTTAGTCTTCCAACTCATCCGTTCATCTACCTATACTCTCAGAGACTCAGAGGTCCCTCTTGACCTGCCAGTCCATTCTCTTTATGGACAATCCTAGAGTAAGGTACACAGATCTGATGCGACACTTGCCACACCACATTTCATCTTTAGCGATCCGATCCCCAAAACAACCATGACGGTGGCCGATATTGATACACTGCATACATCCACATCACAACCAGAATCGGCAATGAGAGAGCCAGATTCGGTAAATGATACAGACTTACCCAAGCTCAAACCATAGCCCCCTACTCTTAACTATGCCTTCCTTGCAGGAAATAAGGGAATTTTCGGTAATGATCAATTCACATCTAATCAAAGAGTAGGAGATCCACATGCTTAGAGTTCTAGAGGAAAATCACAAGGCTATAGGCCGGAGATTATCTGATATTTAAGGGATAAACCCAACCCTATGCTCACATCATATTTACCTTGAGGATAATGCTAAACCCTCCCGTGAATGCCAACGTAGATTGAATCCAAACTTACGGGAAGTGGTTGAGACTGAGAATGAAAAATGGTGTACGACAGTTTTCATATATGCCATCTCAGACTCCAAGTGGGTGTCGTCGTTGCATGTCATCCCGAAAAGTCGAAACTTCAGATTATAACCAACGAGGATGTAGAGAAGATCACGACATTATTACCTACGTCGTGGTGCATTTGTGTTGATTATAGATGCCTGAATGTCGCAACGAAGAAGGATCATTTTCCACTACCTTTTATTGATCAAATTTTGGAGAGATTGACAGGGAGAGAATACTTTTGTTTCTTAGACGGGTACTCGGGCTACAATCAGGTAGACATCGTCCTTACGGACTAGGAAAAGACTACTTTTACATGTCCTTTCGGCACATACTCATTCAAGCGCATGCCTTTTGGGCTTTGAAATGCCCTCGACACTTTTAAATGGTGCATGATTGCAGTTTTTGCTGAAATGGTTGGAGATTTCCTGGAAGTATTCATGGACGAGTTCTCGGTTCATGGTGATTCATTCGATGATTGCCTAGCGCACCTGGAACGAGTCCTTTAAAAGTATAGGGAAGTAAATTTGGTGCTCTCTTGGGAGAAAAGCCATTTCTTGGTAAAAGAGGGCTTTGTATTAGGGCATATCTTCTCCAAGAAGGGAATAGAGTTGACCCTACCAAGGTGGATGTGATCAAGAAACTCGAGCCACCTACCAATGTGAAATAAGTACGGTCTTTTCTGGGGCATGTCAGATTTTATAGAAGATTTACTAAGGATTTTTCAAAAATTGTCTGACTGCTAACTAACCTCTTAGGAAAAAACACCGAGTTCCTAGTAGATCATAAGTGTTTTGAAGCCTTTGAACTACTCAAAAGGAGGATCATCGAGACTCCCATCTTCCATGCCCCCGACTGGTCCCTTCCCTTCAAGATCATGACAAACGCATCCGATTTCACAGTACGGGCTATGTTAGGACAAAGAAAAGATGGAATCCCGTATGCTATTCACTACGTAAGCAAAATTTTAGACCCTGCTTAGAAAAATTACACTGTGACCGAAAAGGAAATGCTTGCTGTAGTCTTTGCCTTGGAAAAATTTTGATATGTACTTCTAGGATCTAAGGTGATAGTTTACATAGATCACTCTGTCATTCAATACTTAATGACGAAAAAATATGCAAAAGCGTGACTCCTTAGATGGATACTATTGCTTCAGGAATTTGATTTGGAGATTAGAGAAAAACCTGGGGTTAAGAATGTCATGGCTCATTTATCACGGATCGAGCATAACAAAATCCCTGAGAATCCATACGTGAAACCTTCCGAGATGAGTCAATTCTTTCTATTGACTCGCTCCCATGGTATGCCGACATGGCGAACTATCTCGTCTCCAAGAAAGTTCCTTAGGGTTGGCCAAAGAATAGAATTGACAGACTCATGTCGGAAGCCAGACACTACCATTGGGAGGATCCATTACTTTTCTTTGAAGGACCAGATTGCATATGGAGAAGATGTATTCCTCAAGAGGAATACCAAAGCATCCTCAATCTCTGTCATACCTTGGAGGTAGGAGGACATCATTCTGGGAAGAGGACAACTGATAAGATACTACAATGTGGATTTTACTGGCTGACCTTGTTTAATGATGCCTACAATTTTGTCAGGTCGTGCCTAGTCTGTCAGAGAATAGGAGGGACCGTTTGTACAAAAGATGCCATGCCTATGCAACCAATGATCATTTGTGATGTATTCGATGCATGGGGAATTGACTTTATAGGTCCATTCCCTAATAGTTAATTATTTGAATATATTCTTCTCACTGTAGATTATTTATCTAGGTTGGTGGATGCTATCCCTACTCGAGCAGTAGACAACAAGAAGGGGTAGACACTTTGTCATCCAGGAGGTAAAGAAGTTGACTAAGGAATACGACATCGAGCATCATATCGCTAGTCATTACCATCCACAATCTAGTGGCATGGTCGAGGTGTCAAACAGGGAGGTCAAAGGAATTTTACAAAAGCTAGTCCGTCCTGATAGGAAGAATTGGTCCCAACTTCTGGACCAGGTTCTTTGGGCTTACCAGACATCTTATAAGACCCCATTGGGCACCTCCCGATTTTGAATGGTATATGGAAAGCCATGTCATTAACCCGCAGAACTCGTGCATAAACCAGAATGGGCAATCAAAAAGATTAATTGGAACTGTCACCAAGGAAAGAAGAAAAGAGAGATGGATTTGAATGAACTATCCGAAATCCGAAATCATGCCTACAAAAATAGCACCATTTACAAGGACAAAGTAAAGAAATGGCACGACAAGAACATTCGAACAAAGACCTTTGTCCAAGGGCAAAAGTTTGGTTATTTAATTCTAAATTGAAAATTTTCCTAGGTAAATTGAAATAAAAATGGATGGGACCCTTCATCGTAAGAGAGGTACACAATAATGAAAATATTGAGATCTCAAAGACTGCAGATAGCATGCAAACATCTATAATCAATGGTCAACTACTTAAACACTTCCTCGAATCCAATGAGCAGTTAGTGCATGTGGAACAGATCTCCATTACTCAGGGCGTGGCACTTGACGAAAGACTCGAATTTCCTGGATAAACTGTTAGACTTGTGAGCCCTGGGCGAACCATTCTTACAATAAATGTTATTGTAATATTTAAGTTTATCAATAAAAGTTATTGATGTTTCACTCCCTTTCTGAAATTATATGAATGAATGCACTATAAGGTCCCTCTGTACGATTAGGGTTATGTACCATGGCCAGCTTGATGTTCATATAGCTGTTGTTTCATTAAATGAATCATAGAGGCTGGTGTTTGGATGAATATCTAAGGAGTTAGATGGAGGACTCATCAAACACCGTCAAATGATTGTCAAGAGAAGATCTCCAGCCTGAGTAGGAGATGGCAATCCTTTCTCACATAGGCTGATATCTGACCGACCTCTTGATGCAGGTCCTCTGCATGGGAATAGTGATTCGGAGGTGTCAGATTAGTTAGGTCAATGGGTTGACCTAACGAGATCGAGATAACTTAAGTCCTATGTCGAATGCTGTCACAACATAGGCACACATCCTCTGACCAGAGACAGATATATTGCTATATATCTAAGTATGTACATTTGGCAGACCAATAGGTTGATGACCTAACCAAGGTCTATACACCGGCGAGCTGGTGTGCATATAATGGTATATGAGCAATATGATCTCTCAAAGGGATCATACAGGTTCACTTGTGAACCGGAAGACATGAGCTCACTCATGAGGTATTGGGACCGATCAAATTCCATGCATGGTCGTCATGCTTTGGAAGCATGACATGAATTTGAAGGTATGATATATGCTTTGGGAAAGCATATGATCGATACCAAATCCCAATGACCAAGATTGAGAAACTTAATGATTAAACCCTGAAGAAGACAGTATAAAATGATCTTGATCTTCGGGTTGATCATGGGTCTTCCAGTATGCAGGATGTACAGGTATTGGGAATACCTGAAGGGTGATGTGATCATAAACGATTGTATATCCATGACGCTTCCATTCCGAGGGAGTGATGAAACAGGTCTGGATTTTAGTGACTCCTTTCAGTAGAGAAGCAATCCGATCTTAGTCCAAGTGTTGGACATTGGTCTGAATGGGATTCAGACTCAATGAGAAGATTGGATTTGCGGCCTTGATTTAATCAAGCATCTGTGAGAGGTCCGTAAGATCTGGATTTGAGATGAGATCTCAACATCCAAGTCACTATACGTGGAATAATACAATCGCCCTGTCCTTATCTCCAAGTATCTACGGAGAAAGCACATTATTCTTGAAAGGGTTCAAGAATAATTCTTTTGATGAAATATCCAAGTAAGGACTTGATGATTAAATGTGATTTAATTATCAAGCTTAAATATGAATATGATTCATATTGAGAAAATGATTATCTAAGATAATTAAATGAGATTTAATTATCAAAGATTAAGAGAATATGGATAACCATATCCATGATATATGCATGTTATAAATATTATTTATAATGTACATATATAAGAGAGAGAATTTATGTAAATAGCATTTGTTAATTAATAATGTGAATTGGATTCACATTTGTTAATTAATTGGAAATGCAATTTACTAACTAGTTTGGGTTGTGAATATGATTCACACATTATTCAATGGCAAGATTGAAATATTCACAAAATTAATTTGGAATTAATTTGGAGAATATTTATTGGGATTAATTAATGAATTATATGATAAATAAAATGGAGAATAACCACCTCCATGGGTGGCGTCACCCATGAATTGTTCATGGGTGACGCCCCCCCTTTTTAGGAGGGTGGTTGACTCCATCTCATTTATCATGTTATCTCTTCATTAATTAATTTTAAATTGTTGTTATTGAACAACAAATCCTAGCCATTGATTTATCATGGACCAAGCATATCCCTTGGATCCATGAGTCCCATGGATTGAGATCCATTGGATACTAAACTAGTATATAAGGAGGGCTAGGGTAGCCTCTCCATGGTACATCATCTAGAGTTGTGAAAGACAACTTCTCTCTCTCTCTCTAATTCTCGTGTGTGGTCTCTCTCTCAATTACCAAGTGGCCGTCCACTTTGAATATTGAAGAAGAGAGGATCTTGCTTCGCCTTCGAACCTTGGATCTTCATCAAGGATTGCGGGAAGGACGCGACTCATCATCGTGCCCGCAAGCGCATTCTCCGTGGGTCGGACTTAAGATAGGAGGATCTCTACTTTGGGATCTCGCGATCACAACCACGCTTCAAGAGGTAACCCTTGTACTTTGTGGTTTGATGAAACGATCTGAGAAGTGTTCTCGTGATCATGTGGTTTCATCATTATGTTAAAGAAATTTTAATTTCCGCTGCATCTAGCATCTAGTACGAGTAGTTGCTCCGATCGTATTCGATACGATCAACACGCTTCCGTGATGCGCTTGAGGATTCTCAATATCCTTCAAGTGGTATCAGAGCCAGGTTGAATAAGGTTTTGGATATGATCCATACACCTTAGACGATTTGGTTCTTGAAAGGGTTGCGAAAATTTTACTGCATTTCAATTTTCGCACCTCTGTCTAATTGATTTTTTCCGTACTGTTTAAAATTTTTAAACACGAAATTTTCAATTGGATTTTGTTCCCCATTAAACAAGGAAACCATAGGACTTGAGTTTACTAAATTTGGACTTTATTTGCTCAAGATATGGCTTTTTGAATATGACTATATTCACTGTTGCGGGAACTGCGGATTTGAACGTAATTAATGAGATGATTACGGTTTTAATCCGCCTTGAAATGCGTGAATTATCACTTGGGTTCTTTAATAAATCAAATAGGCAATCTTTGGAAACTGAGTTTGCATTTTTTGGATTTAAATTGATCAAGATAAGTTAATTTTAGTGATTGGGGGTCACTGCTGGAAATTAACAATTTTGATCTTGAACCTTGTGATATGTCATTCAATTGTCATGATGAAAATTAATTGTTAATTTTCTGGAATAATTAGTGATAAATATTTGTGAAATATTTAAAGAAATAATTATTTCATTTAATGACACTTGCTCAAACTACAATGATGAGATATTAGATCTTGATCATTGTTTCATCAACAAACATTGCTTTCATGAAAACTATAGTTTATCCTACAATAGTTGTAGGACAACTTTCACATGAAAAACCCTTCTTTGCTTGAATAGGATTGGGGATTTGTCTAGCAAATCTCCTTATAATAAAAAATGTTTTGATTTATATTATATGGTATAATTTTCGGTTGAAGAACCGATGAACATCTCAAAGTACATGATGGTCTATCTGGTATTATCCTTTCCCGAGGCGGATATGGTGCCTAGTCGGAGAGCATTGGGGTCGCGGGTTGCAACGTATGTGGTCCGTCCCACTCTCGTCGGTACTGGCCATGACAGCGGGTAGGGATTGTATAATACCTGAGACAGACAATATGTATTTTTCTAATTATTAAAATTCGAATAATACGTATTTTGAGATTATACCTACTATTCAAGTAAAAGACGTGTTTGTTGATGATTGGGCTAAATGATTAATTTAATATGATTAAATTAATCATACCTAATAAACACACTATTTTGAATAGATGTGTATTTCCCTTGGAAGAATTAATTATGTGAATGTGATTCACAATAATTAATTATAAAATTTGAATATGAGGTGGAGGATCACATAAGTGACATCCATGGTCTCCCGTCAAGGCAAAGGATTTCGTCGCCAGTTGTTGTGTATGGGAGACGCCTGTCCGAAGTGACAGATCCTGTGCATGATTTAATTGGATCGGGTTCTTTGCTTCTCGAAAGAGTAAGGCCGTATACGTAGTGACCCCAATATCGGGTCCTCATATTATTGGGGCGATATTGGTTTCCGTATAGCGAGTATTAAGCCTGTTGACGGTTGGTTCAATTAACAACGGGTCAACATCATCTTAGGGGTGGTGGGCCCGGGTGTTAAAGACCGAATTGGGAAATGCAAGTTGGACTTGCAAGGCGGAATGTGTTCCCGCTTCTCTTATTCGAGTCACAGGTTCTCACATTATTGGGATGTGATAAGGATAGAGAGGAGATCCCAGATCTTGCTTGAGATATAGCGGTAAGTATATCTCTTACTTTGAAAGAAAAATAAGGGAATAATCTTTCAAAGTCGACATGGCAGAACAAATTTGATTTAAAATGCCTTAATCAAATTATTCTTAAAATGAATATATATTTAATCTATATATTCTAATATAGTGCATTCTTAATTTCAGAAAATGAAGTCCATGAACCCACTTAGCAGGCTTCTAGAGGTCAACCAGTTGACCGGACCAAATTATTCGGATTGGATCCGAAATTTGGATCTTGTTCTCTATGCAGAGCGCATCTCCTACGTGCTTAGCAAGGACAAGATAGCAGACCCTGTGACTGATGAAGATAAATCATATAATGAAAAATATGATGAAGATAATAATCTGGCAAGATGTTACATCCTTGGGTCATTGTCCAATGTGCTTCAGAAGCAACATGTGGAAATGAACCATTGCCAAGAAATTATGCTGAGTCTGAAAGAAATGTTCGGTGACATAAACCGCACACAGCATTATAATGTGATGAAAGAGCTTATTCGCTGCAAGATGCAGGAAGGGACCTCTGTCAGAGAACATGTACTCAAAATGTTTGGGTACCTCTCTGAGCTGGAAACCCTGGGAGCGTACTTGGACTCTGAAATGCAAGCTGATTTCATTCTCCTGTCGCTCCCTAAGTCTTTCAACAACTTTGTTGTGTCTTACCACATGAACAAAGGTGATTTCACAAACGCTGGGCTGTTGGCTGCATTGAAGTCTGCAGAAGACGTCTTGAAGAAGGACGTCCCCTCTGCTAGTGCAATGGTTGCACAGGTGAGAGGAAAGCACGGGCGGAAGCAAGGTTCTCAGAAGGGCCCAGCCTCGAAGAGAAAGAAGAAGAATCAAGGAGTTGGTTCATCTTCTAGTGCTTCCACACTAATGACATCGAAAAAGACCGATGTCTGTCACCACTGCAAGAAGCCGGGGCACTGGCGGCGTAACTGCCCTGATTACCTGAAGTCTACCGACAAAGGTAATGCCCCAGCAGGTATGAAATCTACTTTCATCATTGAAACTAGCTTTCTCGTTGGACGAGAAGGAAGTTGGGTTATAGATTCTGGTGCTTCTGTTTATGTATGCAATTCATTGCATTTGTTTCAGGAAACTAGGAATCTGGAGCATGGGGAGATAGTTATCCAGATGGGATCTGATGCAAGTGTTGCAGCAGTCGCCATCGGGACATGCAGACTGTCGTTATCTAGTGGTCGAGTCCTAGTACATAAAGAGTGTCTTTATGTACCTGAGGTCAGGAGGAACTTGATATCTGTGTCTAAGCTTGTTAGACATGGGTACTCTTTCCTGTTCTGTAATAAATTAGTCATTAATAAATATGATAAATTTGTTGCGGAAGGTGTTCTGACTTCTAGTGGACTCTATGAATTGTGCATTGATGAATGTGTCATAAATGTCACTACCACTAATAATAAAAACCCCAAGAGATCCAGGGAGAATGGAAATCATTCGAATATGATTTGGCATCAAAGGCTTGGTCATTTATCTGTTGATAGGATCAATAGATTGATAAAGGATGGACCTTTAGATTTTCTACAGGTTCAAACTTTACCTACCTGTGAACATTGTATTCGAGGTAAAATGACCAGGATGCCTTTCCGTAACAAGGTTACGAGATGCGAGGGTATTCTCGACCTAATACATACTGATGTATGTGGTCCCTTCAATACCGCGACTAGAAATGGATATCGATATTATTTGACGTTTATCGATGACCATTCGCGATATGGGTTTATCTTCCTGCTTCGTCATAAATCTGAAACCTTTGAAAAGTTCAAAGAGTTTAAGGCATTGGTTGAGAACCAAGCCGACAGGAAGATTAAACTGATTCGATCTGACCGAGGTGGTGAGTACCTCTCAGATGAATTCAAGGAATACCTTAAAGAGAATGGAATTGTCTCCAATCTCACTCCTCCTGGAACTCCCCAACTTAATGGTGTTGCTGAAAGACGCAATAGGACCATCATGGACATGGTCCGTTCAATGATGAGTAAAGCACATTTACCTCTTAGTTTCTGGGGATATGCAGTAGAGACTGCAATATATATCCTAAACAAGATTCCTAGCAAATCTGTACCCAAGACTCCTCATGAGCTCTAGTATGGAACCAAACCTAGTGTCAATAACTTGAGGGTTTGGGGATACTTGGTTCATGCGAAGAACGTGGACGCAAGTAAGCTAGAATCTCGCACTCGTGAGTGCTACTTCATTGGGTATGTTAAAGATGGTATTGGATACCAGCTTTATGACCCTGAGACCCAAAAGGTTTTTGTCTCTAGGGATGTGAAATTTCTAGAGGATGATTTCCTTAAAGGTCAAGACAAGAATGAAGTAGAGGAGCTCATTGAATCCCCAGAGGATTCTGAGATTCCTGAACCAGAAACTGAAGAGATAAATGAAGATGAAACACCCATACCTCTTCGAAGGAGTTCGAGGGTGGTTGCACCACCTGAAAGGTATGGATTCCATGTGTCAGGTGAGACTGACAATGATCCTTCTTCATATGATGAAGCACTTGCGGATCATGACATGGATAGATGGATGCTAGCAATGAAGTCAGAGATTGACTCCATGCATAAGAATGGTGTATGGACCCTAGATGATCCACCTAGAGGGGTAAAACCCATTGGGTGTAAATGGATCTTCAAAAGAAAGAGGGGACCTGATGGGAAAGTAGAGACTTTCAAGGCACGGCTCGTGGCCAAGGGCTACACACAGAGAGAAGGCATCGACTACGATGAGACATTCTCTCCTGTGGCCATGCTTAAGTCCATCAGGACACTGCTGGCTATAGCTGCATCTCTTGACTACGACATCTGGCAGATGGACGTCAAGACGGCTTTCCTCAATGGATACCTCGAGGAGGATATCTATATGGAGCAACCCCAGGGCTTCATAGCTGAGGATGGTAAAGTGTGCAAGCTGAAGAAATCCATCTATGGGCTCAAACAAGCTTCTCGTAGCTGGAACATCAGATTTGACGAAACCATAAAGAGTTATGATTTTGTGCAGGACCCTGATGAACCTTGTGTGTACAAGAAGCTTAGTGGGAGCGCCATTGTGTTCATCGTGCTTTATGTAGATGATATCCTTATCATTGGGAATGATACAGGAATGATGACCAGTGTGAAGATTTGGCTATCCCATACCTTCGAGATGAAAGATCTTGGAGAAGCCTCTTACATCTTAGGCCTGAAGTTGTTCAGAAACCGAGAAAAGAGAATATTGGGATTATCACAACATGGATATATCAAGAAGATTCTTGAACGATTCCGTATGGATAGTTCTAAGAAAGGATTCCTCCCCTTAGGACATGGTATCCATCTGTCCAAAGGGATGGCTCCTCAAAGTGTTGAGGAAAAGAAGGCCATGGTTGGATGCCCTTATGCATCAGCCGTAGGAAGCTTGATGTATGCCATGATGTGTACTAGGCCAGACATCTGCCATGCAGTGGGAGTGGTAAGTCGTTACCAATCCTGCTATGGAGAGAAACACTGGAATGCAGTAAAGAACATATTCAAATATCTAAGACGGACGCAAGATTACATCTTGGTCTATGGGGATGGTGATCTCCAAGTCTTGGGATATACAGATTCAGACTTCCAGTCAGATATTGATGATCGAAAGTCGACATCAGGGTTTGTATTCCTGTTGAACGGTGGTGCTGTGAGCTGGAGAAGCAAGAAGCAGGACACTACGGCGGATTCAACAACAGAAGCCGAATACATTGCCGCATCGGATGCTGCAAAAGAGGCGGTGTGGTTGCGCAGGTTCATCTTGGAACTTGGCGTAGTTTCCTCTGATACTCCCATCCCGTTACTCTGCGATAACACTGGAGCCATTGCCCAAGCAAAGGAACCCAGGTGCCATCAGAAGAGCAAACACGTGGAAAGGAAATACCACATCATTCGGGAGATTCAAAAGCGTGGTGATATCATCATCACCAAGGTGGCCTCTGCCGACAACATTGCTGATCCTCTTACCAAACCTCTGACACAGAAGGTTTTTGACCAGCATGTAATGAGTATGGGTTTACGGATTGTACCTGAATGGTTCTGAGGGCTAGTGGGAGATTGTTAGACTTGTGAGCCCTGGGCGAACCATTCTTACAATAAATGTTATTGTAATATTTAAGTTTATCAATAAAAGTTATTGATGTTTCACTCCCTTTCTGAAATTATATGAATGAATGCACTATAAGGTCCCTCTGTACGATTAGGGTTATGTACCATGGCCAGCTTGATGATCATATAGCTGTTGTTTCATTAAATGAATCATAGAGTCTGGTGTTTGGATGAATATCTAAGGAGTTAGATGGAGGACTCATCAAACACCGTCAAATGATTGTCAAGAGAAGATCTCCAGCCTGAGTAGGAGATGGCAATCCTTTCTCACATAGGCTGATATCTGACCGACCTCTTGATGCAGGTCCTCTGCATGGGAATAGTGATTCGGAGGTGTCAGATTAGTTAGGTCAATGGGTTGACCTAACGAGATCGAGATAACTTAAGTCCTATGTCGAATGCTGTCACAACATAGGCACGCATCCTCTGACCGGAGACAGATATATTGCTATATATCTAAGTATGTACATTTGGCAGACCAATAGATTGATGACCTAACCAAGGTCTATACACCGGCGAGCTGGTGTGCATATAATGGTATATGAGCAATATGATCTCTCAAAGGGATCATACAGGTTCACTTGTGAACCGGAAGACATGAGCTCACTCATGAGGTATTGGGACCGATCAAATTCCATGCATGGTCGTCATGCTTTGGAAGCATGACATGAATTTGAAGGTATGATATATGCTTTGGGAAAGCATATGATCGATACCAAATCCCAATGACCAAGATTGAGAAACTTAATGATTAAACCCTGAAGAAGACAGTATAAAATGATCTTGATCTTCGGGTTGATCATGGGTCTTCCAGTATGCAGGATGTACAGGTATTGGGAATACCTGAAGGGTGATGTGATCATAAACGATTGTATATCCATGACGCTTCCATTCCGAGGGAGTGATGAAACAGGTCTGGATTTTAGTGACTCCTTTCAGTAGAGAAGCAATCCGATCTTAGTCCAAGTGTTGGACATTGGTCTGAATGGGATTCAGACTCAATGAGAAGATTGGATTTGCGGCCTTGATTTAATCAAGCATCTGTGAGAGGTCCGTAAGATCTGGATTTGAGATGAGATCTCAACATCCAAGTCACTATACGTGGAATAATACAATCGCCCTGTCCTTATCTCCAAGTATCTACGGAGAAAGCACATTATTCTTGAAAGGGTTCAAGAATAATTCTTTTGATGAAATATCCAAGTAAGGACTTGATGATTAAATGTGATTTAATTATCAAGCTTAAATATGAATATGATTCATATTGAGAAAATGATTATCTAAGATAATTAAATGAGATTTAATTATCAAAGATTAAGAGAATATGGATAACCATATCCATGATATATGCATGTTATAAATATTATTTATAATGTACATATATAAGAGAGAGAATTTATGTAAATAGCATTTGTTAATTAATAATGTGAATTGGATTCACATTTGTTAATTAATTGGAAATGCAATTTACTAACTAGTTTGGGTTGTGAATATGATTCACACATTATTCAATGGCAAGATTGAAATATTCACAAAATTAATTTGGAATTAATTTGGAGAATATTTATTGGGATTAATTAATGAATTATATGATAAATAAAATGGAGAATAACCACCTCCATGGGTGGCGTCACCCATGAATTGTTCATGGGTGACGCCCCCCCCTTTTTAGGAGGGTGGTTGACTCCATCTCATTTATCATGTTATCTCTTCATTAATTAATTTTAAATTGTTGTTATTGAACAACAAATCCTAGCCATTGATTTATCATGGACCAAGCATATCCCTTGGATCCATGAGTCCCATGGATTGAGATCCATTGGATCCTAAACTAGTATATAAGGAGGGCTAGGGTAGCCTCTCCATGGTACATCATCTAGAGTTGTGAAAGACAACTTCTCTCTCTCTCTCTCTCTCTCTAATTCTCGTGTGTGGTCTCTCTCTCAATTACCAAGTGGCCGTCCACTTTGAATATTGAAGAAGAGAGGATCTTGCTTCGCCTTCAAACCTTGGATCTTCATCAAGGATTGCGGGAAGGACGCGACTCATCATCGTGCCCGCAAGCGCATTCTCCGTGGGTCGGACTTAAGATAGGAGGATCTCTACTTTGGGATCTCGCGATCACAACCACGCTTCAAGAGGTAACCCTTGTACTTTGTGGTTTGATGAAACGATCCGAGAAGTGTTCTCGTGATCATGTGGTTTCATCATTATGTTAAAGAAATTTTAATTTCCGCTGCATCTAGCATCTAGTACGACTAGTTGCTCCGATCGTATTCGATACGATCAACACGCTTCCGTGATGCGCTTGAGGATTCTCAATATCCTTCATAAACCACCTCTTTGAATCCAATACTCTTCTGTATATATATCAACTCACTCTTAGTTCCCCAATACTTAGTATAGGGGGACCGATATCATTGTGTATACATCACTTCTGTTCTTTTCGCTCACCCTCGACTGCCTCATTTCATGCTTTTCTTATATGATTAGTCCCTTAAAAGTCTAAGTATAGGAGGGGTGAGGTCGACTTCCATTATTCTTGACTCAACTATATTTTGTACGAGTTATGTCTACATTTTATTTTGTGCCAAGGACATACACGTGCTAAGTATAGGGGGGTGTTTGTATATATTCTATCTACTTTATCCATAGCTCATACTTTAATTGTTTCATCTAACATCGAAGATGGGTACAAGTAGTGTATATTTTGTATATAATACTAAATGCTTTCTGTATATAATACCTATTTTTCAAAAAAATTTAAAAAACTTTTTGCATTAAAAAAATAAAAAAAGAAAACAACAAAATCACTCATGGTCTTGCATTTCATCAAGCATCACATGCATTCCTTGGTTGGATTATTCCTGACACATTCACTATCAATCAAGGCTTGAGGATGTTGAGGACGCTTGATTTCTGTGATCTTGAGAATCAGAGTTAGCCAGCCTTTGTCATTAGAGTTTTGAACTTAATAATCCACACTTCCCTTGTTTGAAAGATTTGAGGGCTATATTGCACTCTTCATCTCTACCTTCAAAAAGAATAGGGATATTTACACCTACAACCCTGAGTAATTAGGTAATTACCTCAAGAACCATCGATGATCACGAATTACATACAGAACCCTGGATAATGCTTAACCTTTACATGACATAACCTTATGTCAATTTCCGTTTGAATGCTCCGTTAACTCTGACGGAAAAAGAAATATATTGACCATTTTACCCTTCAAAAGACATCATATTTATAACTTGATGTCATTTTGTGAAACAAGATGGCTCATGGCCATCTGCTCGTTCCCGACAAGCTGCTCCCTCCAGCTGCGCCCACGCCGCATACGAGCTCCAACCCTCTCCCTCCTCGCGTGTCCGACCCCCACATGCGAGCTCGGCACTGGCAAGCTGCAACTCACGAGTTCCTCCTGGACGCCGATGAGGAACCTCCTTGTCGAAGCCCCAGCCTCCTGAGCCCCCACCCTGTCATCCTCGTGGAGCGCCACTCGCCATCGCCATGGTTGAAGCACCCCCTGTTCGTAGTCTACCGCACCCCCCTGGACTCTTGCCTGCCATCGATGAATCGCAGCTCTTCCCCCGCAGTCCACCCCCACCCCCCACCCCCCGCGCTTGCCTGCCATGGCCATGGTCGAAGCCCTGTTTGCAGACCACCACCCCCTACCCCCGCAGTCCACCCCCTTCCCCCCGCCTGCCTGCCATCTCCATGGTCGAATCCTTGTTCTAAACACTTGTGAAGTATAGACACCAGCCCTCGCTTACCTCACGTCACATGCAAACGGATGTGCCTTGATGACCTTCCCCGCTTCTGGGCCATTTTAATGTCCAACATTCTACTTATAGCTTAATCTCCATGGCTCCTCCATTCCTCCCCTTTTTGCTCATGTTCCTCCTACACGGCTCCTCTGCCACTGATCGTCTCAGTTTCGGCCAATCCATCACCGCCAACGAGACATTGTTGTCGAGCAGCGGCACATTGGTGCTCGTCTTCTTCCTCCCCTCCAACACCACCTCCAATTCTTACCTCGGCATATGGTGTTGCGGCTCCGATGTCCGCACAGCAATATGGGTCGCCAACCGTGAGGCCCCGCTGCCTCTTTCCGTGCCATCTTCAGGCTCTACAACTCCTCTAATCTCGAGGTCATCGACTCCAATGGTACCATCCACCGTCCCCCATCCCCGTTCGCAGTTCACCGCCCCTCCCCCCAGCCCTCGATAATCATGCCCCTTCATCATCTCTGCGACCTCCCCCTTGGCCAAGTCCCACAACTGCACCAAAGTGTCCATCCCACCGGACATCACCCCTCCCTCCGGCAGTCTCTTGGTGGGAGGTAACCATAGTATAGGGCCGACGAAGCTTGAGTGCCCAGCAAGCGTCTTCGACAGTGAGTACCACCCATTCATCTTAGGATCTGCCGTCCAAACCCTAACGGTGCGGTCCCTCGAGAATGTCGCGATCGCCGCCTCGACGCAGCCAAAGCCAGCCACCATTGAAAACTCGAAGCCCAGGTCGAGCCCCCTCCTCCTAGACATCTTCCTTTTTTCCCCCTGGACCTCTTTCTCTTTTTTTGGATTAATATCAGCCGTTAGATCACTGCTAGGTTAGATTAACTCAACCATCTGGTTGAGTTAATGGAATAAACTAACGGAAGGCTACGGGTGTAAAATGGAGCGGTTATTCGTGGTCTAGATGTAATTCGTGATTATCGAGGGTTCTTGGGGTAATTACCAAATTACTCAGGGTTATGGGTGTAAATATCCCAAAAGAATATGATCAACACAATCACTTTTACAACTGCATGTTTGATGAGATGAGTTGAGTTATCACTTGAGGAACTAGGACTAGATATTTCAGTTTAGACCCGATCTAATGATGCTCGAGGATGGGATAAAGTTAATGAAGGCTTCAAGAAACATGAGTGTAAGCAAAACATTAGCCAGTATGTGAAAAAGTTCACATGCTATCTTTTGATATTTACCTATGTGCCAGGGTGTGATGAAACATAATTAAATTGTTGATCAGTGTGCGCCAACTTTTAGTAGAAGCAGTGGAGCTAGCCAAACAAACAAAAAGGAATGAAAGAAATGTCAAAGAAAAGCTCTATCCTCCAAAGTCAAATTACAAAAGTGCTTCCACCAATGGCAAGCGCTCCCAAACATTCTCAAAGTGTCCACTTTGACCAAGTGCTAATTAGGTCCAAGGAGTTGGGCTGACACCAAAGAAGGGCTCTGCATCGTAAATGCAACAAGTATGGGTGTTGAAGGTATCTTATATACTAAAAAAAAGAAATACCCCAGTGTACTCCCAGAAAAACAAGTGCAGACGACTCCAACTCTGTTGACGAACACATTGATCAACAAGATAAAAAATATACTTGCATTGATTGATAAGACACTCGAGAGGCCCCTTGTTCTAATGTGAGGGAGAGAAAATTAGACACAATCATATGCCCTCCATCATCCAGCCATCCATCTACACTTTCAAGTCTGACAAACTAATGAGACGGTTGACTGAAGCAAGAATAGACTTATTCCCTAGTGTTGAGGATTAGGCCTAGAGGAGAGTCTCCTGGACTACAACTTTGGGTGATGTCTCGACTCGACTCTCATGAATGCAGTACACTAAAAGTCATATCCTCATATTTTATGTACAAAAGGAGTCTGAAAATTAGAGAAGTTGGATTCCTTATGACTAAAGCATGGTTGAGCCCATAAATTTAGGATTACCTAAATTGAGGGTTTTGAAAAATTGAGCCTTGAAACTTTACACGTACAATCAAGGAATTATCAAACTAAATCATTCATGCATTTACGCTTGGGGACGAGCATGGTTTAAGTATAGGGGTAAGATCCCTCAGGGATCTAACAGACCACATCCGGGTCATCAGTAGCCTTCCCAGAGGTAGGACCACGGAGCTTCATCCTCAGGTACCTTTGACCTTCAGAAGATCCTTGATGAGCTCAAACTCATCCACAACGAGCAACACGATCAGAGATCTAGCATCAATTGGTATTTCACATTAGCGTGATGAGTTCACCGCCCTTAGGACCTCCATCCCAGCACAAGTTTAGGTTAATCAAGAAAACCTAAATCAAGGACAAAATCGATAGAAGGATCATGTATATTATTCAAATTTCTTAGAATCATATCATGAGATCCTATCGCATGGTGTTCACCATATTACTCTAAGGAGTGGTAGGACCGTGCATATTCCTGATCTGGCACAGTGGAGTGGAGCGGAGGATACTGTTGAGCCAACCCCTGTGGATAGCTCAGAGAAGAAGGATCACTACCAGCAGCAACACCTTTAGGATCACCAGGGGGATTTCAATCCCCCAAAATCCATAAAATTAAAAAACCTAAAAAAATAAAAAAGAATAATAAAGCAACATCGAGCACGATCGTGAGAATTGAGTCTTCAGGAGATGAGAAGATCTCTTTGGATGTATCACCAGTAGTTTTTACAGCTTCAGTTTCAGTTCGATTTCATGCATGCCAGTCGAGTTCTATATAAAGTCCAAGTCCAAGTCATAGTCATATACATCTGAATTTCGATTCCAATAAGAACTCATATAATGATATTTCTGTTTCACATCATGAGCCTCCAATAGTCCCTTTCCCTGAAGCTTTATCTAGTGGAAAGAAGAAAAATTCTCAAAAAAATGATATTAATGGTTTGGAGATGAAAAGGATGTGTCATGACAATGTTAAAGTTGAGATCCCTTTCCTTCAATTAGTTGATATGGTTCTTGTATTCAAGAAGTGCCTAAAGGTGAGATGCACACCTGTTAGGACTAGCACGAAAAAGAACACTCAAACAATGAAACATGTGTTATCCATAGCCACTACATGTGTCGCAACGAGATTCCAAGGAAGAAGAGAGATCTAGGAGCACACTTTGTCACCAGTCAAATAGTTGGCGTATTATTTGCTCATACTCTACTTGATAACAGATCCTCAATCAATCTACTGATGTATTCCCTCCTAGATAATCTAGATTTAGGGCCTCTAAGAAGACCGAGAGCATTCCTACAGTTCACAGACCGATCTAATAAGTGGCCTAAGGGAATGTTGACGGATGTTATCCTTAACATCGAAGGGAAGAAGTACAAGGTGGACTTCACATTCCTAAACATGGAGTATCCCCAAAGATGGCAAGATTCTCATATCGTACATGGTCAGCCTTTTCTGAGGATAGCTGGAGCTATCTTTGATTATACTCAAGGAAAGATATGCTTTTATGCACATAATGAAAATGTAGAGTTGGAAATGCAACAATCAAAATGACAGAAACCTAATTCGGAGAGAAGTAAAAAGTATCTCTCATCCGAGGATGAATACTACAGAGTTGACATTGTTGATCACTACCAACATCAGACAACTTGGGTTGACGAGCCCCTCTCACCAAGATAAGACAATGTAGATGAGGCAGTACGATAGATCCTATAGAATCAGACCTTACCCATAAGATAATTTTCTCATGAATATCCCTACATTCTCAATGACTCAGAAGACAACTTAGTCTTATCATACTTGTTCCCTTTAAGACAATCAAAGGATGAGGATGACGAGTTGGATGCGGTTGTTACCGATTTCTTGGATATCTTTTGCGATCCAACTCCGAGAAAAATTAGTTGCTGGCTACTATCACAACAAATCTAAGCACATCCACCATAGAGCCATACTCAAAGGTTGTTGAGCCAGATTCAAAGGTTGTTGAGCCAGATTTACCTAATGATCATACCACCCCTGAGCTCAAACCTTTACCCACCACCTTGAAGTATGACTTCCTTGTGATACCACTAAGGAAGTTCCTGGTCATTATCAGTTCTAGCTTGACCTATGAACAAGAATCTCGCATGCTCGAGATTCTTAAACAAAACTGTAAGACCATAGGATGGAGTGCGTGCAACTTCATGGGATTAACCTCGCTTTGTGCTCACACCATATTTACCTTGAGGAAGGTGCTAGTCCCTGTCATGAGTTCCAACGCAGACTGAATCCAAACTTATGAGAGGTGTGGGGTTTATGTATCCCATATTTGATTCCAAGTAAGTGGCACCCCTTCATGTAGTCCCTAAGAAGGAAGGACTTCAGATAATCATCAACTCAAACGGAGAGGAGATTGCGACATAGGTTTCCATGTCATGGTGTGTCTATGTGGATTAGAGACGCTTGAATGTCGCTACAAAAAAGTATTATTTTCCCTAACCATTCATAGACCAGATTTTGGAGATACTTATAGTGAAAGAATATTTTTCTTTCTATATGGGTACTCCGGCTACAACCAAGTGACAATCAGTCCTGGGGACCAGGAAAAGACCACATTTACATGTTCGTTCGATACACATGCATTCAATTGCATTCCATTTGGGTTATGCAATGCACCAGGGACTTTCCATCATTGCATGATTGAAGTATTTATCGAGATGGTGGGCGATTTCCTGGAGATCTTCATGGATGACTTCTCGGTCCATGACAAATCGTTTGATACTTTTCTATCTCATTTGGATCGAGTCCTCAAGAAGTGCAGTGAGGTGAATCTGGTATTCTCTAAGGAGAAGATCCATTATATGATTCAAGAGGGCACTGTCTTGGGGCATGTCATCTCCAAGTGGGGAATGGAGGTTGACCCTGCCAAGGTGGATGTGATCAAGAAACATCAAACACCAACCAACATCAAACAAGTGTGGTCGTTCCTCGAGCATGTTGGTTTTTACCGCAGATTCACAAAGGACTTCTCAAAGACTACTCAACCACTAACATAACTCTTAGGAAACGACACCGAGTTCATTGTAGATCGCATGTGTCTTGAGGACTTTGAGACCTAAATAGGAAGATCATGGATGCTCCTATCCTACATGCCCCAGATTGGTCTCTTCCTTTTGAGATCATGACAGATGCTTCTGACTTTGCTGTTGGGATCGTGTTAGGAAAAAGGAGAGAAGGGATTCCTTATGTCATTCACTACGCAAGAAAAGTACTCTATCAATATCAATCGAATTATACCATCACAGATAAGGAAATGCTTGCCGTAGTGTTTGCCTTGGAAAAACATATTTTAGGGTCTGAGCTTACTTTGTTTATAGATATACAACCATTAAGTACCTCATGGAAAAGAAGGACGTGAAGGCATGTCTTCTTAGGTGGATTCTACTACTCCAAGAGTTCGAATTGCATATCAAGTATAAGCCAGGAGTGAAGAATGTGGTGGCCGATCACCTCTCCCACATAGAGTCACATAGTTCCTCTAAGGCTGACCCTATCAAGGACTTCATACCTGACGAGTGGATTTGTTCTGTTGACTCTCTTCCATGGTATGATAACATGGTGAATTTCTTAGTATCTAGGACAACTCCCCATGACTGGCCCAAGAGCAGCATTGATCGACTTAAGTCAGATTCTGGAAAATACCATTGGGAGGATCCATTCCTTTTCTTCGAAGGTCTGGATTGTGTCTGGCGCATGTGTATTCCTCTGGAGGAATACATAAGTGCCCTCACTTACTATCATTCCTTGGAGGCAAGAGGACATCACTCCAGGAAGAGGACCTCCTGGAAAGTGCTTCAGTGTCGCTTGTACTAGGCAACTCTATTCTGTGATGCATATGCATTTGTTAGGTCATGTCTAATATGTCAGAAAATGGGAGGGACCATCAATTCCAAAGACAAAATGCTCATGCAACCAGTCATTATTGTTGACGTTTTTGATGCATGGGGTATATATTTCATGAACCCATTCCCTAACAGCCATAGTTACGAGCATATTCTCCTGGCGGCCAATTATCTCTCTTGATTGGTGGAAGCTATCCCTACCTAAGCCGTAGATAGCAAGACTGTCTGCAAGTTCGTGAAAGATCACATCATTTCACGGTTCGGGCTTCCTAAAGTCATTATCTCTTATGGAGGGTAGCCACTGTATTAATAGGGAAATGAAAAGGTTAACAAAGGACTATGGCATAGAGCACCATGTCTCTAGTCCATACCATCCAAAATTGAATGGCATGGTTGATGTCTCGAATTGGGAGGTGAAGGGCATTTTGCAGAAGCTGGTCTGACCTAACAAGAAGAACTGCTCCCAGCTCTTGGGCCAAGTTCTTTGGGCATATCAGACTGCTTACAAGACCCTACTTGGAACCTCTCCATTCCGAATGGTAAATGTGAAGTCATGTCATCAGACACTGAGCTGATACACAAATATGAATGGGCATTAAAGAAAGTGAACTGGAACACCCATGAAGTACAGTAGAGAAGAAGGATGGATCTAAACGAGCTTTTAGAAATCAGAAACCTTGCATATGATAACAACATAATCTACAAGGACAGAATCAAGCGTTGTCATGATCGACATATCAGAAGAAAGAATTTTATTCTAGGGCAGAAGGTTTGGTTATTTAATGCTAGGTTGAAGATTTTTCAGAGCAAGTTGAAATCCAAGTGGATGTGACCATTTATTGTTAGAGAAGTGAACACAAACAATAGTGTATGGATTGCAGATCATATAGATGGTGCACGATCGTTGTATGTGAATGGAAAGTTGCTGAAGCATTTTGTAGGATTAGATGAGAAATTAACCCAAATTGAAGAGATCTCATTCAAACATTTCCCAGAAACCCATGATCCATTCTTAGGGAATGCATGAATCCTCACCACTTCCACCATCTCCATGCATCTTTCCCCACTCCCCATTCTTTCTTTATATTCCCCATCCCCATCGATTCTCATACTCAATCCTGATCTACACTTAGGCTAACCAGAGCCTAAGTCTAGGGGGAACAGATGCCCACCATGCATATATTCATCCATTTCTCCTCTTGACCTTGACCACTCCATTTTTATCTTCTTCTATAATTAGGTTGACCAGAGCCCAAGTATAGGAGGCAGGTTGACTTCTACATGTCTTTTGTTTTTCTCTCTCCTATGCTTATCACGAGCTATGTCTTTTCCTCACTTCTTGTGCTCTGTGGACATATCACCCGCTATGTATAGGGGGACATGTATATATTACATATATACTTTACCAATAGCATGTACTTTCACATATTTTTGTATATATTATGCAATAATTATGGGATGTGGTTTAATAAAAAAGAAAAAAAGAAGCTTCTTATTTACTCTTGCATATCATCCTTGCATCCATATAAAAAATGAGAATAAAATTATCTTGCACCTCATATGCATTTCATTTGCATAGCTAGCTTATGCAACATGGAAAATTATTATATTCCGAATTGAGTTATGAATAGAAGTTGAGCGTGGTCTTGACTTGGACTTAATCTACCTAATTTTCAGGGGAACTTCATCGAGAAAGAGGATTTTGGAAGATTAAGGTCTTTGACTTAATTCTTCGAGTTCCGCATAATGAAGTGCAGATTTTGACTACTAGTGTCTAACCTGGTCTCCTCATTCTAGGTAGGACTTCTGAATAGGGAATTAATTTGTACCCTCATAATATGTACTTAACTCAACTCAGACGAGATGATGGAAGACTATGCGATTCTCTTTCCTGGTAACGTGAACATCTTTAGATCGAATTACGGGTGGAAATAAAGTTTCGAAAGAGGGATGGGCACAATTTCTTCTAAGACCTCAAAACATGTGCAAGAAGAAAGATTTTATATATGTATAGGTACAAAGGATCCATGCAGAGTTACCAAAAATCCATAACAAAAGAAGCCAACTACCAAAAGCATATTTGACCAAAAAGGTCCAGCTTCAAGACAACTTGAAGATCTTGGTGGAGACTTGACTACACTAGACGACTTCACAATGAGAGATTACACTGGTTACCCTCTAATTCTTTTCCCTTTCTTTTAAAAAATTCTCCCCCGTTCGATTGTGAACACAACACGACTGGACTCAGAAGGAAATACCTGATTCCCCGAGGATGAGTTATTGGAGGGGTTTGCATGGTAGTCCGACATTCTTTATGGGAAGAGTTAAAACCTTTCATACACATGAGACAATTATTCAATGTTCATGGGGCATTGTTTGGGAGAAGGATTGATCTAAGATGACTTTTGAGACAAAATTGTTTATTTTGTTACAATGATATGTAGAACTTGGGAGCTATTGATTTTAAAACAATAATTCTTACAAAAGTTCTGTCAAAGTATTAATCAAAATGTCGAGTCTAGCTCCATTTTCACCTTCTGTTTTTGACCTTGGTATGAAACCCAAAATCATCTTACTTTTGCATTTCATTTTAGTTGCTCAGGGACGAGCAAGGTCTAAGCATAGGAGGTTGATGAATCTATGATTCATCACACTAAAAGTTGAAAATAGAGCTTCATTTCTGGGTAGTTAGCTGCATTTCATCGTTTACTATACATATTTACCATTCATGCACTTGGACTAAATATCTGCATTTTAACACGCATTTTTTTGCATATTCACATTTTTACCTAACTTCATGCTTTTTTACATAAATCATGCTAACTCTAGTTGACATGAAACCACCTTCGTTGTGTATATATCATTAACTTTAATCCATGAAAAATCTTTAAAAATGTTAACTCGTACATATGCAAAATAAACCCAAACCCTAATTTTAGGACAAACAGACTAAAACACTTGTATATTTTTCATACCTTGTCTGATTTCACTCTACTCACTTTTAAAACAGCATCAATTCATATTTCTTCAAAATAAGACCAATTTCATAAAAATCGAAGTTCATTGTAAAAGCAAAATATTAGGCCTCTTTTGCACATTAAACATTTTCTCTGATTTTGACCTATCATTTCATATACATATTTCATCCATTCTATCTATCTTCTCTTTCATGTCTTTAATTTAGTCATTATTTTAATAAATCATATAAAATTTAAAACCCAAAAAGATCATAAAAGCAAAGAAAAATACCAAACCTAGCTTGACCTTATTCACCTAATCAACTTGTACATAATTAACCTTCCTAATTTATTTTCACATTAAATCAACCTGTCAAAATCCAAAAGATGTCATTTGATTCCATTTCATTTTCCATAGCACATTTGATTTTTATGCATTTATTTATCATCATAAAATCATATAAAAATTGCAAAGCTAAAAAATTGATTTTTGTATACATAAAATATCACCAAAATATGCATTTCTTACATGCACCCGAGTCCTTCATGAGCATTATAGACATAATTAGATGCACGTTTTTAGTGTTAACCTATTTTGCATGCAAGTTCAGTTTCTATTTTTTAATTTATTTATCTCAACATTTTAAGCATCGGTCAAGCACTCTGGTCAATTCTAGGCCACATTTCACGCTCCCATTGTACCACATGGCTATTGGTCTCCCTCACCCTCTCTCTCTCCACGTGTTAGGCTCATGAGGCCACCCTTTCTTCCCCTATCACGTGCTTAGCAGGTGATCAACTGCTCTCTCCTCCTTGCATGTGCAAAGCACATGGCCCTAGTAATGATACACTAGGCAACTCGTGCTAAGGAATATCAATAGCCGTTGCGACCCAAATTGCTAGGCGCAATCAATCAAGAAAAATCAAGACTAATAAATAAAACAATCAAGTAGAAAAATCAATGTTAGCGGTATCCACTATTTATATAACCTGGTATAGCGACCAGGGTCAAATATAAGGAGCACGAGTGAAACCTACGAAGTAGTTCTAATCAGGAAACAAGGCAAATTTTTGTGGTTATTAATTTGCAATTTTTTATATTTTTAAAATAAGGAAACAAATAAGCAAGTGAGGGTACAAAATAGTTTTAACAATTATTATTAAGATTAAAAATGCTAAAAAATAGGGAATAAAATTATTTTTGTGTTGTTCAAATATGGAAATGTTTTTGGTGATTTATGGTATTTTCGTAATTTTTATATGATTTTATAAAAAAACAAAATCCAAATAGAGAAACAATGTACAGCTTGGGCTAAAAGGCAAGTTTATAATAGTAAGAATGCCTTAAAGTCCTGGGAGAGATTTTTATGAAAAAGCAAAAAAATATGTAACTACAACCACTTAAAACCATTTTTTTATTTTCTAAAATTTTTAATTATTTTTATGAGTTTTTACCTCTTTTGTAATTTATAGGAGTTTTACAAGGAGCTTAATTTGCAAAAATCCTACTAAAGACAAAGTATATGAAAACAAACATATAAATTTTTGTGGAATTTTTCAAACAATTTTTACATTTTTTTGGTATTTTGAAAATTGGTAGAATGCTTTTTAAAGGTTTTTATTTTAAGAAAATATAAAATAAAAATAAATTAGGACATAAAAGTTACCATAAATATTACACGTTAGCATGGGCTAACTATAATTTTTGTGGAATTTTTGGAGTTGATTTAGTAATTATTTGATTAAAAACAAAGCACTCAACAGATATGGACCTACTTTCAATTATTGGAAAGTTTTAAGGCCAAAGAATAACATACATAAAAAGTTCAGGGCTAGACTTGCAATTTATCCACATAATTCACGCACATGCAGAATATTCACACGCACAAGGGTATAAATGCAATAATCAGAAAGTTTTTACTCAAAACATAATATCAATAAAGATCAGGGTTATAACATGCAAAAACACCACTACGCACGTGAGACGATACGTGAGCTCAGTCAGATAGGACTAAAATGGAAATACAGGAAATAACAAGGATCTAAATGCAGTGTCTGCATTTACAAAATTATTTGTTGAACTAACTAATAAAGCATGAAAAATGTGAGATAAAAGGTGCAAAGTACCCCGAAGCATGTGAGGAGGGCGTGGGGTGACACACAACGAGCTCTGAAGGAGGTGGGAACGTGTGGTGCCAGATCTGACACCTCGGGGAATGTCGGCTACGTGTGGCGCAAATGTATTAGGACGTGGAAGATCAACGGTCCAAAAGCTGCAGCAACAAGGGGCTCAGATCCAAACTGGTGCTCTGCACCTCATCCAACGGTGACAACAGATGGTGGATGAACTGGTGAAAGGCGAACTTCGATCAACGATGGGCATGCATCCCTTGGGCTGATCGAGCCACCAAAAGGTCCAGCACTTCCGGTGAGGTGCGCCACGTTGACTCTCGAAGACAGATCAACTGGATGATGGTTAGATGGCTGGGATAAGGGAGCTCCAGCTGGAAGTGCAAAGCCAAGCAGCTGGAGATGCGACAAAGGTTCCTATTGCGTAGGGGTACCTGCAATAGAAGGCTGGGACTCGGGGTTGTGCCCCGGTCAGGGTTATTGACGCAAGAAGGGAAAGAAATGATGGTGGGTGGAATCCGATCTCCGACAAAGGGGTAGAGGGATATCTAATCCTCAATCTCAACCGGATGGTCGAGCCCAAGGATGATCAGGTTGCGGTGCAAGATGATGGGCAAGAGGGTAATTCGATCATAACGACTAGGTGTGTCTATGAAGGCTCTGACCAGTTGGTCGGAGCGGGTGAACGTGCGACGGAGCGAAGTGGAAAGATTCGATGGAAATAGGAAATGAAGTCAGAATAAGTTCTACCTGAGGGTTGCAACAAGTTCCTAAGCATCAGACGATGACAGTCGTCGAGGTAGTGGCCTCAACCTTTGTGTGGAAGACGGGGAGGCTGCTCGCGGCAGATCTCCGACCTTGAAGAGTGAGTTGCTAATTCATGCCACCAAACTCCTCTCCAGAGGCGTCTCCAAGCTGTTGTCACCCAGCTAGGGATGTCCAGGGTGAAGGAAGGTGCGAGGAACAAGCTGCGGTGCCAGGAGGTCAAAAGAGATGCTTTATAGGCTTCCTAAGGGAGAGAGATGATCGGGAAAAAGCGCACAACCCTAGGAAGATCTACGCCTTCCTAGGGATCAGCAAGGATCGTGGATCCAAGGAGATGGCGTGGGTGAAGATTCAGATCAAAAGGAGGCATGACCTGATCGGGAAAAATGGGAGAAGAAGGTCCGGCGAACAGGGTCGGGTCGGGTCACGCATGGAAAAGGGCATTGACCCGGGTCAACAAAATGAGTTGGACCAATCAGATAATTCGATTTTACAAAACATTCACAAAATCAATAAAAAATAGTAAATAACTTCAAAATAAAAAGTGTATAACATAAAAAACTGTTTATTATTTTTAAAATATTTTTCTATTATTTTTATAAAAAAAACAGATTAATCTGTATACAATTTATAGTTTTATATACATGTATACTATACTTATGTATTTTGTACTATTATTTTTATTTTGTTATGTTTACACAAATACCCAAATTTTGTATTTTCTTTATTTAATACATAATTTTTGAAGTATAAAATATTTTTATTTTATTTTTTATTTATTTAGAGGCATAAAATAAATAGGGAGTGAAGCATATATACATCTATTTTGTACAAGTGAGAGAGGATTTTATTTTTATTTTTCTGATTTTATTTTATTTTTATTTTATTTTTAGGACTATACACAAGGAGGGAAAAAGAATATTTTATTTTTAATTTATCCAAAATAATTATTTACTGTTAGAAATAAAGTATAAAATATAGAGTAGGCCCTATCTCTCTCTACTTATTTTGTTTGGCAATCAGGTCAAGGATTGACATTCTCTTTGGGTTTGGGTAACTCTGTACTTATTCTAAATACCTCCTTCCTTTTTCTTTTCCTTTATTCATCTATTTTCGCGCCAATACATGCTAATTAAGTAATATTAACAAATGCATGTTGAATGCTAACTTATTGTATTTACACCTATCTACATGATGATTTTGCCATGATAAATAGCTAAAATATAAGAATAAAGAGTGAGAATAAGGGATTCATCACCCCCTATATTTTACCTTTGCTAGTCCCTTAGCAAAAAATTATTCAAAAAAGAAGAGGAAAAGAAAAAAAAAGAAGGAGAATCAAGGTTGATTATTAAACTTGTCTTCATTAAATTAAAGTATGGAGCTCAGTTAGACCTTTGGATTATTAGTTTATCAAAACCTTATTTGGACTTAAGTTTAAGACTCATCAGCCTCTAAGTTCCACCAATCCATGGTAACGACTCCTCGATAATCCAAATCAGGTTAAGTCTACATACACAAACTCTAATGACCATGATTCTTGTACGATGTTTGTGATATGTAGCTCCCCATATCAGAAATGACAAAGAAACATCCCCCCTTAATAAGGTAACTCTAATGCCCTAGTCCAGCTGCCCTTTCCTTGAGGAGTGGGGTATTCCCTTCTATGTTCAAGTACAACCGGCTGAAGAAGAGGGGAAAGAAGAGAATGGATCATGACTAGTGTAGCCATGTATCCCTGGGAGCCTTACCAGTGTAGCTAAGTCTCCCGCTGCAAGCATCATGAGATGAGAATGCGTAACATAAGCTTTGCTTTATTTGACTATATACACTCCGACAGGCATTTTATTTTCAATCAGGCCTATCCACTTTTTGAGTTTTTCTTTTTGCACATTTTTTTCCGATGTGCATATGTATAATATATCTACATTATGCAACATATATACATAAGGACTTTTTCCTCTTGAGCCAGTAGACTATCCCTCTTTTGAAGTATTATTGCAACCCACAACTCCTGTCTTTAGACCTCCAAACCACCAAACCAAGTTGAGGCACACTTCCTTCCCTAAAGGAAGACAAGAGGTTCCTCTTAGAAGTACTACCCTCGTATGCTACCCCAATCCAAAGGAAATTGCCTCCTCACCACCTCATTCGTAGAGAGCTATGTGTAAGGTGTTGGTGCAAGTAAAGCCATTGCATGTAAGAGTCATGTGTACATTGTTATGTGTTTTGCTTAGGCTCATCAAGATGACATGTGAACATAGCCTAGCGGACTCAAAGAATTAAGTCACTAATGGATCTGAAAAGTCTTAACCCCAAATCCTATAAGGTTCCTCTTAGAATTAGGTGGATTAATGTCTTAACCAAGCTCCATTTTCCAATTTAATTCAAGACTAGTTTAAATGTCAACTATGATTCAGAAGTATATAGAGTATTTACAAAAATATTTTTATACAATGTTTTGGAAAATGTGCAAAATTTTTGAAATATTTGAATGTATGCATAGATGGAGAAGTTTTGCAAACTATTTACAAACATTTACACAAAGGTTTTTGCAAACTTTTATTTTTCACGCATTTTACAAAAATTTTGTACTATATAGATAATTTTGATACAAAAATATTTACAAACATTTCACAAGGAAAACATTTTTACAATCATTTGTACAACAATATTTTTTTATAAATAGCTATGTATGTGTAAGAACGAATTTTATGTACAAGAAAAAATTTCAATTTTTTGTGATTTTTATGTAAAGGATTTTAGCCAGCTTATTTATTAACACACTCACACAAGGTACGAGTTATGGCTAAAGTATATATGTAGTATATACGACACCCCCTATACTTAGCTCGAACGATGCCCTCAGAGTGATCAAAGAGCGATGACGAAGACATAACTCGTTCTTAGTATGGGGAAGTGAAAAGAAAGGCTATACTACAAGTATATAGTACTATATACATGTATACTATAATTATGTATTTTATACTATAATTTTTATTTTGTTATTTTTACACAAATACCCAAATTTTGTATTTTATTTATTTACTACATAATTTTTGAAGTATAAAATATTTTAATTTTGTTTTTTATTTATTTAAAGGCATATAGTAAATAGGGAGTAAAGCATTTATATCTGTATTTTGTACAAGTGAGAGGATTTTATTTTAATTTTTCTGATTTTATTTTTTTTATTTTTGTTTTATTTTTAGGACTACACACAAGGAGGCAAAAAGAATATTTTATTTTAAATTTATCCAAAATAATTATTTACTATTATAAATAATATGTACAATATAGAGTAGGCCCTATCTCCCTCTACTTATTTTGTTTGGCAATCAGGTCAAGGCTTGACCTTCTCTTGGGGTTTGGGTAATTCTGTACTTATTCTAAATACCTCCTTCCTTTTTCTTTTCCTTTATTCTTCTATTTTCGCACCAATACATGATAATTAAGTAATATTAACATATGCATGTCAAATGCTAACTTACTGTATTTATACCAATCTACATGGTGATTTTGCCAAGATAAACGGCTAAAATAAAAGAATAAAGATTGAGACTAAGGGATTCATCACCCCCTATATTTTACCTTTGCTAGTCCCTTAGCAAACAATTATTTAAAAAAGAAGAGGAAAAGAAAAGAAAAAGAAGGAGAATTAAAATTGATTATTAAACTTGTCTTCATTAAATTAAATCAGGGAGCTCAGTTAGACCTTTGGATTATTAGTTTATAGGAACCTTATTTGACTTAAGTTTAAGACTCATCAGGCTCTAAGTTCCACCAATCTATGGTAAAGACTCCTCGATAATCCAGATCAGGTTAAATCTACATATACAAACTCTAATGACCATGATTCTTGTACAATGTTTGTGATATGTAGCTCCCCATCTCAGAAATGACAAAGAAACATCCCCCCTTAATAAGGTAACTCTAATGCCCTAGTCCAGCTGCCCTTTCCTCGAGGAGTGGGGTATTCCCTTCTATGTTCAAGTACAACCGGCTGAAGAAGAGGGGAAAGAAGAGAATGGATCATGACTAGTGTAGCCATGTATCCCTGGGAGCCTTACCAGTGTAGCTAAATCTCCCGCTGCAAGCATCATGAGATGAGAATGCGTAACATAAGCTTTGCTTTATTTGACTATATACACTCCGGCAGGCATTTTATTTTCAATCAGGCCTATCCACTTTTTGAGTTTTTCTTTTTGCACATTTTTTTCCGATGTGCATATGTATAATATATCTACATTATGCAACATATATGCATAATGACTTTTTCCTCTTGAGCCAGTAGACTATCCCTCTTTTGAAGTATTATTGCAACCCACAACTCCTGTCTTTAGACCTCCACACCACCAAACCAAGTTGAGGCACACTTCCTTCCCTAAAGGAAGACAAGAGGTTCCGCCTAGAAGTACTACCCTCGTATGCTACCCCAATCCATTGGAAATTGCCTCCTCACCACCTCATTCGTAGTGAGATATGTGTAAGGTGTTGGTGCAAGTAAAGCCATTGCTGTAAGAGTCATATGAACGTTGTTAAGTGTTCTGCTTAGGCTCATCAAGATGACATGTGAACATAGCCTAGCGAACTCAAAGAATTAAGTCACTAATGGACCTGAAAAGTCTTAACCCCAAATCCTATAAGGTTCCTTCTAGAATTAGGTGGACTAAGGTCTTAACCAAGCTCCATTTTGCAATTTAATTCGAGACTAGTTTAAATGTCAACTATGATTTAGAAAAATATACAGATATTTTCAAAAATCTTTTTATACAATGTTTTGGAAAATGTGCAAAAATTTTGAAAATATTTGAATGTATGCATAGACGCAGAAGTTTTGCAAACTATTTACAAAAATTTACACAACGGTTTTTGCAAACTTTTATTTTTCAAGCATTTTACAAAAATTTTGTACTATATAGATAATTTTGATAAAAAAATATTTATAAACATTTCACAAGGAAAACATTTTTACAATCATTTGTACAAAAATATTTTTTATAAATAGCTTTGTATGTGTAAGAAAGAATTTTATGTACAAGAAAAAAATTCAATTTTTTGTGATTTTTATGTAAAGGATTTTAGCCAGCTTATTTATTAACACACTCACACAAGGTACGAGTTATGGCTAAAGTATATATGAAGTATATACGACACCCCCTATAATTAGCTCGAACGATGCCCTCAGAGTAATCAAAGAGCGATGAAGAAGATACAACTCGTGCTTAGTATGGGGAAGTGAAAGGAAAGGCTATAATACAAGGACTAATCAAAGAACAGAATGAATAGAAGTCAGTGATCCCCCTATACTTAGGTTCAAGTAATCCTATGTGTAGCAGACTGTACACAAAAGGGAAGACCGAGGGTTAGGATGAACAGGATCTACCTCCCCTATACTTAGGGTAAAATATCCCTAAGTACAAGCAACAAAATAGAGGTAAAACGAATCAAAAGGATAATCAGAAGTCTGACGCCCAACCTATACTTAGGGTAAAGTACCCCCTAAGTATAACATAATCATAAGATGCAAATGGGGTATTAGACTAAAGAATGAGGTGATATAGACATCTGGATCTATATAGGTAAGAAGGACAATGGAATCAGGCAAGAGATGCAAATAATGTGAGTCAAAGACCACATCTCATGCAAAATGAATAGGGGCGATGCTAGCAATCAGCGGATCATGATCTAGACATGGCTTGAAGCGCTGACCATTGATACGGAAGGTGGACTGAGATGACATCTCAGATATGTCGATACTACCATTGTTATGCACCTTTCGGACCATGTATGGTCCTTTCCACTTACTTTGTAACTTCCCTAGGAATAATCTAAGCATGGCATCAAACAACCATACTATCTAATCTCTCTCAAACTGCTTATGGCTGATATGAGAATCATGGCATTCATTTACTCACTCCTTATGCTATAGGCTGCTTGAAAAGGTTGTGTCTCTAAGCTTCTCTAAGGATGCCAATTCAGCCGTTCTTTGATCTCCTATACTCTATGGATCTAATAATATCTCAGTGACAACCCATAGTGACTTATGCTTAATCTCAATAGGTAAATAGGAAGGCCTACCATAAATGAGACGAAAGGGAGATGTACCCAAAGGGGTCTTGAAGGAAGTCTGATATGCCCATAAGACCGAATTCAAAAGCTGTGACCAATCCTTTTGCTCTGGGCGGACTACCTTATGTAATATCGTCTTGATATCCCTGTTCGATACTTCAAAAATACCATTGGTCCGAGGCTGATATGGAGTGGCAACTCGATGGTCTATGTTGAACTCGTTAGCAACGGCCTTTACCTTGTTGTTGATAAAGTGAGACCCTGATGAATCTCGGATTCATCACTCTAAATCTCATTTATTAAGCTCAAATCCCTTAAAATCAACAACATATCGACATCTATTTTGCATAATTATCATTCCTGCATGTCTTCGTAAGAATTACATTTTAGCACTATATTCTGCACAAAATAAGAAGCCAAAAATCCAAGCCAAATGTGACCTGTAAATAGCCTAACTTCCCAAATTTTTAACTCATTCATGCTAACTCCGAATGATACAAAACCACCTCTACTATGTACATATCACTAACAAAAATAAATAAAAAATACAAAAATATCACTAACCCAAATAAGTGGACCAAAAAACCCAAACCCTAGTTTCAGGATTTCCGGACTAAAAACCTCATATCTTTCTCATCCAGTGTCCGTTTCAATCCTACTTATTTTGGAACTAATGTACATTCAATTACCCTCAAAACAAGACATGTTCAAGTGAATCGGAGCTCGTATGTGAAAGTTGGGTTTTGGGTCTCTTTTTTACATTGTGTATTTTAACGGTTTTTGACCTGATATTTTATGTATATATATTCTTAATTAATAAAAAAAATCCAAAAAAAATTAGATTAAGTTGTATTTATTTATCTTTGATTTTTTTCATATTTTTTCCGGATTTTTTCTGGTTTGAAAATGACAAAAAATTATAAAACCCAAAAATCAAGTTATTCTTTGTATATAGGACACCCCAAAAATTCACTTTGTGCATTTGATCGATTTTGTTTTTCATGTCATCATGAAAGTTGTAGATCTCATCAAGGCGATCAATTTTCGTAATGGAACTTTTTCGATCCGAGGTCATTTGCTATTTATTTTATATTTTACAAAATCTTTATTTTTAGAATTTTCTGGTACTGACACGTGGCAGCCCCTGGGGCCACCATGTGTCAACCATTTTTGGCTTATTTATATATTCATTTCATAAAAAAATTAAAAGTCTGCATGGGCGAGGCACGTGCCGCCCAGGCACGTGCCAGGCACATACGTCGCCCTCTCCACTTGAGCGCCACGTGTCAACATCGTGGCCATCTGATCTCGACTGATCGGACGACCACCTTCCATCATCTTTCCCCAGCCTCTTCCCCCGATTTCTCCGCCGTGCCACTCGCCCAAATCTCCCCGCATATCTCTCACACCGCCTTACTCTGATCACCTCCCTCTTCCGGCTCCAATCTCGCGCCGTCTTCCCAATCCAATCCCTCGTCCCATCTGCGTCGAGCTTCAATCACCCTGCGTATCCCAATTAAATCAAATCCCGATCGTGATTTCCCTTAACAACCTCGACCGCCGACTCCGCCACCCTAACTTTGAAGCCCATCCGTTTGTAATCGCCTCAGGTAGTGACAGCCTAACCCGCGGCGTGATCCGAGGCATCCCGTGCCTTGTCATTGCACTGCCCTTCGAGCCGTTGCCCTGCTCCGGCCACGCCATCGAGCCCTACCGCTCAGGTACCACTCCCTCCTTCTCTGCTGCATATCACATCATCCTCAATCATTTCGCTCCTTCGCTCTGCCCATTCTCCTCTCTCGATCGACACCTCGCTCCGACGACCACTACTCAACTTCGCCGCCTCCAACTCTGCCATATGTCTCCGACGTCTACAACATGCAACAACCGTCCACACTCCCCTGCCTTATTTCCAGACTCACGCAGGCTTCTCCGAGCACTAGAGCTTCACCGACAACTCCAGTACAACCGGCCTTCAACGACCGACCGATTTAACCTTTTTCGACAACCTACGCCTCGCCGGAGCTCTGCTATTCCACCACCGACCGTCAGCCGTGTGTCGGCCCGTATCCACCGTCCGATCAAGGAAGGGCTACAAGATCTGACCGTCTAGAGATGCCAAGGTCTCTCTCGTCGGATCAACTGCTATCAACGGTGATGACCGGGTCACCAGCCTCGGAACCAGACCTAAGACTCAGCGGAAGACCGAGGCACGATCTATCGACACGTGGACGTTGAAGCCAAACCTCCCACCGACCCTGCCACAGCACGTGATCTGCACGTGCACCACGTGAAAATTACAAGGCGTACCCCGGAGTTTCTCATATTCACAACGCGCCCCATCCAACCAGAGGGCACGTGCTGCGCATGTGCCCCTCTTGAGATTTTGCAAGAAGATCCCTGGAAAACTGATAATTACAATCTAGGTCCCCCCACTGTTCTTTTGTTTATTTTATTTGCACATGTACCCCCGTGTTCCCCTTTTATTTTAAACAAGCTACATTGCATATTTTATTTATCCAAAAATAGCACTTTGTTCCTCATTTAATTCTCTACATTTTGGCATATTGTGTAAATTTTTGTAATCGACGGTTAATTAATAATTATTTGTTTTGTGAAAATTTGCACATTTTGCCTATTTTATGCTCTTAAATTTGCCATTGATTAACCGTTGCTCCGAAAATCCTCGAAAAATCACATATCGTAGATCGTTCAATTTAGCCAAAATTTAACTCATTTCTTCCCCGCTAATAGAACTTTCTGCTTAGGTGCGGTTTTTGATCGGCTTGCATTCATTTAGAATAATCTTTCAATTTCTGTCTAGCATCCTACATGGAGATTGCGAGGATTCATTATAAGTCTTCTAACTGAGCATACATCATAGTTTTTCGCATGCATCGGCTTTTCCTGAACTCCTCTCTCTTGTTTTATCATATAACTCTAAAGGAAATTGGGACTGGACGGTAGAAGTATATTCGTGCTCATTTAAACTCTTCAGTGACCACCTAATTAAAACTGGGACTACTAAATATAGCCGATTTTAAGAATCCATAAAATAAAGTTTTTTTGTGGGAGAGAAACCCCGACATTGTTTGTTTTCATCTTGTAGCGAGAAGAGAGACGCACACTAGGATAGAGCCAAGCCAAGATTTTCAAATGCGATATTATTTACTAAACAGATCTGCGAAATCAAATGCAATAAAAACTTTCGCGACCTTAACGAACCCAAGTCGTCCTCGATTTTCGAATCGTATTCGAAACCGTCGACCTAAGGCTCTAATAGAACTTGAAGGATATGGAATTATCCTTAAGCGCATCACGGAAGCGTGATCGTTATATCAGATACGACGAAGAACGACTAGTCGTACTAGTTGTTCTGAGCAGCGGAATTTAAAATTTTTCATGTGATGAAACCACATGATCCAAGAATGATTCTCGGATCGTTTCATCTATAACCACAACAAGTACAATGCAATACATCTTGAAGCATGGTTTATCGAGTCTCTAAGAGAAGAGACCTCCTGTCTCAAGTCCGATCGTTGGTGAGGCCGCTTGCGAGCGCGGGGATGAACCACATTATCCTCGCAATCCAAGAAGTTGATCCAAGCGTAGTTGCTCCTAATCTTGTCGCACGAGATCGAACGTCTCCTTCATGAGTGCAGCACTCCAAGAAGACGGAGAACCGAAGAACGTCGAAGCAGCGGCGCGGTGGCGAGAGCGTCGACGATTCTCTCCTCTAGGGTATGGCGGACGACCACCAAAAATAGAGGGAGAGAGGGTTGTCGTGTATGAAGAAAGGGAGAGAGAGCTCCAAAATTGCATATAAAGAGAGAGCATGGTATGCCTCTCTATTTATAGGGTTTTGGGATCCATGGATCTCAATCCATGGGACATATAAAATCAATGTGTGAGATTGATTTATGTCAATCCAATGACCAATATTCTCTACAGGAATTGTCCCATTTAGGGACGACAACTAGCGACGGTCGTGGAATGACCGTCCCTACTGCCTATTTTTCGGGACGGTCATCCAACAACCGTCCCCAATAACCATCCAATAAGAGACTGTATGTGACCATCGTCCCTTTTGTATTAACTCGAAGGGGACGGTCATTAATGACCGTCCCCTCTGCCTCTGAAGGGTTTCGGGACGGTTCTGACCGTCCCTATAAGTCTTCTGTTGGCGTCGCCTCTGACGACCTTGCAAAGTGGCCGAGCATAGGGGACGGTTGTACGTGACCGTCCCCTCTGACTCTTGATAAGTTGTAGGGACGGTTCGGACCGTCCCCATAAGTCTTCTGTTGGCGTCGCCTCTGATTAATGGAGCAAAGTGGCCGAGCATTATTTTCTTCAGTATATATATATAAACTTATTTATGTTTGCTTTGATTTCTTTGCAGTCTAGTTTTTCCTGGGACCGTGATCCGGCCACTGATGCTCTGATTTTAGGCCATGGGGGGGAGATGATGCGTAAATATCGAGGTCGTCTGAAGGCCCGAGTGAGTACCTTTCTTTATAGTTAAGTACAAAATTGTTTTTCATCATCTAAGTATATAATTAATTTTCTTAATATTTTAAAGTATTTCGACCCGGAGCTTCCATTGGAAGCCAATTTGGCAAATTGTCCTCCGAATGTACCCGCAGACCAATGGAGGGCGATGGTCACCATTTGGATGGGAGAAGAACACACGGTATGTGACACATATATGTATGCATTTTATAGATATATCATTTGGAATTACTATCATTTGGAATTCTTTTTTGAAATTACTATCTTCGTATAGGGCATGTCAAAGAAAAATGCTGAAAATCGGAGGAAAGGTTTCAAGTCTACCCATAGAATGGGGAGAAGAAACACAAATCAACTCAAGGATGACTTCGTAAGTAATCTACTTTATGATTAGTGTTAAAATTGTAACCATTATATATGTATTAAAATAGTATCGTAAGTTTACTAATCTTTTGCCATTAGGAAGTGGAGAACGAGCGAGTGCCCAATCGAATGGAAGTCTTCGAGAGGTCTAAGAGCCGCGATGTGGGCGGGGAAGTTCATTGGGTGGATCCTGCCTATGGTCCAATTCATGTAAGTTATTCGTAACATATTTGCATCTTTTTACAAATTAAATGAATCCGAACTTAATTACTTAAATAAATTTGTAGGAGGAGATGGTGAGGCTCACAACCACTGGCTCTGTAGACCCCTCCGGAACGAGTCATCCACCTCTTACTGCTGATGCGGCCTTCCTCCAGGCGACCGGTCCAGAGCATCAGGGACGCGTCCGTTGTGGTGGTCGTGGCGCCACCATACGGAATTGGTATGGAGTAGGGACCGGCTCGACCTCTCAGAAGACACAAAGGGAGAGGGAACTAGAGAGTCAGGTGTCTAGCATGAATATGGAGATTCAGGATTTGCGCCAACAAATGGCGATTTTCAATGCATTCATGCAGGCACATCAAGGTGGAGCGTCGACTAGCCACCCAACAGTTGATGATAATGCCGCTGTGAGGCTAGGCGACGACGATGACGGCGAAGAAGAAGATGATGCTGATGACGACGAGGACGACGACGATGACGAGGATGAGGACGACGACTAGGATAGCTTACTTAGTTTGTAGGATACTTTAGTATATTGTATAACTATTTTGAACAATTATTGTAGGATACTGTATTAGTTTCAATGTATGTGTTCTTGGAGGAGTTGTTTATGAATGTGGATTGCACTTTTTTTTGTCTGGTGATTGTAATTTATATTATGTATACAGATTTTTTGTAACAGGGGAAAATGAGGATCAAATAGGGGGCAGTGGAAATTTTTTTTGTTAGCAGATTAACAAAGGGGACGGTCATTGTGACCGTCCCCTTCGGATTTGCCGTCTTCAGTTTTCATCATTTGGGACGGTCAGGACCGTCTCCCCTGACAGACTGTACGGGACGGTCATGACCGTCCCCAATAAAAAGACTTTAAGGGACGGTCACGACCGTCTCCGTTCTCCGACTTGTAGGGACGGTCTTGACCGTCCCATATGTGAGTGTATTGGGGACGGTTAGTAAAACCGTCGCGTATACCAAATGCGACGGGACCTTTAGAGACGGTCTAAGGACCGTCCCCTCTGATCAATGGGGACGGTCAACTTATCGTTAGCGACGGATGTTGACCGTCGCCTGTTCTCATCTTTCTTGTAGTGATTGTTGTTGTTAAAAACAACAAATTTTGATTAAAATATGTTTGAAAAAATCAAATATAAATTTATCCTAAATTAAACCAATAAATAAGGAGAGAAAATACATGGAGATTTCATCTCCATGTACCTTTCATGTGGACGGCCACCCATTCCTATTAGGAATAGGGTGTCGCCCACCCTTTCCATATGGAGGGCAATCTCATGATAATTCATGAGATTGCATATCTCCATGGAAATCTTCTCTTTATTTATTTGCAACAAATTTTGTTGGGTTTTATTCTTCAAAAATAATTCACAATTATATTTGAGAATGTTGCAATCTTGCCATGGAAAAATTGTGAATCATATTCACAACCCAAAACAACATACAATTTACATTGTCAATTAATTACACAATGTGTATCCAATCCATATAATAATTAATCAAACACTATAAATTATAATAGCTTTCTCTAATACATTATAAATCACATTTATAATATATTATGAATAATTGGATATTTCTATCCACATTATTCTTATCTATATTAATTAAATCACATTTAATTACATTGGATAATTTCTTCACACATCAATATGATTAAATCACATTCAATCACATTTCTTCATTGCTTATATCTTATGGAATTATTCTCGAACCTTTCAAGAATAATGCAATCTCTCCTTAGATACCTTGGATATAAGGACAGGGTGATTGTATTGTTCCACGTATAATGACTTGGATGTTGAGATCATATCTCAAATCTAGATCCCATGAACCTCCCACTGATGTATGATCAAATCAAGACCGTAGACCTAATCTTCTCATTGCATCTGAATCTTATTCAGATCAATGTCCAGTTCATGGACTAAGATTAGGTCACTTCTCTAATGAGAGGAGTCACTAAAATCCAAACCTGTTTCATCACTCCCTCGGAATGGAAGCGTCATGGTTATACAATCGTATATGATCACATCACCCTCAGTTATTCCCAATACATGTACATCCTGCATACTGGAAGACCTATGATCATTCTGAAGATAAAGATCATTTTTACACTGTCATCTTCATGGTTAGATCATTAAGTTTCTCAATCTTGGTCATTGGGCTTTGGTATAGATCATATGCTTTCACAAAGCATATATCTTACCTTCAAATTCATGTCATGCTTCCAAAGCATGACGACCATGCATGGAATGTTTTCACTCCCAATACCTCATGAGTGAGCTCATGTCTCCCAGTTCACAAGTGAACCTGTATGATCCCTTTGAGAGATCATATCACTCATATGTCCTTACATGCGCACCAGCTTGCCGGTGTATAGACCTTGGTTAGGTCATCAACCTATTGGTCTGCCAAATGTACACACTCAGACATATAACAACACATCTGTCTCCGATCATAGGATGCATGCCTATGTTGTGACAGTATTCAACGTAGGTCTTTAGTTATCTCGATCTCATCAAGTCAACCCATTGACTCAATTAACCTGACACCTCCGAATCACTATTCCCATTCAGAGGACCTGCATCAAGAGGTCAGTCAGATATCAGCCATGTGAGATAGGATTGCCATCTCCTACTCAGGCTGGAGATCATCACTTAATAATCATTTGACGATGCTTAATGAGTCTTCTATCAAACACCTTAGATATTCATCCAAGCATCAACCTCTATGATTCATCCAATGAATCAACAGATGTATGATCATCAAGTTGGCCATGGTACATAACCCTTATCGTATAGAGGGACCATATAGTGCATTTATTCATTTAATCTCAGAAAGGGAGTGAAAAATAATCAATAACTTTCATTGATAATTTATTCATTACAATAACATTTATTGTAGAAATGGTTCGCCCGGGGCTCACATTGCTAACAATCTCCCACTATCCCTCAGTACCATTCAGGTACAATCCTTAAACCCATACTCATTACATGATGGTCAAAAACCTTCTGTGTTAGAGGTTTGGTAAGAGGATCAACAACGTTGTCGGTAGAGGCCACCTTGGTGATGATGATGTCACCACGCTTTTGTATCTCCCGAATGATGTGGTATTTCCTTTCCACGTGCTTGCTCTTCTGATGCCATCTGGGTTCCTTTTCCTGGGCAATGGCTCCTATGTTATCGAGTAACGGGATGGGAGTATCAGAGGAAACTATGCCAAGCTTCAGCATGAACTTGTGCAACCAAACCACCTCCTTTGCAGCATCCGATGCGGCAATGTATTCGGCTTCTGTTGTTGAATCTACAGTAGTGTCCTGCTTCTTGCTTCTCTATCTTACATCACCACCATTCAACAGAACACGAACCTTGATGTCGACTTTCGATCATCAACATCCGATTGGAAGTCAGAATCTGTATATCCCAAGACTTGGAGATCACCGTCTCCATAGACCAAGATGTAATCTTGCGCCCGTCATAGATATTTGAATATGTTCTTTACTGCATTCCATTGTTGTTCTCCATAGCAGGATTGGTAACGACTTACCACTCCCACTGCATGGTAGATATCTGGCCTACTACATCATGGCATACATTAAGCTTCCTACGGTTGATGCATAAGGACATCCAGCCATGGCCTTCTTCTCCTCAACCAGTTTGAGGAGCCATTCCTTTAGACAGGTGGATACCATGTCTTAAGGGTAGGAATCCTTTCTTAGAACTATCCATACGGAATCATTCAAGAATCTTCTTAAATGTATCCATGTTGTAACAATCCCAAAATCCTCTTTTCTCGGTTTCTGAACAGCTTCAGGCCTAAGATGTAAGAGGCTTCTCCAAGATCTTTCATCTCAAAGGTATGGATGGCCAAATCTTTACACTGGTCATCATCCCTGTATCATTCCCAATGATAAGGATGTCATCTACGTAAAGCACGATGAACACAATGGCGCTCCCACTAGTCTTCTTGTATACACAAGGTTCATCAGGATTCTGCACAAAATCATAACTCTTTATGGTTTCATCAAATCTGATGTTCCAGCTACGAGAAGCTTGCTTGATCCCATAGATGGATTTCTTCAGTTTTCATACTTTGCCATCCTCAGTCATAAAGCCCTGGTGCTTCTCCATGTAGATATCCTCCTCGAGGTATCCATTGAGGAAAGCCGTATTGACGTCCATTTGCCAGATGTCGTAGTCAAGATATGCAGCTATAGCCAGCAGTGTCCTGATGGATTTTAAGCATAGCCACATGAGAGAATGTCTCATCGTAATCGATGCATTCTCTCTGTGTGTAACCCTTAGCTACGAGCCATACCTTGAAAGTCTCTACTTTCCCATCAGGTCCCCTCTTTCTCTTGAAGATCCATTACACCCAATGGGTTTTACCCCTTTAGGTGGATCCTCTATGGTCCATACACCATTCTTATGCATGGAGTCAATCTCTGACTTCATTGCTAGCATCCATCTATCCATGTCTTGATCCGCGAGTGCTCCATCAAATGAAGTAGGATCAATGCCAGTCTCACTTGACACATGGAATCCATACCTTTCAGTGGTGCAACCACCCTCGAACTCCTTCGAAGAGGTATGTGTGTTTCATCTTTATTTACTTCTTCAGTTTCTAGTCTGGGAAGCTCAGAATCCTCTTGGGATTCAATGAGTTACTCTACTTCATTTTTATCTTGACCTTTAAGGAAATCATCCTCCAAAAACTTCACATCTCTAGAGACAAAAACCTTTTGGGTCTCAAGGTCATAAAGGTGGTATCCAATACCATCTTTAACATACCCAATGAAGTAACACTCACGAGTGCGAGATTCTAGCTTACTTGCGTCCACGTTCTTCGCATGGAGTAAGCAACCCCAAACCCTTAAGTGATTGACACTAGGTTTGGTTCCATACCGGAGCTCATGAGGAGTCTTAGGTACAGATTTGCTAGGAATCTTATTCAAGATATATATTGCAGTCTCTACTGCATATCCCCAGAAACTAAGAAGTAAATGTTATTTACTCATCATTGAACGGACCATGTCCATGATGGTCCTGTTGCGTCTTTCAGCAACACCATTAAGTTGGGGAGTTCCAGGAGGAGTGAGATTGGAAACAATTCCATTCTCCTTAAGGTATTCCTTGAATTCATCTGATAGGTACTCGCCACCTCGATATGATCGAATCCGTTTAATCTTCCTATCGGTTTGGTTTTCAACCAAAGCCTTGAATTCTTTGAACTTTTCAAAGGTTTCAGACTTATGACGTAGTAGGAAGATAAACCCGTATCGCGAATGGTCATCAATAAACGTCAAATAATATCGATGTCCATTTCAAGTCGCGGTACTAAAGGGACCACATACATTGGTATGCATTAGGTCAATAATACCTTCGCATCTTGTAACCTTGTTACGGAAAGGCATCCTAGTCATTTTACCTCGAATATAATGTTCACTGGTAAGCAAAGATTGAACCTGTAGGAAATCTAAAGGTCCATCCTTTATCAATCTGTTGTTCCTGTCAACAGACAAATGACCAAGCCTTTGATGCCAAATCATATTCGAATGATTTTTATTCTCCCTGGATCTCTTAGGGTTTTTATTAGTGGTTGTAACATTCATGACATTCTCATTAATGCGCAATTCATAGAGTCCTCCAGAAGTTAAAATACCCTCTGCGATATATTTATCATAATGATTTATGACTAGTTTATTATAGAACAGTAATGAATATCAGCTTCTAACTAGCTTTGATACAGATATCAAATTCCTTCTAACTTCAGGTACATAAAGACACTCTTTAAGTACTAGGACTCTACCACTAGATAATGATAGTCGACATGTCCCGACGGTGACTGCTGCAACACTTGCATCAAATCCCATCTGGATGACTATCTCCCCTTCCTCAAGACTTCTAGTTTCCTGAAACAAATGCAACAAATTGCATACATGAACAGAAGCACCAGAATCTACATCCCAACTTCCTTCTCGTCCGACGAGAAATCTAGTTTCAATGATGAAAGTAGATTTCATACCTGCTGGGGATTTACCTTTGTCTAAGGACTTCAGGTATTCTGGGAAATTACGCCTCCAGTGCTCCAGCTTTTTGCAGTGGTGACAGACGTCGGTTTTCTTCGATGCCATTAGAGTGGATGCATTGGAAGAAGAGCCAAAACTTTGTCCCTTCTTCTTTCTCTTCTGGGCCGGGCCCTTCCGAGAACCTTGCTTCCGACCACGCTTCCCTCTGACCTATGCAACCATTGCACTGCTAGTGGGACCATCCTTCTTTATCACTTCTTCTGCAGACTTCAATGCAGCAAGGAGAGCAGTGCTTGTCAATTCCAGCTTGTTCATGTGGAATGACACTAAAAATTTATTGAAAGAATTGGGTAACGACAGCATAATGAAGTTAGCTTGCATGTCTGCATCCATTGTTGCCCCAAGAGTCTCCAGTTCCGACAAGTACCCAAACATTTTGAGTACGTGTTCACGGACTGAAGTCCCTTCTTGCATCCTGCAGTGAATGAGGTCTTTCATAACATTGTACCGCTGGGTGCGGTTAATGTCAGCAAACATATCCTTAAGATTTTGCATAATCTTGTGGCAAGTACTCATCTCCACATGTTGCTTCTGCAGAACATTGGAGAGAGAACCTAGGATATAGCATCTAGCTAAGACATGATCTTCATCATATTTGTCATTGAATGCTTTTTCTTCCTTGGATTTAGGGTTCTCATGCTTGTCCTCGGAGAGCACATAACTTATGCGCTCAGCAGAGAGAACAAGCTCCAAATTATGGATCCAATCCGAGTAATTTGGGCCAGTCAATTGGTTGACCTCAAGAAACCTACTAAGTGGGTTCAAATACTTCATTTTCTGAAATTAAGAATGCACTATATTAGAACATATAATCATATATTCAAATTTATGATATTTGATTAAGGCATTTTAAATCAATATTCTTGCTATGTCAACCTTGAAAGTTTATTCCCTTTATCACTTTCGAAGTAAGAGATATACTTACCAATATATCTCAAGCAAGGACTGGGATCTCCTCCTAATCTTTGTCATATCCCAATAATATGAGAACCTATGACTCCAATAAAGAGAAGCGGGAACACATTCCGCCTTGCAAGTACAACTTGCATCTCCCAATTTGGTCTTTAATACTCGGGCCCACCACCCCTAAGGTGATGTTGACCCGTCATTAATTGAACCAACCGTCAACATGAATACAACTCGCTATGTGCAATCCAATATCGCCCCAATAATATGAGGACCCGATATTGGGGTCACTACGCATACGTCCTTACTCATTCGAGAAGAGACGAGCCCGATCCAGATGCGCTTGCATACATGAGCTGTCACTTCGAACAGGCGTCTCCCACATGCAATCCCTGGCGACGAAACCCTTCGCCTTGACGGGAGACCATGGATGTCACTTATGTGATCCTCCATATCAAATTCAAATTTTTTAATCAATTATTATGAATCATATTCATATAATTAATTCTTCCAAGGGAAGTGACAACTCTATTCATAATAGAGTGTCTCAATTGGACATAATCAATTTAATCACATTAAATTAATTATCAATCCAATTCAATCAATCAAACTAGATTATTTTACTTGAATATATATATGGTAATATCTCAAAATACGTGTTAATTTGGATTTTAATAATTAGAAAATACACCTTGATTTTCACCGGCATTATAGAGTCCCTACCCGCTGTCATGGCCAGTACCGACGAGAGTGGGACAGACCACATACGTTGCAACCCGCAACCCCAATGCTCTCCAACTAGTCACCATATCCGCCTCGGGAAAGCATAATGCCAGATATATCAATTTGTACTTGAGATGATCATCGGTTTTTCAACCGAAATTATACCATATAGTAATAATCAAAACATTTTTTTATAAGGAAATTTGCTACACAAATTCCCAATCCTATTCAAGCATCAAGTTTGAAGATTGTGATTTCCAATTATGATTTAGATCACATCCAATCAATTAATTGGTTGAGGCCAAGTCAATTAGCTAAATAATCATCTTCCAATATTTAACAAATATTTTTCAAGATTATTTCACGAAATTAACAATTAATTTCACTAATTGACAATCACTTGGTTCTAGATTAGGACTGCAATTTTAGTAGTGACCCCTACTCACTAAAATTAACATATCTCAATCAATTTAAATCCAAATTAGACAAACTCAATTTTCAAAGATTGCTAACTTGATTTAGTACAAAAGTCAAATGATGTTTCACGCATTTCGAGGCAGATGATAACCGTAATTTACTCTTTAATCATGTTAAAATCTACTGTTCCCGCAACAGTGCATACATGTTCATTAAAACAACCACATCTAGAGCATACAAAATCCGATTTACGCAAACTCAGATCCTATGGTTTCCTTATTTAATGGGGAATAAAATCCAAGTAAATAATTCGTACTTAAACAATTTAAACGTGGCCGAAATTATTTACTAAACAGATCTGCGAAATCAAATGCGATAAAAACTTTCGCGGCCTTAACTAACCCAAGTCATCCTCGGTTTTCGAATCGTATTCGAAACCGTCGACCTAAGGCTCTGAAAGCACTTGAAGAATATAGAATTATCCTTAAGTGCATCACAGAAGCGTGATCGTCGTATCGGATACGACGAAGAACGACCAACCGTACTAGTTGTTCTGAGCAGCGGAATTTAAAATTTTTCATGTGATGAAACCACATGATCCAAGAACGATTCTCGGATCGTTTCATCTATAACCACAACAAGTATAATGCAATACCTCTTGAAGCGTGGTTGATCGAGTATTTAAGAGAAGAGACCTCCTATCTCAAGTCTGATCGTCGGTGAGACAGCTTGCGAGCGCGGGGATGAACCGCGTTGTCCTCACAATCCAAGAAGTTGATCCAAACGTAGTTGCTCCTAATCTCGTCGCACAAGATCGAACGTCTCCTTCGTGAGTGCAGCACTCCAAGAAGATGGAGAATCGAAGAACGTTGAAGCAGCGGCGCAGTGGCGAGAGCGTCGACGATTCTCTCCTCTAGGGTATGGTGGACGACCACCAAAAATAGAGGGAGAGAGGGCTGTCGTGTATGAAGAAAGAGAGAGAGAGAGAGCTCCAAAATTGCATGTAAAGAGAGAGCATGGATATGCCTCTCTATTTATAGGGTTTTGGGTTCCATGGTTCTCAATCCATGGGACATATAAAATCAATGGGTGGGATTGATTTATGTCAATCCAATGGCCAAGATTGTTGTTGTTAAAAACAACAAATTTGGATTAAAATATATTTGACAAATCAAATATAAATTAGTCCTAATTAAATCAATAAATAAGGAGAGAAAATACATGGAGATTTCATCTGCATGTACCTTCCATGTGGACGGCCACCCATTCCTATTAGGAATAGGGTGCCGCCCACCCTTTCCATATGGAGGGCAATCTCATGATAATTCATGAGATTGCATATCTCCATTGAAATCTTCTCTTTATTTATTTGCAAAAAATTTTGTTGGGTTTTATTCTTCAAAAATAATTCACAATTATATTTGAGAATGTTGCAATCTTGCTATGGAAAAATTGAGAATCATATTCACAACCCAAAACAACATACAATTTACATTGTCAATTATTTATACAATATGTATCCAATACACATAATAATTAATCAACACATATAAATTATAATTAGCTCTCTCTAATACATTATAAATCACATTTATAATATATTATGAATAATTGGATAATTCTATCCACATTATTCTTATCCATATTAATTAAATCACATTTAATTACATTGGATAATTTCTTCACACATCAATATGATTAAATTACATTTAATCATCATTTCTTCATTGCTTGGATCTTATGGAATTATTCTCGAACCCTTAAAGAATAATGCAATATCTCCTCAGATACTTGGAAATAAGGATAGGGCGATTATATTGTTCCACGTATAGTGACTTGGATGTTGAGATCATATCTCAAATCCAGATCCCATGGACCTCCCACTGACGCTTGATCAAATCAAGACCGTAGACCTAATCTTCTCATTGCATCTGAATCTTTTTCAGATCAATGTCCAGCTCATGGACTAAGATCAGGTTACTTCTTTAATGAGAGGAGTCACTAAAATCCAAACCTGTTTCATCACTCCCTCGGAATGGAAGCGTCATGGTTATACAATCATATATGATCACATCACCCCCAGGTATTCCCAATACCTGTACATCCTGCGTACTGGAAGACCTATGATCATTCTGAAGATAAAGATCATTTTTACATTGTCATCTTCAGGATTAGATCATTAAGTTTCTCAATCTTGGCCATTGGGATTTGGTATAGATCATATGCTTTCACAAAGCATATATCTTACCTTCAAATTCATGTCATGCTTCCAAAGCATGACGACCATGCATGGAATTTGTTCAGTCCCAATACCTCATGAGTGAGCTCGTGTCTCCCGGTTCACAAGTGAATCTGTATGATCCCTTTGAGAGATCGTATCACTCATATGTCCTTACATGCACACCAGCTCGCCGGTGTATAGACCTTGGTTAGGTCATCAACCAATTGGTCTGCCAAATGTACACACTCAGACATATAGCAACACATCTGTCTCCGGTCAGAGGATGCATGCCTATGTTGTGACAGTATTCAACGTAGGTCTTTGGTTGTCTCGATCTCGTAAAGTCAACCCATTGACTCAACTAACCTGACACCTCCGAATCACTATGCCCATGCAGAGGACCTGCATCAAGAGGTCATTCAGATATCAGCCATGTGAGATAGGATTGCCATCTCCTACTCAGGCTAGAGATCATCAATTAATAATCATTTGATGATGCTTGATGAATCCTCTATCTAACACCTTAGATATTCATCCAAGCATCAGCCTTTATGATTCATCCAATGAATCAACATCTGTATGATCATCAAGTTGGCCATGGTATATAACCCTTATTGTACAGAGGGACCCTATAGTGCATTCATTCATTTAATCTCAGAAAGGGAGTGAAAAATAATCAATAACTTTCATTGATAATTTATTCATTGCAATAACATTTATTGTAGAAATGGTTCGCTAGGGGCTCACATTGCTAACGATATGGGTAGCCGGTAAACGGTCCGGTCTTCCTTAGCAGAGTGGGTGGTTTAAAGGACACCGCGTAAGGCTCTGTCCTTAAGTAACATGAGTAGCTGTTTTACGGTCCGTACTTACACCTATACTGGCTGAAAGTAGATGCAACTAGTCGTACGAACTCGGGACAGTCTTTAAGAAAATTTCGGCACCCAACCGCTTGTTAAACGGTTTGCAAGATTTGAATTCTCACAAATTAAAAATCAACAAGATAACTGGATGAACTCTTACGGCCTTCACTGAGTGAGTTGGTGAAACAAAATTTTGAATTGTGTTTGATTTGTGCGTAGAACTTAATTGATCATCGAATACCGCACACTTGTGCCTAGATCATGAACCGTACACCTCTTGTTAATGTTTTGAAATTGAGAATGGAAGATTGTGGTAATTCTTCTTTGGACTCCGCAAACCCTTTTCTGACCGCCACTAACTTTCCAGACTCAACGGTTCAGAGGCACTCTTACTCAGAACCACCTTGGGTTCTGGGATACCTCTCCCTTGAATCCTCATCTTATGATCCTTTCAAAACTATTGACTCCGATTTTTCACAAGATGAAGGTGAAAAGAAGCACTCATAAAAGATGCCTCAGAAGAAGAGCAATCATGAAGATGAACTCAATGAAGATCCAATGCAAATGGTTTTTGCGAGACTAGCCGCGTCTGAGCAGCAACAAATTTTAATGAGGGAACAACTAGAACGGTTGAATGTAGAAGGAGAACCACCAATGGAAGCCGCATACAATCCCGGGCAATACAGAGTTAGAAACTACTTACAGCCACCTCAGCCAGAGGTTCACCATGAACTAAAGCCACACTTCCTGAGTCATTTACCACAATTTCATGGTAATGCAAATGAAGAACCAAATGAATTTTTGCGTGATTTGGAGATAGTATGTTCTAATCAGAGGCACCCACAAGTCAGCCAGGACTGCATTCATCTCACTGCACTACCTTTCGCCTTGAAAGGTAAGGCAGATTAGTGGGTGAAAAACTTAGGAGTGACGGTGACTACTTATGATAGGTTCAAAAACCTATTCTTGAAGAAATTATACCCTTTGAGTTGAACCAATCAAATGAGGACTCGCATCACCAGCTTCTCTCAGATGCCTAATGAACCACATTGTGATGCATGGGATAGATTCAAAGATCTGCTGTAGAAATGTCCCTGCCATGACCTAGATAATAACATCCTGGTTCAGTAACTCTATTCTGGCCTTAACTACAAGACTCCGGGTTTAGTCAGCACTGCCTGTGGAGGCAATTACACATCCCGAGGAGCTGAGACCGTCTGAAAAATAATGGAGCAGATGGCAGAGATAAGCCTTTCACAAATCGCCAGTAGAGCTTACACTGATTCCCTAAACACCTTTGAAGCCAAAGGAGGAAAGCAAAGTGTCGCGGAAATAGCGGTGGATTTGATACCCAACATGAACATCATCGCAAATAAATTAACAGTTGTGGATCAAATTCATAAAAGTGTGAACGACATCGACAATCGGATCTCCCAGTTTCCAAAGAAAATGGAGGAGCTAACTAAGAAGGTATCCAAGATAGGGATACCTACTGCACCTATGTCCCCGATCTATCATATGCATCATGTCCAGGAGCAGCCAGGATCAGGACAACAACAACCATGGGCTGAGGACCAATCATGTGCCCAACCTTCCCAGCAGTCACCTCCACTAGCCGAGACAGTCGAAGAAGCCCCGCCTCTGACATTCGAAATAAACGACATTTGGTACACACATGACACTAACCGATAAGGTAATATGGGGGACCGTCAGCAATATCAACGTCCACCCACCTTCTATAATGCTGCATTTCCTACAGCTCCACACACACTCAGAACAATACAACATTCCAACACTCGAGGCAGCAACAACCATACCACCGTCAGAACCAACCTCAGCAACATCGTCAGCAATATCAAGCTCCAAATCAAGCATCTCAATCATCCAACCCTCCAGAAGAACCGGTAGATATCCAGAGACAAATGCTGGAGGAAATTCACGGCTTCCGAAATGAGCTGTACGATCTACGAGTAGATGTTACTCGTTTATCCCATTGGAAGGATTAACAAACAGCCACAGTCACAGCCAATCCCGCCCAAGTTCAAGCTAACCCTAATAGCTTGAACAAATCTCAATCATCTCAACACAATGGTCGTGTATACTCTTCAGATTTTTCCACAACTGAACATGAGATCCTTTCATTTGATAATATCAATGCCATGTCACTCAGGAGCGGAAGGATTGTGGTCGTACCTGACCGGGCTAGGGAATTGGACCATGAAGACTCGAAAGATCAACCGGAGAATGCTTCTGAGGATGAAGAAGAAGGAAGCCTAAAGATCCCAGCACTAGATAAAGGAAAAGCATCTATGGAGTCTGCAGAGGACCTTAAATCTCTAGTTGCTACACAAATACCTTTGTCACCATTTCAACAACATGATTATTATCAGAAAACTCATAATTGTAATAAGAACTCCAAAACTAATAAAGATGCTCTTATTTATGATTCTGGCTCTCTTTCTCCTGCCTCAAATGCTTCCATTCCTTTTCCCCATGCTCTTAAGAAAGGAAAATAAAAGAAAAACATTCAGAATGACCCAGTGATGGAAAAGTTCTGCCAGCAAAATATCACAGTCAAAGTACCCTTTGATCAGTATGTGGTCAGTAATCTAGCATTTCAGAAGTACTTGAAAATGAAATGCACTCCCACCAGGACTCGTACAAAGAAAACAAATCAGTTTGTCGAGACTCACATCCTGACAGTGGACACTACTAAATGTGTCAAAAACCAACATTTACCAAGAAAGAAAAGGGATCTGGGTGCTCATTATGTGGAGAGTTGCATTTGCGGCATCGCGTTCGCACGCTAACTTCTCGACAATGGTTCTTCCATCAATCTTCTTCCCTTAGCCTTATATTATAGATTGGAGTTAGGTCCTCTCCAGAAATCGTTATCTTTACTCCAATTTGCTGAAAAATCCACTAAAAGACCTAAGGGAGAAGTGAAAAATGTTATCATCATGGTCGAGGGTACAAAGTACAAAGTAGACATCACTGTCCTTGATATGAAGACCCCGAACCATTGGAAGGAATCACAAATCATTCTTATAAGACCATTTTTAAGAACCGCCAAAGCTGCATTCGATTACGTCACCAGAATGATGAAATATCGCTCCCCAGATAGAGAGGTGGATCTGGAGATGAAAAAACAAAGTGGCAAAGACCATATTCTGAATCCACCACTGAAGATGCTGAAACATCCGAGTGTAATCTCATCAGCACTATTGGGTTTGGGACCAATTGCCATACTCTCATATTAATAACACCACATCAGAAGAAGAAACAGTGCACCGTGCAATATGCAAGATGTTTCCAGACAAATCTAGACACCCAGATGTTTATAACCTTGATGAAATAGAAATCCTTTCGGATTTATCAATCCCATCTTCTTTAGGAAAATCAAGAAATATCGATGACGAGTCGGACGCGGCTTTGGCTGAATTACCGCACTACTTTAGCAATCCGACTCACCTTCCTTCGGGATCAGTGGCTAACATATCACATAATGATCCACCGCCAACCAACACTGAGCCAGATTTAAAAGACATTCAGCCAGACTTGATTGATGATTTAGATTTGCCAGAGCTGAAACCTCTCCCTCCTACACTAAAATATGCATTTCTTAATGGACCCAAATATAAATTCCCTGTGATCATTATCTCATCATTAACCATGGACCAAGAATCTGTATTGCTAGAAGTCCTTGAGCGAAATCGAAAAGCCATCGGTTAGACTGTGTCGGATCTCGAAGGAATCAACCCCGGTCTCTGCTCGCATCAAATTTATGTTGAGGATAATGCAAGGCCTTCCCGTGAATTTCAGAGAAGATTAAACCCCAATCTTCGGGACGTAGTTAAGAAAAAGATAGAGAAATGGTGCAAAGCAGGTTTTATATACCCCATTTCTGACTCCAAGTGGGTGGCCCCCCTTAATGTCGTCCCGAAGAAGTCGGGAATCCAGATGGTCACCAAAGAGGAGGTGGTAGAGATCGCGACCCGAGTGCGCACGTCGTGGCGCGTCTGTGTTTATTACAGGCACCTGAATGCTACGACAAAGAAAGATTACTTTCCACTGCCATTTATTGATCAAATCTTAGAGAGACTTACAGGGAAAGCATTCTTCTATTTTCTTGATGGGTACTCCAGCTACAATCAAGTAGAAATCGCTCCCGAGGATCAGGAAAAGACCATGTTCACGTGTCCCTTCGGTACCTATGCATTCAAGCGCATGCCATTCGGGCTCTGTAATACCCCAAGCACATTTCAACGGTGCATGATTGCCGTATTTGCAGAAATGGCGGGTGATTTCCTAGAAGTCTTCATGGATGACTTCTCGGTTCATGGTGATACATGTTTAGCGCACTTGGACCGAGTCCTCAAGAGATGCATGGAGGTTAATTTGGTACTCTTCTGGGAGAAGAGTCACTTTATGGTGACTGAGGGTATCGTGTTGGGGCATGTCATCTCCAAAAAGGGAATGGAGGTCGACCCTGCCAAGGTGGATGTGATCTAGAAACTTGAGCCACCAACCAACGTCAAGTAAGTGGGGTCTTTTCTAGGGCATGTTGGATTTTATCAAAGGTTTATCCCTGATTTTTCAAAGATCTCCCGCCCACTGACTGAGCTCTTAGGAAAAGACATCGAGTTATTGTAAATGACAAATGTTGAGGCCTTCGAGCTCCTGAAAAAGAAAATATGTGAATCACCAATATTACAAGCTCTCGACTGGTCTCTTCCGGTTGAGATCATGACTGATGCATCGGATTTTGCTGTCGGAGCCGTGATTGGACAAAGACGGGATGGAATACCTTATGCAATTCACTACGCGAGCAAAGTATTGGATCCTGTGCAGAGAAATTATACAGTGACTGAAAAGGAAATGCTCGCGGTTGTTTGGGCCCTTGAAAAATTCAGATCATACATATTGGGCTCCAAGGTGACAAATTTCACTGATCATACGGCAATTAGATACCTCATGGATAAGAAAGATGACAAAGCACGACTTTTGAGGTGGATCTTGTTAATCCAGGAATTTAATTTGGAGATCAAGGATAAACCTGGAATAAGGAATGTTGTTGCTGATCACCTTTCCTGAATTGAGCAAAATGATTATCTTGACACTGGACCAATTAAGGAGACTTTTCCAGACGAATCAGTTTGCGTTATTGATTCAACCTCATGGTATTCCAACATCGTGAACTGTCTTGTCTCCAAGCATGTTCCCTTTGGTTGGACCAAGAGAATAATTAATCGACTGAAGTCGGATTCGGGAAAATACAATTGGGACGATCCTTTCCTTTTCTATGAAGGAGCAGATTGTGTCTGGCGAAGATGTATTCCTCAGGAGGAATACCTGACTGTCCTCACACATTGTCATTCTCTCAAGACTGGAAGACACCATTCGGGAAAAAGAACCACGCACAAGGTACTCCAATGTGGATTTTACTGGCAGACCTTATTTCGAGATGCTAATGAATTTGTATGGTCTTGCCCAATTTGCCAAAGGATGGGAGGGACTGTTGGTTATAAAGATGAAATGCCAATGCAACCAATGATTTTCTGTGATGTTTTCGATGCATATTGGGATTGATTTTATGGGTCCCTTTCCCAATAGCAATGGATTTGAGTACATCTTGTTAGCAGTGGATTATCTATCAAGATGGGTAGAGGCTATTCCAACCCGAACCTCAGATAGCAAAACCGTCTGTAAGTTTATCAAAGATAACATCATTGCAAGGTTCGAGATACCAAAAGTTTTGATTTCTGATGGAGAAAGCCACTTCGTGAATAAGGAAATGAGATCATTGGCTAAGGAGTACAAATTTGAGCATAGAATAGCCAACCCATATCATCCACAATCTAATGGCATGGCAGAGGTTTCTAATAGAGAGGTGAAGTGTATTCTTCAAAAGTTGGTTCATCCAGATAGGAGGGACTGGTCAAAACTATTGGACCAGGTTTTGTGGGCTTGTAGGATAGCCTATAAGACTCCACTCTGTACTTCACCTTTTAGGATGATCTATGGCAATCCATGCCATCTACCTGCAGAATTGATTCACAAATCTGAATGGGCGATCAAAAAGTTGAATTGGAGTTGTCACCTTGGGAAATTATGTCAAGACTTAAATTTGAATGAGCTATTGAAATCCAAAACCGAGCATATGACAACAGTGTGATCTATAAGGACAAGGTTAAGAGATGGCATGATAGACACATTCGAGATAAAACCTTTGTCCCTGGGCAGAAAGTGTGGTTGTTTAATGCTCGATTAAAGATTTTTCATGGGAGACTGAAATAAAAATGGACGGTTCCTATGTTGTCATCGATGTGCATACCAATGGAAGTCGATATTGCCGAACTCAAAGATGATGCACAACCTTTCTCAGTGAATGGACAATTGCCGAAGCCTTATATAAAATCACCCAAAGAGCAGACAGTTCTAGTTGAGGCCATCTACTTCACGCAGAGCGAGGACATTGAAGATTTATCAGATCAATCCCACCCTCCCTCCCAACCACATTGATCGCCTTGTATAGCTTCTTCCTCTACTTAGACCAAAGCCTAAGTATAGGGGGGGGGGACCGATGCCATCTGTATATACCATTCTTCTCCTTTCTCTCGATCACTCCATTTACACCCTTCTCCTATACATAGGCTGACCAGAGACTAAGTATAGGGGGAAGCGATGCCCATCTGTATATACTCTCCTCATTTACATATCATGACCGCCTCTTGTGTGCTCTTCTTCTATACTTAGACGGTTCTCAGTCTAAGTATAGGGGGGCGGACCATTGTATATCAAAATTTTACTCTTTATGCTTAGCCCGAGCTCTATCTTTTTTACGCTTATTGTGCTATGAGGGCACAACACTCGCTAAGTATAGGAGGGTCTGTATATATATACTGTGTATATATTTTAGCCATACCTCGTACTTTCGCATAAGTCTATATGTATTTACGGGGTGGGTAATTAATAAAAGAAAGAGTTTTGCTACTAACACTGACTGTGCCCAAAATTTTTGAAAAATATATAAAATAAAATAAGGCTTCTTATTCATTTTTTCATAAAAAATAAATCAAAAATCCTGTGCATAAGAAAAATTCTCACAAAAAGAAACAAAAGTGTCTGCATTTTACAAACTCGCACTTCATCCACGCATTGCATTCATTTGCATATGTGAAAAGTCTTTGGGTTCTGAAGCGAGTTATGAGCAGAAATCGAGAGTGGTCTGGACTTGAACTTAATCCACCTAATTTTCAGAGGAACTTCACCGAGAAATAGGATTTTAGAAACTTCAGGTCGTTGACTTAATTCTTTGAGTTCCACATGATAATGTGCAGAGTTTGACTCTTAGTGTCTAACCTGGTCAATTCATTCTGGGTACAACTCTGGAATACGGAATTAATTTGTACTCTCGCACTGTGCACTTAGCTCAACTCAGATGGTATATTGGAAGACTTTGTGAGTTTCTTTTCTGGTAGCGTGGAAATATAAGGACTAGAGTACGGGTTGAAATAAAGCTTCGGAAAAGGAATGGACGACTGGGCACAATTTTTTTCTAAGACTCCAAAGAATGTACGGAAACAAAAAGATTATATATCCGTAGGGGCACAACAAGATCCAAGAAGAACCACCAAAAAATACAAATACAGAGAAGCATTCTAACAAATAAATATCTGACCAAAAAGGTCCAAGCTTCAAAAAATCTGTAGATCTTGGTGGAGTCTCGGCTACACTGGCCATCTTCACAAGGAGAGGTGACTACACTGGCCACCCTCCAGTTCTTTTCTCATTCTTCTAACTTCTCCCCCAATTCGTTTGTGAATACAACACAACAGACCTTAGAAGGAAATACCTGACTCCCCGAGGACGAGTTACTGGAGAGGGGGTTTGCACGGTAGTCCGGCATTTTGGGTGGGAAGAGCTAAAATCTTTTCACACACATGAGTCGATTGTTCAATGTTCATAGGGTATGCTTTGGGAAGAGGATTGATCTAAGATGACTTCTGAGTCGAAACTGTAGCAATGATTTGTAGAACTTGAGGGCTATTGATTTTAAAATTCTAAGTCTCACAGAAGTTCTGCCACACTAATAATCTAAAGGTCGAGTCTAGTTTCACTTTCACCTTCAACTCATGGTCTTGGTATGGAACCAAATCTCATTTCACTTCATAGCATTTCTTTTTTATGCTCAGGGACGAGCATTGTTTAAGTATAGGGGGATGATGAATCTCAGATTCATCACTCTAAATCTCATTTATTAAGCTCAAATCCCTCAAAATCAACAACATATCTGCATCTATTCTGCATAATTAGCATTCATGCATGTTTTCATAAGAATTGCATTTTCGCACTAATTTCTGCACAAAATAAGAAGCCAAAAATCCAAGTCAAAATTGACCTATAAATAGCCTAACTTCCCAGATTTTTAACTCATTCATGCTAACTCCGAATGACACAAAACCACCTCTACTATGTACATATCACTAACAAAAATAAATAAAAAATACAAAAAATCACTAACCCAAATAAGTGGACCAAAAACCCAAATCCTAATTTCAGGATTTCCGGACTAAAAACCACATATCTTCCTCATCCAGTGTCCGTTTGAATTCTATTCACTTTGAACTAATAATGTACATTCAATTACCTTCAAAACAAGACCAAGTTCAAGTGAATCAGAGCTCGTATGTGAAAGTTAGGGTTTGGGCCTCTTTTGTACATTGTGTATTTTAGCGATTTTTAACCTGATATTTTATGTACATATTTTCTTAATTAATAAAAAATCCAGAAAAACTTATATTACGGTGTCTTTATTTATCTTTGATTTTTTCCGGATTTTTTTTCTGGTTTAAAAATGAAAAAAAAATTTATAAAACCCAAAAATAAAGGTATTCTATGTACATAGGACACCCCAAAAATTCACTTTGTGCATTTGATCCTATTTGGTTTTGATGTTTTCATGAAAGCTGTAGATCTCATCAAGATGAGCAATTTTCGTGAAGAAATTTTTTCAATCCGAGGTCGTTCGCTATTTATTTTGCATTTTACAAAATATTTATTTTTCGAATTTTCTGGTACTGACACGTGGCCGCCCCTGGGGCCGCCACGTGTCAGCCATTTTTGGCTTATTTATATATTCGTTTTATAAAAAAAATTAAAAGGTCCGCACGTGCGAGGCACGTGCCACCCAGGCACGCGCCAGGCACGTGCGTCGCCCTCTCCACTTGAGCGCCACGCGTCAACATCGTGGCCGTCCGATCTCGGCCGATCGGATGGCCACCTTCCATCGTCTTCCCCCAGCCTCTTCCCCCTATTTTCCCACCGCGCCGCTCGCCCAAATCTCCCCGCATATCTCTTGCACCACTTTATCTCCGATCACCTCCCTCTTCCGGCTCCAATCTCGCACTGTCTTCCCAATCCAATCCCTCATCCGATCTGCGTCGAGCTTCAATCACCTCGCGTATCCCAATCAGATGAAATTCCGATCATGACTTCCCTTAACAATCTCGGCTGTCGACTATAAAGAACTTCGCCACCCCAATTTCGAAGCCCATTCACCGTTAATCGCCTCAGTTAGTGACAGCCTAGCCCATGGCGTGATCCGAGGCATCCCGTGCCTCTTCGCAGCACCGCCCTTCGAGCCGCTGCCCCGCTCCGTCCACTCCGTCGAGCCCTACTGCTCAGGTACCAGTCCCCCCTTCTCTGCTGCATATCACATCATCCTCGATCATTTCGCTCTTTCGCTACGCCCATTCTCCTCTCTCGATCGACACCTAGCTCCGACGACCACTACTCAACTTCGCCGCCTCCAACTCCACCGTATGTCTTCAACATCTACAACATCCAATAACCGTCCCCACTCCCTTGCCTTCTTCCCCGACTCACGTAGGCTTCTCCGAGCACTAGAGCTTCACTGACAACTGCAGTACAACCGGCCTTTACCGACCAACCGATTTGGCCTTTTCTGACAACCTATGCCTCGTCGGAGCTCTGCTACTCCACCACCGACCGCCGGCCGTGTGTCGGCCTGTATCCATCGTCCGATCAAGGAAGGTCTACAAGATCTAACCGTCCAGACGCGCCAAGGCCTCCCTCATCGGATTAACTGCTATCAACGGTGCTGACCGGGTCACCAGCCTCGGAACCAGACCTAAGCCTCGGCGTAAGATCGAGGCATGATCTATCGACACGTGGATGCTCGAGCCAAACCTCCCACCGACCCTGCCACCGCACGTGATCTGCGCGTGCACCATGTGAAAATTACAAGGTGCACCCTGGAATTTCTCATATTCACAATGCGCCCCAGCCGACAAGAGGGCACGTGCTGCGCACGAGCCCCTCTCGAGATTTTGCAAGAAGATCCCTGGAAAATTGGTAATTACAATCTAGGTCCCCCACTGTTCTTTTGTTTATTTTATTTGCATATGTATCCCCTTGTTCCCTTTTATTTTAAACAAGATACATTGCATATTTTATTTATCCAAAAATATCACTTTGTTCCTTATTTAATTCTCTACATTTTGGCATATTGTGGACATTTTTGTAATCGATGGTTAATTAATAATTATATGTTTTGTGAAAATTATCACATTTTGCCCAATTTATGCTCTTAAAATTTCCATTGATTAACCATTTCTCTAAAAATCCCAAAAAAATCACATATCATAGAATTAATTTTGCTTGACATTGTGCCCAAAAAATTTTGCATTTGCGTACATAGTTTATCTTGTAAAAATCATTTTTGCATATTGCAGTGTTTGATTTTTAATAGGTATTAAATCTCACATTTTCGACGTTTAGGATTTTTCTGAGGTCCGTTACCTAATAATAGATCTTAGATAATTTTATTCCATGAAAATAAGTATGTTTAATATTTATTATAATTAAATATTGGATTTCATTCTGTTTGTATTTGAAAATTCATAAAAAAATTTATACTGCATCCAAAAAATTTCACAAAAATTACGGTGCATTCATTTAATCATATTTTGCATCATGGCCAAGTTTCGTATTTTTTGGACATTGTTTGAATGTAAATTACATTTTAGTCCCTAAAATAGGCTGAAATTGCATTTTGCATCCTTTATTGCATTAAAAATTACAAAAAAAGACCGCCTCGAAAACTGGGAACAAACTTTGATAAACATAACTCTAGGATGTTCCTTTGCCTCCTTATGTTTAACCTTGAGACTTGCTCAAGTAAAATAAACATAAACGATAAGATTGAAAATTGATTAAATTATTTGTGGTTATTTTCTTGACCGATTCCGATTGCCGCCTACAACACACGACAAATCAATTTTTACGCACGACAAAATACACATTTTTTCACGTTGCATTTTCGGATTCGTCAAACTTCCCGTCAGATATTAATACCCTAGGCACCCCGAACCGTGAAATAATGTTCTTCCTCAAAAATCTGCAAACAATCTTAGCATCTGTGGTTCAGGCGGGTATGGCCTCAACCCAATGACTCACATAATCGACAGCCAACCGAATGTACTCGAATCCCTAACACTTACGGAATGGACCCATGAAATAAATGCCCCATGCATCAAAAATCTCACAGAAGTGAATGGGTTGCATGACATCATATCACACTATCCACATGTTCCCATCCTCTGATAGTCAGTACACTGATGAATACCCATTCATCACTCTTTATTCTTATATTTTAGCTACAAAAACCTTTGCAAATACATGTAGATATTTGTAAATAGAAATAATTACCAAAATCATGCATTTTGTAAAAAGTAATAATTAGCATGTTTTTTTGCACAAATATAAGAATAAAGAGACAAAAGAAAAAGAGAGAAAATATTTGGAATAAATATTGAGCGACCTAATCCCAAGGGAGGGCCCAGCCTGGGCCTGACCGCATAAAAGCCAAAGTAGAGGGAGATAAGGGCTCATTTTGTAAATATTTATGTAAATAAAATAAAAATATTTTCCTCACAAAAAGAGACTCAAAAAGAAGTTAAAAAAAGCAGAAAAGATCAAAAATACCCTTCCTTCACCATGTACATGAACCACACCTAGGTATTTATTTAACCTTGTAAATAAATTAACTTATTTTCCAAACTTTTTGTAAATAGTCTATGGTACATATTGTAAATAAATAAAATATAAAATAGCTATAAAAATACATAAAAACAACAAATAAAAAAAATTCAAAAATTTAAAATCTAAATAGTGTACATATACCTATATATATAGCTACCCTATTTTTATTTCCAAAAATTAATTAAAAATCACCAAAAAATAGAAAAAAATAAAAGAAAAATATTTCATGTTTTAAGTTTTTCTTAATTCGGCCATTTTCTACCTTAAAATAAATAAACAAAAAATTAATAAATGGCAGCTCCTGATTGGTCCACGGGGGATTGTTGACCCTGGTCAACTCCCCCGCGGACTCTTTCCTTTTTGAGAAGACGCGCGCCGCCCCGCCTTCGCCATTTTCTCCACGCGCCTCCAGCCTGTCGCCCACGCAAACCCCGCGCCCGGATCCTTCGCCGATCATCCGACATCCTCGCCAGATCCTTCGCCGTGAGATCCACGCATTCCATAGCCGTCGCCTCCCAACCCTAATCGAGCCTGCAGCTATATATAGAACCACCTCCGCCGCCTCCGCGCCCCATCTTTGGCTCTTCCCCTTCTTCCCAGTGAACTCCAGAGGCACCGCGAGAGTGACAGCAAGCGATCGCCCCTGTTGCAGCGAGGCGAGGAGGCGAAACCACTGATCCGGCGTTCTTCGCCGCCGTTGCTCCGCCACCAGCGTGAGCACCGAGCCTCGGGCCGAGACGACCCTTGAGGCTACGACCAGGAGCACCCCCTGCTCTTCCCCAGTCTCTCCGACCACCCAGGTAGATCCCTTAGGCCGTAGATTAGCGTAGATTTCGATTCTTAGCTTACTGGTAGCGTAGCTTCGCCGCCGTCGCCAGCCACCTCCGATATCCCATCTGTCATTCCGACCCGACCATCATCTTCGCCAGACCTCTCCGCATCTTCTTCACCCCTTCGTCCAACCCAGATCGCACAGGATCTGGGAATCGAGCTCCTCCGCCGACCACCTTCGCCGGAGCTCGCCGTGCCGACGCACCAGCCACCCCCACTTCGCCTAACTGGGTCGAGGCAATTTACCCTCGACCCGTGAGTCTTCTGGGTTACTTTACAGGTCAAGAGGAGGCCATCTGAGGCCCCCTCACATCCAGGCCAGGAGCTCATCTCCGTCGACCTCGCCGGAGCCCCTCCAGGGCTCGGCTGGGCCATCGAAGACCACCACCAACTGCGGGACGACATCGCCGACCTTCTCCGACCTTCAGAGGCAGCTGAGGAGGACCACAGTACGCGCACGAGGCCGGCGAAGCTCGCCGGCTGAGTGTTCTTCCAGTATCCTCCACCGCCGTCAGATTGACCCCGAGCTCCAGATTCAATCACGATCGTCTATTCGAGGGTCGATCCCCACCGTCGATCCAGCGAAGCTCAGCCACTTCATCTGTCTACTGTTCGATCTGCAACGTGGCAGCACCTGGACCGTCGGATCACAGTCGAGGACCCAGCCTTGGGCGCCACCCCTTTTCAGCCGTCCATCTATCCACGTGGTGTCCATCCATCGGCTCGACTTAATAAAGGGGTAAATTACCTTAGGCCCCCTCTTAGCTTTTGCTTTATGTTTCAGTCCTGTAAATATTTAGAGTACTTTATTTACGTTGGGATATTTGCACACTGGACCTCATCTTTTAGATTATTTGCATTTATGCCCCTGTTTGTGTGAGCCACGTGCGTCGTCGCGTGTGTATTTGGTGTAATTGCAAATTTAGCCCTGTAGTTCTGGATGTTCATGAATGAATAGAAACTTTTTGATAATTGCATTTATGCCCCTGTGAGCATTGTATTTGCGCATGTGCGTCTTTTGAGTGGGTTATTTGCAACATAGCCCTTGGACTTTTTGGTACGAGTTACCAGAAGGTCCTCGGACTTGTTTTTCTTACATATAGGTCCCTGAGTGCCTCAAGCACGCGCCACGCGCGTGATTTCTTGGGTATTTTGCACCAGGACCCCCAGAACTTTGGGTATTTGCACTTAAGTCCTTGTGCACAGTGCCCCCTTGTTATTTTTGAATAAAATATCAATTCATCTCCAAATTCGATAAAAATTAGACACATGGCTCCTGCCATTTTGTAGGATTTTTGAGAATTTTGGAGGACATTTTTGAGTTTATTTGTTATTTTTAAAAATTCAAAAACCATCATTTTAGCTACTGTCTAGACTTAAAAATTACAAAAAAATATAAAAACACCCCCAAAAATTCCATAAAAATTAGGTGTTGTTTCTGTTGTGTTGGTTGATTTTCTAGCCAATCTTGGCTATTTTTCATTGCTTAAAAACCCTAAAAATTCAAAAACACCTAAAAACTCATAAAAATCATATTAAATAATCTAAAAACCCAAAAACAATAATTTTGGTGCTCAAATTTTCCTTGTTTTCGCTAGCATACAGGAAAATTACCTCCAGGCCCTCTTGAGATCCTTAAATATTTTATTTTTGGATTTTGGGCCTGGCTGGACAGTACCTTGCCTTTTTTGCACTGTTTGATTTTTAGAAAATAAAATACATCTTATAAAAATCCCAAAAATTCACCAAAAACACTTAAAAACCTAAAAAACATAAAAATAATTTTTCTTCATTTTTTGCTTGATTTTTGATGCTCTAAATAAATTGCTCAAGTGTGCTTGTTCTTGTGTTTTCTTATTTTCTTTACATATTAAAAATCCAAAAAAAATTTAAAAAACAATTAAAAACCAAAAAAAAAATGTTTTCCCTTTTCCTCTGATTCTTCGACTACTTCGTAGGCCTTTGGCCAATCCGTGCTCCTTGTGTTCGACCCTGGGTGCTATACCAGGTTAATAACATAGCAGGACCGCTTTTGTGCTTGATTGATTTTACGTATTTTTCGAGTGGTTCATCATTTTTCTTGATTGACTTAGTCTGAGTGATTGAGGTCGTAACGACCTATATTTCTGTACCTTTACCTTAGTCATTCGGACGGTCATCAGAATGGCGCCGTTGCCGGGGAGCACGGCTTTGTAGTCATTTTTTCCATATTGTCTCTCTATATTGTCATTGTTTTCTGACACTCTCTCTTTGATTTTTGTGCGAGGTACTGCGTGGACAACTTGGAGTTTATTTTTGAGGACCCGCATGGGAAGAAGAGCAGGGAGAGGAAGAAGAAGAATTTTATTTTGAGAGAGAACAATATTGTTTGTAATAATTTAGAACTTGGACATTTGTGGACACTTGTAACTTAGCGGGTCTGTTTCGCCGAGTACCGGTGTGCTCGGGGGACCCATTTGGATTTTCGCGGCTTTTTCTGCGGTTTTGATAGCTAGCTGCCTTTTCCGGGGTTTACGCGGTTTTTCTCAAGCCCCTAGATTTAGGAATTTCTCTTGCTTGTGCCGTAATTAGTAGGGTCCCCACACTTAATTGCTTGCCTGATCCTATAGGATGTTAATTGGACCTACTAAAATCATTAATAAAAATAGCCGATTCATTTTCTTCCGTGGCCTACGTGCCGTAGCCCGTCCCACAAAGCGCTTCTCCTACCCCCGATTTGTCGGGCAGAGGAGGGACGGGCCAAGACCGGACTCTTTGGCTTGGAGGACCGTGATCGGTTAGACGGTTCTTGCGATAGAAATTTTCTCATCTAGGACTCGGTTTTTCCTCGCTGCACCATTTAGGTAGTTTAATTCTGTCTTTAAATTCTGCGCGGATCACTTGCATGTAGAGTGCTGGAGACAAGGTACGCATTTCTTTCTCTGCATGCATCATTGATTTCTTCGCGCATCAGCTTTTTCGTCTTCTCCCTCTGTTTTTGGCTTAATCATCAGGAGAATCGGAAAATTCGTTAGGCCGCTTGTATTTACTTTGAAAAAAAAAATTAAAAAGAAAAACAAAAAAAAAGTGGGACTGGATAACACTATTGACCCTAAAAGACACTCACATTAAAAATTTGTCTTGGGGAGAGCAACCCCCTCTTTGTATGGTTTGGATGCGCGAGAGAGTGACCCGCACCCTAGGTAGAGCCCTCCGGTGCTATTTCTAGTTGACTACCGACTCTTCCGTGCGGGCCAGTCGGTTGGAGTAGCATCGGGTATCCTAACAGGTCACGTAAGCGCTCTGATATTTTGTGTGTTCACCCAATAAAAATTGACAAGATAAATTGACCGAGCTTTCACGGTCTTCAGATTGTGTTGCGTTGGTGAACCGGGGGTTTGCTTTGCGATCATATTTTCTCCAGATCCCATCCGCCCAACTCGCCAGATCAATATGATGGGTAGACGATCTCTTAGGCAGCCTCTAGCTGCACCGCTTTCAGGCGCGTCTACTTCACCATCTAGGTTGACCCGTGAGAGTCGAGACCAGCTCTCCGGGCCCGAGTACGATTCCACCCTATTCTCCCTCGATCCCCTTTCTTTTAATACTGAGAGACATGAGCCCGAGGAAAGACGAATTGATTTGACAGAACCTGAGTTGGGCTCATCTGATTTTGCAGACGTCACTATGGCCGGAGCCGGCAGTTCAGACCCAGACTCCCGACAACCCGAATATTTTGTACTAGACCAGGGAGCGATCAACTCCACCCTGATCGCATCATTAGAGACAGTACAGAAGCAGCTACGCGATCAGGGAGTTGGAGCGACTCAGAGAAGAGAGAGATCAGAGCGAGCCTGAGGACATTCCTGATGCTGATGCAGAGGCAGCAGCCGCAGCAGCGGCTGCCGCAGCGGCAGCCGCCGCCGCAGCGGGACCACCGAGACCGATGCGGGAGTTACACAACCCCGGATCTACACTGATGCACCATTGGGTGGTGGTACCTGCTATCGTGGGGGATTTCAAGTTCCCTCCGAACACCCTGCAGATGCTTCCTCATTTTCACGGACTTGCCACTGAGGAGCCCCACCTCCATCTCCAGGAGTTTTTGATGATCTGCAGCACTGTCCACGACCGTCATGTGGACCAGGATACGATTCGGATGATGGCCTTCCCTTTTTCACTGGCAGATAGAGCAGTCGCCTGGCTGAAGCATTTAGGGAAGTTTGTTTACACCTGGGAGCAGCTCTGCACCGAGTACTTGAACAAGTACTATCCACTCGGGCGGACGAATGCAGCGAGGGCCCTGATCAACAACTTCTCCATGCTCCCTAACGAGCAGTTTCACGAGGCATGGGAGAGGTTTAGAGAGCTTCTGGATAGATGCCCACACCACGACATCTCCAAGCCGAACCTAGTTCAAAGCTTCTTTAGTGGGATGACGCCAGAACTTCAGGGTCTGGTGAATGCTTCTTGCGGCGGGTCCTACTTTGCCAAGGACCACAACCAAGTCTGGGCCATCTATGAGGAGATGGCCGAAAATTACATGGTGATGTCCCAGACTCGGTTGTACACACAGAGATCTCAGCAGCCGCCAGGACCCGTGCAGTACCAGCGGATAGCACGGGTTGATGCAGGTCTATCCAGTTCGTTCACAGTTGCAGCCGCACAGGCAGAGTCAGCCGCTGCGGACATGGGGATTATCAGCGAGAAGTTAGACCGTATGGAAATAATAGAGAAGAAGCAGTGCCAGGGCATAACTCAGATGGAGCAGATGGCACAAACTCTGAGCGACATGAAGACCCATCTCTTGTGTCTTCAGGAGGCACAGACGGCTTCTCAGCCCCGTCTTCAGTCGTGAGGCGATTCCGGCGGCAGCCGTAGTTCGTCCCAGCGCTCCAGCTCCTTGCAGCAGCCTAGACAAGTTCACCTTGTACAGGCGGAGCCGTACCAGCAGCAACATCCCTCTTACCAGTCACCACCATCTCCAGACTTACAGATGGTGGTATATCAGCCGGATCAGCCTCTGGAAGTACTCCCACCAGCCCCTTACGATGAGGAACCGTTGATGGATGTCAACGGGATTTGGTATGACCGTCCTCAACCTGGAATCTGACGAGACCATCCCGGATTCAGGTGGGGGAATGGGGGTAACCAGTCCCAACAGCAGCCAGCCGGTCAGGGAGGGCAGTACTCCCAACAGAGAGATCACCAGCTGCCCCCAGCATACCAGTCACACCAGCCATCATCCTTCGTACCTCGTCCCTACCAGCAGCAGGGACAGACTTGGAGACGTGAGCAGCAGGCTCACCAGCAGCAGCATCCTTCCTCTTACCCCTCTCAGCCGCAGCAGCACCAGGTCCAACAGCCTCATTACCAGAGAGGCAACCCGTCGGGCTCCCATGAGAGCCCCGCCTTGGATGATCTAGCCCGCATCTTCACAGAGCAGCAGGCTACATTTAGACGGGAGATGGACGAGTTCCGCCAGGAGATGCGGGACCTGATGAGAGGGAAGGCCGCCATCCCTGCACAGATCGAGCCTAATCCGAATAGCTTGAAGAGGAAGTCTGAGCAGGTAGTTCACACTGAGCCTACCATTCCTAGTGACTCATTTGATGATATGTCGTCGGATCTATTTGATGCTGATTTTGTTACACTTAGGAGCGGTAGAAGACCAGCAGGCGGCGCCTCATCTGAGCGACAACGCGAGGATCCATCTAGAGTGCCAGATGAGGAAGAGGAGAGCGGTACTGAAGCTGCACATGATGATGACGGTGGTACTGATGCCACCCGAGATGCTGATTCCACCGGCGGTACTGAGGCCGCCGCTTCACCATATCGAGGAGGTGGTACTGACGCCACCAGCAGAGCCGAGCCAGCCCGCGGTACTTAGGCCGCAAGACGTCTAGTTGTAGAGCCAACTAGAGGTGGTACTAAGGCCACCAATATTCATTCTGATAGAGATGTTGTCTTTCCTCGTATGGATGTATCTCAGGACTCTATTTTGAATAAAGGAAAAGGTTTAGTTTCTTCTGATCCCACTGTGGTGTATGATGTATGTGAGGATCCGGTCATCGAACCGTCTAGGCCTATTCCTAGTCCTTCATCTGAGAAGGACCCTGTGATCCCCTTTCCTAGAGCCCTTGAGTTGGGGAAGGGGAAGAAAAGAGAAAAAGATCCAAAAAAGAGAGAGCAGGAGGAGTTCAGCCAGAGCATGATAGACCGATTTCACATCCAGCTGACCCTCCACGAGGCTTTGCAGCACATCCCTCTTCTTCAGCGATCCTTGAAAGACAGGACCATAGTCAGGAGGAAGAAGAGGAACAACACCGCAGAGATTCATGTGTTGACAAAAGCCACGTGTTACGCGATCCAGAACCATCTGCTGACCAAGAGGCCAGATTTAGGAGCCCCGTATGTCAGATGTCAGATTAGTGAGCAAAGGTTCGACCGTACTCTATTAGATAGCGGATCGTCGATCAACCTTCTTCCGGCAGCCCTTCTCGACCACTTAGAGTTGGGCACTCTTAGACAGAGCAGGACATATCTTCAGTTTGCTGATCGGTCTGTCAAGAGGCCAAAGGGGTTGTTGCGAGACGTTGTCGTCACGATTCAGGGTTTGCAATTCCCCGTGGACTTCGTAGTGCTGGACATGGAGACCCCTGACTCATTGACCGATTCCCCCATCATCCTCGGTCGCCCGTTCTTGGCCACAGCCAAGGCGGTGACTGACCATGACAGTGGGAAGGTATTCTTTCGCGTTCAGGGCGAGAGTATACAAATAGAGACGGTTAAGGACCACAGAGCCAGAGATAGATCCCGCTTAGAGGGCAGTACAGATTCAGAGCAGCTGACAGATACAGAGCCAGACATACACCGGGACTGTGATTTTGTGATCACAGATGATGAGGCAGCTTGGGCAGATCCTGCAGCACAGACCATCCTCTCATATTCAGATACAGCTGATGCAGAGATGATAGCAGAGGATAGTCTGGAGAGCACAACCCTGGTTCAGGATACTATTGAGTCAGCAGAGTCGGACCTTGATCGCGACACGATTTTCAGTGATGGTGGTACTAAGGCCACCCTGCTCTACGGTGGTACTGATGCCACCGCAGTTGATACAGATCCCTCGGATTCAGAATCTGATCGGGCAGATTGTGATGATCAGATGCCAGACCTGGATCCACCTGAGCCTACAGATGAGGAGGAGGTAGAGGCAGAGCAGATCAGAGACAATGCAGAGGACCCGCCTTCTCCAGATCCAGTTTGTGAGAGTTCTCTATCATTTTCCCAGGAAGATTTGGCAGAATTGTCAGCATACACACATCTTCTTCAGAAGCCAGATTTGCCAGCACCCAGCTGTCCAGAGCTAAAGCCGCTCCCTACTTCGCTGAAGTATCGATTCCTTGCGGGAGAGTCTGAGATGTACCCAGTCATCATCTCTGCCGATCTGACTGGAGAACAAGAATCCCGTCTGATGGGGGTTCTTGAAAAGAACCGCAAGGCAATTGGATGGAGCGTAGCAGATCTCCATGGGATTAGTCCCTCGCTGTGCTCCCACCATATCTATCTCGAGGAAGGGGCAAAGCCGTCGCGTGAATTCCAGCGGCGACTGAACCCCAACCTAAGAGAGGTTGTCATGAAGGAAATATCAAAATGGTGGAGTGCAGATTTTATTTATCCCATTTCCGACTCCAAGTGGGTTAGCCCCTTGCATGTGGTGCCCAAGAAGACGGGCATCACGACTGTGATCAGTGAGTCGGGAGAGGAGATTGCTACACGAGTACCCACCTCTTGGCGGGTCTGCGTTGACTACAGGAGACTCAACCAGGCCACCAAGAAGGACCATTTCCCCCTGCCTTTTATTGATCAGATCATAGAGAGACTGGCAGGGAAGAGCCATTATTGCTTCCTGGATGGGTACTCGGGCTACAATCAGGTGGCCATCGCTCCTGAGGATCAGGAGAAGACCACCTTTACCTATCCCTTCGGTACATACGCCTTTCGACGCATGCCATTTGGGCTATGCAACGCCCCTGCGACTTTTCAGAGATGCATGCTGTCGATCTTTTCGGACATGGTAGGGGAGTGTTTGGAGGTCTTCATGGACGACTTCTCGGTTTACGGCGACAGATTCGATTCCTGTCTTGACTGCCTAGACCGAGTGCTCCAGCGATGTATTGCTACCCGCTTGGTTCTGTCTTGGGAGAAGAGTCACTTCATGGTGACTCAAGGGACGGTGCTTGGCCACATCATCTCCAACAGGGGCATGGAGGTTGATCCGGCCAAGGTTGATGTCATTAGAAAACTCGCACCGCCGTCCAATTTGAAGCAGCTACGGTCATTTCTGGGGCACGTTGGTTTTTATAGGAGATTCATTCATGATTTCAGCAAGATTGCCCGACCGTTGACTGACCTCTTGACGAAAGACACCGAGTTCCTTGTCGATGACAAGTGTCTTTCGTCCTTTGAGACTCTCCAGCAGTGTGTTATTGAGGCTCCTGTCCTTCAGCCACCCGATCGGTCTCTCCCATTCGAGATCATGACGGACGCCTCTGATTTTGCCGTAGGGGCCGTGCTAGGACAGAGGAGGGACGGAGTTCCATTCGCCATTCACTACGCTAGCCGAACATTGGATCCCGCCCAGCGAAACTACACGGTCACAAGGAAGGAGATGCTAGCTGTAGTTTTCGCCCTAGATAAGTTCAGATCGTATATCATTGGATCTAGAGTAACTTTGTATACTGACCACACCGCCATCAGGTACCTCATGTCAAAGAAGGATGCCAAGGCCAGACTTACTAGATGGATCCTTCTACTACAGGAGTTCGACATTGAGATCAAGGATAAGCCTGGAGTCAAGAATGTGGTGGCGGATCATCTTTCCCGACTAGAGCAGCCTGAGGATTCTGAGCAGATTGACCCTATTCGAGATACCTTCCCAGATGAGGCGATCCTTGCTATCGCCTCACTCCCGTGGTATGCCGATATTGTGAACTTTCTCGTTGCTGGGAAAGTCCCACAAGATTGGCCCAGGCAGAGGCTTGAGACCTTCCTTGCAAAGGCCAAGTCCTACCACTGGGAGGATCCCATCCTTTACCACGAAGGAGGGGATAGCGTCTGGCGTCGGTGTATTCCTCAGGAGGAGCATCATAGTGTCCTCACTTACTGCCACAAGCTTGAGGCAGGAGGACATCATTCTGGGAGGAGAACGACACAGAAAGTGCTCCAATCCAGCTTGTGGTGGCCTACACTCTTCAAGGACTCTGATGAGTTCGTGAAGAGGTGTACTGACTGTCAGAGGATGGGCACTTGTGGACAATGTGTTATGATGCCGATGCAGCCCATTCACTTCTGTGAGGTTTTTGACGCATGGGGCATCGATTTCATGGGTCCATTCCCTAAGAGTCAGGGATTTGAGTACATTCTGTTGGCCGTAGATTATGTTAGTCGTTGGGTTGAGGCTATCCCCGCCCGAGCCGCTGATGCGAGGACAGTTTGCAGATTTTTGAGGAAGCACATCATCATGCGGTTCGGGGTTCCACGAGTTCTGATTTCTGATGGGGGGTCTCATTTCGTCAACGACCAGGTAAAGGCACTTGCCAGTGAGTTCAGTATAGACCATCGAGTAGCCACGCCATACCATCCACAGACGAATGGTCTAGCCGAGGTTTCGAACAGGGAGATCAAGACTATATTGCAGAAAGTCGTCCGCCCCGACCGAAGGATTGGTCCCAACTTTTGGACTCGGTCTTGTGGGCATATAGGACGTCTTTCAAGACACCATTAGGCACATCTCCTTTTCGCCTCGTGTATGGCAAGCCATGCCATTTACCTGTTGAGCTGAGACACAAATCACTTTGGGCAGTTACAGATATTCTTATGGATCCAGATGGTGTAGGAGACCAGAGGAGGGCAGAGTTAGCCGCCTTGGAAGAGCTTAGAGATACAGCTTTCTCAAACAGCCTACATTATAAGGAGAAAGTGAAGGAGTGGCATGATTCTCATATCAGCCACAAGCATTTTGAGATTGGACAGAGAGTATGGTTGTTTGATGCAAGGCTACGATTATTTCCAGGGAAGCTACAGAGCAAATGGAAGGGACCTTACTTGGTCAGAAAGGTACACGATAACGGTAGCATTGATATATCTGAGTTATCTTCTGAGAGTACCTTTCGAGTGAACGGCCAGCGGCTCAAGCCATTTCTAGATCATGAGCCGCGGGACGTTATTGTTGCCCCGATTCATTTTGCGTGAGATGTGGTCTCTTGACTCACATCTTTTGCATCTCACGCCTGATTTTCACTGTTCCTCCGCCTGTATAGATCCAGTTGTCCATATCATTCTATTCTTTAGTCCCACATCCCTTTTCTCATCCTGTGATTATGCTATACTTAGGGTGTACTTTACCCTAAGTATAGGGGGGATTGTCGGACCTGCGAGTATTCTTTTCATTCTTTCTGCTCCTGTTTTTGCTGCCTATACTTAGGGATATTTTACCCTAAGTATAGGGGGGGCAGACTCTGTATCTTCTTCACTCGGATTTCCCTTCATGGACAGCTTTCTATACTTAGGATTAGTTAATCCTAAGTATAGGGGGAAACCACCGAGTCCCTCTTATTCTATTCATTTATTCATTTCTGTACTTATCCACTCCTTTTCACTTCCCTATACCAAGCACGAGTTATGTCTTCTTCATCGCTCTTGACTCCGAGGACATCGTTCGAGCTACGTATAGGGGGGTGCGTATATATTTCATATATACTTTAGCCATAACTCGTACTTTGTGTGAGTGTGTTAATAAAATGGCTAAAAATCACAAAATTTAAAAAAAAAAAATTTTTCATATACACAAACATTCTTTTATTTGCACATAAATAGCTAGTGTACAAAATATTTCGGTAAAAATATTTTCAAAAACTTTTTGTATAAAGCTTGTGTAAATATTTTCTTATCAAAATTATGTATATAGTACAAAATTTTTCCAAAATGATTTGAAACAAAAAGTTTGCAAAAATCTTGTGTAAATGTTTGTAAATACTTTTGCAAAACTTGCACTTCATGCATCATCCATCCATTTTTTCAAAAATTTTGCACGATTGTAAAATATTTGTAAATAGCATCTTTTGTACATATGTAAATAGTTTTTCTGGATGATAGTTGACATTTAAACTATGCCTGGAAATTAAATTGAGAAATGGAGCTTGACTAAGATCTTAATCCACTTAACTTTAAGAGGAACCTTATAGGGCTTAGATTTAAGGCTTTTCAGGTCCATGGTGACTTAATTCTTTGAGTCCACTAGGCTATGAGCATATGTCATCTTAATGATCCTAAGTAGAGCACTTAACAACACACGCATGACTCTCAGAGACAATGGCTTGACTTGCACCAGCACCTTACACATAGCTCTTCACGGATGAGGTGGTGAGGAGACAGTTTTCCTCGGCTTGGGGTAGCATATGAGGGTAGTACTTCTAGGCGGAACCTCTCTTCTTCTTATAGTGAAGGAAGTGCACCTCAACTTGGTCTAGTGGTGATGAAGGCTAAAGACAGAAGCCGTGGGTTGCAATAAAGCTTCAAAAGAGGGATAGTCTACTGGCTCAAGAGGAAAATATCTTATATATGCTGCACCATGTAGATATGTTGTACAGAAGTACTTGAAAAAAATGCAAAAATGCAAAAATAACTCCAAAAAAAAAATTTGGTGGGTCGGATTGAAAATTTAATAACCCCACCGGAGTATAAAGCAAAAGCTTATGGTATCATGTCACATCTCATGAAGCTTGCAGCGGGAGACTTGGCTACACTGGCTGAGCTTCCAAAAGTCTATACTTCTTCCCCCTCTTCTTGAGCCGGTTGCACTTGAACTTAGAAGGGAATACCCCGCTTCTCGAGGAAAGAGTTGCTAGACAGAGGCATTAGAGTTACCAGGTTGGGGGAGGTTGTTTCTTTGTTATTTCTGAGGTGAGGAGCTACTATCACTTACACTGCATGGAAAGATTCATGGTCATTAGAGTTTGTGTATGTAGACTTGTTCTGATCTGGATTATTGAGGAGTCTTGTCCATAGATTGGTGGAACTTAGAGGCTGTTGAGTTTTAAGTTTAAATCTAAATAAGGTTCCGACACATTGATAATCTAAAGATCTAATCGAGCTCCATATTTCAATCTGATAAAAGGCAAGTTTACTAATCAGCCTTGATCCATGTACATTCCTCTCTTTTTCTTTTTCTTTCTTTCTTTTTCACTTCCTTTTCAAATAAGTGTTTGCTAAGGGACTAGCAAAGTTAAGCATAGGGGGGTGATGAATACCCATTCATCACTCTTTATTCTTATATTTTAGCTACAAAAACCTTTGCAAATACATGTAGATATTTGTAAATAGAAATAATTACCAAAATCATGCATTTTGTAACAAGTAATAATTAGCATGTTTTTGTGCACAAATATAAGAATAAAGAGACAAAAGAAAAAGAGAGAAAATATTTGGAATAAATATTGAGCGACCTAATCCCTAGGGAGGGCCCAGCCTGGGCCTGACCGCATAAAAGCCAAAGTAGAGGGAGATAAGGGCTCATTTTGTAAATATTTATGTAAATAAAATAAAAATATTTTCCTCACAAAAAGAGACTCAAAAAGAAGTTAAAAAAAAGCAGAAAAGATCAAAAATACCCTTCCTTCACCATGTACATGAACCACACCTAGGTATTTATTTAACCTTGTAAATAAATTAACTTATTTTCCAAACTTTTTGTAAATAGTCTATGGTACATATTGTAAATAAATAAAATATAAAATAGGTATAAAAATACATAAAAATAACAAATAAAAAAATTCAAAAATTTAAAATCTAAATAGTGTACATATACCTATATATATAGCTACCCTATTTTTATTTCCAAAAATTAATTAAAAATCACCAAAAATAGAAAAAAATAAAAGAAAAATATTTCATGTTTTAAGTTTTTCTTAATTCGGCCATTTTCTACCTTAAAATAAATAAACAAAAAAATTAATAAATGGCAGCTCCTGATTGGTCCACGGGGGATTGTTGACCCCAGTCAACTCCCCCGCGGACTCTTTCCTTTTTGAGAAGACGCGCGCCGCCCCGCCTTCGCCATTTTCTCCACGCGCCTCCAGCCTGTCGCCCATGCAAACCCCGCGCCCGGATCCTTCGCCGATCATCCGACATCCTCGCCAGATCCTTCGCCGTGAGATCCACGCATTCCATAGCCGTCGCCTCCCAACCCTAATCGAGCCTGCAGCTATATATAGAACCACCTCCGCCGCCTCCGCGCCCCATCTTTGGCTCTTCCCCTTCTTCCCAGTGAACTCCAGAGGCACCGCGAGAGTGACAGCAAGCGATCGCCCCTGTTGCAGCGAGGCGAGGAGGCGAAACCACTGATCCGGCGTTCTTCGCCGCCGTTGCTCCGCCACCAGCGTGAGCACCGAGCCTCAGGCCGAGACGACCCTTGAGGCTACGACCAGGAGCACCCCCTGCTCTTCCCCAGTCTCTCCGACCACCCAGGTAGATCCCTTAGGCCGTAGATTAGCGTAGATTTCGATTCATAGCTTACTGGTAGCGTAGCTTCGCCGCCGTCGCCAGCCACCTCCGATATCCCATCTGTCATTCCGACCCGACCATCATCTTCGCCAGACCTCTCCGCATCTTCTTCACCCCTTCGCCCAACCCAGATCGCACAGTATCTGGGAATCGAGCTCCTCTGCCGACCACCTTCGCCGGAGCTCGCCGTGCCGACGCACCAGCCACCCCCACTTCGCCTAACTGGGTCGAGGCAATTTACCCTCGACCCGTGAGTCTTCTGGGTTACTTTACAGGTCAAGAGGAGGCCATCTGAGGCCCCCTCACATCCAGGCCAGGAGCTCATCTCCGTCGACCTCGCCGGAGCCCCTCCAGGGCTCGGCTGGGCCATCGGAGACCACCACCAGCTGCGGGACGACATCGCCGACCTTCTCCGACCTTCAGAGGCAGCTGAGGAGGACCACAGTACGCGCACGAGGCCGGCGAAGCTCGCCGGCTGAGTGTTCTTCCAGTATCCTCCACCGCCGTCAGATTGACCCCGAGCTCCAGATTCAATCACGATCGTCTATTCGAGGGTCGATCCCCACCGTCGATCCAGCGAAGCTCAGCCACTTCGTTTGTCAACCGTTCGATCTGCAACGTGGCAGCACCTGGACCGTCGGATCACAGTCGAGGACCCAGCCTTGGGCGCCACCCCTTTTCAGCCGTCCATCTATCCACGTGGCGTCCATCCATCGGCTCGACTTAATAAAGGGGTAAATTACCTTAGGCCCCCTCTTAGCTTTTTCTTTATGTTTCAGTCCTGTAAATATTTAGAGTACTTTATTTACGTTGGGATATTTGCACACTGGACCTCATCTTTTAGATTATTTGCATTTATGCCCCTGTTTGTGTGAGCCACGTGCGTCGTCACGTGTGTATTTGGTGTAATTGCAAATTTAGCCCTGTAGTTCTGGATGTTCATGAATGAATAGAAACTTTTTGATAATTGCATTTATGCCCCTGTGAGCATTGTATTTGCGCATATGTGTCTTTTGAGTGGGTTATTTGCAACATAGCCTTTGGACTTTTTGGTACGAGTTACCAGAAGGTCCTCGGACTTGTTTTTCTTACATATAGGTCCCTGAGTGCCTCAGGCACGCGCCACGCGCGTGATTTCTTGGGTATTTTGCACCAGGATCCCCAGAACTTTGGGTATTTGCACTTAAGTCCTTGTGCACAGTGCCCCCTTGTTATTTTTGAATAAAATATTAATTCATCTCCAAATTCGATAAAAATTTGATACATGGCTCCTGCCATGTTGTAGGATTTTTGAGAATTTTGGAGGACATTTTTGAGTTTATTTGTTATTTTTAAAAATTCAAAAACCATTATTTTAGCTACTGTCTAGACTTAAAAATTAAAGAAAAAATATAAAAACACCCCCAAAAATTCCATAAAAATTAGGTGTTGTTTCTGTTGTGTTGGTTAATTTTCTAGCCAATCTTGGCTATTTTTCATTGCTTAAAAACCCTAAAAATTCAAAAACACCTAAAAAATCATAAAAATCATATTAAATAATCTAAAAACCCAAAAACAATAATTTTGGTGCTCAAATTTTCCTTGTTTTCTCTAGCATACAGGAAAATTACCTCCAGGCCCTCTTGAGATCCTTAAATATTTTATTTTTGGATTTTGGGCCTGGCTGGACAGTACCTTGCCTTTTTCGCACTGTTTGATTTTTAGAAAATAAAATACACCTTATAAAAATCCCAAAAATTCACCAAAAACACTTAAAAACCTAAAAAACATAAAAACAATTTTTCTTGAATTTTTGCTTGATTTTTTATGCTTTAAATAAATTGCTCAAGTGTGCTTGTTCTTGTGTTTTCTTATTTTCTTTACATATTAAAAATCAAAAAAAAATTTAAAAAACAATTAAAAACCAAAAAAAAAAGTGGGACTGGATAACACTATTGACCCTAAAAGACACTCACATTAAAAATTTGTCTTGGGGAGAGCAACCCCCTCTTTGTATGGTTTGGATGCGCGAGAGAGTGACCCGCACCCTAGGTAGAGCCCTCCGGTGCTATTTCTAGTTGACTACCGACTCTTCCGTGCGGGCCAGTCGGTTGGAGTAGCATCGGTTATCCTAACAGGTCACGTAAGCGCTCTAATATTTTGTGTGTTCACCCAATAAAAATTGACAAGATAAATTGACCGAGCTTTCACGGTCTTCAGATTGTGTTGCGTTGGTGAACCGGGGGTTTGCTTTGCGATCATATTTTCTCCAGATCCCATCCGCCCAACTCGCCAGATCAAGATGATGGGTAGACGATCTCTTAGGCAGCCTCTGGCTGCACCGCTTTCAGGCGCGTCTACTTCACCATCTAGGTTGACCCGTGAGAGTCGAGACCAGCTCTCCGGGCCCGAGTACGATTCCACCCTGTTCTCCCTCGATCCCCTTGCTTTTGCTACTGAGAGACATGAGCCCGAGGAAAGACGAATTGATTTGACAGAACCTGAGTTGGGCTCATCTGATTTTGCAGACGTCACTATGGCCGGAGCCGGCAGTTCAGACCCAGACTCCCGACAACCCGAACATTTTGTACTAGACCAGGGAGCGATCAACTCCACCCTGATCGCATCATTAGAGACAGTACAGAAGCAGCTACGCGATCAGGGAGCTTTCATGATTGAGATGAGAAGGGAGTTGGAGCGACTCAGAGAAGAGAGAGATCAGAGCGAGCCTGAGGACATTCCTGATGCTGATGCAGAGGCAGCAGCCGCAGCAGCGGCTGCCGCAGCGGCAGCCGCCGCCGCAGCGGGACCACCGAGACCGATGCGGGAGTTACACAACCCCGGATCTACACTGATGCACCATTGGGTGGTGGTACCTGCTATCGTGGGGGATTTCAAGTTCCCTCCGAACACCCTGCAGATGCTTCCTCATTTTCACGGACTTGCCACTGAGGAGCCCCACCTCCATCTCCAGGAGTTTTTGATGATCTGCAGCACTGTCCACGACCGTCATGTGGACCAGGATACGATTCGGATGATGGCCTTCCCTTTTTCACTGGCAGATAGAGCAGCCGCCTGGCTGAAGCATTTAGGGAAGTTTGTTTACACCTGGGAGCAGCTCCGCACCGAGTACTTGAACAAGTACTATTCACTCGGGCGGACGAATGCAGCGAGGGCCCTGATCAACAACTTATCCATGCTCCCTAACGAGCAGTTTCACGAGGCATGGGAGAGGTTCAGAGAGCTTCTGGATAGATGCCCACACCACGACATCTCCAAGCCGAACCTAGTTCAGAGCTTCTTTAGTGGGATGACGCCAGAGCTTCAGGTACTGGTGAATGCTTCTTGCGGCGGGTCCTACTTTGCCAAGGACCACAACCAAGTCTGGGCCATCAACGAGGAGATGGCCGAAAATTACATGGTGATGTCCCAGACTCGGTTGTACACACAGAGATCTCAGCAGCCGCCAGGACCTGTGCAGTACCAGCGGATAGCACGGGTTGATGCAGGTCCATCTAGTTCGTCCACAGTTGCAGCCGCACAGGCAGAGTCAGCCGCTGCGGACATGGGGATTATCAGCGAGAAGTTGGACCGCATGGAAATAATAGAGAAGAAGCAGTGCCAGGGCATAACTCAGATGGAGCAGATGGCACAAACTCTGAGCGACATGAAGACCCATCTCTTGTGTCTTCAGGAGGCACAGACGGCTTCTCAGCCCCGTCTTCAGTCGCGAGGCGATTCCGGCGGCAGCCGCAGTTCGTCCCAGCGCTCCAGCTCCTTGCAGCGGCCTAGACAAGTTCACCTTGTACAGGCGGAGCCGTACCAGCAGCAGCAGCCCTCTTACCAGTCACCACCATCTCCAGACTTACAGATGGTGGTATATCAGCCGGATCAGCCTCTGGAAGTACTCCCACCAGCCCCTTAGGATGAGGAACCGTTGATGGATGTCAACGGGATTTGGTATGACTGTCCTCAACCTGGAATCCGACGAGACCATTCCGGATTCAAGTGGGGGAATGGGGGTAACCAGTCCCAACAGCAGCCAGCCGGTCAGGGAGGGCAGTACTCCCAGCAGAGAGATCACCAGCAGCCCCCAGCATACCAGTCACACCAGCCATCATCCTTCGTACCTCGTCCCTACAAGCAGCAGGGACAGACTTGGAGACGTGAGCAGCAGGCTCACCAGCAGCAGCATCCTTCCTCTTACCCCTCTCAGCCGCATCAACACCAGGTCCAGCAGCCTCATTACCAGAGAGGCAACCCGTCGGGCTCCCATGAGAGCCCCGCCTTGGATGATCTAGCCCGCATCTTCACAGAGCAGCAGGCTACATTTAGACGGGAGATGGACGAGTTCCGCCAGGAGATGCGGGACCTGATGAGAGGGAAGGCCGCCATCCCTGCACAGATCGAGCCTAATCCGAATAGCTTGAAGAGGAAGTCTGAGCAGGTAGTTCACACTGAGCCTACCATTCCTAGTGACTCATTTGATGATATGTCGTCGGATCTATTTGATGCTGATTTTGTTACACTTAGGAGCGGTAGAAGACCAACAGGCGGCGCCTCATCTGAGCGACAACGCGAGGATCCATCCAGAGTGCCAGATGAGGAAGAGGAGAGCGGTACTGAAGCTGCACATGATGATGACGGTGGTACTGATGCCACCCGAGATGCTGATTCCACCGGCGGTACTGAGGCCGCCGCTTCACCATATCGAGGAGGTGGTACTGACGCCACCAGCAGAGCCGAGCCAGCCTGCGGTAATGAGGCCGCAAGACGTCTAGTTGTAGAGCCAGCTAGAGGTGGTACTAAGGCCACCAATATTCATTCTGATAGAGATGTTGTCTTTCCTCGTATGGATGTATCTCAGGACTCTATTTTGAATAAAGGAAAAGGTTTAGTTTCTTCTGATCCCACTGTGGTGTATGATGTATGTGAGGATCCGGTCATGGAACCGTCTAGGCCTATTCCTAGTCCTTCATCTGAGAAGGACCCTGTGATCCCCTTTCCTAGAGCCCTTGAGTTGGGGAAGGGGAAGAAAAGAGAAAAAGATACAAAAAAGAGAGAGCAGGAGGAGTTCAGCCAGAGCATGATAGACCGATTTCACATCCAGCTGACCCTCCATGAGGCTTTGCAGCACATCCCTCTTCTTCAGCGATCCTTGAAAGACAGGACCACAGTCAGGAGGAAGAAGAGGAACAACACCGCAGAGATTCATGTGTTGACAAAAGCCACGTGTTACGCGATCCAGAACCATCTGCCGACCAAGAGGCCAGATTTAGGAGCCCCGTATGTCAGATGTCAGATTAGTGAGCAGAGGTTCGACCGTACTCTATTAGATAGCGGATCGTCGATCAACCTTCTTCCGGCAGCCCTTCTCGACCACTTAGAGTTGGGCACTCTTAGACAGAGCAGGACATATCTTCAGTTTGCTGATCGGTCTGTCAAGAGGCCAAAGGGGTTGTTGCGAGACGTTGTCGTCACGATTCAGGGTTTGCAATTCCCCGTGGACTTCGTAGTGCTGGACATGGAGACCCCTGACTCGTTGACCGATTCCCCCATCATCCTCGGTCGCCCGTTCTTGGCCACATCCTCTTCACAAATTCATTAGAAACCTTGAAGAGGGTAGGCCATCATAGGTTGGATTGGGGCACTTTCTGTGTTGTTCTCCTCCTATAATGATGTCCCCCTACCTCAAACTTATGGCAGTAAGTGAGGACACTGTGGTGCTCCTCTTAAGGAATGCACCTATGCCAGACGCTGTCCCCTCCTTCATGATAAAGGATGGGATCCTCCCAATGGTAGGACTTGGCCTTTACAAGGAAAGTCTCAAGTCGTTACCTAGGCAACCCTTTTGGAACTTTCTTAGCAACAAGATAGTTCACAATATTGACATACCAAGGGAGAGAGGGATAGAAAGGATCGCCTCATTTGGTAAGGTCTCAATAATGGGATCAGTCTGCTCATATTCCTTAAGATTTTCCAAATGGGAGAGATTATCTGCCACCACATTCTTTACTCCAGGTTTATTCTTAATCTCAATATCAATATCCTGGAGTAAACGGATCCATTTGGTCAATCGAGCTTTGGCATCCTTCTTACCCATAAGGTACCTAATGGCAGTATCATCAGTAAAGATATTCACTTTGGATCCAAGAGTATACGATCTGAATTTGTCCAAGGTGAAAACTATGGCTAACATTTCTCTGTGACAGTATAGTTCTGTTGAGTGGTATCCAATGTACGGATAGCTTATTGAATGACAAATGGTACTCCATCCCTCCTCTGTCATAGCATGGCCCGTAGGGCAAAATCAGAGGCATCCATCATGATCTCTAATGAGAGAGACCAATCAGGAAACTAAAGGATAGGCGCCTCAACAACTAAGCTTTTGAGAGTCTCAAATGACATAAGACACTTATCATCTACAATGAACTCGGTGTATTTCGTTAGCAGATCAGTCAACGATCGGGCAATCCTGCTGAAGTCGTAAATAAAAGTCGGTAGAAACTGACATGCCCCAGAAAAGACTGTAACTGCCACAAGTTGGATGGTGGATTAAGTTTCCTGATGATATCCACCTCATCCGAATCGACTTCCATGCCCCTATTGGAGATGATATGACCAAGCATCGTCCCTTGAGTCACCATGAATTGACCCTCCTCCCAAGACAAAACAAGATGGTCCTCTATGCAGCATTGAAGAACATGGTCTAGGCAGTCAAGACAAGCATTAAACCCATCTCCATAGATCGAAAATTCATCTATGAAGATCTCTAAATATTCACCCACCATGTCCGACAAGATGGATAACATGCACCTTTGGAATGTCGTTTGGGTGTTACATAAACCAAGGGCATCCGTCTGAAAAAATAAGTCCCTAATGGATAGGTGAATGTCGTTTTGTCTTGATCTTTGGGTGCTATGGCCACCTGATTGTATCCGTCAAGAAAGTAGTAGTGACTCTTCCCAGCTAGCCTCTCTATAATCTGATGAATAAAAGGAGATATGATCCTTCTTGGTGGTATGATTCAATTATATGTAGTCCATACATACCCTCCAAGAAGTGGGTACCCGGGTAGCTATCTCCTCTCCAGACTCATTCACAACTGTAGTGATGCTCATATTTTTGGGAACCACATGTAATGGACTAACCCACTTGGAGTCAGAGATGGGGTAGATAAAATCGGCGCTACACCATTTTGATATTTCCTTCATGAACACCTCTCGAAGATTCGAGTTCAGTCGTCGCTGGAACTCACGCGATGGCTTGGCGTCCTCCTCGAGATAGATATGGTGGGAGCACAGAGACAGACTTATCCCCTAGAGATCAGCTACACTCCATCCTATTGCCTTACGGTTCCTTTCAAGAACCTCCATTAGACGAGTTTCTTTCTCTCCAGTCAAATCCGCTAAGATAATGACTAGGCACATCTCATGCTCACCCACAAGGAATCTATACTTCAGCAACTACAACAAAGGCTTCAGTTATCGGCAACTGGGAGCTAGTAAATCTGGCCTCTGAAAGGTCTGAGTGAAGGCAACCAGATCTGAATGAGAGAACTCTCGTTGTTCATGCAAAAATGTTGGAGACAAACATGCTGGTATATCTATACTCATTGTTGGTACTGTCTCTACCCTAGCTGTTGGCTCTGTGGAAATCAGGAAAGGTAATAAATCATCAAATTCTGCCCAGTCTATTCTGAATCCAAGGGATCTGAATCAGAATAAGATGATATTCTGCCTCGCTATCCTAAAAGTGATTATCAACCTTGAAAATATCCTCGTCCAAGAATGTGCTCTCCAGACTCTCCACTGCTGGAAATCATGGATCTACAACATCTAAAGGTGAGAGAAGGACTCGTGAAATGGGATCAAACCAAACAGCTTCATCATCAGTGATCACTAAGTCGCTCTCCTGGTGGACGTCTCCCTCTACCTTTATCGTCTGCCCTGCATTGTTGAACTGCTCTGAGCAAGTTGAGTCTCATGCTCTGGTCTCATCAATCGTCTCTATTTGTATACTCACGCCCTCGATGCGAAAGTACAATTTTCCACTATCATGCTCAGACACCGCCATGGTTGTGGCCAAGAATGGACGTCCAAGAATGATGGAGGTATCGGTCACAACTTCAGGGATCTCCATGTCCAACACAATGAAGTCCATGGGGAGTTTCAAGCTCTGAATTGTGATGACTATGTACTTCAACAACCCCTTCAGCCTCTTGATAGATCTATTACCCTGGTCCCCTCTGACATTCTAGGGTAGCTTTGACCGGGCTCTACTGTGGTAGCCGAACTGCACCACACTCCTCCACGACTGTTGACACCTCGAGAAGAATTCTGAGGAATTGGCAATGAGGTTCCAGAGCTGATGGAGGAGCAAAACCTTTGGTAATGGTTGACCATAACTACTCGTTGAAGGTGGAGCTCTAAAACGAAGCTCCGCCCGAAGTCCGGTAAATGAAGATGATACCTGCAGGTTGCAAGAGGAATAAGGATTAAGATAGATGAAGCATGTGGTGAGTGCTGAAGGTGAATAGAGGGAAGTCGAGAGAGTACGGTGGAGCCCTAGTTGAGTCCTCCTCTGACATGGTCGGAGAAGAAGGCATGGAGTTGCTGGGTGTGGAAGAAGGAGGAGGTTGAATGGAGGTTGACGCGTGGATGCAGGATGAACGGTGAAGGTATCTCAATGGTTGATTAGAGGTGTGGGTCTTTGTAGGCTCATAATTAATTCAATGAAAACCATGGAAAAGAAAAAAAACTTACCTAGAGAATTGAAGATCGATGCAAGTTGAGAGTTGGCATGGGATGAGGTTGTTTCAACTTCGATCATTACTTAACAAGGCTGCTCGCACCTTGAATCTTGAATGGCCTTGAACGAGGGTTGTGACATGGTCAAGAGACCATGGGTCTCACCGAGGCTGTTAGCCATCATCACGCCTCCAAGCCTCCATCCTCTATCACATAAAGAGGGCTAGGATGACACCTACTATAATAATGAATGGGTCAAAAAATTGATCGTATTGGAGGTATTTGAAGGAGAAGGGGGACAACTCTAGGTAATGATGGGAATGCCTTCAACTGCCCGTCCATGACTGATAGTTTGAGATATGAGGTTTCTATGTGTCGCGTGACAATAAGAGATAGGGCACCAATGAAGAGAGGTTGGTTATGGGAGTAATAATCGGAGGTGGATGGAAGAACGTTTAGAAGGTGGGTGAGAGTTAGAGGTTTGGTGGGACCGAGCCTTGTCTGAAGTATCCTTGCGTCGCCACGTGACGTGAGACACCTACGTTGGCCCCAACCCTCTACCCAAGCCTACACCTACATGCTCGGCACGTGTATCTTGGGTCAATTGCATCAGTGCCCTACAACTTCTCTAGAATTGCATATAGGCCCAAGCTCTTGTACCTCATGGGACACGTCATGGTAAATTGCAGGGAAGCCCCTACAACTTTCTAGTATTTCAATTATAACCCTCAAGGGCCTGTTTGTTGATATTTATCTTATTAGTTTTACATTTTATTTATGCATATATCCCTCAGACTATTTGCTTTATAAGTTGAGCATATGGAATACAATTTCAGTTATTATATCCTTCTCTGTCGAAGAGGGACAAACTCGAATCGGTCGAGCAAGGCTGTCGGAAGGAGGTTGATAGAAGAGTCGTTGTCCAAGAGAGTACGATCAAATCTTTGCTTATGAATGTGACATCTAACATAGGGAGCTCCTGCATCTGGCCCCTTGGCTGACAGATGGTTCTGAATGGCAAAGCAAGTGGCACGGGTCAGCACATGCATTTCTGCCTGATGATTCCTCTTCTTCCTATGGATCATGGTCTTCTCTCTTAGATTCTTTTGGACAAGAGGGATGTGCTTAAGTGAATTCTGTAGAGTCAGCTAAATATGGAATCTATCAATCATCTGCTGGCTGAACTCTATCTACTGATAGTTTTTTGGATTTTCTTTGTTATTCCCCTTTACCAAGCAGAGCTCTTAAGGTAAGGGGATGGCTGGGACCTCCTAAGATATAGGGCCAGGTAGAGGTTCATGCTGCTGCGAAGGCATGTAATCCATACAAGTATCATCAATCATTACATATGGACTCGAAGATGAAGAAACCTTTCCTTTATATTTTTTCGGTGCTTTTCATAATGTCCCGAGGTACAGATTGGAGAAAACACAACTGGAATGGAAGGGGTGGACTCAGTACCACTCACGACATCAGGAGAAGCGGCGACCTTAGTACCGTCAGCTGGATCAATGTCTTTGGTGGCTTTAGCACCACCGTCATCATCGTCCTTAACGCCATCAGCACCGCTATCCTCCTTGTTTGGCACTCTTGAATCCTCATGGTGTCGTCACTAGGATGAGGCACCACCAGCTGGCATCCTACCACTCCTAAGTGACACAAAATCAACATCAAATGTGTATGAAGCAATGTCACCCAACAAATCACTAGGAGTCATGGTCGTTGTGAAATGTACCCGCTCAGATTTTCGCTTCAGGTTGTTTGGGTTGAGCTCAATCTAAGCAGGTATGGTGGACTTTACCTTGATGATCTCCCTCATCTCCTGGTGAAACTCGTCCATCTCCTGCCTAAAGGATGCCTGCTAGTCTCTCTGAAAGTAAGGTTGCTGTTGGAACTGGTGAGGGGAGGGTGAGAATACTGTTGAGGCTGTTGTTGGTGCTGCCTCCACTATTGTCCCTGCTGGCTGGGATGAGGACCTGACTAATACTGCTGATGTGGCTGGTGGGAGAACTGGGGCTGCTACTACTACTGGTCGAACTGGCCACCCTGAGCTAGAGGCTACTATTGGGATGAGGTACCTTCGGTTGACCACCTGAATCTCGGATGGTCTCGATAGATATCAGGCTGTTGTCGGTGATACCAAATCTCATTGACTTCCATCAATAGCTCCTGCTCGTAGGGGGGTGTAGGGAGAACTGCCAGTGGTTGATCATGCTGATACACCACCATTTTAGTGTCCTAAGATGGTAGTGGTTGAGAGTACTGGTGCTACAACTGCCGGTATGGCTCTGCCTGGATGTGATGAACCTAGCGAAGCAGGGCAGAGTGTTGGAATGATCTGCTGCTACTAGGATCAGCTCGTGATTTGAGACGGGTTTGAGGAGCTGTCTATGCCTGCTGGAGGCACATGATATGGGTCTTCAGGTCACTCAAAGTCTGTGCAAACTGATCAATTTGAGTCATGCCCTGGCACTACTTCTTCTCAATAATCTCGATACGTTCCAGCTTCTCACTGATGATGCCCATATTAGCGATTGACAACTTTTTTTGATGTGGAAGGACCTACATCAACTCGTGATATCCTTTGGTAGGACATAGCATGGGGTGAGGGCTTCCCCTGAGTATAGAGTCAGGTCTGGGACATCACTGTGTAGTTCTCAACCATTTCCTCATAACTGGCCCAGACCTGATCTTCATCTTTGGCAACGTAAGACCCCCCATAAGAAGCGTTCACTAGCCCCTACAACTCCGGTGTCAGCCCACAAAAGAAGCTATGTACTAAGTTTGGATTGGAGATGTTGTGATGTGGACACCAGTCAATGAGCTCATGAAATTGATCGCACGCCTCATAGAATTGCTTGTTGGGGATCATGGAGAAATTGTTGATCAGAGCCCATTCTGCATTCGTATGGTTGAGTGGATAGTACTTGTTCAAGTACTCTGTCTGGAGCTATTCCCACGAAGTGACATATCTCCCTAAATGTTTCAGCCAAAAGGCTGCTCTGTCGACTAGGGAGAATGGAAAATCCGTCATCTTGATGGCATCCTCATCCACATATCTGTCGTGGACCGTGCTGCATATCATCTCGAATTCTTGTAAGTAAAGATGTGGTTCCTCGATGGCAAGCCCGTGGAACTTGGGAAGGAGTTGAATGGTCTGGGGAGGGAGCTTGAAGTCTCCCAGAATCGCCGGAAGTTGGATCTAGCAGTGTGTAAGAGTTGCACCAGGGTTGTGCAACTGTCTCATCGGTCGTGGCTGCCTGGCTGGCTCCTCTGGCACTTTTGGTTGGTCTCCCGCTCATCCCCGCCTACGGGAATATCTCCACCGCCTGCTCGGCGTGGCTCTCCTCTGTCGACTTGCATCTATGCCATTTTTCAGCGCACCTCTGCTGTGAAAGCCCTCTGATCTCTAATCTGTCTCTACATCATCTCCAGGGAGGATAGAAGTGTAATATTGATGACGCCTTGATCTAATACGTACATAGAACTCTGGGGTTGTTCATCGGTGTGCTCCTCGTTGCTGGACATCTCGCGAGGCTCTGCAAATGCAAAAAACCTGAACTCAGGTGCCCTGATATGAATAAATAGTTGCGATGGTCTCTGCTCAGGCACCTTGGGAATGGAAGAAGGGGTGGTCGAGGGGGGATAGAGAAGAATCGAACTCATGTTAGGAGAGTGGGTTAAGGCTCTCTAAATGCTACTTAGATGAATGGGGCGGAGTGCTCGAGAGCGGTGCATCCAAAGGCTGCCTAAGGGACCTCCAACCCATCATTATGATGTAGAAGAAGTGCAGATGGGATCAGGAAGCAAACAAGATCGGCAGTCAAACCCCCAATTCACCTACGCAACGCTTAGCTGATAACCGTGAATGTGAAGGATAGGGGAAGATCCTCAAGCGCATCACGGAAGCATGTGGATCGCATCAAATGCTATCGAGAGCGACTAGTCGCACTAGTTGCTTTGGGTAGCAGAATTTAAAAATTTTAAATGTGATGAAACCAAATGATCCAAGAACACTTCTTGGATCATTTCATCTAAAACACAAATAGGTGTAAGGTTTACCTCCTAAAGCGTGGTTGCGATCGAGTCTTTAAACGCGATCGAGTCTCTAAACTAAGATACCTCCTGTCTCAAGTCCGATACAACAGAGGAGACGCTTGCGAGCGCATTGATGAGATGCGTGCTCCTCGCAGTCCACGTTGATGATTCAAGCGGTGGATATCATGATCTCATCACACGAGATCCATCATCTTCTTCACGAGCGAAGCGTACCAAAGGATATGGAGATCCACTAGTAGATGATCGGGCAACATAACGACGATGCTGTGATAATGATGACTCTCACAATGACTCCATGGTGGACGACCACTATAATAGAGAAAGAGAGAGAGAGAGAGGATTGGTGTGTGGAGAAAGAGAGAGCATTCATTAATCATATATTCCGAAGAGCAAGGGGTGCCTCTTCTTATATAGGGTTTTGGGAGTCCATGTATCCCAATCCATTGACAACACATAATCAATGGATTAGATTGATTTGTGTTTCTTTCAATGGCTAAGATGTTGTTCTAAAACACAATAACTAATGATTTAATTTAAATTAATTTTCATTGATAAATCAACAAAATTAATTTCAAATTAAATCATCTTTTATAAGAGAAAAGATAATGAAGAGAATAAACCAATCCCTTAAAAAGAGGGGATGGCTATTCTTCTCCTCATGGAGAGTTGTAGCCATCCACTTCTCTTTGGTGGTCTTGGTCCATCTCTTCTGATTATCATGAGATCTCATTATCTCAAGATATATATCATCATCTCTTGTCGATAATATTTTCACCAAAAAATAATTCCAAATTATCTTATGGAAAATATCAACCATGCCATTGAAATTATATGAATCACATTCACATCCCAAAATAAATGTAAATTATATTTTAATTAATCATCCAATGAGAATCCAATTCTCAACAATAATGAATTAACAAATATAAATCACAATATGCTCTCTGTAATATATTATAAATCATATTTATAATATACCTGATTAATATGGATAATATTACCCACATTAGTCATATCCATGATAATTAAATCTTATTAATCATCTTGAATTTTTATTCTCATGTTCCCAAATAACATGAATCACATTCACATTATTCACATCTTCGATAATTAAATCACATTTAATTATCTTAGATATCTCTCCTTATAATATGAAACAAATTCATATTATTCATGATAATTAAATCACATTTAGTTATCCATTTTCTCAACGCTCGGATACATATATCAACAATGAAATTATCCATGAACTCTTTCAAGGATAATGTGCTTTCTCCGCGGATACTTGGAGATAAGGACATGGCAATTGTATTGTTCCACGTATATTGACTTGGATATTGAGATCACATCTCAAATACAGATCTTGCGGACCTCCCATAGATGCTTGATTAAATCAAGACTACAAATCTAATATTTTCATTGCATCTGAATCACATTCAGATCAATGTCCATAAATTGGACAAAGATCATATCGCTTCTCTACTGAGAGAAGTCACTAAAATCCAGACCCGTTTCGTCACTCCCTAGTAATGGAAGCGTCATTATTATACAATCATTTATGACCACATCACCCTTAGGTATTCCTAATACCTGTACATCTTGCATACTTGAAGACCTAAATTAAAATCGATGTTTTAGGTCTCTTTTAGACTGTCTCCTTCATAGTTTAATTATTAAGTTTTCTCATTCGATCATTGGGAGTCGGTATCGATCATATACTTTCCAAAAGCATATATCATACCCAGGTGTTGATCATATACTTTCCCAAAGTATATATCAAAACTAAAAATTCAGTCAAGCTTCCGATGCGAGACGACCATGCACGGAATTTGATTCTTTCCAATATCTCATGAGTGAGATCATGTCTTCCGGTCCAGTAAATGAACCTGTATGATCCCTTTGAGAGATCGTATTATTCATATGCCCTTATATGCACACCAGCTCACCGGTATATAGACCTTGATTAGGCCATCAACCTATCGGTCTACCAAATGTACATACTCAGACATGTAGTAACACATGTCTCTCCGGTCAGAGGATGCATGCCTATACCGTGACAGCATACGACATAGGTCTTTGGTTATCTCTATCTCGTTAAGTCAACTCTTTGACCCAACTAATCTGACACCTCTGAATCTCTATTCCTATACAGAGGACCTGCCAAGAGGTCGGTCAGATATCAGCCTTTAGAGATAATGATCGCCATCTCCTACTCAGGATGGAGATCACATCTCAACAATTATTTGACGGTGCTTGATGAGTCCTCAATCTAACTCTTTAGATATTCTTCCAAGCACCGGCCTCTATGATTCAATAATTGAATCAACGGTTGTATGATCATTAGGATGGCCATGGTATATAACCCTAATTGTACTAAGGGACCTAATATGCAAATTAGTCATTCTTCATTTCAGATTAAGGAGTGAATTGCAATAACATTTATTGCATAATGGCTCATTGTGGGCTCACATGTCCAACAATCTCCCACTAGCCCAAAGAGCCATTAATGGGCTAATCATTTAAACCCACAATCATGTGACAATCATAGGCTATTTAATATAACCATGTAAGCTGACTAGTCACTCTGTTCCCGAGAGACTATGCCAAGTCCTTTTACGGCACTTGCATATCCCTCAGTATTAGTGCTCGCATCCAAAATGAATGTTGCATCTTATGCAACCAATACTCAATATTGAGGTTGTCATAATGTCTTTGACACTACAACTCAACAATCGTTATAACTAGTGTGTAATTTCAATTATCCTTATTAGAATACCCTTGTTCTCATAGATATCTATCTCTTAAGGTATCTGTAGTTAAGACCTTTTAGATCACTATCTATAAAGTCTTAGGTTCTTAATGATGAGACTTTGAGATAATTATCTCTAAGTCTTGTTATCTTTGAAGATATTATTTTATTACTGCAACTAAGTGTTTTATCTCCATAGTAGGATTAGCAACAGTTTACTACTCCCACTGCATGGCAAACATCTAGCTTTTCATATATATCTAGCACATACCAGGCTTCTAGCAACCAATGCACAAGGGCAAGCAGTTTTAGCATCATCAGCGCTCGATATGCTATCCCTTCAGATTGTTCAGTATCAAATCTTAAGGGAAAGGAGCCTACCCTGGATAGAATATATCCAGTCTGTACCAATAATGTGACAATCACAATTCTATCTCTTGTCTTTATTTCTGAACAACTTCAGAACTAAGATCTAAGAGGTCTCCTTGAGATCATATCTCAAGGTATGAAATAGTCAGATCATAAAACACTTATTATCATCCTTATATCATCGTAAATGATTAGGATATTATCTACATTTAGCACGATTAATGATGAATTCCCATTCATCACTCTTTATTCTTTTATTTTAGCTAAATATCTTGGCAAAACACCATGTATATAGTTGAAAATACAACAAGTTTCCAATAAGCATGCACTTGTAAATATCAATAATTAGCATGTATTTGTGCAAAAATAAAAGAATAAAGAATAAATAAAGGGGGAAGTATTTAGAATAAATAATGAGTGACCTGAACTAAAGAGAGGGTTCAAATTGGACATGATCGCCAAGTAAAATAAGTAGAGAGACATAGGGCCACTCCACCTTGTACATATTCCCTCCCTCTATATATATATATACAAATATATTATTTTCAGAAAAATCAAAATAAAAATGTGTTTATATTATTTTGTATATATTCCTAAAAATAAAACAAAAATTAGAAAAATAAAAATAAAATAAAATAATTTCTCTTTATAACCTTGTATATTTTACATGTATATATGTATCATATTCATATTTATTTAACATTTCTATATAACTTATAAAAATAGAATATTTTTTTATACTCTAAATTTTATGTTGTAAATAAATAAAATATAAAATTGGGGTATCTGTACTAAAATAAATAAAATTCAAATAGAAATAAAAATAAATAAGTATTTTTTAAATGTATATAATGTAATATAATAAATGTACCTTAATTTATTTTTCATAAAAATAAATAAAAATCACTAAAAAATAGCGTAGAAAATAAAGGACATTTTTCATGTTGAACATATTTTAAAATAAAATGTTTTCGATTTTTAACTTATTTTACAAATAATTTTGACTTTGGAATTTTCTGATTGGTCCAGGAGGGATGTTGACCCTGTCAACTTCCCCTCCCGGACCCTTATTCGCCCAAATCCGAGTTGGGACTCATCTTCTCGAAATTTTCTCACTCAGATCTGACCATCTCCTGCCCCGATTTCACCGCTCGCTTCTTCCCCGTGGATCAGCGACCCTCGCGGATCCCGAGGGAGTGGCAGATTTTTCTTGGATTGTGTGCTCCACCCGATTCTTTCCAACTACCTGGGAACACATATAAATTCTTCACTCCCTTGCCCAGAGTGGTAGCTCGCGCTGCACCCTCTCCTTCTACCCTAGACTTCTTTCCCTTAGTGACAGCTTTCGGCCAGAGCCTTTGGTGGTCGGAGAAGGCAGCGGCATCCGACGCTCACCCTACGTGGCCGAACCTCCACCGCGTTGAGCCTCCCCGCCTTCCACAGCGAGGTCGAGGCTAAGACCCAGTTCCACTTCACCCTATGGAGCTTAGGATCTCGTTAAGAACCTTAGGTAACCTTCACTTCGATCCTAGTTCGTTATATTTCGAATCTTCCACTCGCCGCTCCGCCAGCTCCGACCCGGCGGTCGGAGCTCCATCAACCACACTTCGCCATTCTGATCGACTACCGTACACCGTCACCCTTCCTCCTCATTCTGATCATCCAAATATTGGCTATACGAGTCAATATTAGGCTTAGGTTCCATCCTCCGCTTCATCGGAACCTCCTTCGCCCTCCATCATCGCTTCCCCTTATTTTCGGCCAAATAACCCCGACCAAAGTGTCCCTACGAGTCGAAGCTATCATCTGCAGGTCAAAGCTGAAGGATATGGTATTATCCTCAAACGCATCATGGAAGCATGATCGTTGTATCGAATACGACGTAGAACGACTAGTCAGACTAGTTGTTCTATGCAACAGAATTTAAAAAAAAAATTCATGCGATGAAAGTACATGATCCAAGAACGATTCTCGGATCGTTTCATCTAGAACCACAACAAGTATAAAGGAATACCTCTTGAAGCATGGTTGATCGAGTCTCTATGAAAAGAGACCTCCTGTCTCAATTCCGATCGTTCGATAAGACGCTTTCAAGCGCGGGGATGAGTTGCGTGATCCTCGCAATCCAACAAGTTGATCCAAGCACGGTGAACTCCTGATCACGTCGTATGAGATTGAACACCTTCTTCATGAGCGTAGCACTCCAGAGAAGATGGAGAACAGAAGAACGTCGAAGCGGTTACGTGGTGGAAAAACTACGACGGCTTTTCTCCTATAGGGTTTGGTAGACGGCCACCTAGAAGAGAAGAGGAGAAGAGATGACGTATGGAATGAGAGAGAGAGAGATGTGCTTCCAAAGCATAACCCTAGAGAGCATGGCATGACTCTCTATTTATAGGGTTTTTGGATCCATGGATCTCAATCCATGGGACATACAAAATCAATGGATGAGATTGATTTATGTTTAATCCAATGGTCAAGATTGTTGTTGGTAAAATCCAACAACTGATAACTTAAGTTAGATCAAATATATTTGATAAATCAAATAAAATTTAATCCTAAATTAAATCAATTAAATAAAGGAGATAATCATCATGGATATTACATCTCCTATTGGAACATGGTGGATGGCACTTGTTTCCAATTGGAGGCCATCTCATGAGATCTCACGAGATTGCATATCTCCATGACATACTCCATCATTTATTCCAACAAATTTTGTTGTGATTTATTGATAAAAAATAATTCATAATTAATTTTCAGAATATTGCAATCTTACCATTGGAATTTTGTGAATCACATTCACAACCCAAAACAAAATATAATTTACATTTTGAATTAGTTACACAATGTGGATCCAATACACATCTATAATTAGTTGACAAATATAAATTATAATTAGCTCTCTCCAATACATTATAAATCACATTTATGATATATTATGAATAATTGGATATTGCTATCTACATTATTCTTATCCACAATAATTAAATCACATTTAATTATATTGGATAATTTCCATAAACATCAAGATAATTAAATCACATTTAATTATCAATTTCTCAATGCTTAAATATAATTCAACTATGGAATTATCCATGAACACTTTCAAGAATAATGTGATTTCTCCGCAGATACTTGGAGATAAGGAAAGGGCGATTGTATTGTTCCACGTATAGTGACTTGGATATTGAGATCACCTCTCAAATCCAGATATCATGGACCTCTCATAGAATCTTGATTAAATCAAGACCGTAGACCCAATCTTCTCATTGCATCTGAATCTTATTCAGATCAATGTCCAATACATGGACTAAGATTCAGTTACTTCTCTACTAAGAGGAGTCACTAAAATCCAAACTTCTTTCATCACGCCCTCGGAATGGAAGCGTCATGGTTATATAATCATTTATGATCACATCACCCTCAAGTGTTCCCAATGCCTGTACATCCTTCATACTGGAAGACCTATGATCATCCTGAAGATATAGATCACTTTTACACTGTCTTCTTCAGGGTTAGATCATCAAGTTTTCAATCTTGGTCATTGGGAATTGGTATAGATCATATGCTTTCCCAAAGCATATATCTGACCTTTAAATTCATGTCATGCTTCCAAAGGATGACCATGCATAGAAGTTGATCAGTCCGAATACCTCACGAGTGAGCTTATGTCTTCCGGTTCACATGTGAACCTGTATGATCCCTTTGAGAGATAGTATTACTCATATTCCCTTACATGCACACCAGCTCGTCAGTGTATAGACCTTGGATAGGTCATCAACCTATTGGTCTTCCAAATGTACATACTCAGACATATAGCAACACATCTGTCTATGGTTAGAGGATGCATGCCTATGATGTGATAGTATTCAACATAGGTCTTTGGTTATCTCGATCCCGTTCAGTCAACTCATTGACTCAACTAATCTGACACCTCTGAATCACTATTCCCATTCAGAGGACCTGCATTAAGAGGTCAGTCAGATATCAGCCAGATGAGAAAGGATTGCCATCTCCTACTCATGTTGAAGATCATCACTTAACAATCATTTGATGATGCTCGATGAGTCCTCTATCTAACTCCTTAGATTTTCATCCAAGAATCAGCCTCTATGATTGAATTGATGAATCAACTGTTGTATTATTATCAAGCTAGCCATGGTACATAACCCTTATTGTACATAGGGACCTTATAGTGCATTCATTCATTCAGTCTCACAAAGGGAGTGAAAAATAATCAATAACTTTTATTGATAAATCATTTATTACAATAACATTTATTGCAGGAATGGTTCTCCTCGAGCTCACATTGCTAACAATCTCCCACTAGCCCTCAGAACCATTCAGGAACAATCCTTAAACCCATACTCTTTACATGCTGGTCGAAAACCTTCTATGTTAAAGGTTTGGTAAGAGGACCAGCAACGTTATCGGAAGAGGCCACCTTGGTGATGATGATGTCAGCACGCTTTTGAATGTCCCGAATGATGTGGCATTTCCTTTCCACGTGCTTGCTCTTCTGATGCCATCTGGGTTCCTTCACCTAGAGAAAGGCTCCCATGTCATCGCAAAGTAGCTGGATGGGATTATCAGAGGAAACTACGTCAAGCTCTAGGATGAATTGCACAACCATACCGCCTCCTTTGCAACATCTGATGCAGCAATGTACCTGGCTTCTGTTGTTGAATCTATTGTAGTGTCCTGCTTCTTGCTTCTCCAGCTCACAGCACCACCGTTCAACAAGAATACAAACCCTGATGTCAACTTCCGATCATCAATATCCGATTGGAAGTCAGAATCTGTATATCCCGAGACTTGGAGATCACCATCTCCATAGACCAAGATGTAATCTTGCATCCGTCTTAGATATTTGAATATGTTCTCTACTGCATTCCAGTGTTGTTCTCCATAGCCGGATTGGTACCAACTTCCACTCCCACTACATGGCAGATATCTAGCCTAGTACACATCATGGCATACATTAAGCTTCCTATAGCTGATGCATAGGGGCATCCGGCCATGACTTCTTTTCCTCAACAGTTTGAGGAGCTATTCCTTTAGACAGATGGATACCATGCCTTAAGGGGAGGAAACCTTTCTTGGAACTATCCATAAGGAATCGTTCAAGAATCTTTTTAATGTACCCATGTTGTGGCAATCCCAAGATCCTCTTTTCTCGGTTTTTGAACAACTTCATGCCTAAGATGTAAGAGGCTTATCCAAGATCATTCTTCTTAAATGTATGGGATATCCAAATCTTCACACTCGTAATCATCCCTGTATCATTCCCAATGATGAGGATGTCATCTACGTAAAGCACGATAAACACAATGGCTTTCCCACTAAGCTTCTTGTACACATAAGGTTCATCAGGATTCTTCACAAAATCATAACTCTTTATGGTTTAGTCAAATCTAATGTTCTAGCTACAAGAAGCTTGCTAGAGCCCATAGATGGATTTCTTCAGCTTGCATACTTTGCCATTATCTATAATGAAGCCCTGGGGCTGCTCCATATAGATATCCTCCTCGAGGTATCCATTGAGGAAAGCCATCTTGACGTCCATCTGCCATATGTTGTAGTCAAGGTACACAGCTATAGCTGGTAGTGTCCTGATGGATTTAAGCATAGCCACAGGAGAGAATGTCTCATCATAATGGATACCTTCTCTCTGTGTGTAGCCCTTGGCTACGAGCTGTGCCTTGAAAGTCTCTACTTTCCCATCAGGTCCCCTCTTTCTCTTGAAGATCCATTTACACCCAATGGGTTTTACACCTTTAGCTGGATCCTCCAGGATCCATACACCATTCTCATGCATGAAGTCAATTTCTAACTTCATTGCTAGCATCCATCTATCCATGTCATGATCCGCGTGTGCTTCATCAAATGAAGTAGAATCATTGTCAGCCTCACTTGACACATGGAATCCATACCTTTCAGGTGGTGCAACCACCCTCGAACTCCTTCAAAGAGGTATGTGTGTTTCATCTTTATTTTATTTCTTCAGTTTCTGGTATAGGAAGCTCAGAATCCTCAGGGGATTCAATGAGTTCCTCTACTTCATTTTTGTCTTGACCTTTAAGGAAATTATCCTCCAGAAACGTCACATATCTAGAGACAAAAACCTTTTGGGTCTCAGGGTCATAGAGCTGGTACCCAATACCATCTTTAACATACCCAATGAAGTAACACTCACGAGTGTAAAATTCTAGATTACTTGCGTCCACGTTCTTCTCATGGACCAATCAACCCGAAACCCTCAAGTGATTAACACTAGACGTGGTTCCATACCAGAGCTCATGAGGATTCTTAGGCACATATTTTCTAGGAATCTTATTCAGGATATATATTGCAGTCTCTACTGCATATCCCCATAAACTATGTGGTAAATGTGCTTTGCTCATCATTGAATGGACCATATCAATGATGGTCATGTTGCGTTTTTCAGCAACACCATTAAGTTGGGGAGTTCCAGGAGGAGTGATATTGGAGACAATTCCATTCTCTTTAAGATAATCCTTGAATTCATTTGAGAGGTACTTGCCACCTCGATCAGATCGATTCCATTTAATCTTCTTGTCGGTTTGGTTCTCAATCAAATCCTCTAATTCTTTGAACTTTTCAATGGTTTCAGATTTACGACGTAATAGGAATATAAACCCGTATCGTGAATGGTCATCAATAAACGTCAAATAATATCGATATCCATTTCGAGTCGTGGTATTGAAGGGACCACATACATCGGTATGTATTAGGTCAATAATACCTTCGCATCTTGTAACCTTGTTAGAAAAGGCATCCTAGTCATTTTACCTCGGATACAATGTTCACAGGTAGGCAAAGATTGAACCTGTAGAAAATCTAAAGGTCCATCCTTTATCAATCTTTTGATCCTATCAACAGACAAATGACCAAGCCTTTGATGCCGAATCATATTCGAATGAATTTTAGTCTCCCTGGAAGTTTTAGGGTTTTTATTAGTGGTTGTAACATTCATGACATGCTCATCAATGCATAATTCATAGAGTCCACCAGAAGTCAAAATACCATCCGCAATATATTTATCATAATGATTTATGACTAATTTATTATAGAAAAGGAATGAATATCCATTTCTAACAAGCTTAGATACAAATATTAAATTCCTTCTGACTTCAGGTACATAAAGGCACTCTTTAAGTACTAAGACTCTACCACTAGATAATGAAAGTCGACAGGTCCCGAAGGCGACTGCTGCAACACTTGCTTCAGATGCCATCTGGATGACTATCTCCCTTTCCTCTAGATTCCTAGTTTCCTGAAACAAATGCAACAAATTGCATACATGAACAGAAGCAGCAAAATCTACGACCCAATTTCCTTCTTGTCCAACGAGAAAGCTAGTTTCAATGATGAAAGTAGATTTCATACCTACTGGGGCTTTACCTTTGTCTATTGACTTCAGGTATTCCGGGCAGTTACGCCTCCAGTGCCCTGGCTTCTTGTAGTGGTGGCAGACGTCGGTTTTCTTTGACACTATCAGTGTGGATGCATTGGAAGATGAGCCAACACCTTGACTCTTCTTCTTTCTCTTCTGTGCTGGGCCCTTCCGAGAACCTTGATTCCGATCGTACTTCCCTCTGACCTGTCAACCATTACACTGCCAACGTGACCATATTTCTTCATTACATCTTCTGCAGACTTTAATGCAGCAAGAAGTCCAACACTCGTCAAGTCCAACTTGTTCATGTGGAATGAAACCACAAAATTATTGAAAGACTGGAGCAAGGACAACAAAATGAAATCATCTTTCATGTCTGCATCCATGTTTGGCCCAAGAGTCTCCAGTTCAGACAAGTACCCAAACATTTTGAATACATGTTCTTGAACCGAAGTTCCTTCCTGCATCATGCAGCGAATGAGTTCTTTCATAATGTTGTAACGCAGGGTATGGTTAATGTCACTAAACATATCTTTCAGATTATGTATTATTTCATGGCATGTGCTCATCTTGCTTCTGAAGAACATTGGAGAGAGAACCCAGGATATAGCATCTTGCCAAGACATGATCTTCATCATATTTGCATTGTATTGCTTTTTTTCCTTCGATTTAGGGCTTTCGTGCTTGTCTTTTGTGAGAACATAACTTATGCGCTCAACCGAGAGAACAAGCTCCAAATCACAGATCCTATCCAAGTAATTTGGTCCAGTCAACTGGTTGACCTCCAGAAGCCTACTTAGTGGGTTCATGGACTTCATTTTCTAAAATTAAGAATGCACTATATTAGAACATATAATCATATATTCATATTTATGATATTTGATTATGGTATTTTAAATCAAATTGTTCATGCTTTGTTAACCTTGAAAGTTTATTCCCTTAATCACTTTCAAAGTAAGAGATATACTTACCGCTATATCTCAAGCAAGAACTGGGATCTCCTCCTTATCTTTGTCATATCCCAATAATATGAGAACCTATGACTCCAATAAAGAGGAGTGGGAACACATTCCGCCTTGCAAGTTCCACTTGCATTTCCCAATTCAGTCTTTAATACTCGGGCCCACCATCCCTAAGGTGATGTTGACCCGTCATTAATTGAACCAACCGTCAACAGGAATACAACTCGCTAAGCGCAATCCAATATCGCCCCAATAATATGAGGACCCGATATTGGGATCACTACACATACATCATTACTCTTTTGAGAAGCGACGAGCCCAATCCAAATGAATCGTATGCAGGAGCTGTCACTTCGAACAGGCGTCTCCTACATATAATTTCTGGCGACAGAACCCTTCGCCTTGACGGGAGACCATGGGTGTCACTTATGTGATCCTCCACATCATATTGAAATTTTCTAATTAAATATTATGAATCATATTCATATATTTAATTCTTCCAAGCAAAATACACATCTATTCATAATAAAGTGTTTTTAATTGTATGTAACTTACTCAATCACATTAAATTAATTTTCAATCCAATTCAATCAACAAACTTGATTGTTTTTACTTGAATACATATATGGTATCTTCTCAAAGTATGTATTAATTCGAATTTTAATAATTAGAAAAATATGTCTTGATTTCTCCAGCATTATCGAGTCCCTACCCGCTGTCGTGGTCAGTACTGACAAAAGTGGGACGGACCGCAACCGGTGCGGCCCGCTACCCCAATGCTTGCCAACTAGACACCATATCCACCTCAGGAAAGGATAATGCCAAATATATCAATTTGTACTTGAGATGATCATCGGTTCTTCAACCGAAATTATAGCATATAGTAATAATCAAAACATTTTATTATAAGGAAATTTGCTACACAAATTCCCAATCTGATTCAAGCAAGGAGTTTGATGATTGTGTTTCCAATTATGATCTAGATCAAATCTAATCAATTTATTGATTGAGGCCATGTAAATTAAGAAAATAATATTCATTAAATATTTCTCAAATATTTTCCATAATTATTTCATGAAATTAACAATTAATTTCACTAATTGACAATCACATGGTTCTTGATTAAGAATGTAATTTCAGCAGTGACCCCTACTTACTAAAATTAGCATATCTCAATCCATTTAAAACCAAATTAGACAAAATCAATTTTCAAAGATTGCTAATTTGATTTAGGACAGAACCTAAGTGATACTTCACGCATTTCGAGGAGGATCAAATCAGTAATAAACTCATTAATCATGTTAAGATTCGCAGTTCCTGCAACAGTGAATGCATGTTCATTAAAACAACCATATTTCGAGCAAACGGAATCCAAATTACGTAAACTCAGATCCTATGGTTTCCTTATTTATTGGGGAACAAAATGCAAGTTATTAATTCGTGTTTAATAATTTTAAACAGAGCCGAATTTATTCACTAAACAGATGTGTGAAAATTAAACGCGACAAAAAACTTTCATAACCTTAACGAACCCAAGTCATCCTAGGTTTACGGATCGTATCCAAAACCTTTGACCTAAGGCTCTGATACCACTTGAAGGATATGGTATTATCCTCAAGCGCATCACGAGTCGTCGTATCGAATACGACGTAGAATGACTAGTCAGACTAGTTGTTCTATACAACGGAATTTAAAAATAATTCATGCGATGAAACCACATGATCGAAGAACGATCCTCGGATTGTTTCATCTAGAATCACAACAAGTATAAAGGAATACCTCTTGAAGCGTGGTTGATCGAGTCTCAATGAGAAGAGACCTCCTGTCTCAAGTCCGATCATTGGAGAAGATGCTTGCGAGCGTGGGGATGAGTCGTGTAATCCTCACAATCCAACAATTTGATCCAAGCACGATGAACTCCTGATCTTGTCGTATAAGATCGAACACCTTCTTCACGAGCGTAGCACTCCAGAGAAGATGGAGAACCGAAGAACGTCGAAGAGGTTGCATGGTGGCGAAACTACGACGTAGGGTTTGGTGGACAGCCACCAAGAAGAGAAGAGGAGAAGAGGTGACGTGTGGAATGAGAGAGAGAGACAGATGTGCTTCCAAAGCATAACCCTAGAGAGCATGGTATGCCTCTCTATTTATAGGATTTTGGGATCCTTGAATCTCAATCCATGGGACATATAAAATCAATGGATGAGATTGATTTATGTTTAATCCAATGGTCAAGATTGTTGTTGGTAAAAGCTAAGAACTAATAACTTAATTTGGATCAAATATATAAATCAAATGCAATTTAATCCTAAATTAAATCAATCAAATAAAGGAGACAATCATCATGGAGATTACATCTCCTATTGGAACATGGTGGACGGCCACTTGTTTCCAATTGGAGGCAATCTCATGAGATCTCATGAGATTGCATATCTCCATGAAAACACCATCATTTATTCCAACAACTTTTGTTGCGATTTATTCTTCAAAAATAATTCATAATTAATTTTGAAAATATTGCAATCTTACCATTGGAATTTTGTGAATCGCATTCACAGCCCAAAAAAAATATAATTTACATTTTCAATTAATTACACAATATGTATCCAATACACATTAATAATTAATTGACAAATATAAATTATAATTAGCTCTCCTTAATACATTATAAATGACATTTATAATATATTATGAATAATTGTATATTGCTATCCACATTATTCTTATCCACAATAATTAAATCACATTTAATTTTATTGGATAATTTCTAGAAACATCAAGATAATTAAATCACGTTTAATTATCAATTTCTCAATGCTTAGATATAATTCAACTATGGAATTATCCTTGAACACTTTCAAGAATAATGTGATTTCTCCATAAATACTTGGAGATCAGGACAGGGCGATTGTATTGTTCCACGTATAGTGACTTAGATATTGAGATCACATCTCAAATCCAGATCTCATGGAACTCTCATAGATGCTTGATTAAATCAAGATCGTAGACCCAATCTTCTCATTGCATCTGAATCTTATTCAGATCAATGTCCAATACATGGACTAAGATTAGATTACTTCTCTACTAAGAGGTGTCACTAAAATACGAACCTGTTTCATCACTCCCTCGGAATGGAAGCGTCATGGTTATACAATCATTTATGATCACATCACCCTCATGTATTCCCAATGCCTATACATCCTTTATACTAGAAGACATATGATCATCCTGAAGATATAGATCACTTTCACACTGTCTTCTTCAGGGTTTGATCACCAAGTTTTCAACCTTGGTCATTGGGAATTGGTATAGATCATATGCTTTCCCAAAGCATATATCTGACCTTCAAATTCATGTCATGCTTCCAAATCATGATGACCATGCATGGAATTTGATCAGTCCCAATACCTCATGAGTGAGCTCATGTCTCCCGGTTCACATGTGAACCTGCATGATCCCTTTGAGAGATTGTATTACTCATATACCCTTACATGAACACCAGCTTGCCGGTGTATAGACCTTGGCTAGATCATCAACCTATTGGTCTGCCAAATGTACATACTCAGACATATAGCAACACATATGTCTCTGGTAGGAGGATGCATGCCTATGCTGTGACAGTATTCAACATAGGTCTTTGGTTATCTCAATCTCGTTAAGTCAACTCATTGACTCAACTAATCTGACACCTCCGAATCACTATTCCCATGCAGAGGACCTGCATCAAGAGGTCAGTCAGATATCGGCCAGATGAGAAAGGATTGCCATCTCCTACTCAGTATGGAGATCATCACTTAACAATCATTTGATGATGCTCGATGAGTCCTCTGTCTAACTCCTTAGATTTTCATCCAAGCATCAGCCTCTATGATTCAATTGATGAATCAAAAGCTGTATGATTATCAAGCTAGCCATGGTACATAACCCTGATTGTACATAGGGACCTTATAGTGCATTCATTCATTCAATATCAGAAAGGGAGTGAAAATAATCAATAACTTTTATTGATAATTCATTTGTTACAATAACATCTATTGCAGGAATGGTTCGCCACGGGCTCACATTGCTAACAAAAGCATGCATGGAATCGCCCCAGACCGCATTTGCTCCATCTTCCGGAGCTCTCCCAGGTCACATAGCCATTCTTGGGGATCCGACCGTCGGCGAGCTCATCCGACTCATCCACCCGACGCGGAGGAGCCACCCGATCCTGTCGTCGCCTCCCGATTGTTCATCGGAGTGTCGGATTGCCATCGGGGCTCTGGTGAAATTTGTCCAGGCAGATTCATCCAGCACCTTCCTCTGCCGTTGGATCCAGCCTTCGCCCCAGATTTGATCGCAGCCATCTAGAGCCTGGTCTTGTTAGGCTGTTAGATCCGACATCTAACGGCCTCCGTATGCCCACGTTCTTCATCTAGCCAGTGCCATTGGATTTGCCAGGTGTCCGCTCCGGAGTCGCATGTTCACCATCCAGTCATAGGACGACACTTGGCACCCTACGTGACTTACACAAGTCAGCTGGGTAATTTGCGCCTCTTTCCCTACATTTCTTTTCTGTTTTTACTTAGCATGTAAAATAAAAGTTGCACTGTAGACCATTTTACATCTGTGCCCCTACAATTTTTCATATTTGTATTTTAGTCCTTCCATTGTGGTTGCACGTGCATCGTTACGTGTATTTTTGGGAAATTTGCATGTATTACCCTAGATTTCATTTATGTTATGTTTTGATGTTTTATTTTTAGTATTTGCACTCATACCCCTGTGTGTGCTGATATTGGACATGTGCTAGAATTAGCAGGGAATTTGCAGAGAGGCCCCTCTACTTTTCGTGATTGTTATTCTTTAGTCCTTAGAACATATTTTCATTGCATCTAGGTCATTGTGTGTTGTGTCTCTTTGATTGGTTATTATAAATAGCAAACTTTATCCAAAAATTGTGAAAATTTGAAACATGTCTCGTGCCATGTTGTAGGAATTTCCAAAAATTTTTAGTTGCATTTTCTTTCCATTTGGTACTTTTAAAAATAAAAAAACCTAAAAATCTCTATTGTTTGTCTTTGAAAATCAAATAAAAATATTAGAAGCCCTTTAAAAATTCTAAAAAGAATGTTATCTGTTGAATTTGGTTTGTTTTTGCTTCTATCCAAATTTTGTCACATTTTCTTTTATAAAAACCATAAAAATTGAAAAAACACTAAAACTTTTAAAAATCATTAAAAAATCATAAAAAATAAAAAATATATATGTTTTCTTATCATGTAGTTAGTTTTTAGTTTATAGTTTTACATAAAATGTGTTGTTGGAATTTTACAGGCATTTAAAGCATTTTTAACTTGCCTTTAGATCTTAGTTTACATTGTTTAGCATTTTTTACTTTTTTCATTTTTAGAAAACCAACTAAAAATCAGAAAAATTCAAGAAAATTAACAAAAACATATGAATATTCCCATAATCCAAAAATATTTTTATTTGATTTTTTTGAGCATTTTAATGTGTTAAATAATTGTTGGTTTGTGAGTTTGTGAGTGCTTTTATACTTTTTCCTAATATTAATAATTCTAAAATAATTGAAAAACATAAAATCCACCAAAAATAGTTATTTTTGGATTTCTAACTACGTCGTAGCTTAGGCATACTGTGCTCCTTGTGTTCGACCCTGGTAGTTATACCAGGTAAATTAAAATAGCGAGACCGCTATTTGTTTGGGCTTGATTTGTTGATTTTTTTATTCTTGGTGGTCTTCCTTGATTTTCTTAATTGACATAGTCGTCCGAGTGGTTGAGGTCGCAATGATTTGTGCTACCTTTTTACCTTAGTCGGTTGGGCGCATCATCAAAAATGGTGCCATTATCGGGGAGCACAACTTAATAGTCAGTTTTTCCCTTCTTTTTCGGCTTTTATTTGTACTTGCATTTTTCTTTAGCATTTATTTCCATTCCATTTTATCTTATAATAATTGTGGATTGACACATTTTCTATTTCTAACTTTCTTGCGAGGCCCGACGATCAAGGGAGGCTTTCTTCGGAGAACCGAAGCACCCGCGGGACTTGGAGGCAGCTTGTTTCAGCATCGAGCTACAGGAGAGCACAAGAGAGCATAAGCAGGAGTGTGGGGAGCCGTAGTGTAGTTTAGCTAGCTTAGATTTCATTTCATGCACATTATGATTGTAATAACACAGGACAGAGACTTTCAGACTTGGTGAATGCTGCGGGGTCTATTTCGTCGAGCACCGGTGTGCTCGGGGGACCTCACCGCGGTTTTTCGTCGGTTTTAGTTTTCACCCGATTTCTTTACTGCTTGTCTGATTTTTGAAGGATTAAGCCCTTAGACTTAGGGATTTTTTGTGACTGTGACGTAATTAATTAAGATCAAAACCTAAATATCTGCCTGCTCCTATAGATCGATAATTGGACTTAATTAATTAATTCACAAAGAAAAAAGACAGTTTAATTAGGCTCGAGTCCACGTGCCATGAGGAACCACATACAACGTGTGCAGGATCCGTTGTGGCAGACACCGAGTGTTTCCTAAGATCAGACTATGGACTTGGTTTGATTAGCTAACTATTGTGCTTATCATGTAGAACTTGCTTTGTCTAAGGCTTATTTCTTCTTGCATTTGTAGGTAGTTTACTTTCAGTATTTATTTTATGTGCAGATCACCCTGCATGTAGAGAGTTGGAGTCAGGTACACATTTCTTACTCCGCATGCATCATCGTGTTTGATCTCACATCGGCTTTTTCATCTTCCCCCTAGTTTTTTGGTCTTAAAATAACCAGGAGAACCGAAAAATTTGTTTGACGTTGTTTGCTTGAAAAATACCTAAAAAATAAAAACTATAAAATTGGGAGTGCTAAAGATACTTGACCCTAAAAGACACTTCACCAAAAAATCTGTCTTGGGAGAGTAATCCCCTCATTGTATGATTGATGACTGAGAAAGGAGTGAGGGTCTAGAAGTCTCACAAGGCGAGAGATCCAGTCGCTGAATTGACCACTCAAAAATCCTTAGTTAATCAACAGTTAACCCACAACAAAATATATTCAAATAATATCAAAAATGTGGAGTTAAAATTTATTATAACTCTACATGTAAATGTCTATAGGTGTAAGCACAAGTAGAGGTCGAACAATGGGAGGCGAATGGACATGCGAGCCCACAGCGAGCCATTATGCAATAAATTTTATTGCAAATATCATTCCCTGATCTGAAATGAAGAATGAATAATTTGCATAATAGGTCCCTTAGTACAATTAGGGTTATGTACCATGGCCATCTTAATAATCATACAGCTGTTGATTCAACTATTGAATCATAGAGGCTGGTGCTTGGATGAATGTCTAAGGGTTAGATTGAGGACTCATCAAGCACCGTCAAATGATTGTTAAGAGATGATCTCCAGCTTGAGTAA